>CM055119.1:232907381-233562381 GCA_029206835.1 Rana muscosa
TATGTGTAACAAAATCCACCCCCTACGGTTGCCACCTCTGTATACTCGATACATCTGTACACAGCCCTGGAAGCTGTGTGGAAGCATAACTTTTGCTCCTGGCCATTGGTTAGCGTGCTCATGTGACAATATTATGCTTCTACACAGCTTCCAGGGTTCTGTATAGATGTTTGAAGTTTACAGAGAAGCACACCAGCAACTGTGGGGAACGGGTGTCATGGATATGCATTAATGTCTGTCTGCCATCTTACCTTCCTCCTCATGTGTTCATCTAGAGACCAGACCTCCTTCACCTGGCTTCCTTTATAATCTCCTCCCAGCCTGACTCCACCCCAGGCCCTATCACTGAACACTATATTAACCTGTGCACTGCAAGCCTGCTTTGCTGATCAACGTGTTTGTTAGGCATTGTGTGTTTGGGTTCCTGCCTGCCGTGTGCTACGTCTGTCTCTCTGTTACGTTATTGGCTTGTCCCCGACCATCCCTGTCTGCTCGTGACCCTTGACCTTCGGCTCGTTCTTCGTTATCCTTGTCTGCTTGTGGCCCCTGACCTTCGGCTTGTTATTCGGTTCTCTCTATCGTGTGCTGCTGCTTCCCCTTATCCTACGGGGCGTGAGCTAGGAAACTCCAGGGGCCGCGACCTGGTCCCAGCCTGCAGCGTAACATCCTCACCACTAGAGGCCCTGGAGAAGACCAGCTGGGTCTTAGACTCCGCGCCCTGGGGAATCTTGGCTCTCGCTTCCGTTGGGATCCCGGTTGTGCTCCTCTGGTCCCGCTTTCCACAACCACCCAGTTTCCTATCCACAGAAGCCAGCCATAGGGTTCACTACCTCGCGGTGCACTCCTGTCCCCCTACGGTGTGCATCTGTCACCTGGCCACAGGTGACCCTGACAGTTTGATCAGCCATGAACCCGGCTGACATCCCGCTTCCCGCGGATGATCCATTGCAGGGCATAGTTCGCAGACTTGAGACCCAGGAATCAAATCAGACCCAGGTGATGCGATTCCTCCAGGATCTGGCTTCTCGATTCGAGCAGCTTCAGGTCTCCTTGGGAACCCCGAATCCGCAACCCCAAGTACAACCAGCGGCTGTACCTATCGCACCAGTCGCAGCCTCACACTCACTAAGATTGCCAGCTCCGTTCCGTTTCTCTGGGGACTCCAAGGCCTGCAGGGGGTTTCTCAGCCAATGCACTATTCATTTTGAGCTTCAGCCTCAAAGCTTCCTATCTGACCGGGCTAAGGTAGCCTATATCATTTCCCTCCTCTCCGGTGAAGCTTTGGCCTGGGCTGCCCCCCTGTGGGAGAGGAACGATCCGGTGGTTTCCAGTCTGTCCGAATTCTTGAAGCTCTTTCGTAATATCTTCGAAGAGCCGGCTCGGGCTTCTTCAGCGGCTAGTGCTGTCTTACGTCTTCGCCAAGAATCTAGTTCAGTGGGGCAATATGCTCTTCAGTTCCGTATCCACACAGCTGAATTGAGCTGGAATAATGAGGCCCTGGTCGCTACCTTTTTACATGGCCTCTCTGACCGAGTGAAAGACGAATTAGCGGGAAGAGCCATTCCCGTCGGTCTGGACGATGTAATTTCATTATGCAACCAGATCGACATTCGTTTTCAAGAGAGGTCCTTAGAAAAAAGACGCCAGCACTCTCTGGGTCCTAGCCAGTCTGAGCTCCCCTCCCTTCATTCCGTGGAGCATCCTCTACCTGCTGAAGAACCTATGCAGCTGGGCCGGACCAGACTAACCCCCGAAGAACGTGCTAGGCGCAGAACTCTGGGCTTGTGCCTCTATTGTGGGGGCAAGGGTCATTTTCGTGACTCCTGCTCGCTTCGTCCGGGAAACGCTCGGGTCTAATACATTTGGAAGGTGGAGTATTGGACCCAGAAACATCACCTTCTCGCCTGCTCTTGCCGGTGTCCCTTCATGTAGGCACTTCTCCTCAGTCAACCCTTGCATACCTGGATTCCGGGGCTGCCGGCAATTTCATGGATTGGAGAACTGCTTCTTCTATGAAGCTTACCCTTTCACCTCTCACTACCCCATTGGTAGTCTCGGCAATTGATGGCACTGTTCTCCCAGGGGGCCCTATTCGCTTCCAGACGCTACCCATTAGGATGTCGGTAGGGATTCTCCACCAGGAGTGGATATCCTTTCTTATTCTACCCAAGGCCTCTACCCCAGTTGTATTGGGCCTCCCTTGGCTACAGCTCCACTCTCCACATGTGGACTGGGTCTCTGGGCAGATCCTGGCCTGGGGTTCCTCATGTTTCTCGTCGTGTCTTCTCAAGGTGACCCCCAAGGAGAGTCTTCCGGTTGCTGCCACTTCTGTTTCTTCTGATCTTCCCGCCGCATACAGCGATTACCGGGATGTGTTCTGTAAAAAATCAGCTGAGGTGCTTCCTCCCCACAGGTCTTTTGACTGTGCTATTGATCTTGTCCCCGGAGCAACTCTACCCAGGGGTCGTACCTACCCTCTGTCCATCCCAGAGACCCAGGCCATGTCGGAGTATGTAGCAGAGAATCTGGAGAGAGGGTTCATCCGGAAATCCTCATCGCCTGCAGGGGCAGGGTTCTTTTTTGTTGCCAAAAAGGATGGTACCTTAAGACCCTGCATCGATTATCGGGGTTTAAATGCGGTTACTATTAAAAATCGATACCCCTTACCCTTAATATCTGAGCTATTCGATAGGTTGAAGGGTGCCTCCATTTTCACCAAGTTGGATCTCAGAGGCGCGTACAATCTCATTCGAATACGGGAGGGTGACGAATGGAAGACTGCATTTAACACTAGAGACGGGCATTACGAATATCTGGTGATGCCTTTTGGTCTGTGTAATGCTCCAGCCGTGTTTCAAAACTTTGTCAATGAAATCTTCAGAGATCTGCTGTACCAGTTTGTTGTCATCTATCTGGATGACATTCTGATCTTTTCTGAAAATCTGCTCGTCCACAGAAACCATGTCCGCACTGTACTTCAACGTCTTAGAGAGAACAATCTCTATGCCAAGCTGGAGAAATGTTCCTTTGAATGTTCTGAGGTCCTGTTTTTGGGGTGCTTTGTCTCATGTTCGGGGCTTCGTATGGACCCTGGGAAGGTCTTGGCTATCACCAACTGGCCTCTTCCTGCTAGCCTCAAGGCCACACAGCGCTTTCTTGGCTTCACTAATTATTATAGGCAGTTCATAAGGAATTACTCTTCCATTGCCGCGCCTATTATCGCTTTGACCAAGAAGGGTGTGAATGCCAGAGACTGGCCTCCCGAAGCTGTCTCTGCATTTCACAACCTGAAACAGGCCTTTGTTTCTGGCCCCCTCTTGAGGAGACCAAATCCTGGGAATGCATTTTTTATTGAAGTGGACGCTTCCTCAATGGGGGTGGGAGCTGTGCTTCTTCAAATCTTTGAGAAGAGACGCCAACCATGTGCGTTCTTCTCCAAAAAATTTTCTCAGGCAGAGAGGAATTATGCCATCGGTGATCGGGAACTTCTCGCAATTAAATTGGCGTTAGAGGAGTGGCGTCATCTCTTGGAGGGTTCCCCTCACTCCATAACGATCTTTACCGATCACAAGAATTTACAGTATCTACAGAATGCTAAACGTCTGAATCCTAGACAGGCCAGGTGGAGTCTCTTCTTTGCCCGTTTTAATTTCACGATTACCTACAAACCTGGTTCCTGCAACGGTCGGGCTGATGCGCTCTCTAGGTCATTTGACACTTTGGACGAGGAGTCCGCCCCTGAACCTGAGCCGATCATTCCCACCTCATGCATTGTTGCCCACTCTACCACCCTGAAGTCTAAAATTCCGCCTGGTAAGACCTTTGTCCCCACTGAGCTAAGAGCTAAGATCCTTCGTTGGGGACATGATTCCAAGGTGGCAGGGCATTCTGGATTCCTCCGATCCTTCCTACTCATCAGTCGTCACTACTGGTGGCCTAATCTCCGCTCAGACGTCAAAGACTACGTTAAAGCTTGTCATGTCTGTGCTCAGTCCAAATCCTCCACACAAGCTCCTGCTGGTCTCCTCATGCCCTTGCCTATTCCTAAGGAACCCTGGGCCCATATTGCCATGGATTTTATCACCGATCTCCCACTGTCTGAGAATAATACAGTCATTTGGGTGGTAATCGATCGATTCTCCAAGATGGCTCATTTTGTTCCTCTTCCTGGTCTTCCTTCTGCCCCTGCCTTGGTTCCCATTTTCATTCGAGAAATTCTCCGCCTACATGGGGTCCCTTCTCATATTGTTTCCGACAGGGGAGTCCAGTTCACGTCTCGTTTTTGGAGAGCCTTTTGCAAATCCCTCAATATTGTCTTGGATTTTTCTTCTTCTTACCATCCCCAATCCAATGGACAGACTGAGAGGGTTAATCAGGAGTTAGAGGTCTTTCTTCGCACCTTTGTGTCTTCTCACCATGACGATTGGTCCTCTCTACTCCCGTGGGCAGAATTCTCCCATAACAATCATGTGAATACCAGTTCGCAGAAGACACCCTTTTTCACAGTTTATGGAAAACACCCTCAACTTCCTCTTCCTATGATCTGTTCTCCAGACATTCCAGCTTTGGCTTCGGTTCAGGAGTCTCTCAATTCCGTTTGGGGTCACGTTCATGATTCCCTCCGGGCAGCTGCTGAAAAATTCAAAGGCTTTGCCGACCGCCGCAGGCGTAAACCGCCTTCTCTTCAGCCAGGGGACAAAGTCTGGCTCTCTACCAGGAACATCAAGCTCCGAGTTCCTTCTCTGAAGTTTGCTCCACGATTCATCGGTCCATACACGGTAACTGCTAAACTGAATCCGGTTTGTTTCAAACTCCAGATTCCTAAGAGCCTTAAAATCACTAACTCCTTTCATGTTGCTCTTCTAAAGCCTTTAGTCCTCAATAAATTCTCTCGTCCTCTTCCTACCGTGGCGCCTGTCTCGGAGGATAATCAGGAGTACGAGATCAGTCAAATTCTGGACTCCCGACTCTGTAAAGGCGTTCTTCAGTACCTCGTTCATTGGAAAGGGTTTGGTCCTGAGGAGAGGTCTTGGATCACTGCATCTGAGGTCTTTGCACCTCGTCTGTTAAAGGAGTTTCATCTGAAGTTTCCCTCTAAACCTGGGCCCAGGCGGGGAAGGGGGAGGCCTCGTAAGAGGGAGGGTACTGTCATGGATATGCATTAATGTCTGTCTGCCATCTTACCTTCCTCCTCATGTGTTCATCTAGAGACCAGACCTCCTTCACCTGGCTTCCTTTATAATCTCCTCCCAGCCTGACTCCACCCCAGGCCCTATCACTGAACACTATATTAACCTGTGCACTGCAAGCCTGCTTTGCTGATCAACGTGTTTGTTAGGCATTGTGTGTTTGGGTTCCTGCCTGCCGTGTGCTACGTCTGTCTCTCTGTTACGTTATTGGCTTGTCCCCGACCATCCCTGTCTGCTCGTAACCCTTGACCTTCGGCTCGTTCTTCGTTATCCTTGTCTGCTTGTGGCCCCTGACCTTCGGCTTGTTATTCGGTTCTCTCTATCGTGTGCTGCTGCTTCCCCTTATCCTACGGGGCGTGAGCTAGGAAACTCCAGGGGCCGCGACCTGGTCCCAGCCTGCAGCGTAACATCCTCACCACTAGAGGCCCTGGAGAAGACCAGCTGGGTCTTAGACTCCGCGCCCTGGGGAATCTTGGCTCTCGCTTCCGTTGGGATCCCGGTTGTGCTCCTCTGGTCCCGCTTTCCACAACCACCCAGTTTCCTATCCACAGAAGCCAGCCATAGGGTTCACTACCTCGCGGTGCACTCCTGTCCCCCTACGGTGTGCATCTGTCACCTGGCCACAGGTGACCCTGACAACGGGCAATGTTATACACAGATAAGTGCACAGGGGAAAGCAGCAGCGGGGAGGCTGTTAGGAAGGTTTTTTATTTTATTTTTTTAGGTGCGAAGGTAGAGATACCCTTTAATATGATGACGGACACTGTGTAAAGTGTGGAAGACCCCAATCTATTATTTTAATATGCATAACATTTTATTACATCTACTCTATCTTTAAAGCAGAGTTCCACCCAAAAGTGGAACTTCCGCTTAAAGCACTCCTCGCCCCCTTAAATGCCATATTTGGCATGTCATTTTTTTGACAGGTACCTAGCTCCCACTTTCTGCTCTCGTCGCCTAGGCGACTCCTCCTCTCCCCCTCCCTCTCTGCAATCTTCTGGTTCACATCACAGGTCCCAGAAGATTGCCTGGCCTCTAAAAGCGTGCAGCGTGACTCACACATGTGCAGTGCCCACTCGGCTGTGAAGCCGCAAGCTGTCACAGCCGGGTGCCCACACTTGCAATGCTGGCACCACGGAGAGGCGGGGGAGAGGAACGAGGCTTCAGTCAACCGCATCACTGGACCGTGGGACAGGTGAGTGTCTGTTTTTTAAAAGTCAACAGCTACACTTTTTGTAGCTGCTAACTTTTAATAAACTTACAAAAGAGTGGAACTCCACTTTAATAAAAATGTATAATAGCTTATTACTTTAAATTTTCTCTTCTGTATTATATATTTATTATTTAATGAAAATGTTTCATTCAGTATTTTGTATATATTTTGACTAATCTGAATGATCTAGAAGTTTGAAAACGTACTTTGTGATGAATCCTACACATTTACTTTCCTGAATTTTGTGACACGTATTTACTATACTCTTTGAATAGACACAGTGTGCACATTTCACACAGCCAGCCTTCTGAACCACAGAGGTGCTGATAGGAGGAGGCTCAGGAGGCACAGTCTGTACTGGAATCACTGCTTGCAGTCAGAAAGATACTGTGGAATGTGCAGTCCTTACAAATTGGAAATAAAACAAGAGGAAAAGCTGCAAAACATGCAGGGAATTAATAAAGTTATGTAAAGAAATGTCAGACAGGCAGCAATCGAAACATAAAAGAAGATTGTTCATGTAAGTTTACAATAGATTGTCAAAATAACTAACATTTGCATTGCTTTTACAATGCTGATGGTATACAATTAAAGAGTAAGCTGTGACTATACAGTAGATCTCCTTTAAATGACTTTGGATAAATATTTGGTTGCATTATTCTGCAAACATAGCATTTTATCAGTTTTAGCAATTTATCTGTCTTGCTCCGTTAGGTGTCAATCTCTTGTCCTTAGACACAAACTATGAATGCTATGAAATAATTAGTTCATACAGAGCTGCACACACACACATGCTCCTTAGTGTAACATTTTAGGGAAAGTTAACCAATTAATGTACCTGTAAAGGTTATAATTTTTTCAAGTCATAGCATAGTAGCAGTTAAGCCCCATACACATAGGCCGAATGCTGGCCTACAGCGGCCGGTTCAATAATAACCAGCCAGAAAACCAGCAGCCGACTGGCTCCCGACCAGTGCTCTCAATGGCTGAAGTTGATGATCGGAATGTTCTGGTGGGGGGGGGTGGGGTATCCCCCCTGTCAGAACACAACAGCTCAGCACGGGAGATCGCTGTACTAACATCAGAGCTGAATTCTTTTTTTTTCCCTTCAACCGCGGAGTTGAAGGGGGGAAAAAAAACTATAGTGTGTACCAGGCTTTAAATCACAATCAACTGGGATTGAACATTATTGTCGAAGACTCTTTGTAGCTTGTCCAAGTCAATTCTTCAATTCAAATAAGTGTCAGAAAAATACCCTAGCTTTTATATTCACACGGGTAGCGCAGACTATAATTTAATCACCATGAAATGTGTCAAGGCAGATAATGATTGTCCAAGAACAAGATGGGCTTATGCCCAATGTGCGTACGTGGTGCATACTAGCACAATATGATATTGCCTTGCAAGTAGAATTTTTTTCTTCAACGAGTTTACTATCACTTTAAAGATGAAAACCAGCAAATAGTTAAATGCTTGTTTAGTCTAGGGGAGCAGGGATAAAGTTTGTTACTTACCCTATCAATTGCTCCAGCACATATCTTTTCTGCCTAATGCTCCAGAAGGCTTGTGGGCAGTCCCTTGCATTATCATGTACAGTGCAGGCTATTAGGAGGAGGTGAGTATGAGACTGGTGACCAAAGCACCTTAGAGAGGAGGCTTTGTGAGACAGTTGCAAAGCTAGGGGAACCCTGCTTGAGTGAGGAATAAAGTATTACTCTTTATTCTTGCACTGCAAGACTAAATGAGCATGTATCCCTTTGCAGTGTTGAGGGGGCCCACTTCAAAAGGTACATTTTGTCTAATTCCTGGAGTACAGCTTTAATATTTAAATTTTGAAGCCCGAGAACTGAGAGTGAACTGAATGCATGAAAGTTTCTGTAAAGGTAGCCGTAAAGTGATTGTAAAGTCAAATTTTTCCATGTAGAAAAATAACAAACATGTTATGTTATACTTATCTGCTCTGTGCAGTAGACTTGCACAGAGCAGCCCAGATCCTCCTCTTCTCAAGTCCCTCTCAAGTGCTCCTGGCCCCTCCCTCCTGCTGAGTACCCCCACAGAAAGCAACTAGCTATGGGGACACCCAAGCTGAGCTGCAGCTCCATGTGTCCATACAGACACAGAGCTTTGGTTCGGCCCTGCCCCCTCTCTCTTCTGATTGGCTAACTGACTTTGATTGACAGCAGTGGAAGCCAATAGCACAGCTGCTGTGTCTCAGCCAATCAAAAGGGAGAATCCCGGAGAGCCGAGGGACTCGTGGACATCGCTGGAGAGAGATGGGGCTCAGGTAAATATTAGGGGGCTGCTGCACACAGAAGGCTTTTTATCTTAATGAATAGAATGCATTAAGATAAAAAACCTTCTGACTTCACAACCCCTTTAAGGGGTGTGATTTTTTCCTGAATCTGAGTATGAGGGAGAGTAGCCTTGTTTAGATAACTGTCCTAGAAACAAGATACCCAAAGTCTGCTATGCAACATTATCAGATCACTGTTACAATCCTAAGTGGTTTTCTAAAGTATCAAGGAATACTGTGGAGTTGTATACTCCCTTGAAAAAAAGCATGAAGAAGCTCCTTGGCAGGGGTAATGAGTGCTGAGAACAATAAATCAACAATGTAAGTAAGCCAATTAACCTGCTTAATAATAAAGGATAAGGCAAATGCAAAATTAATTGGTTCTGATAGTCTTTATCATTGAAAAAAACAGCTCTGAGCACATATGACCATAACAAGGCCCCTGCTATTTGTATGTACACAAAGATATATAGTCAGTGGGGTATAGTGGCTACTACATTGGAAATGTTTAAAGCTTGTGCCTTCTTGCACTACTAGACAGAGACCAATAAACCTTTTCCATTAACGGTAGTAAGAAGACTGTTATGCATATAAAAAGGTGTGTTTTTTACTAATTACCATACATTTTATTAGGAAAGTGTACCAATATCAACCAGGAATCTGCTAGTCTCTGCAATCTGTTCACTCCTAGTCAAAAGAGAAGATCAATAATGTAGTAGCAAGGTTTGGGTTGAAATAAATCTGTAGTAAATGTTATAGTTTTTTGAATTGCCTCAAATATCCTTTATCTTAAATAGGTCACCTTTGTTGGTGCACTGACCTACAGTCATAGCAAAATAGCTCTAACAGGGAATACAGTGCATTCCAACAGACAAGGATTCCCAAATTCAAAGCAACCTTGAAACTAAAGGAGTTTAAAATAGAATTCAGACAGCAGAGCACTGTTCTTGTCCTTCCACTTTTATTATTCATCTGAAAATCTGCTTTCATATATATTGCAGACAGTCTGTATCAATTTTAAATGAAACACACATTTATTATAAATACATTTTGCCACAATGTGGATTTAAAATTGCTTTAGAAAAGAGAGAAGTTAATACAGCATGAATTTGTATAAAACAGAGTGTGAAGGGCAAGTCCTTTCAGGCATGGTTTTGACTGGGATAGGTATCAAAGAAAGTCTTATGTAAAAATAAAAGGAAGCACCTCCAGACATACTATGTAAATGTTGACCTCATGGCAATAAACCAAACATATTTACATGGGGTTTGTGCCCAGAAGCTGGCAGCAAGACGTGGCTTAAAAATGTGTGCAATGGCATACAGTGCACCCATGCATGTGTGTACAGGATTTCGGGAGTGTATTGCAGTGGCAAGAATATAATTTTTTTCTAATCACTAGAATTAATTTACATTTTAAATGCATACAAATGCCGAAATACTCTTCTCTGAATGTGGGACTTACGCCTCTGAACGGTGCTCTAGTATACCGTGTTAAATGCCCCATATGTGCATGGACACATTGAATTTGCAGTCGCACTCAGATCCATAAAAAAAAAAAAAAAGCCATAACAGTCAAATTGAATTTGTGTTCATGAGGCCTTAAACTGTATGTAAATCCAATAACAAAAAAGTAATGTATTGCAGTTTAGCAGTCCTTAGATGAGTGAATGGTTAAGATTTTTCTTTATCCAGGCTTTATTTTCATCTGGGGATCCTGTCAGTAATGCACTTCTTGTTTTTGGGTGATAACATTCACTTAAGCCAGTCATAGATGATTTGAATCTATTTTATTTCAATCTAATTCGAACTATCTATGGGCAGGCTGATTGTACCCAAGTAAATCCATCAATCAACTTGGGTACAACCAGCAAGTCAGATTTTTACACATAAAAACGGATGGAAAACTTTCCAGAAAAACTGTTTTTTAGGTTGAACTTTTACCAAATGCACTACAATAATATATGCAGCATGTGTGCAAGTAAAGAGTTAGCCATATTGGCTGAGATTTTTAACAATTATGCTGGATGCAATGCTAGACATTAAAATTAGTCTTTATTTATAAACAAATGAGAGGAATAGCCACTGAATGCCTTTTACTCAGAGACAGTCTATACATATTAAACACAGATTATGGTCCAAATCTTATATTACCAAAAGCGTTTTCCTCAAGTTATTTTTTTGTAGTCATTTGACAGTCATTTGGAATGAAAGTAATGAGTTTTAGCTTCCGTTACAAAACTCAACAGATGTGATGCAATATAAACTTCTATTTTGTTTTCATTTTAATCTTTTCAGAAGAAATGGCACTGCCATTTTCATTGCAGTGTCTTGCTGAGCAAAGAGGGAATATGTCCCTTTGTCTCCTAACAAAGTAATAAAGTAGAGCAGATATTTAAACCAGATTTCTCCTATATCCCCTCAAGGGACAGACTCATGGCTGGAAAGCGGCTAAGCTGTAATGGCAAACAAACTACTTCTGTCCCCATATAGCCAGTATATTGGATAATGGAATCAGAAAATAAAAGATTCAATGATCTGAACACTAACTGATTACCTGCAAAATATTACCATATCTAAATAGTGTGAGTTAAGAAATTGCAGTAATATCTGCAAATTAACATCTTTAGCCTGGTCCCTGAAATTAAATAAAAATATCTCTTGAGATACAGTGCCTTGAAAAACTATTCATACCCCCTGAAATGTTACACAATTTGTCTTGTTACAACCAAAAACATAAATGTATTGTATTGGAATTTTATGTGATAGACAAAGTGGCACAAAATTGTGAAGTGAAAGGAAAAGGATAAATGGTTTTCAATTTTTTTTACAAACAAATATCTGAAAAGTGTGGCGTGCATTTGGATTCAGCTGCCTTAACTTTGATATCCATAACTAAAATCTAATAGAACCAATTGCCTTCAGAAGTCACCTAATTAGTAAATAGAGTCCACCTGTGTGTAATTTAATCTCAGTATAAATATAACTGTTCTGTGAAGCACTCAGAGGTTTGTTAGAGAACCTTAGTGAGCAAACAGCATCATGAAAGCAAAGGAACACACCAGACAGGTCAGGGATAAAGTTGTGAAAAAGTTTAAAGCAGGGTTAGGTTATAAAAAAAATATCCCAAGCTTTGAACATCTCACGGAGCACTGTTCAATCCATCATCCAAAACTGGAAAGAATATGGCACAACTGCAAACCTACCAAGACATAGTCATCCACCTAAACTGACAGGCCGGGCAAGGAAAGCATTAGTCAGAGAAGCAGCCAAGAGGCTCATGGTTACTCAGGTGAGAGAAATTGTCCATAGGACAACTATTAGTCATGTACTCCACAAATATGGCCTTTATAAAAAAAAAGTGGCAAGAAAAAAGCCATTGTTGAAAGAAAGCCATAAGCAGTCCCATTTGCACTTTGCGAGAAGCCATGTGGGGGACACAGCAAACATGTGGAAGAAGGTGCTCTGGACAGATGAGACGAAAATTTAACTTTTTGGCCTAAAAGAAAAACGCTATGTGTGGCCGAAAACTAACACCGCACAGCGGTGGGGGCAGCATAATGTTGTTGGGATGCTTTTCTTCAGCAGGGGCAGGGAGGCTGGTCAGAGTTGATGGGAAGATGGATGGATCCAAATACAGGGCAATCTTAGAAGAAAACCTATAAGAGTCTGCAAAAGATTGGAGCAGAGGTTTACCTTCCAGCAGGACAAGACCCTAAACATACAGCCAGAGTTACAATAGAATGGTTTAGATCAAAGCATATTCATGTGCTAGAATGACCCAGTCAAAGTCCAGACCTAAATCCAATTCAGAAGCTGTGGCAAGACTTAAACAATGCTGTTCACAGACGCTCTCCCATCCAAATGTCACTCTCTAGATGTGCAAAGCTGATAGAAACACACCCAAAAAGACTCAGCTGTAATAGCAGCGAAAGGTGGTTCTACAAAGTATTGACTCGGGGGGGTGGAGGGGGGGGGAGGACCACACTTTTCACATATTTGTAAAAAATTTTGAAAACCATTTATCAATTTCCTTCCACTTCACAATTATGTGCCACACGTTGTGTTGGATTATCACATAAAATACCTTTTAGTTGTAACATGACAAAATGTGGAAAATGTTAAAGGTCATGAATACTTTCCCAAGGCACTGTAGGTAGTCAGTGCTGCCCCCTGCCAAGTGTTGACTAGGCTAAAGATCAAGCTGGGCTATCTGATCACATCCTACTCTAAAACTATGAGCACAACTTCAGTTTCACTTTTGATACACCTTGTAAGGAATATATTTGTGAAGCATTAAAGAAACATTCTCTGCAGGCGTAAAAATCACCAAGAGGATTCACCTGCTCATGCTATTGCGAGGTATATGCTGATCTGGATAGCTGAATAAAGAGCTCAGTTCGGCAGCAAAAAAAAAGATGGAAAATGACCTAGAAAAATGGTAAAACATTTTTCAACAATAAAAGGATGCCCACCCTGCTAAAGACACTAGCACAATCAGTGCGGAAAGGTTGGCTGGCCAGCTTTGTAATTATCATTATCTTTATTTTGACTTTTTTTGTCAGTGTCCAAATTTAATAATACAGTACAACCTAACGATCTACGAATAACTGAATCCTATGTCCCTTATTGAATGAGAAAAAAGAAAAGAAAAACTATCTTATAGGGAAAATGGCAACAATTAAATCTCGACAGGTTGCCTAACAAACACTCCTACTGTCACAGTGAAAGGCAGACATGAAATGAGGGGACATGCCCTCTCTGCAGATATAAAGAGCAATAAAATCTGCCATTGGCCTTAAAAGTTAAAATAAAGGGCTCCAGGCCCATCTATAAATCATACTTAACCTTTTGATTACTGATGTTTTATATCATAGTTTCAAAAACAAGGTCTGCTCATACAATTTAGATCAAGAATTTGATTTTCAAACGACAAGTTTGTATTTTGAATGGTAAGCATTGAGGTTTTTTTGTCCACAAGTATCTGACTCACAAAGGCCAAGATGTAGTACAATGTATTTGCAATATAAAAAAAATGGCAAGATATGATGTGCTCTGAAACTATTTATCTGTAACAGGGTTATTATTGATGTTACTATGAAGAGGCATTTTGTTTTATTGTACATTACTTGCACAAGTGTATTTCTGTAAATGGAGGATATTCATCTGCATTTTAAGTATACATCTGTGTATCCAACAACTTCTTGTATGATAAACTGCAAGAAATTATGTTTTTCATAAAAAATATGGTTTGCAAAAAAAATGCTCTAGGTAAACATTGTAATTTAAATGTAGCAGGAGAGACTGGTCAGAGAGCAGCTGGTAATGATACGGATGACAAGCAGCAAAGCAAGACAGGACTACAGGTCTCAGATCTAGCAGTTTGCAGGGTCGCTACCAGCCTCAGGCTATGTTTGAAGCCAGTGGAGCTGGCAGTTTCTAGATTAGTTAGATGACTACATGGGTTAGTCAGAAGCAAGATCGGACAGATGAAACAATTATCTATAGCCATGCTGCAGATCTATTTAATTTGTATCAAAAAGTTATATCAATTTAATAGTGTGGTAGAGCTGCATGATTCTGGCTAAAATGAGAAACCCAATTTTTTTGCTTGGAATAAAGATCACGATTCTCGTGGCGTATCATCATCTTTCACATTATACAAAAAAATTAGGCAAACTTTACTGTTTAGATTTTTCCCCAAAAAATTAGATTTTTGTACTCACCGTAAAATATTTTCTCTTTCATTCATGGACGGACACAGCTTCCTCTTGACAAGTGGGTATTATCCTTCATTTAGGAGTAACTAGGCAGAAAACTTGTAGAAAGTGTTAACACATCACACCTTATACAGTACCACCCAGGGGGTGGATCCTCTGGGTATAATCCCTCTCTCTGCACCTCGCAGATCGGTTTGTCAAAAAGCAGTACAAACTTAAAAAGGAGGGGTGGGTGCTGTGCCTGTCCTTGAACTCAGAGAAAAGGATTTTACGGTGAGTGCAAAAATCCTATTTTCTCTTTCGTTCATGGACGGCCACAGCTTCCTCTTGACAAGTAGGACGTCCCAAAGCAGTGTCAAAAAACGAGGGGTGGGAACAGCATAAAATAAACTTCACCCCAAAACAAAACAGAGCTCCTCAACTGAGGAGTTGCAACTCTAAACATCCGCCTGCAAAACTTTGCGGCCGAAAGAAGCATCCGAAGATGCACCTATATCAACCTTGTAGAATTTAGTGAAAGTGTGAACGGACGACCAAGTCGCCACCTTACATAATTGGGAAACAGACGCTTGATGTCAGAAAGCCCTAGAGGAACCTATTGCCCCGTGATAGGAAAGGGGGGCGCCCGACCCTTTATGGCCTAATCCTGAATCACTATCTGTCGGATCCACCTCGAGATGGTGGCCGATGAGACCGCTAGGCCCTTCTTGGGACCAGCCACCGAAACAAACAGCGAGTCTGACCTCCGGAACGGAGCAGTAGCAGATAAGTATACTCTCAGAGCTCGGACAACGACCAAGAAATGCAACGCCAACTCCTAAGGATTCAACAGATGAGGACACAAGGATGGAAGTACAATGTCTTCATTAAGATGAAAGGCCGAAACGACCTTAGGAAGAAAGGAAGGCTGTGGACGCAGCACCACCTTATCCTTGTGGAAGACCAGATAGGGAGCTTTGCATGACAAGGCTGCCAGCTCAGAAACCCATCTAACTGACGTAACAGCCACCAAAAAGATCACTTTCTGGGAAAGTGTCAAAAAGGGAATTTCCCTAATATTCTTAAATGGTGACCTTTGAAGCACCGAGAGGACCAGATTCAAGTCCCACGGAGGTAGTGGGGGACGGACCGGAGGGGCCACATGTCGAACCCCCTGGACAAACGTACTCACGAGAGAGATTGAGCCGCCAGGGGTCGCTTATAAAAAACCGCCAGGGCAGATATCTGCCCCTTAATCGTACTTAAGGTGAGCCTTTGGTCCACCCTACGCTGTAGGAACAGCAGGATTCTGGAGACCAAATAAGTAAGCGAATGCCACTTCATCTCCTAACACATTGATATGTAAGCTTTCCAAGTGCGATGGTAAACCTTCCTAGAGGACGGCTTCCGAGCACTTCTTATGGTAGAGATGACCGAATCTGACAGGCCCCGGTCTCTCAGAACCTGGTTCTCAATAGCCATGCCATTAAAGCCAGTGACTGTAAAGCAGGATGGAGTATGGGACCTTGCGACAGCAGGTCCTCCCGTAGTGGTAGGCGCCAGGGGATGTCTGCTACCAGACGTACTAGATCGGCATACCAAGGACGCTGAGGCCAATCTGGAGCGATCAGGATCATTGGAATCCCCTCTGCCTCCACTCTGAAAAGCAGATGAGGAAGGAGCCTCATGGGAGGTGTTGTGGAGATTTTTATGGAAATGTATTAATGTATGTTGTCAGATGTCCCCCCAGAGTCAGTTTTGCTGTAATGCGCTCATCTGAGCGTATTTGCACATACAGACGTTGGTGGAAGATCGGTGGCGGGAAAATCTTCCTATGGAAACAGCGATGTTTGCTGTATTTAGAGATGTTGTTTTGCGCCCCATTGGGGGAACTGGCCAGCCCCTGGCGGGGGGCGTTGAATGACTCCGAGCGCACATATCTGTGTCCACAGGAACAGTAGCATAACTATAAAATAATTGTGGTCCATTTGAGGCATAATTGTTATGTCGTTTCCGTCATTTGGTAACAGTGTATGTCACTGTTAGTCAATTTGAATGAACATTGTATCTGTTTGGAAGGATGTCCTTGTATGGTCATTCTCCTGTGGAAGGAACATCCTGTGATGTCCCCGCCCATGGGGGGAGGTGACTGGTTGCTGCAACCAATCACCTCCTGTCTTGAGATCTTTTGAGTTTAATAAAAGCCTATGATTAGGCGTCGGCTGGGCAGTCTATGCTGGGATGGCCTGACGATAAGATCTATGTGTGAGCCTTGCTTCTTGGATGAATGATGGAATGAACGGTGAGTGGATTTCTGCAAACTTAGAGATAGCTTTATTGCAAAAAGATGAATCTAAAGTGTGTGCTTATAGAGCACAGGAAATATGGGCTGTGTGCTCTGCAAACAACCCATATTTCCACGACAGTAAAATGGCGACTCACGGTTGGGACCAATTGCGGCCTCTTTGAGCATCAGATCAGCAGAGGAGGAGAGTGGACCTGCGATGTGATTGATGCGTGAAGAGGCTGTACTTTGAAACGAAAAAAAATTTTTTTGTCTTTTTGAAATAATGCTTTAAGTTTGCAGTGTGTGTGTGTGTGTATGTCTGCGAATCCGATCGTGCATGTGTGTGTGTGATTTTGTTGGGAGAGAGATCGTATGCCTGTGAATCCGATCGTAGGCCTGTGAATTTGTTTGTGTATGCCTGTGTGTGATTAGATTGTTTGTGAGCCATGAGGTTTAGTGGGGGAGGGGCAGGCAGCATCTCAGTTACAAGGGTGAAAGTTGGTGACTTTCTGTAAATAACATGCAGGAGTTTTGTAGTGGGAGGGCCCTGAGAGATGATCTGATGGAAACTGTATATTGTGTATGAAATGAAGGTATAGATGTGGGATTATTCAGCCTGCAATGTGTGTGTTTGGTTGAGCTTTTTGTATTTCTCAGAGGTTTGTTTGTGAGCTATGTGTTTGAATGGGGGAAGGGCTTGCCCACTGTTTTGTGTTGCAGGGGCTTTGCCCTGAGGGAAAGACACTCTAAGCAGACATACAAGCAACATTGTACTGTATGTGTGTAGTGTTTGTGATTTCTATGAAAAATAGAAATGGATAAATTGTGATTTTTGCCTTTATAGGGGACAAAGACACATGTCCCCATAAGTGTAAAAATATTTTAACAAAAGTGTTTGGTTTTTGAGTTGAAAGTTTCCGCCGCATATCCAAGTGGCCAGGCATTGCTAGAAGGCAGACATAGTATGTCTCTGCAATGGCTTGTTATGGAAGCTGAGGCCACTGTGTGTGAACTTTAGGTAGAGAAAAGTGGTGAATATCTCAGAGTATATGGACTTAGAGAAATGAATATGTTTTTAATATTGTTCATGTAACTAACATTTTTTGAATGTGCTGTTTAGTTGGCAAAAGGGAGGCTAAGTTTGTAAGTGTACATGTGGTCCTTGTAGAGTGTAGCTGACACCTTTTTCAGTGGATTTTGATGATAATTTAGAAAAGTTCCAATGGTGTAGTCAGTCTTTGTGGAGAAAAGCATTTTTGGTTCTCTAGTGAAGAGATCCTGGTTTTGGTGGGAAAAAAAGGGATTTTTATAACAGCTTACCTGTAAAATCCTTTTCTTGGAGTACATCACGGGACACAGAGCGACTTAGTCATTACTAATGGGTTATATAGATTACCTTCAGGTGTTGGCACTGGCCAATTCCAAACCAGAAGTACCCTCCCCTATATAAGCCCCTCCCATCCGGGAGCACCTCAGTTTTGTAGCCAAGCAATAAGTGTCCCAAAAAGAGGGGTGGGAGCTCTGTGTCCCGTGATGTACTCCAAGAAAAGGATTTTACAGGTAAGCTGTTATAAAAATCCCTTTTTCTTTTTCGTACATCACGGGACACAGAGCGACTTAGTCATTACTAATGGGACGTCCCAAAGCAATGCCAAATGAGGGGAGGGATACACTATACATAAGCTGGGCGCCATCAGGCATGAGGATCTTTTGCGGCCTGCAACACACTGCGCCCAAAGGCAACATCCTCCTGACTTCTAACGTCTACCTGGTAGAATCTAGTAAACGTGTGTACCGAAGACCATGTTGCGGCCTTACATACTTGAGCCAGGGAGGCCTGGTGATGCACTGCCCATGAAGTTCCAACTGCTCTTGTGGAGTGCGCCCTAACTTTGAACGGAGGCGGTCTCTTTCTCAAGCCATAGGCTTGTATTATGACCTGTCGAATCCACTTGGCTAAAGTGGATTTTGATGCTGCCTGACCCTTTTTAGGGCCTTCCGGCAGAATAAACAAAGTATCCGTTCTGCGAATCTGAGCAGTGGCTTTTAGATAAGCTTTAACTGCTCTTACTACATCCAAAGAATGTAATAACTTTTCCTCTACCGAGCTAGGTTTGGGGAAAAAAGAAGGAAGAACCACATCTTGGTTCAAATGAAACCTCGATACCACCTTGGGAAGAAAGGCTGGATGAGGACGTAATACTACTCTGTCCTTATGGACAACCAGATATGGCTCCTTACAGGACAAGGCGGCTAATTCCGATACTCTTTTAGCCGAACAAACGGCTACTAAGAAAATCAATTTCCTGGTGAGAAGAACCAAGGAAATGTGTTGCAATGGTTCAAACGGTTGTTTCTGTAGAACTGACAGAACCAGGTTTAAGTCCCAAGGACATATGGGAACACTAACCGGAGGGCTAATACGCATCACTCCTTGTATGAAAGCTTTGACTAGTGAATGCGAAGCCAAGGGCCTTTGAAAAAATATTGACAAGGCCGAAATCTGACCCTTGATAGTACTCAAGGCCAGCTTCCTATCTACAGCCCACTGTAGGAAGTCCAAAATCCTCCCTATCACGTACTTACGTGGATGCCATTTCTTGGCCTCACACCACGTAATGTACGCTTTCCAGATCCTATAATAGATCTGCCTGGATACCGGCTTCCTGGCATTGATCATGGTAGATACCACAGAATTAGAGAGCCCTCTCTTTTTCAGAATGTGGGCTTCAATAGCCAGGCCGTCAAACCTAGGGCTGGTAAGGAAGGGTGGTATATCGGTCCCTGCGACAGCAGGTCCGGACGATGTGGGAGGGTCCAAGGACTCCTCACTGACATTTTACAATCTCCGCGTACCATGCCCTTCGGGGCCACGCTGGAGCCACCAGAATCACTGGTTTCTTTTCTACCCTGATTCTGCGGAGTAATCGCGGTAACAATTGTGGCGGTGGGAATGCATATATCAGCTTGAACTGATCCCAAGGGAACACTAGGGCATCCGAGCCGCAAGCTAGAGGATCCCTTGTGCGAGACACAAATCTGTCCACCTTTGCGTTGAATCTGGATGCTAGCAGATCTACATCCGGTGTTCCCCACCGCTGGCATATTGCCTGGAAAACCTCGGGGTGAAGAGACCATTCCCCCGGGCATAATTGTTGGCGACTTAAAAAGTCCGCTCTCCAATTTTCCACTCCTGGGATGAAAACCGCGGATATGGCTGGGACATATTTTTCTGCCCACTCCAGGATGCAATTTGCTTCCCTCTGGGCTGCACGACTCCTGGTGCCACCCTGGTGATTGATATATGCCACTGCTGTGGCATTGTCTGATTGAATTCTGACAGGGGACCCCTGGAGTTTGGATGTCCATGCTACTAGGGCATACCGGGCTGCTCGTATCTCTAAGAGATTGATGGGCAGGGCCTTTTCTGCTTCTGACCACTTGCCCTGGAGAGACCATTGCTCCAGTACTGCCCCCCAGCCTATGAGGCTGGCATCTGTAGTGACTACCTTCCAAGAAACCGGACTGAAGGGTCTCCCTTTTTCCAGATTCTGGGGCACCAACCACCAATGGAGGCTCTTGCGAACGGAAGGGGACAGGGACATTGGTAAGTCTAAAGCCTGAACTTTTTTGTTCCAGGCTGACAGTATGGCCCTTTGCAAATTCCTTGAATGGAATTGACCGTAGGGTACCGCTTCGAATGAAGCCACCATTTTTCCCAGCAGCCTCATGCAGAGGCGTATGGATGGTTTTCTTTTTGTACCCACTAAGTGGGTCAAATCTTTTAAAGACGACACCTTCTCTGGAGGTAAGAAAATCTTTCTCTGATTTGAATCCAGCCTTAGCCCTAAGTATTCCAGACTTTTGACTGGTCTTAGAGCTGACTTGTCCCGGTTGATAATCCAACCGTGATATTCCAGATACTTGATTGTCTTGTGAATAGCTACTTCCAGCTTTTCCACTGAGTGGTCTATTAGTAGCAGGTCGTCTAGATATGCCATTATCGTTACACCCTGTGTTCTTAGATTGGCCAATAATGGGGCCAGAATTTTTGTGAACACTCGTGGTGCTGTGGCCAGACCGAAAGGTAAGGCTCTGAACTGAAAATGGCGCCCTTCTACTGCAAAGCGTAGAAATTTCTGGTGGGCCGGAAAGATGGGAATATGCAGATAAGCATCCTTTATGTCGATCGAGGCTAACCATTCCTGCCCTTGTAGGGCGGTGGCCACCGATCGGATCGACTCCATCCGAAAAGTCCTGATATTTAGGAACTTGTTTAGCCCTTTTAGATTTAATATGGGCCTCACGTCCCCATTTGGTTTGGGGACTGTGAAAAGGTTCGAGTAAAACCCGAATCCGCTTTCTTCCAGGGGAACCTTCATGATTACACCTTGGAGCAATAGTTGTTCTAGTGCCAGAAGGAGGGATCCTCTCTTTTGGGGATCTCTTGGCACGTTTGACCTCATAAATTGGGCAGGAGGAGTGCCTTTTAACTCCAGCTTGTATCCCAGACTTACTGCGGAGAGCACCCATCTGTCTCTGATGGTGTCCCGCCAGGTCTCTGTGAACAACTGAAGTCTTCCCCCCACCCGATTGAGTGGGGGCAACACTTCATGCCTTGGGGGGAGGTTTTGTACCTCTCTTGATCCAGGGCTTCTTGTTACCCTGTGATTGTCCCTGATTTCTGCCCCCTGAATTTGACCGCGGAGGCCGTCGGAACTGCTTCACAGCCGATGTGCCCGGGACTGGAGAAGTAGGCCTCTTAAAAGAAGGACTTCTACCCTTGTTCTTAACCGGTAAGAGTGAACTTTTACCGGCAGAAATTTTCTGGATATATTTGTCCAGATCTTCTCCAAATAAGCGTTCTCCATGAAATGGGAAGCTAACCAGCAGTTTTTTACAGGGAGCTTCAGCAGACCAGTTTTTGAGCCACAGAAGCCTACGCATATGTACTATAGACAGCGTAAAGCGGGAGGCCTGTTGGATTGTATCCTTTATGGCATCTACCGCAAAACACAAGGCTCTAGGCAGGTCAGCTAGGGCAAGAGCCTGCTGATCTGGTAAGTCCCTTAAGACCTGTTTCAACTGATCTTTCACTGCTTGGCAGACTCCAATCGCTGCTACCGCAGGTTGTGTCACCATGCTTGCTGTAGAGAAAGCAGATTTTAGTAAAGACTCCAATTTTTTATCTATTGGGTCTTTGAACATTGGAACATTATCTACTGGACATGTCAGTGATTTGTTAACAGAAGAGATGGCTGCGTCCACTGTAGGGACCCTCCATTTTTTTATGAACTTATCCTCCATGGGATAGATCACCGGAAATCTCTTGGGGGGAGCAAATATTTTATCAGGATGCTCCCAATCCTGGTAAATAAGCCCTTCTAATAAAGGGTGGATTGGGAAGGAACAGACAGCCTGGGGAGCTTTTAGCGACCCCAGCGAGGAAACCGTAGTGGATGGTGGTTCCGCCAGAGGCATTTTAAATGCTGATCGGACCATATTAGTCAGAGACTGAACCCATAATCTTTCAGCCTGAGATGCTGAGAAAGGTTCTTCCACTGTTGATTCCTCCATAACTGAATCAACCTCATCCTGATCCCCTTCAGGTAGGTCGATCTCTGTGTGGGGCTGTTCCTCCACTAACAGGCACTCTGAAGGAGGAGACGGAGATCGGACGCGCTTTTCCTGTGACAGGGAAGCAGCGATCAATGCTGTTAATCTCTCTTCCAATCCTCCCAGAGTTGAGGATAAAACCTCCTCTGTTATATATACAGGAGCAGGTGGACTGGGGACAGCGGCAGCACCAGGCATTCCTGCGGGGTTTCTACGGCTACTGACCTCTGAATTCTCAGGGGAGATTGGTGCAGTACAAGCATGCCCAATATCCTCAGAGCCCGATGGAGACCCCTTTGGCTTCCTGGAAGATCTATTTCCGGAGCGTCTGGACGACATATCCTTTAAGCACAAAGCTGAGGTATTCCCGTCGTCATACACCAATTTTTGCTGGTAATAGTCTAACAAAGTTGCTGCTATATACCAGCTGGTGTCCACTAAAGTGCCTTTCTATGGGGATGCCTGCATCAACCGCCTCTGTGTGCCACTGTTTGTTGCTAGCTCTGTTTGCATCCAGCTGACACTTGTACTGTGTCTTTTAACCATGCTGGGACGCCCGCACATGCGCAGAAGCGCCGCGGCGCGCATCGAGCGTCATCCACCCGCCCCGCCCCTTTTTTTCATAGGAGGCGCGTGCACGCGCCCGCGCGCCCGCCCGTGCGCCATTGGCGCCCTTTTCGAAATCAAACAGGGGACTAGGAGCCAGGGCCCTTTTTGCCGGAGGGCCTGTGCGGTGGATGAGCGCAGCAACAGGGCAGAGGAAGTGGATTCCCACAGAGAAACTTACCAGCTGCCTGGATCTTTTGACTTGAGAAAACCAAAGATCCACATGACAAGAAAAATGGACTACAGCGGCCTCTAGTGGTTTAACACAGGTACCGCGGTCCCTTTTTTTTTTCTTGACTACTATTAAAATTTTACATTTTCAGTAGTTACAGGCAAACACAGATATTTAGTGGGAATACCGTTAGGTAACAGACAGAAAGACAAATTAGGCTTGGGGGTCCCCCAATAGAACCAAGTTCCTGGGGGCCCCCACTTACCTGATCCCCGCCGCAGGACTTTGTTTGGTCCACAGAAGTCCAAACTTCACCTATCACGGCAGGCATTGTAATTAAACCTTCAGGGACCGGGTTCCCAAGGATTCCACTCCCCTGGACCTGTATAGCACCCTGCACAGACAACATCTTGGTCGTGGGTATGACCAGAGCTCTGGATCCCAGGGTCCAGCCCTCCTAAGAGAAGCATTACAGGCAAAACCTTGCTCTTCTGCTGCAAGGCCCGGGTACCGACCGTTTAGCTATGAAGCTTTTTTGGTGGGATCCGGAACAGCTTACTAAGGCCCAAAAGAACCTGTACGCAAGCCCAGTGAAAACACATGTTACTCTTTGGCCAACACCTTAGACACTGGCAAAAAACTGAGGTGCTCCCGGATGGGAGGGGCTTATATAGGGGAGGGTACTTCTGGTTTGGAATTGGCCAGTGCCAACACCTGAAGGTAATCTATATAACCCATTAGTAATGACAAAGTCGCTCTGTGTCCCGTGATGTACGAAAAAGAAAGTAATGGCGCCATTCTTGGTTTTTGTTAGCCTTGCAGGTTTGTCTGCCATTTTGAGGCACAGTTTTTCCTTAGCCTGTGGGTATCCTATAAGGGAAGGTGCAGCCACCTTTCCTTTGGGTATAATATCATGTGACCATGCTGTGGCATTCGTCAGCTATGTTGCTGGTGGAATTTCTCAGCCTTTGGGGCAGATTGTGATGTTTGGTGCGAATATAGTGCGATCTTTTCTGCGTTGGAACCTGGTGGAGGCAATTTGTGTTTTTCTTTGTGTAGGGGAACCAATGTGGTGTTCATTGTGACGTCCCATGCTGGTTTTGGCGGGAAAAATTGCATGTGTCAATGGCGCAATTTTTGTTGTCCATGAGGTGCTGTGGTGGGTCATCCACCATTTTGTAGTCCTGGCTTGTCGGCCATTTTGAGAGACGTTTACAGTTTGAGATAGGAAGTTCCAGTTTAGCAAACACGGCCCCTGAATATGCTGTATTGGCATTTGTTGATTGGCGCAGTTTTGTCTCTAGTTTAAATTGCTTTTCTAAGCATCACCTTTTGAGGTGAGTTGAGAGGTATCTTAAAATAGCGCGGTTTTACCCCGAGGGGCCACAACGTGCTTGCAGACACACGCACATGCTGGGGCCTGTTTATGGATGGGATCTGGCTGATCTACCAGCATTTGGAGTGTGGGAGGAGGCCAACGCAGACACAGGGAGGACATGCAAACTCCATGCAGGTGGTGCTAGGAGGGGGGATTTCTCTGTTTCGAATGTAGGAAAGACTTCACTTTACACTGAATTTTGATGGATTGTAAGACTAACAGAGTTTTTGTACAATGATGTGTTTTTATGTTTGGATATTTGGGAGTTTCCCAGAGGGCAATTCATATGTTTTGAAGATTTGAGTCTCAACTTGTGGTTTTGCTTGCAGGGGATGTTTGGGTCAGGACCCTCAAAATTGCAAAGGGGGGTTTAATTCCATCATTTTCTTGACAAGGTTTTAAATTGTTGAAATATATAATGTGTAGCCATGGATTTTTTGGAGTCTTGATAGACAAGGCGATTAAGGCCTCCCCTCCCCCTCCCTCTTCCTGAACAATTGATATGTAAATAAACCAGTTTGGTTTTTTTAAGAGCTGAGCATAACCGGAAGTTTCTTTTCAGCATTTTATATATCAGAGGGAAGTTGGTGGGAGGAGTTTGGGGTCGTCTGAAAGGTTGGCAAATGAGATTTGTGTTTGGAAGGAAGATGGAAAGCATTTTGGCGTTTAAAAGTGTTTTTATATTTTGTTCCAGTTTTGTAAAGTTTTATACTTAAATACAGTTTTGGGTAGAGAGCAAATGAGGGCATCACCATTATTGTAACATCTAGATGCAGGTAGAAAGAAGCCATAATATTGTTTTGAATAGTGGAGGATTTCATGATGCTTTGAAGGTTGTCTGACAAACACGTTTACAGGGCTGCCGATAATCGGTTGAAGAGCATGTAAACGTGAGGAGTAGATTCTAGCATACCGGGAGGCCGTGTAAAAATAGGATTTTTATAACAGCTTACCTGTAAAATCCTTTTCTTGGAGTACACCACGGGACACAGAGCTAGTCATTACATAATGGGTTAAGGGTCACCAGCGGTGATTGGACACTGGCACAACCAATGGAAGACAGTTCCCCTCCATATAACCCCTCCCATCAGGGAAGTACCTCAGTTTTGTAGCAAAGCAGTAAGGTTCCCATAAGAAGGGGGGGACCTCTGTGTCCCGTGGTGTACTCCAAGAAAAGGATTTTACAGGTAAGCTGTTATAAAAATCCTATTTTCTTTATCGTACACCACGGGACACAGAGCTAGTCATTACATAATGGGACGTCCCAGAGCAATGCTCATATGAAGGGGGGGAGACACAGATCAAAACAGGCCGCTTGCGGACCAGAAGCCCTATACTGCTGCCTGCAGCACACTTCGCCCAAAGGCGGAATCCTCATGTCCTTTCACATCTATTTGATAGAATTTGGAAAATGTATGGACTGAAGACCAAGTTGCAGCTTTACAGATCTGAGCCATCGAAGCCTGGTGGTGCACTGCCCATGAAGCACTTATCGCCCTGGTAGAGTGCGCCTTAACAGGAAAAGGAGGAGTCCTGTTCTTTAAACCATAAGCTTGAACAATTACTTGTCTAATCCACCTGGAAATGGTGGATTTTGATACCGCTTGGCCCTTCTTGGGCCCATCTGGTAAAATAAACAAAACATCTGTTTTACGTATCTGAGCGGTTGCTTGCAGATACACCCTTACCGCTCTCACTAGATCTAGAGAGTGTAATAATTTTTCCCCCGCAGTCCGCGGGTTTGGAAAAAAGGAAGGCAGAACAATGTCTTGATTCAAGTGAAAAGCCGACACCACCTTAGGTAGAAAAGCCGGATGGGGTCGTAGTACGATTTTGTCCTTGTGACAAATTAGATAAGGCTCTTTACAAGAAAGAGCTGCTAGCTCTGATACTCTCCTAGCAGAAGCTATAGCAATCAGAAAGGCCAACTTCCTACTCAATATAATTAAAGGAATATGGCGAATAGGTTCAAAAGGTTGCTTTTGCAACACTGACAATACCAAATTCAAATCCCATGGACACAAGGGAGTCCTAACTGGAGGATTTATCCTCAGTACCCCCTTAATGAATGTCTGAACTAGGGAGTGAGATGCCAATGGTCTCTGAAAGAAGACTGATAGAGCCGATATTTGCCCTTTGATGGTGCTAAGGGCTAAATTCATATCCACTCCTAACTGGCAAAAAGCAAGAATCCTACTTATTTCATATTTCTGAGGATTCCAACATCTGGATTCACACCAGGAAACGTATGCTCTCCAGACTCTCTGATAGATGAGTCTGGAGGCTGGCTTTCTAGCATTAATGAGCGTAGAAAGAGCCGGACCAGAGACCCCTCTCTTTTTCAAAATGTGGGTCTCAGCAGCCAGGCCGTCAACTTTAGCCTTTGTAAGGAAGGGTGGAATACTGGACCCTGTGACAGCAGGTCGTGTCGAAGTGGAAACTTCCAGGGCCTTCCTATCGCCATTTTTACAATCTCGGCGTACCAAGGCCTCCTGGGCCAGTTTGGGGCCACTAGGATTACTGGTATTCCCTCCTCCTTGATCCTGCGAAGCAGTCTTTGTAGAAGAGGGATCGGAGGGAATGCATAGATCAGTGAGAACTGATTCCATGGAGTTATTAGAGCGTCTGTATTATTAGAGCGTCTGTCCCGTAGGCTAGAGGATCTCTCGTTCTGGACACAAAGTTGTCCAATTTCTTGTTGAACCTGGCAGCTAGCAGGTCTACATCTGGGTTTCCCCATCTCAGACATATGGCCTGAAAGATCTCGGGGTGAAGAGACCACTCTCCTGGTAGCAGCTGCTGACGACTCAGGTAGTCTGCTTGCCAATTTTCTATCCCTGGAATGAAGATTGCAGAAAGGCAAGGTACATGCTCTTCTGCCCATGCCAGGATCCGGTTCACCTCTCTTTGGGCTGCCCGAATGCGGGTGCCTCCTTGGTGATTGATGTAAGCTACTGCAGTAGCATTGTCGGATTGAACCCGAACTGGGTAGCCCTGTAACCTGTATGTCCAGGTTTTGAGGGCTAGATATACCGCCCGGATCTCTAGCACATTGATGGGCAGGATCCCCTGAGTCTTGGCCCAGGTTCCCTGGGTAGAAGCCTCCTCGAATACTGCACCCCAGCCCGATAGGCTGGCATCCCTAGATACCACCTTCCAGGCCACTGGGAGGAAGGACTTTCCCTTCCGTAAATTCCTGGCTTCTAGCCACCAATCGAAGCTGTGGCGTACTTGTGAGGACAGGCGCATGGGTATATCCAGAGCTTGGCTCTTCCTGTTCCAGGAAGCTAAAATATTGCCTTGAAGTAGTCTCGAATGAAACTGGGCGTAAGGGACCGCCTCGAAGGAGGCTACCATCTTTCCCAATAGTCTCATGCAAAGGCGAATAGACGGCCTCTTGTTTGCTTTGACCTTGTGGATCAGGTCTTTCAGAGACTGTATCTTCGGTTCTGGCAGGTATACCCCGTTTTGGGCTGTATCTATGATCATGCCCAGGTACACTATCCTTCTTTGGGCCTGGAGAGAGGATTTTTGTAAATTTATAATCCATCCTAAATGCTCCAGGTATCCTACTGTAGTGTGTACAGCGTGACCCAATCCCTCCTTTGACTGATCTATTACTAGTAGATCGTCCAGATAGGCTGTTACCGCAATGCCCCGTGTTCTTAGGTTTGCTAACAGAGGAGCTAGCACCTTTGTGAATACTATGGGCGCGGTGGCTACACCAAACGGCAGAGCCACAAATTGAAAGTGGCGATCTTCTACCGCAAACCTTAGGAATCTTTGGTGAGCGGGGAGGATGGGTATGTGTAAATGTGCGTCCTTGATATCTATGGGCGCCATGAATTTTCCGCCCTTTAAAGTGGCGGCCACGGATCGGATCGTTTCCATTCGAAAATGGCGATCGTTCAGGAACCGATTTAGGGATTTTAGATCCAGGATGGGTCTGACATCTCCATTTGGCTTTGGAATCACAAAGAGGTTTGAGTAAAAACCTGCACCTCGCTCTTTTTGGGGTACGTCTGTAACTACCCCTTGAGCCATTAAGTGATTCAAACCTTTGAAGAAGGATTCTCTTTTTTGTGGATCCTTGGAGAGTCTTGAACCTCGGAATTGAGAAGGTGGGATCTCTCGAAATTCCAGTTTGTACCCTGAGGATATTGTGGATACTACCCAATTGTCCTGGATTTCTGACCCCCAAGTCGCTCAGAACTGATAAAGCCTTCCTCCCACTCGGCCGAGCGGGGGCGCCCCTTCACTGAGAGGCTTTGGGGGCTTGCTTATTAGCTCTTGCACCCCACGGCTTCTTGTTCTTCTGAGCTTGCCCCTTGGCTTTTGTGGGCGGCTAAAACAGGCCGCCGCCACTGGTTGGAGTCAGATTTCCCGGGAGCTGGGGAGAGAGAGCGTTTAAAACAAGATCTCTTGTTTTTCTTTCTCTCAGGTAAAAGTCGTTTTACTACTTGATATCTTCTGTATATATTTTTCGAAATCTTCCCCAAATAGGCGTTCGCCATGGTACGGGAACTTGCCAACAGCTTTTTGCATGGGGTTTCCGCTGACCAATGCTTAAGCCAAAGTACTCTGCGCATCTGTACCAGCTGGAGTGTAAGGCGTGATGCCTGTATGATAGAATCTCTCATGGCATCCACTGTGAAGCATAAGGCTTTAGGCAAATTTTCCCAATTTCTAGCCTGCTCTGAAGGCAGTTCCTTCAGCCCCTGCTTTACCTGTTGGCTGATGACCTGACACATACCGACTGCTGCTACTGCAGGTTGGGTAATTGAGCCGGCCAAAAGGAAGGAGGATTTCAACTTCCTCTCAGAAGGATCTTTTAAACCCTTGTACATTATCCACCGGACATGTCAGGTTTTTATTTACACAAGAAATAGCCGCAACTACCGCAGGCAGGCTCCATTTCTTAAAAAAAAATTCCCCCATAGGATAAAGAATGTTAAACCTTTTTGGAGGTGAGAAACGCTTATCTGGATGTTGCCAGTTTGCGTATATTAGATCCTCTAGTAACTGATGAACCGGGAAGGAGCATGCACCTTGCAGGGATCTTAATGACCCTAGGGAGGAGACAGGTAATTCCGTTACCTCCGCAGAGGTTAACTTAAATGCACTGCTATAGCATTGTACCTGTGACCTTAAAATCTGGCTCCTCATCCTCTGCTGATGTAGCCTCCTCCTCCTCATCCTCCTCCCTCAGGTACTTCTGAAGGGAGGTCCAATACTGGAAGAGACCTGCTTCGCTTATTGTCCTTTTTAGAGGACTTAGCGATTAAGGTAGCAATTTTTTCCTCCAGATTATTTAGGGCAGCTGATAAAGTGTCCTCAGTGACATATACAGGCCCAGGCTTCACTGGGGAAGCCGCCATACCTGACAGAGGTAATGGCTCATCCTGTACAGGTGCATTTGGCAACACAGGAGAGGAAGGTACCGAGTCAGCACAGCTAGAGCCTCCTCTCAGGCGGTGGTGCTTTCTTATCTCTTTTTGTCCGTATTACTTCCCCTGGAAGGCTTACTGTTTAGACAAAATACAAGGTACCTAAATGCATATACTACCGTGTTCAGTTTAGCAAATACATTAAGTATGCAACTTTTAACACATAACTATGCATAACATGGATGTCTTCTAGGAAGTACCCAATCCAACCACATGGAGTCTTACGTCCCTGTATAGCTGCTGTGTTTCTCTGCCAGGAACAAGAGAACTAACGAGCTTGCTTGCTGCTGCAGTGCTTCTCACACTGACAGTCTTTTAAATTTGGCGCCGTTTCTGTGCCTGCGCGCGCCACGTGCCCGCGCACGCCTTCGCCCCCCCCCTCCGATAAAGCGCGCTCGCGCGGCCCTTAGCGCTATGGCGGTGGCCATAGTGAGAGAGGACTCTCATCAGCCCTTGTTCCCACTTACCTGCATCTGCAGGTGTCTGGTCGGCCACCGAAAGGAGGATCGGGGTGCCCCAGCAAGCTCAGCAGCGGAGGTGACGAGCAGTGTACTTCGCCGAAGCCGACACTGAACAGAGTGAGGTGAGTATATTCAGCTCTTTACTCCCCCCAGTGGTGGAAAAAAAGAAGACATCCATTTTTTGAAAAAGGTCCCAACCTAGTTATGGACCTTCTAATCTCACCTTATCCACGCCGCAGGTTTTTCTGCTGAAAGATTTCAGACAGATACCAAACTTCACCCTTCACGGTGGGCTATGTGTGCCAACCTTCAGGGATATGGGTTCCTATTTAAAGGATACCTCTCCCCTGGGCCTTGTACAAGACTCTTACCAGGACTTTATAGCGAAATAGCGAAAGTGCTGGATCTTAGAGCCCAGTCCTCCGAAGAGAGACATTACAGGCGACGCCTCATGGATGAGGCCCGGATCCCATCCAGATTCAGCTCATTTGTAGGCGTCTTGGATGGATCCGAAAGCATAGCTCTTTTACCCCCAGAGGGTCTCTTTGGTAGAGCTTTCCTTTAGCACCTCCTAACGCGTCCAACACCTTTCGACACTGGCGAAAAAACTGAGGTACTTCCCTGATGGGAGGGGTTATATGGAGGGGAACTGTCTTCCATTGGTTGTGCCAGTGTCCAATCACCGCTGGTGACCCTTAACCCATTATGTAATGACTAGCTCTGTGTCCCGTGGTGTACGATAAAGAAATAATCGGAATATGCCGAGTGCCAGTACTGTAAAAATGGTCACTAAGCAGTACTGCTCCGAAAACTAGTGCAAGGGTGTCCTGGACGCAGGACACTTCATAAGCGATTTGAATCGTCATGGGTAATGTGCCGTCCATGCGTTGGAGGAAAAAAATTAGGCTCCACACCAGTCAGACAACTGCACCGCACATGAGGTCTGGGTTTGGGGCTCCGGACATGAGACCCCTTAAAGGATAACATAGGTGGTCCAAGGATACTATTTTGGGTATCCCTCTGGAATGGATGTAGTTGAGCTGCGGCTTCAGAAATCTGTAATGATGAGTGTGTTGATGGAGGTGTAGTCTCATGCCCGTTTGTTTGAACTTTATGGCTGGTCCATGGAAGGTTCTCGAGCTGCTCTCATGTTTTTCCCATTGTATTTTTTTCTATTGCTGAAAGAGTAAAGGGAGAATTCTGGCTGTTTTTTGTTTTTTCATTTGTGGTTTTGGAAACTGGGAAGTATTTCCCCCACGTTTGTATCGGAATGTTTGTATGTAGTAACGTGAATATGTTCGAACTTACCGCGGCGATCCTTCGATGCGTCGCGGCTGTTGTATTTTTTTTTTTAGGAACGGGAAAAGTAAGGGTTACAGAGGGTTTTGTTTGAATCAGTTTTGAAAGAATGCCATTGACAATTTACCAATGTACAGGAATGTCATTATTGTTTTCCATTCTTTGCAGGTTAAATATGAAGGATAGAGTAATGATTTTGCTTATAAGTATTTTTCAGGTCCAAGGAGTTTGTACACAGAGAACAGGTGTATGTAGACAGCGGTACATATGGATAAATACATGAGTCTAAGGGAGGTAAAAGTATCATAGGCCATCTCATTGTTTCTTTTTTCCTGCACCACGCATTTCTTCCTTCAGTCTGTAATGAGGAAGAAAAGGGGGGAGAAGTGATAAATGTAAGAGTGACAGTTTTTTTTTCAAACTAATAATAACCTCTGTAATTCTAACCAAGTTTGTGCCAAGTGTGACAGCAGGAAGGTAAAGTCACCTGGTTGCATCCAGGGGGGTAGATATATTTCGCCCAGATTCAGGCTTTACGCCGACTTATACAACTAGGTGGAGAGTTGTATAAGCCCAGCTGAGGATAGTGGGCTCATGGATGACTCATACCTCTAGGGAGAGTGTGGGGCGTCGTGCAGACAGGAAGTTGATGAGACCAGCTGAAGCTTGTCAGCTCATTTAGGCCTCTATAAGAACTCCCAGCTTCATTAGATGTTAGCTCATGCCTGGAAGCAGACCTGTGTGGACTTCCTGGAGAGAGTGAACCCTTGTGCGGTGAGACAAAGCCTGTGTGGCTATTTGCTTGGACATTTAAAACCAGGGACTTAGGGACTAGGACAGCACTAGGCTGATCCCAGTTGTTAGTTAGGAAACCTGTATGTTTAGTCAGAGGTCAAGTTGACCAGGATTTATTTTGTTTATGTTTCTTTTGGCTTTGCTGTGTTTTGTCACTGTAAATAGAAAATAAACCGCACCTTTTTTTGATTTTGAAAACCACAACCTCCGTTTGCTGGGCCTGTTTTTGTGTGGGGAGCCCATCCCGGGGGTCACACACACCCGCTGCCGAGCTAACCCCCTCACACAAGACTGTCTTTCTTTGATAGAATTTGAATCGGCGAGCAGCAGTCTGGTGAAGTAGGTTAACATCCCAGAGGCTAAGAACCTTGTCAATGGCTCCAGGTATTGTAAGCCACGCACAGGTTATGCAGTGACCACAGTCCCGATGTCTGGGTTATTGTCATATGAGGGTTGTTTGGAGGTCAATCAAAACCAGTCGTACTCTCCTCATTAGCTGTCACTTATATTCTCGGCTGATGGGGGAGGTGCGATCGGTGTGACATGAACCTCAAAATGTCCACCAAAAGGTTTTCACGAGTCCCTCCTGGACCCTGACTCAATAATCAGTTTACATTCTTTCCAACCAGGTGACTGGGTCGTTGTAAAGAAGCTTGAGGGATGAGACCACGCCAGCCACTGCAAGAAGCGGCTCAACCACACCAAAGAATGAGGAGTATCTTTGTTTATTTATATTTTTGTTGTTTAGTAAATTTTAGCGAGGGTAACGGTGAAAAGCATCCCAAGTTATTATTTAAAGTGTATGTCCTGACTAGCTCAGAAAGCGAACAGGACCGATGGTCTGTTCTGAGTCTTCACCGAGTTTTAGTCCCCAGCGATGACAGAGGTACATGCCATTTATGATGTTATTATGGGTATGAGGAGTTTTGACAAACTAGTGAAGACTCCAGACAGATACTTGTCAATGGAATCTAACGATGCATTTTTAGAGGGTAAAATTGGTTTTAGTTTTAATGGCTCTGCCTCTTGTCGGTTTGGGTATCTAGGCAGCCCACAAGTGTGTTTGAACTTTAGTTTGGTGTTTATGCGGATCTGCAGCTTATAAAGGTAATTCCCCCAAAGCAAGAGGTTCATGCGTGATGGTGAAGCTGTCCCAACATTTTAGGTCGCGGCCGATCGCGAGGATCTGATGGCGCAGGAAATTAAGAATGGCAGGGACAGCTAGAAGGGATTTGTTCACCAACCCCGACCAGGTCTGGGCATGGGGTCCTGGATGTACAAGGTGGGGGGGGCTCGGGCTTGGGATACGATTGAACAATTCTCATCCGTTAAGGATAGGGTTCTTCATGTAATTGTTGAAGCCAGAGCTGTAGCTAAGTGAAGGTTGGGAGTCTATTTTAAGGGTCTGGGAATCTTTGGGGATCTAATTTTTATTTTACAGCGGATCGTGGTTAAAGGAAGTGGGAATATATATACTCATGTCGTTTTATTTCTATTCTTTCTATGTCGTGACGAGGTGCTCCTGTTGCCTGATTTGACGCGTGACCAGAGTTTCCTTGATGAGACGCCCCGAAGCCGGACCCACATACAAGACACAGAGGATCACAGACGGATCGGCGATTACTACAGCTCACCATGTCGTGTCCTCCTTTATAAGTCATGCCCCTGAAGAGTAGAGTCTACATGTCAAGCCGTGTTTTCCTTTTTATGGACTAAGGACTGATTCATTTCCAGGTGTAAGAAGCAGATCAACTCTCATCGATGGACGCATGGGGTGCATATGACAAAAAAGGGAGGACTGTTGTGGAGATTTTTATGGAAATGTATTAATGTATGTTGTCAGATGTCCCCCCAGTGTCAGTTTTGCTGTAATGCGCTCATCTGAGCGTATTTGCACATACAGACGTTGGTGGAAGATCGGTGGCGGGAAAATCTTCCTATGGAAACAGCGATGTTTGCTGCATTTAGAGATGTTGTTTTGCGCCCCGTTGGGGGAACTGGCCAGCCCCTGGCGGGGGGCGTTGAATGACTCCGAGCGCACTTATCTGTGTCCACAGGAACAGTAGCATAACTATAAAATAATTGTGGTCCATTTGAGGCATAATTGTTATGTAGTTTCCGTCATTTGGTAACAGTGTATGTCACTGTTAGTCAATTTGAATGAACATTCTATCTGTTTGGAAGGATGTCCTTGTATGGTCATTCTCCTGTGGAAGGAACATCCTGTGATGTCCCCGCCCATGGGGGGGAGGTGACTGGTTGCTGCAACCAATCACCTCCTGTCTTGAGATCTTTTGAGTTTAATAAAAGCCTATGATTAGGCGTCGGCTGGGCAGTCTATGCAGGGATGGCCTGACGATAAGATCTATGTGTGAGCCTTGCTTCTTGGATGAATGATGGAATGAACGGTGAGTGGATTTTAGCAAACTTAAGCTAAAGATAGCATTATTGCAAAAAGATGAAATCTGAAGTCTGTGCTTATTTAGCACAGGAAATATGGGCTGCGTGCTCTGAATACAACCTATATTTCCACGACAGGAGGGAAGGCATAGACTAGCCGATACTGACTCCACGATGCCGCCAACGCATCCATTGCTTCTGCCCATGGGTCCTTTGACCGGGCCACAAACATCAATCCTTCCGATTGAGTCGGGACGCCAGGAGATCTACGACTGGCGTGCCCCATTTTTGGCAGAGGAGCTGGAACACGTCCGGGTGTAAGGACCACTCTCCTTGGTCCAGCCTCTGGCGACTCAGGTAGTCCGTCTGCCAGTTCTCCACACCCGGAATGTACACGGCCTGACAGGGACGGTACGCTCCTTTCTGCTCATCTCAGGATGCAAGCGGCCTTCAATGCTGCAGCCGAGCGTCTTGTTCCTCCTTGATGATTAACATATGCCACCGCCGTGGCGTTGTCTGACCGGATGCCCTTGCAGCCTCTGAGACCATTTGAAGAGGCACAACCTGATCGCCTGGAGTTCCAGGACATTGATCGGCAGGCGGGATTCCTCCGGGGTCCAGCGACCATGCATCAACTGAACACCCTAGACTCCCCCCCACCCCCAAACGGTAAGGCTGGCATCCGTCGTAATCACCATCCAGTGAAAAGGAAGGAACGACTATCCAGACAGAATTACCGGTGATGTCAGCCACCAAACCAGGGAGGTACTGACTAGGTGTCTTGCCCGGATTTGACAATCCAGGGATGACTGGCATTTATTCCATTTGGACAGAATTTCCTTCTGCAACACTCGAGTGTGAAATTGAGCATACGGAACCGAAGGAGGCTACCATGAGGCCCAAAACTCGCAAGCTAAAGCGGATTGACGACCATCTTTTGGATGTCAACTGTCGCACAGCAGCCCGAAAGGTCTGCAACTTTTCCACAGGAAGGAAAACCTTTGCCTCTAAGGAGTCCAGAATCAACCCTAGATACACTAGGCATTGAGTCGGCACCAATACTGACTTTTGCGTGTTTAGCACCCAACCAGTCTCGGAGAGTCTGACAGGTTAGAAACACGCTTACCTCTAATTCTGAGTTTGAAGCGGCCCTCAGAAGAAGGTCGTCCAAGTAGCCCACCATAGCGATGCCCCACTGTCTTAGAAGGACCAGAATCGGGGCGAGCACCTTGGTGAACACCCTGGGTGCCGATGCCAGGCCAAACGGGATGGCCACAAACTGATAGTGGTCCTCCACGACTGTGAAGCGCAGAAACCTCTGATGCCTGAAGCATATGGGAACATGCAGGTATGCGTCCTTGATGTCCGAGGACGCCAGAAAGTCCTCTGGATAGAAAGCAGTGGCTACAGACCGAACCGACTCCATCCGGAATCTTTGTACCTTCACAAAGCAATTGAGGGCCTTGAGATCCAGGATTGGGCGAACCCCATCCTTCTTTGGCACTACGAACAGATTTGAGTAAAACCCCTGAAACCGTTCCTGCCCTGGGACAGGAATGATCACCCCGCGTTCCAGCAGATCCTGGACCGCCCCATACAGGGCCTCCTGACCGGTCAGCAGAAGCTGGAGGTTGGAGGTAAAGAATCTGTTCAGCGGACAAGAGAGAAACTCTATCTTGTAACCTGAGGAGATTACTTTGCAAACCCACCGGTCGGAAATCAGAGATGTCCACCGAGTCGCAAATTTGCGAAGATGTCCCCCCACCCGAGAGATGGGTGGGGGCAGACCTTCATGCAGACGCAGATTTGTCCGCAGGTTTGTTGGGCTTGCGAAACTAATGACGCTTTTGTCCCTGAGCAGGCGCTTTATCGGCCTGGGATCTTTTACCTGCCGCCCTGGGCGGACAAAAAAACGCTTGTGTGTAGCAAAGGAGGGCCTATGGCGTGGCTCCTTACCCTTTTTCGATTGCGGAAGCAATGTGCTCTTACCTCCTGTGGCATCTTTAATGATGGTATCCAGAGAGGCCCCAAAAAGTCTGTCGCCCTTAAAGAGCAGATCCAACAGGGCCTTCTTGGAAGATTGGTCCGCAGACCAGCACTTTAGCCAGATCAGGCGGTGTAATGCCACCGCATAAACCGAGGCTCTAGACAGCAAGGGGATAGTATACATGTCTGACTCACAGACAAACTTAAGGCCCTGTACCAACTGGTCGGCCAAAGCTACCTCATTCGGAGGAGCCTCCCACGCCTTTAACCCTTGGAGTAGCATCTTTGCCCACTCAGTAAGTGTCTAAGACACCAAAGCCCCAGCCAATGCTGGACGCACCGCTGAGCCCACCACTGTGTATAGGTAGCGAGCAAGTGCCTCAGCCTTCTTGTCCACAGGGTCCTTGAAGACAGGAGCCCCTTCCACTGGAATCGTGGTAATTTTGTTAAGTCTGGACACAGGGGGGTCCACTATTGGGGGAGAGGACCATTTTTTCAGAAAACTGTCCTCAAAGGGGTACCGGACCGCAAAAGTTTTTGGGGCTGCAAAAACCTTCAGTGGGTTTTCCCACTCCTTGTATAAAAGCTTATCGAGATAAGACACACAAGGAAACACCTTAGCAGTGCGGGCCGGCTTATGAAACCCAAAAGGGGACCTTTTGACTGCTGCTTCTGTAGCACATTTCAATTTCAGCGTATCCCGCACTGCAGTGATAAGGTCAGATACCAAAGCCTTTTCGCGTGCTGACCTGGACCTGGAGTCATCCTCACTGTCCGACCGGTCACGGTCCGCAGTCTCTGATGCATCAGAATCAGGGCCATGAGCCACAGCCGGGCCTGATTCTGCATCAGAATTATCCCCAGAAGATGGCGGGGGAAGGGGGCGTTTCCTACGCCCACGTGCCGCTTCTACCTTTGCAACGAAAGCCTCCAGAATTGCTGACATAGCGTCCACAGATGCATCAGGGGCACCAGCTGCCAACTCAGGTGTTTCAGGGGAAAAGAAGTCTGCTTCTGACGTCATGCTGACCCACGCGCCTGACACCCACAGGGACTCCAGGCAAGGTATCAATAGGCCACCCTCCTAGCTGCTACAGAGATGCAGGGTCTCCCAGAGGACTCACCACCCTTAGAAAGGTACTGTTACTGCTGCCGCCTGAGATGCTCTCCCATAGCTGCCTGTGTCAGTCTGATCGTGTGTCTGTATAACTTTCGCGCCTGTAGAATGCACCCTAAAAGCCGAAGATTTCCACAAAATGTCCGCCGAGCGGCCGTGCTGAAGAACAGTGTGGACCATAAGAAAATGGGCGCCAAGCAGTCGACAGAGGCCAAAGCGGGCGCGGATCACAAGAAAATGGTAAATCGCCGAGGACAGCATGGAGGGAGAAAACACACAGGTAAGCAGCAAACATTGTCATTTTTAATGATAGCCTACAGCGCTGTTCCCACTCCAAATGGTGCCCCCCAGGTGATCCCCAGCACCCAGCAGCCAGCCTTAGCTTGCATAGCCCAGGGAGGAGGGAAGGCAGGGAGAGAGGAAAGAAAGGGCAAAACCACTTACTTGATCTTACTTGACATTCCGGACAGACCATCTACCGCGCAGTTACAGAGGTGACGGTCGGCCCGGCATGCTGTGATTGAGCCATAGAGACCGATCATATGCAGGCCCTGGAGCATAAAGCTCACTGGCCACCCGAGGAAGCGACGGGCATGTCGTGGAAAACCCAGCGTGTAGCTAGGGTCGGCACACGCTCGATGGCCGAAACTGGGGAGACTACAAGGGTCTGGGATCCAGCTCATCACCCAGTCGGCAGTTGATCGAAGATCGCAGGAACAAAAAAACGTAGAAACGTTGAAAACGTAGAAAAAAAACCCGGACCAATGGGCCCGAAGAGAGCCATGTCCTTCGCCTATACTAGGCAGAAAAAAAATGATCTGTGAGGTGCAGAGAGAAGGATTATACCCAGAGGGTCCGCCCCGTGGGCGGTACTGTATAAGGTGTGATGTGTTAACACTTTCTACAAGTTTTCTGCCTAGTCACTCCTTAATGAAGGATAATACCCAATTGTCAAGAGGAAGCTGTGTCCGTCCATGAACGAAAGAGTAAATTGCGTTTGAAAGACCTCTGCGCAAATACAGTGCAACATAAAATATTGCAACAACTGCCATTTTATTCTCTAGGACAGGGGTCTCAAACTGGTGGCCTTCAAGCTTTTGTGAAACTACAAGTCCCATAATGAATCTGCCTGTGGGAGTCACGCTTGTAACCGTCAGCCTTGCAATGCATCATGGGACTTATAGTTTCACAACAGCTGGAGGGCCGTCAGTTTGAGACCCCTGCTAAAATATATATATACTGTACTATACTCGAGTATAAGCCGAGTTTTTCAGCACTCTTGGGTTATACTCGAGTCTGTGTCCATCTTCAACTTTGTGCGCCTGATCCTGACCAGGTGAAGGTGCCCTGGACCCCAAACTTGGCACACATGTAGCCCCACTCTTCCTCTACAAGTGTGCAAAGTTTGTTGTCCTACGGCCGGGGAGCACCGATTTTTCAAAGCCGGGCACCCTGTTCATAGACTCCCATGTTAATGGTAATTTCTCTGGTGATTTTGGGGACCCAGTACCGGCCGGTTCTAGGTCCCCTGGACCCCAAACATGGCATGCATGTAGCCCCACTCTTCCTCTACAAGTGTGCAAAGTTTATTGTGCAGGGGACCTACGGCCGGGAAGTACCGATTTTTCAAACCCGGGCACCTCTTCCATAGACTCCCATGTTAAACGGTCATTTCTCCAGTGATTTTGGGGACCAGGTACTGGCTGGCCCTAGGTCCCTCGGACCCCAAACATGGCACAAATGTAGCCCCACTCTACCTCTACAAAGCCGGGCACCTCTTCCATAGACTCCCATGCTAAAGGTTCATTTCTCCTGTGATTTTGGGGACCCGGTACTGGCCGACACTAGTAATCATGAAATAAAGATGGTTGTCATCCTCGCGTTATCTTCTGGGGAATGGGGCGCGCTGCCTTCTGGGAACTGTGTGTATTCCAGAGAGCAGCTGCCCATTCATACAGCGCCGTGAGACTCGCGCATGCGCAGTAGGATGGCGGCGCCGGGACCTGGCACGATCGAGGGATCACCATTGTGGGCGCCTAGGACAGGTAAGTGTCCTTTTTAAAAGTCAGCAGCTACAGTGTTTGTAGCTGCTGATTTAAAAAAAAAAAAAATTGCGGGTGGAACCCCGCTTTAAGGTAAAACAATTGTTCCTAAACAGGGGTGGGGGAGGGGGTCTTCAACGCCATTGGTTAGCCACATATGACATATTAAAATCTCCACCCCAGCTCGCATTACCAGACATTCATACCTACTATCGGGCAGTACACCTAGGGAGGCTCATCGATTGGTGTTGACATCAAGAGACCAAACTCTGGACACAATTGGAACAAGACTAATGCATGGTCCCCCTTAACAGAGTTCCCTGGTGCTACATGTCCCTGCCGGCGGAGCTCAGGCGTCACCCACTGGTTGGCAACACAACCCGGGTTTGCGCTCGTCTCCTCCATCAGACCTCCTTATCCTCTCCCAACTCGCCTTTATATCCCATACTGGGAGACCCCGGGTTTGCGTCGGGCATGCAGGACATGGTCTTTGGGAGGCTGGTCGAGGCAGGCCTACATCAGGCCTCCCACTTTAGCACAGGAGGGCGCTGGAATACCATTGTGGAATTTTCAGACCCCTCGGGCCGGTTTCGCTTAGACTTCTTGAGATCCCGTCAGCTAGCCCACTTTCTCCACCCTTTGATGCCCCACGGCGCAAACGACCGATCTCTAACACTGGAAGAACTCTGTGACGCCTCAGGAACTATAGCGCACACACTCTCACTGACCTACACTCTTCTAAACACTCCACGGGCAGACTTTGTACACCCGGGATTACTTAAATGGGAGCTAGATCTGAACTGTCACTTGAAAGAAGCTAAGCAACAGCGTATCCTTAGGTTCACACACAAGTCCTCGATCTGTGCCAAAATCCAGGAGACCAATTACAAACTACTGTCGAGGTGGTACAGAACCCCCGCACTCCTACACAAATTTTTCCCGCCCACATCTGATCTTTGCTGGCACTGTCGGGCAGATAGGGGGACACTGGTACACATCTTTTGGTCCTGCCCCAACCTGGGCCACTTCTGGCGCGTAGTGCGAGAGGTGGCCCAGAAGTTAACGGAACGCACCATACCGGACGATCCTGCATTTTTTCTTCTGCACACGTCTAGCGTCCCGGAGAAGGTGTAAAAAAAAAGTCTGTGCTTAGACATCTACTTGACGCAGCTAAGGCCTGTATCCCACTCCACTGGAAGTCCACGCTTCCACCATCCATTGCTTCCTGGCTGGCAAAAGTAGAAGAGATAAAACGCATGGAGGACCTTGTCCTTACAGTGCAGGATAGACAAGAAACATTTACTAACAGTTGGCAGCTCTGGAATATCTTCATATTTTCGGCTGAGGGACAGGCACTGAGGGAACCCGCCGTTAATGCATGAAGATGCACTCTAATTAATGCGGATCCCCCCCCACCGGCCTCCCTCGGCGGAAGATAAAGGCGGCGGTGCCGGCGCTCCAGGTGTGCTCCACTGTCATTCCATACGCGGGAGATTGAGCCCCCACCTACTCCCCCACTCTAAATTCGCTGACCGCTTACGTTTCTCTTCGGTTTTTTTTTTCCCTCTCTCCTTTCCTCTCTTGCTACTTCTTACTCCAATGCTTGGGAGTCCTTTTGCATATCCTAGAAAAAGTGGGGACCTGGCATCTTGCATCGCTACAATTTAGCACACATACACCCTCCTTTTTGTAGGAGATCCCCATGCCAACATTGCACACCTAGTATAGCTGAGACGCCTGGGCAACAGGTCAGGGACGCAAGAGGCACACTATGGTTTGTTGTTACCCATTGTATTGTGTCTTATGATTAGACGTGTCTTTCACTGGTCATGATGCCATGTACCTAGATTGGTAAAGTGCTATTGTTCTGTACTGTGTATTATTTTGTACCTTGCCGGATCATGTGGGCCCTCTCCACCCCGATCTGAAAACAATTCATAGTTTCAGTCTTCAACCATTGACACATGCAATCTGACGATCCAGAGACAATGGAGATATGTTCCATTTGGAGAAAATCTCCTTCTGCAAGACCCGAGTGTGGAATTGGGGAAACTGCACCGCCTCGAAAGAGGCTACCATGAGACCCAGAACTTGCATGCAAAAACAGAGAGACGACCATTTGCAGGATGTCAACAACTTCACCGCAGTCTGGAGTGTCTGCAACTTTTCCAAAGGAAGAAAGACTCTGGCCACCGAGGAGTCCAGAATCCACCCCAGGTACTCTAGGCGCTGGGTCGGTACTAACACCGACTTTTGGAGGTTCAGTACCCAACCAAACTCCCTGAGGGTCTGACTGGCTATAGACACATCCGCCTCTAATTCTGAGCTTGAAGCAGCTCTCAGAAGAAGATCGTCCAAGTAGCCCACGATAGCAATGCCGCGCTGTCTCAGCAAAGCCAAAATCGGGCGGGCACCTTGGTGAAAACTCTTGGCGCCGACACTAGGCCAAAGGGAAGAGCCACGAATTGATAGTGGTCTTCGCCAATCGCAAAGCGCAGGAACCTCTGATGCCTGACGCAGATGGGGACATGCAAGTATGCGTCCCTGATATCCAGGGACGGTAGGAAGTCCCCCGCAGCAACTACCAAACTAATCGATTCCATCTGGAACTTTTGAACCTTTACAAAAGGTATTGAGGGCCTTGAGGTCCAAGATTGTGGTCCCAAAGAAGGACGGAGTCTGTCCAAACAGATTTGAGTAGAAACCCTGAAATCTGTCCTGCGGTGGTACGGGTATGATTACCCCACACCTCAACAGCAGGGCAGTCCGACGAGCTGGAAGGAGAGGCAGATTTGAGGGAAAGAATATGTTTGGTGGACAAGAAAAAAACTCCATCTTGTACCCCGAAGTGACCACCTCACAGACCCACTGGTCGGAGAGCAGGGAGGTCCACCGAGCTGCAAACCCACGAAGCCATCCCCCCACCTAGGAGTCGGGTGGGGGCAAAACTTCATGCAGAAGCAGGCTTGCTTGCTGGCTTGTTGGGTTTGCACACCCAGGGATGTTTGTCCCCCAGCTGGACCCTTTTCCACTTGGGAGGGTCTACCGCTTCTGTGTGGGAAAAGAGGGCCCGCCTTACGGCACGGCTCTTTTCCTTTAGTGGACTGAGGGAGAAGTGTGCTCTTACCTCCAGTGACATCTTTAATGATGTCATCCAGTGAGGCACCAAAAAGCCTCCCACCCTTGAAAGGCAAATCTGTTAGAGTTTTCTTGGAAGCTTGGTCAGCGGACCAACATTTTAGCCAAATCAGGCGGCGCAATACTATCGCAGATGCGGAAGCCCGGGAGATTAAAGGGGCCGCATCCAGAGTTGCATCACAGACGTACACAAGTCCCTGAACCAACTGTTCGGCCAGTGACACATTCAGGAGGGAGCTGATGCTCCTCCACTGTATGGTGCAATATTTTAGCCCATTCAGTGAGTGTCTGAGACACTAAGGTTGCAGCCAATATAGGCTGCAATGCTGACCCCAGCATGGTGAACATGGAGCGGGTCACCGCTTCGGACCTCCTATCAGTAGGGTCCTTAAAGGCAGGGGTCCCCTCTACCGGGATAGTGGTTACTTTATTTAACTGAGAGACCGGGGGATCAACTACCGGAGGAGAAGCCCACTTTTTCAAAAGGCTTTCCTCAAATGGATAACGGAACGTAATGCGCTGAGGGACCGCAAAGGACCTTTGCGGCCGTTCCCATTCCTAATCTATGAACTTGTCAAATAAATCAACATTAGGAAAAACCTTAACAGAGCGGGCCGGTTTGTGCGACCCGAAAGGGACAGACCCTGCTGTGGAAGTCCCAGCTGTATCTTCCAGCTTGAGAGTGTCCCTCACAGCATGGATAAGCGCACTTACAAGTGCCCTATCTTGAGCTGACCCGGACGAGGGGTCCTCCTCACTGCGAAGGTCCTGGTCCACATCTTCTGACACACCAGAACCGGGGTCCTGAGCTGCAGCCAGGCCCAAATCTGAGTCAGAACATTCCCCAGAAGATGGCGGGGGCGCTTAGTACCCTCCTTGTGCCCGCACGCCACTTTCACCTGGCAACAAATGACTCCAGGACTGCCGACAAAGCGTCCATGGTAACCGCAGGTGCAGGAGCACTGGTGGCTGCCTCTGGAATGTTTGGGGAAAAAATTACAGCTTCTGACTCCATATTGCCCACTGACAGCCTTTGGGGACTTAGTCAAGACTCTCGACACAAAAATTGTCCACCCTCCTTGCTGCACTGACCGGGGGGGTTACCCAGGGAACTCACCGCCCAGCAAGAGACTGTTCAGCGCCGCTGCACTCTCTCTATCCACACACAGCGTGTGTGTGAGGAACTCTGTGAGGTGAATAGCGCCGTTTGCGCCGTTCAGGAAGCCATCCAGTACTAGAGGCCAAAACCCATTCCAAAATGGCTGTTGAGCGCCTCAGAGAAAGAGCGTGGACCACAAGAAAGTGGCCACCCGCAATGCAGACCTGCGTCACAGTGCGGCCACGGCAAAATGCCCGCCAATGGGATATTTCAATAGTAATCACAGGCACCTGAAAAATGGTGCCAGCACTTCCAAAATGGCGGCCAAACAACGAGGTGGACGAGAAGGCCACAGCGGAGGCTTCTGTGAGAAACAACTACCCCCCCCCACAGAGAGCGGGCCTGGACACCCCCACAGCCCCCAGCCGGGACCTGCAGCTCCCCTACAGTTAAACCCTTAAGGGAGGAAGGAAAAAAGGGGTGACAGAGGGAGAGAGGGGATGACAAGAGAACCCCCAAATGACCCCCCTTAGGAATGCCCAGCTGTTCCATCCCACCGAGGCAGGAGCAACTGTACTTACCCATCCCTGCGAGGACCTGCTGGTGCGTTCCTGACAGACCTACAACCGAGCAGTACGGAGTAGCTGTCGGCCCGGTCCACTGTGACTGAGACAGCAAGCAGCCTGGTCATATGTGAACCCTGGAGCAAAGCTCACCGGCCACCCCTGGAGCCATGGGGTATGTCGTGGCCGACCCTGCACGTAGCTAAGGCCTGCTCACGCTCGATGGCCGGACTGGGGACACTACAAAGATCTATAATATCCAGCCTGTCACCCAACCGACAGTTGATAGATTTCTTAAAAGAAAATCAAAAAATAAAATTTCTTCCGGACCCTGGGCCCAAAGGGAGCCAGGTCCTTCTCCTCTGCTAGGCAGAAAAAACTGAGCTGCTGACTGCAGGGTGGAGGGTTATGTCCGGAGGGACCGCCCCCTGGGCGGGGCTGTTCAACTATTTAAATATCTAACATGTTCTGCCTAGTCCTCTCCTATAGAACAGGAACATAAGCCAACTGTCAAGAATTAAGGAGCCGTGTCCGTCCATGGACGAAAAGAAAAATCATTTTTTTTTTTTGCAATTTTCCATACTTGTTGGCTATGCTGCACACGTGAAAGAAATATAAGAAAACATGAAAATGTTGTTGAGGCACATCCAACAGACTAAGTACACCAGGAATACATGGGGTGATCTAAAAGTAGTTGCTCTGTTGTTTGGAATACAGCTTGGGTGTACAAACCCCAATTCCAAAAAAATCTACATAACATAATGCAATGATTTGCAAATCTCATAAATATATATTTTATTCACAGTAGAAAACATATCACATGTTTAAACTTAGAAAATGTAAAATGTTTATTTATTTTTTATTTATTTTTTTCAATTGATGGCAGTAACACGTCTCAAAAAAGTTGGGACGGGGCAATAGAAAGCTGGCAAAGTAAGTGGTACTAACATGGAAGAGCTGGAAGATTATTTTGCAATTAGGTTATTGGGCAACAAGTAACATGACTGGGTATAAAAACAGGATCTTAGAGAGGAAATATGGGCAGAGGTTCACCCATCTGTGAAAAGCAGCATGTTAAATAATTTCAGAATAATCTTTACTGTAAAATTGCAAAGACTTTAAATAAATCATCATCTACAGCACATAATATCATCAAAAGATTCAGACAAACACAATATTGGATGCCTGTGATTGTCAGGCCCTCAGGCGGCACTGCATTAAAAAGATTCATGACTCTGTGATGGACATCACTGCATGGGCTCAGGAACACTTCTATGAATCACTGTCTGTGAACACAGTTTGTCATGCCATCCATAAATACAAGCTAAAGCTCCATCATGCATAGAGGAAGCTATAACTGAATATGATCCAGAAACACCAGTCTTCTCTGGGCCAAAACTCATTTACCTGCTTCCCGACCTGGCTCCTGTATATATACACGACGGCAGAATGGATCTGCTGCGCGAATCGCCGTATATAAACTGCGGCTTCTGTAATACCCATAGCAGGCGCGCACGCCCACTGAACGGAAGTGGGACCCGATGTGCATGGCCCGGGGGTACGATCCCCGCCGGCCACATGCGATTGCGGCCACGAGAGCAGGAACAGGGATTTGTGTGTGTAAACACACAAATCCCTGTCCTGTCAGTAGGAAGGAACGATCTGTCTTCTCTCCAAGTCAGTCCCATCCCCCCACAGTTAGAACACAGGGAACACACACTTAACCCCTTGATCGCCCCCTAGTGTTAACCCCTTCCCCGCCAGTGACATTTATACAGTAATGAGTGGCTATTTTAGCTCTAATAGCTGTATAAATGTCAATGGTCCCCAAAAAAGTGTCAAAAGCGTCAGATTTTTCCGCAGCAATATCGCAGTCCCGATAAAAATTGCTGCCATTACTAGTAAAAAAAAAAGAAATAATAAAAATGGCTAAAATCTATCCCCTATTTTGTAGACGCTATAACTTTTGCGCAAGCCACTCAATATATGCTTATTGCGATTTAAAAAAATTGGGATATTCATTATAGCAAAAAGTTTAAAATATTGTGTTTTTTTCTAAATTGTTGCTCTTCTTTTATTTATAGCGCAAAAAATAAAAAAACTGCAGAGGTGATCAAATACCACCAAAAGAAATCTCTATTTGTGAGGGAAAAAAAAGGACAAATTTTATTTGGGTACAACGTCGCACGACCGTGCAATTGTCAGTTAAAGCGACGCAGTGCCGTATTGCAAAAATAGGATTTTTTACTCACCGTAAAATCCTTTTCTCTGAGTCCATGGACCGACACAGCTTCTCTATTGACAAAGTGGGTATTATCCGTTAATTAGGAGTGACTAGGCAGAAAAACTTGTAAAAAGTGTTGCATCACACCTATTACAGTCCCGCCAAGGGGGCGGACCCCCCGGGTATATCCTCTCAGTCTGCATATCGCAGATCAGTTCGTCAAAAAGCAGTACAAACTTAAAAAGAGGGGTGGGTACTGTGTCTGTCCATGGACTCAGAGAAAAGGATTTTACGGTGAGTAAAAAATCCTATTTACTCTTTTGTCCATGGACCGACACAGCTTCTCTATTGACAAAGTGGGACGTCCCAAAGCAGTGTCAGAGAAAAAACGAGGGGTGGTAACAGCATAAAATAAACTTCACCCCAAACACAAAACAGCACTCCTCCAACGGAGGAGCTGCAACTCTAAACAGCCGCTTGTAAAACCTTGCGGCCGAAAAGAGGCATCCGAAGATGCACCTACATCAACTTTGTAGAATTTTGTGAAAGTGTGAGCGGACGACCAAGTCGCCACTTTACATACTTGGGAAACAGACGCTTGATGTCGGAAAGCCCAAGAGGCACCTCTTGCCCTGGTCGAATGCGCCGTGACCGGAAAGGGGGGCGCTTGACCCTTTAAGGCGCAAGCCTGGATTACTATCTGTCGGATCCACCTAGAGATGGTGGCCGACAAGACCGCTTGGCCCTTCTTGGGACCAGCCACCGAAACAAACAGTGAGTCTGACTTCCGGAACAGGGTAGTAGCAGAAAGGTATACTCTCAAAGCTCGGACAACGTCCAAGGAATGCAACGCCGACTCCTTAGGATTCGACGGCTGAGGACACAAGGATGGAAGTACAATGTCTTCATTGAGATGAAAAGCCGAAACGACTCTTGAAAGGAAGGCTGCGGCCGCATCACCACCTTATCCTTGTGGAAAACCCAATAGGGAGCCTTGCAGGACAAGGCTGCCAGCTCAGAGACTCGCCTAACTGACATAACAGCCATCAAAAAGACCACTTTCTGAGAAAGTGTCAACAGGGGAATATCTCTAATATTCTCAAACGGTGCCTTCTGAAGCACCGAGAGGACCAGGTTCAAGTCCCACAGAGGTAACGGGGGACGGACCGGAGGGGCCACATGTCAAACCCCCTGCACAAATGTACTCACGAGAGAGTGAGTCGCCAGGGGTCGCTGAACAAAAGACAGCCAGGGCAGATATCTGTCCCTTAATCGTACTTGGGGCAAGCCTTTGGTCCACCCCATGCTGTAAAAACAGCAGGATTCTGGAGTATGGGACCTTGCGATAGCAGGTTCTTCCGTAGTGGTAGGCGCCAGGGGACATCTGCTACCAGACGTACTAGATCGGCGTACCAAGGACGCTGAGGCCAATCTGGAGTGATTAGGATCATTGGAATTCCCTCTGCCTCCACTCTGCGGAGCAGAAGAGGAAGAAGCCTTAAGGGAGGGAAGGCATAGATTAGCCGATACTGACCCCACGATGCCACCAACGCATCCGTTGCGTCTGCCCATGGGTCTCTTGACCGGGCCACAAACCTCAATACCTTCCGATTGAGTCGGGAAGCCAGAAGATTTACGTCTGGTGTGCCCCATCTTTGGCAGAGGAGTTGGAACACCTCCGGGTGTAAGGACCATTCTCCCTGGTCCAGCATCTGGCGGCTCAGGTAGTCCGCCTGCCAGTTCTCCACACCCGGAATGTACACGGCCAACAGTGCCGGTACGCTCTTCTCTGCCCACTTCAGGATGCGAGCAACTTCCGATGCTGCAGCTGAGCTTCCTCCTTGATGATTGACATATGCCACCGCTGTGGCGTTGTCTGACTGGATCCTGACTGGACGCCCTTGCAGCCTCTGAGACCATTTGAAGAGGCACAGCCTGATCGGCCAGATTTCCAGGACATTGATCGGCAGGAGGGCTTCCTCTGGGGTCCAGCGACCTTGCGCCGACTGAACACCCCAGACTCCCCCCCCAACCTGTAAGGCTGGCGTCCGTCGTGATCACTATCCAGTAAACCGGAAGAAATTACTTCCCGGCCATTAGAGCCGGTGCTGTCAGCCACCATACCAGGGATCTCCCGACTAGGTGGCTCACTCAGATTTGATAATCCAGAGATGAAGGGCATCTGTTCCATCTGGACAGAACTTCCTTCTGTAACACTCGAGTGTGGTATTGAGCATATGGGACTGCCTCGAAGGAGGCTACCGTGAGGCCCAACACTCGCATGCAAAAACGGAGTGACGACCAATTCCTGGAAGTCAGCTGCCGTACTGCAGCCCGGAGGGTCTGCAACTTCTCCACAGGAAGGAATACCTTTGCCTCTGAGGAATCCAGAATCAACCCCAGGTACACTAGGCGATGAGTGGGCACCAATACTGACTTTTGCGTGATTAGTATCCAACCACAGTCTCAAAGAGTCTGACAGGTAATGGACACGCTTACCTCTAATTCTGAGCTTGAAGGGGCCTTCAGCAGAAGGTCGTCCAAGTAGCCTGTGATAGCGATACCCCGCTGTCTTAGAAGTGCCGGAATCGGAGCGAGCACCTTGGTGAACGTCCTGGGTGCTGAGGCAAGGCCCAACGGGAGGGCCACAAACTGGTATTGGTCCTTCCCGATAGCAAATCTCAGAAACCTCTGGTGTCTGGAGTATATGGGGACATGCAGGTATGCGTCCTTGATGTCCAAGGAGGCCAGAAAGTCCCCCGGATGTAAAGCCGTGACTACAGATCGAACCGACTCCATCCGAAATCTTTGTACCTTCACAAAGCAATTGAGGGCTCCGAGATCCAAGCTTGGACGAACCCCCTCCTTCTTCGGCACAATGAACAGATTTGAGTAAAAACCCCGTTCCAGTTCTGGAACTGGAATAAGTACCCTGCGTTCCAGTAGACCCTGGACCGCCCCATACAGGGCCTCCCGACGGGTCGGTAGTAGCTGGAGATTGGAGGTGTTGAATCTGTCCGGTGGACAAGAGAGAAACTATCTTGTAGCCTGAGGAGATTACTTCGCAAACCCATCTGTCGGAGATTAGAGCTGTCCACTGAGTCGCGAATTTGCGAAGACGTCCCCCCACCCGAGAGCTGGGTGGGGGTGGACCTTCATGCGGACGCAAATTTGTCCGCAGGCTTATTGGGTATGCGGGACCAAGGACGCTTTTGTCCTTGGGCAGGCGCTTTATCGGCCTGGGGTCTTTTCCCTGTCGCCCTAGGGGGACGAAAAAAACGATTGCGTGCAGTAAAGGAGGGCCCTTGCCCTTGGCATGGCCCCTTACCCTTGCTAATTTGGGGAAGCAAAGTGCTTTTACTTCCTGTGGCATCCTTGATGATGTCATCCAGAGAAGCCGCAAAAAGTCTGTCGCCCTTAAAAGGCAGATCCAACAGGGCTTTCTTGGAAGTATGGTCCGCAGACCAGCCTTTTAGCCAGATCAGGCGGCGTATTGCAACTGCATAAACCGAAGTTTTAGACAGCAGGGGAATAGTATTCATGTCTGACTCGCAGACAAACCTAAGGCCGTGGACCAACAGGTCGGCCAATGTTATCTCATCAGGAGGAGCATCTCACTCCTTAACCCCTGGAGTAGCAATCTTGCCCATTCAGTAAGTGTGTGAGACACTAGGGCCCCCGCCAATGCCGGGCGTACTGCCGAGCCTACCACTGAGTATAGGTAGCAAGCGAGTGCTTCAGCCTTCTTATCTACAGGGTCCTTGAAAACAGGAGCCCCTTCTACAGGAATTGTGGTGGCTCTATTAAGTCTGGACACCGGAGGGTCCACTATAGGGGGAGAGGTCCATTTCTTCAGAAAACTCTCCTCAAAGGGGTACCATAACGCAAACCTCTTTGGGGCTGTAAAGACCCTCAGTGGGTTCTCCCATTCCTTGTATAAGAGTTTATCAAAAGACACACAAGGTAACACCTTAGCAGTGCGGGCAGGTCTATGAAACCCAAGTGGACCGGAGTCTCTGCTGCTTCTGCAGTATTTTCCAATTTTAGCATATCCCGCACTGCAGTAATAAGGTCAGATACCAAAGCCGTCTCGCGTACTGACCTGGACTTGGAGTCATCCTCACTGTCCGGTCACGGTCTGCAGTCTCTGGTGCGTCAGAATCTGGGCCCGGAGCCGTAGCTGGACCTGGTCCTGCATCAGAATTATCCCCAGAAGCTTGCAGGGGACGGGGCGTTTACTACCCCCTGTATTCCCGTGTGCTGCTTCCACCCTGGCAGCAAACGCCTCTAGGATTGCCGACATAGCGTTCATAGACACCTCAGGGGCACCAGCTGCTAAATCTGGTGTTTCAGGGGAGAAGACATCTGGCTCAGATGCCATGCTGACCTCACGCTGACACCCACAGGGCTCCAGGCAAGATATCAATAGGCCACCCTCCTGCGCTGCAGAGATGCTGGGTTACCCAGATGACTCACCACCCTGGACCGGTACTGCTATGCTGCCGTGTGCTGCGCCTGTGATGCTGTCCCACTGCTGCTGTGTCAGTCTGCTTCTTTTATCAGCACTTCCTGTGTGAATTTTCGCGCCAGTGTAATGCACCCTAGAGGCCGGAGGCTCTTGCAAAATGGTTGCCAAAAACGTCTGTATGGCAGATAATGTGGGCCCTAAGAAAATGGCCGCCGACCGAAGATAGAGGTCAAGCAGCCATAGCCCACAAAAAGATGGCCGCAGAACGGCAATATATGCATACAGGGTGGACAAACATGGCCGCCGATCAGCTGATAGGGGCCAGTGGGTGTGGCCGAACCACAGGAAGATGGCCGCCGGGCAGTCACAAGAGGCCGAACTCGGCATGGACCACCTCAAAATGGCAGCCGACAGCATGGAGGAGGAAGCACACAAACACAGGTAAGCAGAAATTACATTTCTTTTAAATGTTAGTTACAGCCAGCCCTGCTCCAGTGGAACCCCCTAGGTGACCCCCAGCACCCAGCAACCTTTAGCTAGAAGCCCCGGGAGGAGGGAAAGGCAGGGAGAGAGGGAAGAAAGGGGCCACAACCACTTACTTGATCTCTCCAGGAATGTCCAGCTAAATCACCCAGCCGAGGCAGGGGAGTTTTACTTACCTATCCTGCATGTATTATGCTGGAAGACATTCCAAACAGATCATCGTCCGCGCACGGAAGGTGACTGTTGGCCAGGCATGCTGTGATTGGACCCAAAAGGGACGATCATATGTATGCCCTGGAGCGTGACGCTCACCGGACAGGCTGCTGCGACTCGGCCGTAAGGTCAGCCGAAGCTGAGCGGTCCGATGCAAGCCTTGGAGCGCAAGCTCACCGGCCAGGCTGCTGCGACTCGGCCGTAAGGTCAGCCGAAGCTGAGCGGTCCGATGCAGGCCCTGGAGCGTAGGCTCACCGGCCACCCGTGGAGCGACGGGCATGTCGTGGAAAACCCAGCGCGTAGCTAGGGTCGGCACACGCTCGATGGCCAAAACTGGGGAGACTACAAGGATCGAGGATCCAGCCTGTCACCCAGTCGGCAGTTGATCGAAGATCGCAGGAAACAACAAATGTAGCAATATATATATATATATATATATATATATATATATATCTTTTTTCCCCGGACCAATGGGCCCGAAGGGAGCCATGTCCTACTCCTTGCTAGATAGAAGTCAGACTCACTGTTTGTTTTGGTGGCTGGTCCCAAGAAGGGCCAAGCGGTCTCGTCGGCCACCATCTCTAGGTGGATCCGACAGATAGTAATCCAGGCTTGCGCCTTAAAGGGTCAAGCGCCCCCCTTTCCGGTCACGGCGCATTCGACCAGGGCAAGAGGTGCCTCTTGGGCTTTCCGACATCAAGCGTCTGTTTCCCAAGTATGTAAAGTGGCGACTTGGTCGTCCGCTCACACTTTCACAAAATTCTACAAAGTTGATGTAGGTGCATCTTCGGATGCCTCTTTTCGGCCGCAAGGTTTTACAAGCGGCTGTTTAGAGTTGCAGCTCCTCCATTGGAGGAGTGCTGTTTTGTGTTTGGGGTGAAGTTTATTTTATGCTGTTACCACCCCTCGTTTTTTCTCTGACACTGCTTTGGGACGTCCCACTTTGTCAATAGAGAAGCTGTGTCGGTCCATGGACGAAAGAGTAAATAGGATTTTTTACTCACCGTAAAATCCTTTTCTCTGAGTCCATGGACCGACACAGCACCCACCCCTCCTTTTAAGTTTGTACTGCTTTTTGACAAACTGATCTGCGATATGCAGACTGAGAGGATATACCCGGGGGGTCCGCCCCCTTGGTGGGACTGTAGAAGGTGTGATGCAACACTTTTTACAAGTTTTTCTGCCTAGTCACTCCTAATTAACGGATAATACCCACTTTGTCAATAGAGAAGCTGTGTAGGTCCATGGACGAAAGAGTAAAATGGCCCGGTCAGGAAGGAAGTAAATTCTTCTGGGGCTGAAGTGGTTAAGATGGTCTACTACGAAGTGGAAAACGGTTCAGTGATCAGATGAATTTAAATTTTAAATTATTTTTGGCAACCATGGGCACCATGTCCTCCAGAATGAAGAGGAGAGGGATCTTCTATGTTGTCAGCGCTCAACTCAAAAGCATGCACCTCTGATGGTATGGGGGTGCATTAGTGCATATGGAATGGGCAGCTTGCACATCTGGAAGTTCACTATCAACGCTGAAAGATATATCAGGTTCTAGAGCAGTATAGGCTCCCATACAGATGTATTTTTTCAGGGAAGGTCTTGCATATTTCAGCAGTACAATGCTAAACAACATACTGCATCTATGACAACAGCATGGATTTGTAGTATAAGAGTCTGGGTGCTTTACTGGCCTGCCTGCAGTTCAAATCTTTCACCAATTGAAAATATTTGGCGCATCTTGTAAAAGATAGGACTAAAAAGACCCAGGTCTCTTGAGCAGTTAGAATCCTATATCGGGCAAGAATGGGACAACATTCCTCTCCCAAAACTCCAGCAATTTGTCTCCTCAGTTTCCAGACATTTACAGAGTGTTGTTAAAAAAAAAAGGAACGCTACACTGTGGTAAACATGGCCCAGTTCCAACTTTGAGACATGTTGCTGATATCAATCTCAAAATGACGTTCTTTTTTTCCTAAATTTGTATATTTTCTCATTTTAAACATTTTATGTTTTCTATTTTCTATTGTGAATAAAATATGGGTTTATGAGATTCGTAAATCATTGCATTCTGTTTTTATGTAGATTTTAAACAGCTTTTGAAATTGGGGTTGTACCAAGAACTATTGTAACATATGAACCACTTGTTGATCTGACAAAGATATTTTTGGCTCTGCTTCACATTAAACTTGGACTGATGAAAAATTTAATAAGGTGATGGAAAAAAAAAAAAAAGTTTAGATTTTCGATATTTAACACAAATGTTTCCAAGAATAACTGATGCTAAAAAAAGGTGTTTTTGTTGGTTCACAGATTAGATACGTCATCAGTGACAAGCGGTTCAAAGATCTATTTTTGTGACCAAATAAAAAAACTGGAAAGCATTTACACATGTCTGAGGATTTTCTTGGCAACTAGAGACCACCAAACTATATATAGCTGGTTGACAAACTTCCTACAGCATACACGATATCATGAATTGCAACATGTCACTGAATATTAATTTTCTACATTCACATTTTGGACTTTCCTGAAAATCCAGGTGCAGTTAGCGACAAACATGGTGAAAGGTTTCACCAGGACATTGCCACAATGGAAAAACAATATCAGGGTAACCAGAATCCATCAATGTTCACTGACTATTGTTGGAAACTACAGCAAGATGCAATGGACACTGAGTACAAATGAAAACAGCAGCATAACACTTTTAGCCCTCAGAAACATTATGCAATTAAATAAATTATAGACATTAAGCTAATGTTATGTTTTTCAAGATTCCTATGTGTAGATTATATTATGGACATATAGGCAAATAATATAAACTAACAAAAACGTATTCCAGAAAAAAAAAAAAAAAAAAACACACACGATGCTGCAAGACTGGACTTATGAACTTACTCTGTAATCTCCTCAGTCACAGTATGTTCCACCTGCAGCCGGGAATTTACTTCTATGAAGAAATGTTTACCGTGTTTATCTACAAGGAACTCGACTGTACCAGCGTTTTCATAACCAACCTGCAAACATAGAAGGTGAAGACCGCCATGAAGTTTTTAATGCTTTTGTCTGAACTTAAAGTAAAACAAGTGAATTAAAAAAACAACACAACATGCAGAAGTAAATTGAACTGAAACTCCTTGTTTAAAGTACAACTAAAGCCAGCATATTTATTTTTAAGTAGTAAACCCCATTAATGTTCCACATATGAAATATCATCAGATAATTAATCCTTACCTCAGCAAGATTTCATCATTGCAGTCTCTCACCCCCCTTCTCGGTTTCCTCTGCTGCATTCTTACAAGGACGCTAGGAAGAGTTTCACAGAACTAGCACATTTCCTATCAATGTCTCCCACTTGGAACTACATTTCACATGATTCAAGACAGCAGGCAAGGAACAAGCATGCCTAACAAGAAGGATGATTATTGGGACATAGGCACATCCAACAGTTTGATAGACACATTAGGGCTTGCGAAGGAAAGCAAACCTACCTCCCAGCCATGCTTCCTCTTATGTTACAGTGCTTACACCTGTAGGCCATTTGAGAACACATGACACAATGGATTACCACAACTTAAATTGAAACAGAGGAAGCTGCACCATCACATGATTAGACTAAGTGGACCTGTAAGCACTCAGATGGTGGGATGGCAATTACATTTCTCACAAAGCTTAACCACTTAACGACCGCTCACTGTATATATACGTCGGCAGAATGGCACCGACAGGCACAATCACGTAGAGCGTACGTGATCGCCTTTGTACAGTTGGGGGGTCCGATCGGACCCCCCTCCTATACAGTGAGCAGCCGTTTATCGTTGGGGAGCGATCAGAGATGAGGGGGTGACCATTCGATTTCGGCCACCCCCTCGCGATCGCTCCCGGCGAATGAAAATGCTTCCTCCGCCATGTGATGTAAACACAGGCAGGAGGAAGTGATGTCATCTCCCTCGCGGCGGTCTTTTCGATTCCGGCGCCGAGGAGAGAAGAAGCAGGTTAGTGCACCAACAGTCCACTGACACATAGGCACACATTTCACCCCCCAGTCACCCCCAGATCACCCCCCAGGTCACCCCCCAGCCCCCAATCACAGTGTCACTGATTGCAGTGATCATTTATTTTACTGATCACTGCATTTAGTGTCATATGTGATAGTAAAAAGTGCAGGGCAGTTAGGATTAGGCCCCTTTAGGTCCAGGGTAGCCCCCTAACCCCCCTAATAAAGGTTTAACCCCTTGATCGCCCCCCAGGTAACCCTTTCACCCCCTAACACCAGCGTCACTAAGCGATCGTATTTTCGATCGCTGTATTTAGTGCCGGTGGTGCCCTAGATAGCCAGTTATTTATATAGCGTCAGGTACCCCCATATATTATTTTAACCCCGATTGCCCCTAGAGTTAACCCTTTCACCAGTGATCACCGTATAAGCGTCACTGGTGACACTGGTTACCCAGTTAGTTATTTAGGTAACCCGTCAGGTTTTTATATAGCGTCGGGTACCCCCATATTTAACCTAATAAAGGTTTTAACCCCCTGATTGCCCCTAGTTAACCCTTTCACCAGTGATCACCATATAAAGGTTATGGGTGACGCTGGTTGATTAGTTTGCTTTTTATAGCATCAGGGCACCCGCCGTATATAACCCAATAAAGGTTTAACCCCCTGATCGCCCAGCGGGTGAGATCAATTCGGTTTTAGCGCCAGAGAGGGTCTGCGTCGCCCCAGGCAGCGTTAGGTTAGTGCCAGTAACGCTAACACCCACACGCAAAGCATACACCTCCCTTAGTGGTATAGTATCTGATCAGATCTATACTAGCGTCCCCAGCGGTTTAGGGTTCCCAAAAACGCAGTGTTAGCGGGATCAGCCCAGATACCTGCAAGCACCTGCGTTTAGCCCCTCCGCCCAGCCCAGCCCAGCCCAGCCCACCCAAGTGCAGTATCGATCGATCACTGTCACTTACCAAACACAAAACACATAACTGCAGTGTTTGCAGAGACAGTCCTGATCCCTGCGACCGCTAACAGTTTTTTTTGTAGCGCTTGATATATTTGCTGACGACAGTAGGGTGCTTTTTTTCCTGTGAATCTTACTAGTGTACCCCTAAAATTTAGAGCCCAAAATGGCAAGTCGAAGGTACACTAGTAAAGAGGCCTACGAGATTCTGAGCATGACAGATAGTGAAGAGGAGGTCACGTATCTGTCAGATTCAGGCTCAGAATATCTTCCCGTAGAAGACAGTGACGTCAGCGGCCCCACGTCAGATAGCTCTGACGATGAAGTTGAGGTCCCTCCTAAGGTCAGGCGTACCCGATCCCGATCTTCTGAGGTTGTTGAGGAGCAAGAACCGCAGGGCTCTCGTATCATGGAGCAGAGTAGTACTAGCGCCGCTATTCCTTCTGGTGAATTGGCAAGCACCAGCGGCCTAGTACAGCCTGGGCGTACATCCAGCTCTGCAGTATCACTTGGTGACGTGGCGAGTCCCATAAGTGCAGTTCAAGCTGGCGAGGTGGCAAGCACAAGTAGTGTCCCGCTGCCACCAAGAAGACAAAGGCAGGCCCGTCGTGCCCATACTGCCCTTCCTGCAGAATTCGCCTATCCTGATTGGGTCCCCACCACTTCTGCAGAACCCGTACTTCCCCCATTCACTGCCCAACCCGGCATTCAGGTGGAAACAGCTGATTTTATGCCAATTGATTATTATTCGCTGTTTTTCACGGAAGATCTCTATAGATCTATTGTGGACCAGAGTAATTTATATGCTGGTCAATTCATCGCCGCTAATCCCCAGTTGCCTTCTATTGCCAAAGATTGGAAACCAATTACGGTTTCCGAATTTAAGACCTTTCTGGGCCTTTCCCTCAACATGGGCACACATAAATTACCGTCATTGCGTGCTTATTGGTCCACGCACCCAATTGACCACATGCCCGTGTTCTCTGCCTCCATGCCCAGGAAACGATACGAGCAGATTTTGCGGTTTATGCACTTCAACGACAATGAACTTTGTCGTCCACGTGGGGACCCTGAATACGACCGGCTCTATAAAATTCGGCCCCTCATAAACCACTTTAACGAACGTTTTGCAGCCTTGTTTATTCCCGATCAAGCTGTCTGCGTTGATGAGTCCCTGATTAAATTTTCTGGCTGCTTGGCTTTCAAGCAGTACCTTCCCAGCAAGCGTGCCAGATACGGGGTCAAGCTCTATAAGTGCTGTGACAGGGCAAAAGGCTATGTATGGAGCTTTATGGTTTATGAGGGAAAAGATAGTCAGGTTGAGCCGGTCAACTGCCCGGATTACATAGGGAGCGCTGGCAAGATAGTGTGGAACTTGGTGTCACCCTTATTCGGAAAGGGGTACCACTTGTATGTGGACAATTATTACACGAGTGTGCCACTGTTTAGTCACTTGTTTGATCATCAGATTGGAGCATGTGGCACCGTGCGACCTAATCGCCAGGGCTTTCCCCAGCGGCTTGTAGATGCCCGTCTTAGGCTGGGGGAGAGAGCCTGCGTAAAGTGTAATAACTTGCTCGCTATGAAGTGGAGGGACAATAAGAATGTTTTCCTTCTTACCTCCCTTCATGCAGACACGACAGTCCAAATTCGTACGGCGACTGGTGTTGTGGAGAAACCCCTCTGTGTCCACGGATATAACAAAAATATGGGAGGGGTGGACCTCAACGACCAGTTGATGGTGCCGTATCTAATTGACCGTAAGGCGAGACGCTGGTACAAAAAAGTGTCTCTATCCTTATTCCAATTGGCTTTGCTGAACGCTCATGTGCTATACAGAGCTTCAGGCGAGACTTTATCGCTTCTAAAATTCCAGAATGAGATAGTCACAGAACTCCTGTATCCAGGCGGTTCTGCACCTCACCATCCCCTACCAAATCCAGTAAGCCGGCTGCATGAGAGGCATTATACGCATCTCCTCCCGAGTACCCCTACCCAACGAACCCCCCAAAAAAGATGTCGTGTCTGTAGCAAGCGCGGATTTAGGCGTGACACCCGTTATTATTGTCCACTCTGTCCTGACAAACCTGGTCTTTGCCTTGGTGAATGTTTTGAACGCTACCACTCAAAAGTGAAGTTTTAGCGTAGGGTACAGCATTTCACAGACTAGGACACACTTACACAGGGTCTTCCAAGATGCCATTACATTTTGAGAGACCCGAACCATTACAGTTGTTAAAGTTTAAAAAAAAAAGTGTAAAAAAGAAAAAAAAAAAACTTAAAAAACAAAAACACAAAAAAATATAAAATAAAAAAACCAAAAATAGGTGTCGTTTTATTGTTCTCTCTCTCTCTCTCTCTCTATTTTCTCTCTATTGTTCTGCTCTTTTTTACTGTATTCCATTCTGCAATGTTTTATCATGCTTGCTTTTCAGGTATGTAATTTTTTGTTTTCAGGTGCGCCATTCAACTGCAGCGCGGAATTATTTATCTTGACAGCAACAGCGTTTGCTCCCACGATACATAAAGCCATGACTCCAGTGCTGTAGGAGGTGATTTCACCACCACAGTTAAAAAAAAAGAGCATATATGCCGAAGCAAGGGGGCAGCAGGGGCGGAGGAGCGATTTTGCTCCTGATGCCGCGTATATACGGTCGAAATACCGACGGAGGCTTGCCCGTGGAAAAATTTGACCGTGTGTACGCGGCATAACCTTTTATGCCGCGTACATACGGTCGAAATTTCGACAAAGGCTTGCCCGTGGAAAAGTCCGACCGTGTGTACGCGGCATAACTTTTTTGCGGGAGGATGCCCCCATGCTTCGGCATATATGCCCATCATTAGAAGTGGGTGGATGAAGGGAGGTATTCTAATGGTGGGCATACCCACCGATCAATCTCTTTTTTTCGTTCAGCCAACAGGCTGCATGAAAAAAAAGATTACAATACATGTCCAACAAGGACCAGCAACGTACTGGTATGTTGCTGGACTTTGAATGTTTATACCAGAATGATGCCTGCAGGTTTAGGTATCATCTTGGTATCATTCTTTTCAGCCAGGGGCCGGCTTTCATGTAAAAGCAATTCTAGCAGATAATTAGCCTCTAGACTGCTTTTACAAGCAGTGGGAGGGAATGCCCCCCCCGGATATAAACAGCGCCATTGGGAAATTGGGAAAGCATTTTATCACACCGATCTTGGTGTGGTCAGATGCTTTGAGGGCAGAGGAAAGATCTAGGGTCTAGAAGACCCCATTTTTTTTTCAAAAAAAGAGTACCTGTCACTACTTATTGCTATCATAGGGGATATTTACATTCCCTGAGATAACAATAAAAATGATAAAAAAAAAAAAAACTATGGAAGGAACAGTTTAAAAATAAAAGAAAAAAGCAAAATAAATAATAAAAAAAAGCACCGCTGTCCCCCCCTTGCTCTTGCGCAAAGGCGAACGCAAGCGTCGGTCTAGCGTCATATGTAAACAGCAATTGCATCATGCATGTGAGGTATCACCGCGAAGGTCAGATCGAGGGCAGTAATTTTAGCAGTAGACCTCCTCTGTACATCTAACGTGGTAACCTGTAAAGGCTTTTAAATGCTTTTAAAAATGAATGTAGTTTCTCGCCGCTGCGCGTTTGTGCGCAATTTTAAAGCATGTCGTGCTTGGTATCCATGTACTCGGCCTAAGATCATCTTTTTTATTTCATCAAACATTTGGGCAATATAGTGTTTTTTAGTGCATTAAAAATAAAAAAAAGTGTGTTTTTCCCCCAAAAAATGTGTTTGAAAAATCGCTGCGCAAATACTGTGTGGAAAAAAAAAATGCAACACCCACCATTTTAATCTGTAGGGCCTTTGCTTTAAAAAAATATATAATGTTTGGGGGTTCAACATAATTTTCTTGCAAAAAAAAAAGGATTTTTGTACTCACCGTAAAATCCTTTTCTCTGTAGTTCACTGGCTGACACAGCTCCTTTACTTTAGACCATCGGGTTGTTACGCCACCTTCAGGAGAGGACTAGGCAGAACATGTTAACATGTACAAAAAAACAGAACTTTCTAGTTCCGCCCAAGGGGCGGTCCCTTCAGTAACAACCCCCCAGCCTGCACCTTGCAGCCTCAGTACGTCAACAAGCAGTATAACGTTAAAAAAAAAATAGGAGGGGTGGGTGCTGTGTCAGTCAGTGAACTACAGAGAAAAGGATTTTACGGTGAGTACAAAAATCCTATTTTCTCTTACGTTCACTGACTGACACAGCTCCTTTACTTTAGACCATCGGGACGTCCCCAAGCAGTGTCAAACGAGGGGTGGGAAAAGCATAAAAAACTTCACCCACAAAAACAGAAGTGCTCCCTAACAGGGGAAACACCACCTTATCTAACCGCCTCAGAATTTGCGGTAACAATGCAACAGTGCATTGACTGAAAAGCAACTGTGGTTCTTGCCAAAAATCAAGTACAATTGCAAATTACACGGCCGCCTGCAAAACTTTGCGGCCAAAACAGGCATCAGCCGATGCACTGACATCTACTTTGTAGAATTTTGTAAAAGTATGAACTGAGGACCAAGTCGCCGCTTTACACACTTGAGCGACAGACGCTTGATGTCGGAAAGCCCAAGAGGTTCCAATTGCCCTGGTGGAATGGGCTGTGACCGGAAAGGGGGGCACCTGCCTCTTCAAGGCATAGGCCTGAACCACAATCTGTCTGATCCACCTGGAAATGGTGGCCGATGAGACCGCCATGCCTTTTTTGGGACCAGCTACCGAAACAGAGTCTGACTTCCGAAAGGGAGCCGTGGCAGACAAATATACCTCTAACGCCCGGACCACGTCCAGGGAATGGAGGGCTACTTCCTTGGGATGTGTCAGTCTAGGGCACAGAGATGGTAATACAATGTCTTCATTGATGTGGAACGCCGAAACCACCTTCGGCAGAAAAGAAGGTTGCGGACGCAACACCACCTTATCCTTATCCAGATAAGGCGACCTGCAAGACAAAGCCGCTAGTTCCGACACCCTCCTGGCCGATGTAATGGCCACAAGAAAAACAACCTTTTGGGAAAGAGTCAACAAGGGAATCTCTCTGATATTCTCAAACGGCGGCTTCTGAAGCGCCGACAACACCAGATTCAGATCCCACGGGGGTAACGGTGGACGCACCGGAGGAACTACATGCCGAACCCCCTGAACAAAGGTGCTCACCAGAGAGTGAGATGCCAGGGGACGCTGAAAAAAGATAGCCAAGGACGATATTTGTCCTTTAATGGTGCTTAACGCCAATTTCCTGTCAACTCCTCGCTGCAGAAACAGCAAGACCCTAGATACAGAATAGGAACGCGGACGCCAGCCTTTCTCCTCACACATAGCGATGTAGGCCTTCCAGGTACGATGATATATCTTCCGAGACGAAGATTTCCGAGCTCTCAACATAGTTGAAATCACTGAGTCCGATAGGCCCCGGTTCCTTAGCACCTGGCTCTCAACAGCCATGCCGTTAAACCCAGCGATGGTAAAGCAGGATGGAGAATCGGACCTTGAGATAAAAGGTCCTCTCGTAACGGCAGACGCCAGGGGGCGTCCGCCACCAGGCGCACTAGGTCTGCGTACCAGGGACGTTGAGGCCAATCTGGGGCAATCAGAATGACTGGAATCCCCTCGATCCCCACTCTGCGGAGCAGACGTGGTAGTAGCTTGAGCGGAGGAAAAGCATATATCTGTTGGTACTGACCCCACGGAGCTACCAGCGCGTCTGACGTGTCTGCCCAAGGATCTCTTGTCCTGGACACGAACCTGTGCACCTTCCGATTGAGACGGGAAGCCAGGAGATCCATGTCCGGTGTGCCCCATCGCAGGCACAGCAGCCTGAACACATCCGGATGCAGCGCCCATTCTCCTGGGTCCAGCATCTGGCGACTTAGGTAGTCCACCTGCCAATTCTCCACTCCTGGGATGTAAATGGCCGACAGGGCTGCTACATGTCGCTCTGCCCACTGAAGGATGTGAGCGACCTCCCGTGCGGCGGCCAAGCTTCTCGTTCCTCCTTGATGATTGACATATGCCACTGCCGTGGCGTTGTCGGACTGGATCCTGATCGGACGTCCTCGAAGTCTCATTGACCAGGTGGAGAGGCATAGCCTGATCGCACGTAGCTCGAGCACATTGATCGGCAACTTGGATTCCTCCTCCGACCAGAGGTCCTGGGACGACTGTACTCCCAGTACTCCACCCCAGCCGGACAGGCTGGCGTCCGTCGTGATCACTGTCCAATGTAGAGGTAGGAACGACTTCCCGGACCGAAGTGCTGGGGATCTCAGCCACCAGAGCAGGGAGTCCTTGACCAACCGGCTCACCTGAATCTGCCGATCCAGGGAGAACGGAGATTTGTCCCATTTTGTCAAGATCTCCTTCTGCAAGACTCTGGTGTGAAACTGAGCATATGCTATTGCCTAGAAGGAGGCCACCATGAGACCCAGGACTCGCATGCAGAAGCGTAGGGACGACCACCTGCGGTTCACCAACAGGTTTACCACGGCTCTGAGAGTCTGTAGCTTGTCTGGAGGGAGAAACACTCTCGCTTCTATGGAGTCCAGCAGTAAGCCCAGGTACTCCAAACGCTGAGTCGGTAAGAGTACCGACTTTTTTAAGTTCAACAGCCACCCAAAATCCAGCAGGGTCTACATGGTGATCGTCACATCCTCCTTTAATTCTGAGGCGGAAGATGCTCTCAGGAGGAGATCGTCTAGGTAGCCTACGATCGCGATCCCGCGTTGTCGCAACAACGCCAGAACTGGAGCCAATACCTTGGTAAAGACTCGGGGGGCTGATGCCAAGCCAAAAGGGAGAGCCACGAACTGGTAGTGGGCATCCCCAACTGCAAATCGTAGAAACTTCTGATGCCGAGGGCATATGGGTATGTGTAGGTACGCATCCTGGATGTCCAAGGACGCCAGGAAGTCCCCTTGATGGAGTGCAGCGACTACCGAGCGAACTGATTCCATTCTGAACCTCTGTACCTTCACAAAGCAATTGAGAGCTTTTAGGTCCAAGATTGGACGCACACCTTCCTTTTTGGGAACTACAAACAGATTGGAGTAGAACCCCTGGAATTTTTCCGGCTCTGGTACAGGTACTATCACCCCGTGACTCAGCAAGTCCCTGACCGCCCCCATGAGGGCCTTCCGGCGAGCCGGAAGCACGGGTATGCTGGAGGGAAAGAATCTGTTTGGTGGCCAAGAGAGGAACTCTATCTTGTAGCCAGAGTAAATCAGTACGCAGACCCATCGGTCGGACAGCCGAGAGGCCCACCGGGCTGCAAACTCCCGAAGGCGACCCCCCACCCGTGTGGCGGGCGGGGGCAAACCTTCATGCGGTAGCGCCTTTGCTCGCAGGCTTGTTAGGCTTGCGGTTCCAGGGACGCTTCTGTCCCTCAGAGGTCGTCCTGTCGGGCTGGGGACGTTTAGCCGAAGCCCCGGAGGGACGAAAAAGCCGTTTGTGAGCGGAAAAAGAGGGCCCTTGCCTACGGCGTGGCTCCTTAGCCTTCCTGGTCTGTGGAAGTAAGGTACTCTTCCCACCGGTGGCATCCTTAATGATGTCATCCAACGAGGCTCCAAAGAGCCGTTCGCCAAGGAAGGGTAGATCCGTCAATGCTTTTTTAGATGCCTGGTCCGCAGACCAGCATTTTAGCCAAATCAGGCGCCTCAGCACCACTGCTGACACTGAAGCCCTGGATAACAGAGGGAGGGTATCCAGGGCTGCGTCACAAACGTACTTAAGGCCTTGTACTAACTGGTCCGCTAGTTCCACGCAGACAGGAGAAGCCTGTTGTTCCCCCAATTTGCGGTGCAAAAGTTTTGCCCACTCGGTCAGTGTCTGTGACACAAGCGCGGAGGCCAGTACTGGTCGCATCGCTGACCCCACAACCGTAAATAAGGAACGGGCCACTGCCTCGGCCTTCCTGTCCGTGGGGTCCTTAAAGGCAGGAGTCCCCTCTACCGGGATCGTGGTTACCCTATTTAACCTGGATACAGGGGGGTCCACGACCGGAGGAGCCGACCATTTCTTAAGAAGGCTCTCCTCAAAGGGGTAACGCACCGCCATATATCTTGGGACCGAAAAGGTCCGTTGCGGACGCCCCCATTCCTTGTATATAAATGAAATAAGTCAGATACGGAAACACCTTAGGTGTACGGGCTGGCTTACGGGACCCAAAAGGGACCACTACTTCAGCAGAGAAATCTGTTGTATCCTGAATCTTCAGGGTATCACGCACAGCTGTGATAAGTGCTCCAACTAGCGCTTTGTCGCGCGCGGACCCGGACGGGGACTCATCCTCACTGTCTGATCGGTCCTGGTCAGCATCATCTGAAACAACAGAGCAGGGGTCACCAGCCTCAGCGGGGCCCGAGTCTGCGTCAGAGCTCTCCCCGGAGGACGGGGGGGGGGGGGGCGGAGGCCGCTTTTTACCACCTTTGCGGCCACGCACCACCTCCATCTCGGCAATGAATGAGTTAAGGACCGCCGACAAAGCGTCCAGAGGCACCACACTGACTGCAGGCGAACCGGTTGCAATTGCCTGGATTTCGGGGGAGGAAACACTAGGTTCTGAAGTCATGCTGACCCACCCTGTCTGCCACCTGTTGGGGACTTAGGACAGTGAATGGTCCCACCCTCCTAACTGCTGCAGACTGAGGGGCCCCCACCGCAGGACTCACCACCCTGACCGAGTTCTGCGCCGTCCAGCTAGGTGTGCCTGTGTCCTGTGTCAGCTCCCAGGTGCCTGTGAGAGGAAACCGCGCCGTTCTGAGCCTCCTGGATCAGCGCTGAGCATAAAAAACGAGACAGGCTACAACAAAATGCCCGCCAACCGTCCAGTATAAAGGACATAATCAAAGGGAAAATGGCCGCCGAACTACAAGAAAATGGTTCCTGACCATGCTTCTCCCTGGGCACACCAAAGATGGCCGACAAACAACTGTATGCAGGGAAAGACACAGTGAAAAAAACGGCAGAAAACAGCATAGAAGCCCTCCAGACACCCAGAGGAGAGACAACAGACACCCAGGACACAGCCACCCAGCACAGCCCCCCACCCGAGGTGAGAGCCCCCCCCGGGGGACCCCTGTCCATGTGGCACACACACCGAGTAGCAGCCCATGCAGCAGCCCATGCAGCATCCACCACAGAGGGGAGGGGGAGATAGGGACAGGGAGAGAAGAGAGGGCGGAGAGGGACCCCCGAATCGACCTCCCAGGGAATGCCCAGCTGCTCAGCCCCACCGGGACAGGGAGAGCTGTACTTACCATTCCGGACGAGCTGGGGACATTCCATCACAGACCCACTCTCCGATCAGTACGGGGTGGCTGCTGGCCCGGCACACTGTGACGCAGACATCAGTAGCCCGGTCATATGTGTGCCCCGGAGCATTACGCTCACCGGCCGCCCCTGGAGCCTGAGGGGCATGTCGTGGCCGACCCAGCGCGGAGCTCTGGTCTGCACACGCTCGCTGGCCAGGCTGGGGAGACTACAAGGATAAGGTTATCCAGCCTGTCACTCAGCCGGCTGTTGATAGCAGATCAAAGGATCCTAATCTTGCGCAAAAGGCAACTTCTGCAGAAAAAAAAAATAAACAACACGGACCGATGGGCCCGCAGGGTTCCTAGGTCCTTCTCCTTCACTAGGCAAAAAAAAAAAACTGAGGCTGCAAGGTGCAGGCTGGGGGGTTGTTACTGAAGGGACCGCCCCTTGGGCGGAACTAGAAAGTTCTGTTTTTTTGTACATGTTAACATGTTCTGCCTAGTCCTCTCCTGAAGGTGGCGTAACAACCCGATGGTCTAAAGTAAAGGAGCTGTGTCAGTCAGTGAACGTAAGAGAAAAAATGTTTTCATGTAAACAAAAAGTGTCAGAAAGGGCTTTGTCTTCAAGTGGTTAGAAGAGTGGATGATGTGTGACATAAGCTTCCTAATGTTGTGCATAAAATGCCAGGACAGTTCAAAACCCCCCCAAATGACCCCATTTTGGAAAGTAGACACCTCAAGCTATTTGCTGAGAGGCATGTTGAGCCCATCGAATATTTTTTTTTTTTGTCCCAAGTGATTGAATAATGACAAAAAGAAAAAAAAAATGTACAAAAAGTTGTCACTAAATTATATATTGCTCAAACATGCCATGGTCATATGTGGAATTGCACCCCAAAATACATTCTGTTGCTTCTCCTGAGTACGGGGATACCACATGTGTGAGACATTTTGGGAGCCTAGCCGCGTACAGGACCCCGAAAACCAAGCACCGCCTTCAGGATTTCTATGGGTGTAAATTTTTGATTTCACTCCTCACTGCCTATCACAGTTTCGGAGGCCATGGAATGCCCAGATGGCACAAAACCCCCCCAAATGACCCCATTTTGGAAAGTAGACACCCCAAGCTATTTGCTGAGAGGTATGTTGAGTATTTTGCAGATCTCGCTTTTTGTCACAAAGTTTTAAAAATTAAAAAAAAAAAAAAAAAAAAAAAAATGTCTTTCTTCATTTTCAAAAACAAATGAGCTGTAAAATACTCACCATGCCTCTCGGCAAATAGCTTGGGGTGTCTACTTTCCAAAATGGGGTCATTTGTGGGGGTTTTGGGCTATCTTGGCATTTTATGGCCTTCAAAACTGTGATAGGTAGTGAGGAGTGAAATCAAAAATTTGTGCCCTTAGAAATCCTGAAGGCGGTGCTTGGTTTTCGGGGGCCGTACGCGGCTAGGCTCTCAAAAAGTAACACAGGTGTGGTATCCCCGTACTCAGGAGAAGCAGCCAAATGTATTTTGGGGTGCAATTCCGCATATAACCATGGCATGTTTGAGCAATATATCATTTAGTGACAACTTTTTGTACATTTTTTTTTTCTTTTTGTCATTATTCAATCACTTGGGACAAAAAAAATTATATTCAATGGGCTCAACATGCCTCTCAGCAATAATTTCCTTGGGGTGTCTACTTTCCAAAATGGGGTCATTTTGGGGGGTTTTGTGCTATCTTGGCATTTTATGGCCTTCAAAACTGTGATAGGTAGTGAGGAGTGAAATCAAAAATTTATGCCCTTAGAAACCTTGAAGGCGGTGCTTGGTTTTTGGGGTCCCGTACGCGGCTAGGCTCCCAAAAAGTCCCACACATGTGGTATCCCCGTACTCAGGAGAAGCAGCAGAATGTATTTTGGGGTGTAATTTCACATATGCCCATGGCATGTGTGAGCAATATATCATTTAGTGACAACTTTGTGCAAAAAAAAAACAAAGTTTGTCATATTCCCGCAACTTGTGGCAAAATATAAAATATTCCATGGACTGAACATGCCTCTCAGTAAATAGCTTGGGGTGTCTACTTTCCAAAATGGGGTCATTTGGGGGGGTTTTGTGCTATTTTGGCATTTTATGGCCTTCGAAACTGTGATAGGTAGTGAGGAGTGAAATCAAAAATTTACGCCCTTAGAAATCCTGAAGGCGGTGCTTGGTTTTTGGGGCCCCGTACCCGGCTAGGCTCCCAAAAAGTCCCACACATGTGGTATCCCCGTACTCAGGAGAAGCAGCAGAATGTATTTTGGGGTGCAATTCCACATATAACCATGGCATGTGTGAGCAATGTATCATTTAGTGACAACTTTTTGTACATTTTTTCTTTGTTTTTCTTTTTGTCATTATTCAATCATTTGGGACAAAAAAAATATATATTCAATGGGCTCAACATGCCTCTCAGCAAATAGCTTGGGGTGTCTACTTTCCAAAATGGGGTCATTTGGGGGGGTTTTGTGCTATTTTGGCATTTTATGGCCTTCGAAACTGTGATAGGTAGTGAGGAGTGAAATCAAAAATTTACGCCCTTAGAAATCCTGAAGGCGGTGCTTGGTTTTTGGGGTCCCGTACGTGGCTAGGCTCCTAAAAAGTCCCACACCTGTGGTATCCCCGTACTCAGGAGAAGCAGCAGAATGTATTTTGGGGTGCAATTCCACATATAACCATGGCATGTGTGAGCAATATATCATTTAGAGACAACTTTTTGTAATTTTTTATTTTTTTTTTGTCATTATTCAATCACTTGGGACAAAAAAAAAAAATATTCAATGGGCTCAACATGCCTCTCAGCAATTTCCTTGGGGTGTCTACTTTCCAAAATGGGGTCATTTGGGGGGGTTTTGTACTGCCCTGCCATTTTAGCACCTCAAGAAATGAGATAGGCAGTCATAAATTAAAAGCTGTGTAAATTCCAGAAAATGTACCCTAGTTTGTAGACGCTATAACTTTTGCGCAAACCAATAAATATACGCTTATTGACATTTTTTTTTACTAAAAACATGTGGCTGAATACATTTTGGCCTAAATGTATGACTACAATTGAGTTTATTCGATTTTTCTTATAACAAAAATTAGAAAATATCATTTTTTTTTCAAAATTTTCGGTCTTTTTCCGTTTATATCGCAAAAAATAAAAATCGCAGAGGCAATCAAATACAATTAAAAGAAAGCTCTATTTGTGGGAAGAAAAGGATGCAAATTTCGTTTGGGTACAACATTGCATGTCCGCACAATTTACAGTTAAAGCAGCGCAGTGCAAAATTCTGAATTCACCTCTGGTCCTTTAGCTACCAAATGGTCCGGGGCTTAAGTGGTTAACATGTATTGAAAAAAAAATGTACATTAAATTCTGTCCACCGTAATCCTCCTGGAAATTTTTCAAAATCATGTTACCGTTTTATTTTAATAATTTTTAGAAAACTTCTCTTGCTCGAGTTTGAAAAGCCACATTGCCTTCTCCTTGCTGGAAAGGTCAAAGAGAAGTTTTACCTTTGGAACAGGTTACATCCAGTTTTAGGGTGGAACAAGGGTAACATGTTCCAGTATCTGCACCTCTCCCCCCTCACTGTGACAGCAGGTGGGGATCTTCTGCTCGCACCCACTGAAACAATTTGAAAGCCACCCACATGTCCACATAATTCATTCACGGTTTCCCATGATGCATCTCTTTTAGCATGGGGGGAATGAAGAGACAACCAGCTCTACAAAGTGCTGTGGCATGAAAAAGCCTGAGGGACTGACAAATAGCCCCAGTTAAGCCTTGCCCCACTTCCCACTAGAGAGCAGAGGGCAATAGAGATAATAATCTGTATTAGTGAGTACCTTCAGCTGAAATAGAGACTGCTAAAGGCAGTATGAAAGGAACAAAGAAAAAACATTGGCTTTGCCAGAATAAAGTTTTAGGCTTTCAGCATCTTTTTGACTAACGCATATCACAGAAGACAAGCTGCTAACCATAATTAAAACTGGTATTAAAGCCAAAAGCAACCATGTATGCATTTGTTTTTTTTAGGCTTTCTTTCCCTTATTTTCATCTGGTGATCTAGACAGTAAGTCTGTTATTTTTCAACAGAACCAGCTCTCTGGAAAATTTAGCAGTTAGAGGGTTGAAACAAGTTACTGTTAACAGGGGTGCTTACAATGATCAGCCTTGATTTACAGTATTTATGTAGAAACCTTTATCGCAAAAGGAAAAATTTTTGCTTATCCCCTTTGCGACGACCTTACGCAAATTTGCGTTCATGGCTTGAAGGGGTTAAACCGGCAGCTGCAAGCATCACCCCAGTATGTTTTTTTAGAGCCAGCGGTTGGCTTTTTAGTGATAACAACTGATGCGGCTAAAAGCCACTCAGCTGTTATCCTAAAGGAGCAGGAGGGGACGTCCCCCCCCTCCCGCCGCTCTTCCCAGGCCTCCCGTCCCACCAGGAGACCCGAGCCACCAGCTGACGCGTCCACCGTCTAGGTTGAGACCCTAACAAAGCTGGATTTGGCTTTGATCGGGTCTCCGAAGATCCCAAAATCAACATCACAACATCACTCCCGGTTTACTTGGCTGCCAATTTAAAAAAAAATGACAGTATTCAGAGTCGCTGATTTTGGCGCTCTGAATAATTTTAAGTGCAAAGGAGGGATTTGGGGTCTTTTAGACCCCCGATACCCCCATAAAGAGCACCTGTCACAACCTATTTCTGTCACAAGGAATGTTTACCCTTTAACTGTTCCTGCAGTGCCATTACTCCAGTCAATTTCTGTGTAGGTAAAATCCCCCATTAATATCACTGTACCAGCTCTTGCAGCCCTTTCTATCAGTGCAAGGAGCCGAGTCTCCACCTCCCCAACAACACTGGGAGGTCTATAACAAACTCTGATGATTATTTTTGTACACACACCTATGTGCAGTTCCACCCATCATGCTTCAGACTTATCACACTCACTTTGATATTACTTCTCACATAGAGACAGACACCACCACCCCTCTGTTTTACCCTGTCTTTCCGAAAGAGAGCATAGCCAGGAATATTAATAGCCCAGTCTCTGCAGATGGCAGACTACCTGAACAAAAATGTGTTCTAGTGGAATTGTTAGAACAAAAACAGTGCATAAAGGGTTTTGCTGTGATGTTGAAGCTTAACACTCCACAGAGTAAAAGAATCACTTTTAAATAAATATTTTAAGTAGAGCTGGCTGATTAGGTGTGCATGCATGAAAATTTCTTCTGCTATCTCACTGGCATGTGCTGATTGAGAATATTTATTAGAAATGAAAACATTTATCTAACTAAAACCAAATATTGTTCAGCTTAGATTGCTCTTAAAACTATTTTGTCCTCAAAATGCACCCCAGATCCCTGTCGCAGGCCCCACTTAGCAGCCACATTATGTTTCTTGCTGTGTCAGCAACGGCTGTATCGTTTGCTTATCGCCGCACTAAATCGGCAGCCCCTGTGGTTTTCTTATGAGAGAAATCCACTTTGGAGTCAGGTTATTGCTAACTTATGCAGCTAAATCTTCCTGATAAAAACTGCTGTCGGAAAGCGTGACACCTGCAGTAATAAAAACATAAGACGGCAGGGGTTTTATGTTGTACTCTTGGCACAAGGAATATAAACGCACAGTGACCAGGAGGCTAGGGAATAGAACAAAATAGAAAACTGCATTGTTAATGGGTCAGTTTTATATATACACAGAATGACCTACCAGCAGCTTTGTTAAAAATTGCTTACTAACCAGCACCCTGCAGCCAGCAAAAGAAAAAAATGCATTCCATGTTCTATCTCAAGTAAAGGTCAGTTCACACCAAGACACTTTGCCATGCAAGTTTCACACATATTATAATAAACGTTCCTGTATTATTTGTACCAATAGGTAAGCCTAAAATAAGGCTTACCTATAGGTACTGTAAATATCTCTTAATTTGTTTAGGAGATATTTACTGTATACTGTGCCGATTACGTCATTGGCGCATGCGCTCTGAAGGAACGGCAGCTGGTTTCTTCAGGGCAGTGTGCCATGACCGGCGGCTGCGATGCATACTAGCACATTATGCCTTTATTTGCAGGAAAGAAAAAAAAAAAAACAGCAGGAGTTGACTTCCTCTTTAATAATATTGTGTTCAACGGGACAGTGCATATGCAACAGCAAAGGAAAAAAATAATAAACTTGTACTATTTTTAATATGTTTAGATTAGGGATGCACCGATACCACTTTTTTGACACAGAAGTATGAGTACCGATACTTGACATCATATACTCGCCGATACCCATCGCCTAGGAAGAGCAGGTGGTGGGGTGGTTTGGGAGCAGAAAGGTTGTTAGGGAGTTGGGTGAGGGCACGGGGGGGGAGGGGGAGTAGAGGGGTTAGTGAGAGCAGGGTAGTTGAGTGTGGGGTTAAATAGAGATTGTGGGGTGGGAGAGTTGGGATGGAAAAGGCTGTGATCACTAGGGGGAAGATGGTGGGGGTGTGAGGGTCATTGGGAGACATGGGAACAGGGGTGACAGCTGGTGGAGGGAATGAGGATGCAACACAGGGAAGGCACAGTACTGGGGGTTAGGAGGGCAGGGTTCAGGCACCATTACATGCAGAGTGCAGGGTGCAGGGATCAGGCACCATTACATGCAGAGTGCAGGGTTTTAGGCACCATTACATGCAGAGTCGGGGGTGGGGGTGCAGGGCCCATTACATGCAGAGTGCAGGGTCCATTACATGCAGAGTGCAGGGTCCATTACATGCAGGGTGCAGGGTCCATTACATGCAGGGTGCAGGGTCCATTACATGCAGGGTGCAGGGTCCAGTTTTCCTCCACCACTCCTTTCCACTGTATTCTCATCCCCCATCTACCCCTCCTCAGCTCTGACTCGTGCTCATACCTCCTCTACTGCCTTCATCTTCTCCCCCCTCCCTTAAAAGCTACATTGTGCACATGGACTAAGTGTAGCAGTTTATTAGCTCTCATAAAAACAAAAATAATATGCATGCATAGTGTGTGATCCATAAAGCAGCATGTAATGCAATGCAATTCCACTTGACGGCCAGCCCAGGCACTACCTCATGCAGATAGGCTCTTGTCAGGAACCCAAAGGGCCACTGTGAACCCCATGAAGATTGTAAGGGCACCAGAATAGTGCAATGCTGTCAGGGAAGGTGTGGCAGTCTGCTTCGTGGCATCCTTGCCCCTTTCTCAAACCTGTCCAACACTCACAGGCTACAGAATACATTTTGGATTGAGTAAGGGAGGGTTATAACCCCTGTCAGTTTTTTTTTGCCATCTGTGTCCCATAAAGGAGATTTCCCTTCCTTTCCTGGGCTCAATTCACTAAAGAATATCTCATGAGATAATTAAATGACCTGACACTTTTTTTCCCCCCAAATATCTCATTAAATAAAAATGTAAATTCACTATAACTTTCGAAAAGAAAAAACACTTGACAAATGCCTCATAAAATGGTGTTAAAAGTAACTGTAAAGGAAACATTTTTATTTGAAAACAACAAACATGTTCTACTTACCTGCTCTGTGCAGTGGTTTTGCAGCCCCATTCCTCCTCTTTTCGGGTTCCCAATCCGCGCCCTCCCCCTTGCCAAGTGCGCCTATAGGAAGCCGCTTGCCGTAGGGGCACTTGTGCGTACTCGCTCCCGATCTGGCTCTCTGCATCCATAAGAAAGAGCCCAGGCTCACCCCCTGCCTCACTGGCTATGATTGACAGCAGCGGAAGCCAATGGCTCCTGCTGCTGCATTTCAGCCATTTAGGAGGGAGAGACCCAGGAGAGCCTTGGGTCTCATGCACATTGCTGGATCAAGATCGGGCTTAGGTAGGTATTGGGGGGGGGGCTGAATAGAATGCATGAAGGTAAAAAAAACTTCAGCCTTTATAACCACTTTACAGTCAATTCACTAAAGGAAATGCATGAATTAAAAAAAAGTAGTGGTCCAGGCAGGAGGTATATAAGGAATGTAAAAAAATATAAGCCAATTTGGAGTAGTCTCTGCCTCTTTGGATCAGTTTCTCAACAGAAATGCATAGAAACCTAAATATGGGAAAACACAGAATCATCAGGTTTGATTTACTTAAAGTAGAACTAAAGGCAAACCTTTTTTTTTTTACTTTGGATAGAGTGCAGATGTATTGGAACCCCTGTCAGATTTGTATTGCTGTCTGTGCCCCCCCCCCTCCTCCCTTAGGGAGATTTACCATCTCTATTTGTCCTGCTTAATAATATCATTGAAAGTATAAATACTGTAATTAGGAAAAACGAATTTTGGGTTGTCCCCAGAAAAGTAATAGGGGAAATCTTCCAATGGAGACACTGGTTCTGGTGACCTGAGGGTACCCGAAAGGATTGTTTAAATTTGTAGGGGATTTCCTCTCACTTCCTGTTTTGGCTATGGGACAGAAAGTGAAGGGAACTATCCCCAATGACAACATTGTATTTTTTATTGGTGGAAGAAGGATATTTACTGTATATATATATATGTGTGATTTTGTTATACTATTTTTATCCAACATTTGACAATTATAAAGATTTTATTTTATTTACCTAATTGAACTTTGTTGTTTTTGATACACGCGTGTCCTGTGAAATCAGCTTCCCTTTGTCTGGTATTCAAGTCACCATTTTCTTTTGTATTAACAGTACATCTGCTACAGGGACCACACTGAGTTGGCATATTTCTATAGTTTACCATTTGAACTTTTAGCAATAACCATTTTAACTTTTAGCAAAACAAACTGACAGGGGTTCTAATCATTTTCCACTGTATCCATCCCACTGAATATAATGTCGTAATGTAAAAAATTTGATCAAATACTGAATGGTTTCATGAGATAAATACTTCATATGTTGATGACATAACTTATGCTTTATTTTAGTAGATTGTTTGGTGAATTGCAATATTTTTTTGGGAAAAACACTAAGCTATTTTACCTCTTTTAAAGAATAAAATAACTCTTCATGAATTGAGCCCCCAGTTCCATAGCCAAAACAGGAAGTAAGAGGAAAGCCCTCCAAAGTGAGAAAATCTCAGGGTGCCACCAAAACTAGTGCCCCTATTGGAAGATTTCCACTTTATTACTGTCCTGGTATCAACCAAAAATATGGGATTTTCTTTTACTTTAACTTTCAATGATAATGGTTTGCTTTAACCTCTTTTTATTAAACGTGTATATAAACGCAAGACATTACATAACATTCAAAAACCTATGTGAATCATTCCTAGAATGTGCATACTACAAAACATTCTAAATTCTCCATAAAATACATATAATTCTTAGATTCTCTCAGTGTCCCCCCTCATAAAAAGAAAATACCCCTCCCCCCAAAATTTCCAACCAAGAAACTCGCTATACAAAATAAAACACTCCCCATTACAAACTGTGAAAAACCCAAAAATTAGTGTGTTGTGAATTTTCTTTTTTATTAATTAAGGGGTGGGTCTGAGAACATCTGCATACAGCTGCCCCCTAGTTCCTCACAAATTACTGTGTGCCCTTACCCATATTTCCTATCCCCCTCCACTTTGTAGTCCCACCACACTCCCCTTACGGACCGTGAAATACCATATATGTCAAAATGTAAAAAATGTGTGACTTATTTATTATATTAGGGGTGGGTCTAGGGTTAAGATAGCTACAAATAGCTTCTACTCTAGTTGCTGTAATCCACTTACCCATCACCCCTATCTATATTTTAAGACCCCAAATCCACTACTCTATCCTGGTGGGGGGGGGGGAAGGGAGGGAGGGGAATGGGAGAGAGCAGGGGGAGAGACAAACTCTGGCTACACTTAGCCATACAGTTCCCCATTTTCTGTATATGTTATTTGACAAGTTTCCCTCTTCCCACCCCCATCACCTCTTAGATGGTATTCTCACTGCTCATACAACTTATATAGGTTGAAAATTGTTTAAACTCCAACAAACTTTTCCAAGTTCTGTAAAATCTTAATTCAGAATCATTTTGCAAATATATTAATTCTTCCATTAACCTAGTTCTAGCCACTTACCTAAACCAATCTTATTTTTATTGTCGGTATTTTCTTTGATTTCCAATGTTTCTGGATTAATGCTTTCGCTGCATTTAACAAAATGGGGTGATGGCTACTCTATAATTTTTCCCTCATTCGCCTGTTGCATCAAACAAATACTGCCATGGATCTGGTGTGATTTCAACATTGCTAATCTTCTTAATTAAATACAATACTTCCTTCAAATAAGGCTGAATCAAAGGGCAATGCCACTATATATGGGTGTGTGTTCCCTCGCCCCCACAATCCCTCCAATACAGAGAAGAAGCATCAAAATTGATTGATTGATTGTAGTTTTGGTGGAACATAATACCACTTAGTTAGCAGTTTGTAATTCATTTATTTTCTCCTCATGTCCATTGAATGTACATAAATTGATAACTTACGTTTCAATGGTTCTGGTAGAGGCTGATTCAATTCAGATTCTCAACTCTCCAAAAGACGTGAGGACCCAAGATCGGGGGGAGAAATCAACATCTTATATATACACTAGATATCCCATGTCTATTTAATCCCCCCTGGTCCACAAGTTTTTCCCATGAGCTGAGCTCTCTAACCGAGTGGAAGGGTTTTGGGAGGGTATCCACGAAATGTCGGATGTTGCCATGACATACTTTTAAGTAGGTTATCCCAAGATCTTAGGGTTTCTGCTGTAATTGGAGCCAAATCCTTAGAAAGGCCTCTATATTGCCTTGGCAGCCAGAATATCTGGCCCAAAGGTAATTTGCTTATATTTTCCTCCAGTGACACCCAATTTTTATGGGAAGTACCATGAACCCAGTCTATTATTCTCCGCAGCACTGCTGCCTCATGATACTTCTCAAAATCTGGTAGAAATAACCACCTAGTTGCTTTTGGTCTAATAATTAGTATTTTATAAGCGATACAAGGGCCTCCATGTTTCCATATGAATCTCTTCAATAATAGTCTAAGGGTTTTAAAATAAGCCCCCGGGATGTTAATCGGGAGGCCTTAAAAAATATACAGGGCTTTCGGGAGGATCACCATTTTAACCCCTTCGCGCCCAGCATACGACTATAAGCGGCCACAATGTGGCTCTACAATGCCGGGAGGCCGTCATTATACAGCCTCCCCTTTCCTCGCTCCCGAGCACACATCGGGGAACTTCTGTGCTGGCCGTGTCCCTTGGACACAGCCATTCACAGACTGCGGTAAATAGCCAATCACAGTGGCTATTTACAGCGCGATCGAGGAGCCCAATGAGAGATGATCTCAAATGTAAACATATGAGATCATCTCTCATTGCCGGCTCTCCCTCCTCACACAGACACCGCGTGTGAGGAGGGAGAGAGATCTGTCAGTGTGAGTTACACACAGCTTCTTTCAGTGCCCAATCAGTGCCCAGTAAAAAACACAGTGAAAACAGTGCCCCCCCACCTGTGCCACCTGTGATCAGTGCACATCTGTGCAATACGTTCTCATCAGTGCCCACCTGTGCCACCTCATCCGTGCCCACTTGTGCAATCAGTGCACATCTGTTCCACCTCATCAATACGCATCTGCCACCTCATCTGTGCCGCCTCATTAGTGCCATCTGTGCCGCCTCATTAGTGCCATCTGTGCCGCCTCATTAGTGCCATCTGTGCCGCCTCATTGGTGCCATCTGTGCCATCAATAAGCGCACATCTGTGCTGCATCATCAGTGTACATCTGTTCCACCACCTCCGTACCCATCTGTGCCACCATCTCAGTACCCATCTGTGCCGCCATCTCAGTACCCATCTGTGCCGCCATCTCAGTACCCATCTGCGCCGCCATCTCAGTACCCATCTGCGCCACCTCAGTACCCATCTGCGCCACCTCAGTACCCATCTGCACCTCCTTATTAGTGCACATCTGTGCAATCAATCAGGGCCCATCTGCGCCACACACCTGTGAAGTCGCATCACCACCGCCAGCAACCAAAAGATGTCAAAAAGGTGTTTTACCGCCGAGGCATACCAAATTCTTTCCACGCCTGAGAGCGACGGGGAGCTCTCTTTTTCAGATTCCGATTCAGGTTCTGAGTCGGACGTAAACTATGAGCCAGTCTTCAGTAGTGGAACAGAGACAGCCTCAGAGGAGGAAGGTAGTCGGCCCGCCAAAAGAAGGCACTCTGGTGAGGCAGTAGTAGCATCCACCAGCACCGCAGTGCCATCCACCAGCACCGCAGTGCCATCCACCAGCACCGCAGTGCCTCAACAAGAAAGGCCAAGGACCCATGCCGGCCTTCCCTATGCCCTCCAGAACCCCTTGTGGCTTCCTCCTAATTCAGGAGAAGCCAACATTCCCCCTTTCACTGCCCAGCCAGGAGTCCAGGTGAACACGGACAATTTTTCCCCAATCAATTTTTTCAATCTAATTTTTACCGAGGACATGCTAGCCAACATTGTCACCCAGTGCAACCTATATGCCCAGCAATTTATTGCAAGTAATCCTACATCATATTATGCCCGTCCCTTCGAGTGGAGAGACCTAACGGTGGAGGAGTTGAAGGTTTTTTTAGGCCTCACATTTTGCATGGGACTCAACCCAAAAAACACCTTTTTGTTCCTTTTGGTCCAAACGCCCCATCTATCACATGCCAATATTCTCCAACGTAATGCCCAGAACCAGGTACCTCATGATCATGAGGTTTCTCCACTTCAACGATAACACCCAGTGCCTTCCCCGAAATCACCCAAATTATGACAGGCTTTTCAAAATTCGGCCGTTACTACATTATTTTTCAGAAGTATTCCCCCAGTTATATACCCCGGACCAACACATATGTGTGGATGAGTCCCTTGTTAAATTTAGTGGCAGGCTTAAAATAAAATTAGTGGCAGGCTTAAAATAAAGCAATTTATCCCCAGCAAAAGGGCCCGCTATGGGGTGAAGGTGTACAAACTCTGTGACCGAGTCACAGGGTACCTGTATGGCTTCCTAGTGTATGAAGGGAAGGACACCCAGCTGCATCCCTCCAATTGCCCAGACTACTTGGGAACAAGCGGGAAAGTTGTTTGGCAACTCATCAGCCCCCTACTGGAAAAAGGCTACCATTTATATGTAGATAACTTTTATACATCTCTTCCCCTGTTTCGCAACCTTCACCTGAAGAAGACGCCAGCATGTGGCACGGTCAGAAGGAACCGGAAGGGCTTTCCTCAAAGTCTTGTAAATAAGTTGTTGAGAAGAGGAGGGTCGGCAAGTCTGCGAAACCAGGAGGTTCTGGCAGTGAAGTGGAAGGACAGAAGGGATGTATACATGTTATCTTCCATCCACAACGATACCTTTGTGGAAAACCCCAGAAGGAATGGCACCACCATCCAAAAGCCCACATGCATCCAGGACTACAATTTGTTCATGGGGGGAGTCGACTTTAACGACCAAATGCTGGAACCCTATCTTTCCACAAGACGGACATACCATTGGTATAAAAAAGTAGCAATTTTTTTTTTCATTTGGCCATATATAACTCTTATATTATTTACCGCAAGTCCACCCAAAACCCCCTACCCTTCCTTGGCTACCAGGAGGAAATCACCACTGCCCTGATATTCCAGAATGGCCCACCCCAAAACATCCGATCTGATGTTATGAGTCGACTCCCCGAACGTCACTTTCCCGATAAAGTCTCTCCCACAGCAACAGGCCGACGAGGTCAAAAAAAATGTAAGGTGTGTGCCAGTGGAGGAGTCAGACGAGACACAGTTTATTATTGTGCCGAGTGTCCTTCCCAACCAGGCCTCTGTGTAATTGGCTGCTTTCGCCGTTACCATACTTCACTAAATTATTAGTGAAGTATGGTAAACGTAATCCTCATTGCCTGCCTTCACACCCCTTATGCTACTGCCTGCTCGCTCTGTAACTGACCCTGGCTTGTTATTCAACCACGCTTCTGCCTAACGATTCTGTACTACCTCTGCCTGATCTGGAACTGACGCTGGACTGTTATTCGACAACGCTTCTGCCTAACGATTCTGTACTACCTCTGCCTGATCTGGAACTGACCTTGGATTGTTTGACCATGCTTTTTGCCTGCCTCTTGGATTGATCTTGTACCCTGCTACTGGACTAGTGGGATTCAACACAGGGGTCTCACATATGTGAGGGGCTCCAGAAAAGTTTTTCTGGATGAAGAAAACTATTTTTTTTTGTTTTCTCATCCTAGATTAGGGTCTGGAGACTCGGAGGCTTCAAAGAGATTTGGGTGGGAGAAGCCTCTACCCCTGTCCCCATTCTGTCCTGAACAAGGCCCTACTTCTGCCTGCTGCCTGTAGGACCTATGCCATCATGCCTCTGCCTGTCGCATGAACTGACCACACCAAATGGACCTGCCTACTACCAGGACTAATATTTTTGGCACTGCTAACAATATTTCTGCCTGCACGGACCCAGGACTGTTTATGAACAGTATCCCTGCCTGCTGCCTGGACAATTGTGTATGGCATTGCTGACGAAGTCCCTGCCTGCTGCCTGGACCAGTGCTATCCTGCTGTGTAGAACTGCACTACTAAAACCACAGGTAATCTTTTGTTTACGCTTTGCTCAGCATAATGTATTTTGGGGTGTAATTCTTGGTATGTGCATGCTATGTGTCCCTAGAACATCTGATGGTGTTCCTTGCATGTTGGGCCTCTGTATGTGGACAGGCTGTGTAAAAGTCCCACACATTTGGTATCGCCATACTCAGGAGGAGTAGCAGAATGTATTTTGGGGTATCATTTTTGCTATGTAAATGCTATGTGTTGGAGATGTCTTATAAACTGACAACTTAGTGTAAAAAAAGTGTTTTCATTTTTTTTCCACATATTCCAAAAACTTCTGGGAAAAAATGAAGCGTTCAAAAGACTCATTATGCCTCATAGATTATACGTTGGGGTGTAAGCTTTCCAAAATGGGGTCATTTTGTGGGTGTTTCCATTGTCCTGGTGCTCCAGGGCCTTCAAAACTATAATAGGTGGTTGAGAAATGAGATGTGTAATTTATGCGCCTAGAATGCCTGAAGGTGCTACTTCAATGTAGGTCCTCTGTATGTGGACAGGCTGTGTAAAAGTCCCACACATGGGGTATCGCCATACTCAGGAGGAGTAGTAGAATATATTTTGGGGTGTCATTTTTGCTATGTAAATGCTATGTGTTGGAGATATCTTATAAACTGACAACTTTGTGTAACAAAAATGCATTTTCATTTTTTTTCCACATATTCCAAAAACTTCTGGGAAAAAATGAACCGTTCAAGAGACTCATTATGCCTCATAGATTATACGTTGGGGTGTTTGCTTTCCAAAATGGGGTCATTTTGTGGGTGTTTCAATTGTCCTGGTGCTCCAGGGCCTTCAAAAGTGTAATAGGTAGTAGAGGTCGACCGATATATCGGCTGGCCGATATATCGGCCGATATTTAGGCATTTTTGATAAATCGGCCTTGGCCGATTATTATCAAAACTGGGCCGATATATTTCATGGCTGCCCTTCCTCCACACTCCTCCACACTCAGCAGCATCAAGCGCCGTGCTGTGTGTGTGTGAAACTGAAAGTAAGAGGAGAGAGGAGCTGTCAGCTTGATGTCGGGGGTGGGCGGGACCCAGCAGATATATTACACCAGCCAATGGGATGGTATCTGGGCAGGCCACTATGTCTAAAGCAGCCCAATCATTGGCTGGTGTAATTTAGCTGCTGGGTCCCGCCCACCCCCACATCGAGCACATCGAGCTCAATTCTAACAGCTCTCTCTCTCCTCTCTGTCAGTTTCACACATTACACTCTGCTTAGTGCGAAACCTGCCAGTGCCACTGCAAGTCAGTGCCCCAGCCAGTGCCATCTGTCAGTGCCCCCAGCCAGTGCCATCTGTCAGTGCCCCCAGCCAGTGCCATCTGTCAGTGCCCCCAGCCAGTGCCATCTGTCAGTGCCCCCAGCCAGTGCCATCTGTCAGTGCCCCCAGCCAGTGCCATCTGTCAGTGCCCCCAGCCAGTGCCATCTGCCAGTGCCCCCAGCCAGTGCCAGTGCCATCTGTCAGTGCCCCCAGCCAGTGCCAATCAGTGCCACCGCCAATCGGTTCCATCTGTCAGTGCCACCAGCCAGTGCCAATCAGTGCCACCCAAATCAGTGCCACCAGCCAGTATCAGTGCCATCTGTCAGTGCCCCCAGCCAGTGCCAGTGCCCCAGCCAGTGCCATCTGCCAGTGCCACCAGCCAGTGTCAATCAGTGCCATCTATCAGTGCCACCAGCCAGTGTCAATCAGTGCCATCTGTCAGTGCCAATCAGTGTCACCGCCAATCGGTGCCATCTGTCAGTGCCACCAGCCAGTGCCATCTGTCAGTGCCACCCAAACCAGTGCCACCAGCCAGTGCCATCTGTCAGTGCCCCCAGCCAGTACCAATCAGTGCCACCAGTCGGTGCCATCTGTCAGTGCCACCGCCAATCGGTGCCACCAGCCAGTGCCACCGCCAATCAGTGCCACCAGCCAGTGTCAATCAGTGCCACACACCAGTGCCAACCAGTGTCACCCGCCAGTGCCACCTGCCAGTGCCACCTGCCAGTGCCAACCAGTTCCAATTGCAAGTGCCACTGCCAATCAGTGCCATCTGTCCCAAACTAGTGCCATCTGTCAGTTCCAAACCAGTGCCCCCTGCTGCCAATCGGTGCCATCTGTCAGTTCCAAACCAGTACCACCTGCCAATGCCAGCCAGTGCCATCTGTCAGTTCCAAACCAGTGCCACCTGCCAGTGCCAATAGTGCCATCTGTCAGTTCCAAACCAGTGCCACCTGCCAGTGCCAAACCAGTGCCACCTGCCAGTGCCAATAGTGCCACCTGCCAGTGCCAATAGTGCCACCTGCCAGTGCCAATAGTGCCACCTGCCAGTGCCAATAGTGCCACCTGCCAGTGCCATCTGTCAGTTCCAAACCAGTGCCACCTGCCAGTTCCAAACCAGTGCCATCTGTACTGAGGACATCAAGTGTGTGCTAGAGTGACAGGAGTAAGCAGGAAGGAATGGAGTGGGTGAGGTGTTTTTTTTTTTTTTTAATCGGCCTAAAATATCGGCCACAAAAATCGGCATCATATATCGGCCATCGGCCGCCCCAATTTCTAAATATCGGCATCGGCCAGAGAAAACCCCATATCGGTCGACCTCTAATAGGTAGTCAAACTAGTTAGATGCGTAATTTATGCTCCTAGAACACCTGATGGTGCTCCCTGCATGTTGGGCCTCTGTATGTGGCCAGGCAGTAAAAAAGTCCCACACATGTGGTATCGTAATACTCAGGAGGAGTAGCAGAATGTATTTTGGGGTGTCATTTGTGGTATGCACATGCCATGTGAGAGGAATAAGCTATTACAATGACAATTTTGAGGGAAAAAAAAAACAACAACAAATCGTAATTTTGCAAAGAATCGTGGGAAAAAATTACAACTTCAAATAACTCACCATGCCTCTTACTAAATACCTTGGAATGTCTACTTTCCAAAAAGGGGTTATTTGGGGGGCATTTGTACTTTCCTGGCTTGTTAGGGTCTCAAGAAATGAGATAGGCCGCCAGTACATCAGATGTGATAATTTTTTTTATGATTTGCACTATAGCTTGTAGACTCTAAAACTTTCACACAGACCAAATAATTTCCAAAAATTTGGGGTTATTTTTATCAAAGATATGTAGCAGTATAAATTTTGTCCAAAATTTATGAAGAAAAATTAATAATTTGCAAAATTTTATCACAGAAACTAAGAAAAATTCGGGGTTTTTTTTCAAAATTTTCGGTCTTTTTTCATTTATAGCGCAAAAAATAAAAAACCCAGAGGTGATCAAATACCACCAAAAGAAAGCTCTATTTGTATGAAAAAAAGGACAAAAAGATCATTTGGGTAGAGTGTTGCATGACTGAGTAATTGTCATTCAAAGTGTGACAGCACTGAAAGCTGAAAATTGGTCTGGGCAGGAGGGGTGTTTAAGTGCCCATTAAGCAAGTGGTTAATTACATTTATCCTGCCAAACCAGGAAAGCCTGTCAGCAGGGTATCCCTTCAGATCTTGTTTAATTTTATTTAACAAAGGCAAATAATTATCTTCATACAAATTTGTTACTGATGCGAATAAAAATATGCCCAGATATTTTAGACCCTTTTGCTTCCACACAAAGGGGTAAAGAGGTCTGAGCTCCCTACACACTGCTAGGGGAACAGACATATTTAATATTTCAGTTTTCTCTACATTGATCTTAAAATTTGAGATATCCTCATACTTACTCAATTCTACTAAGATATTTGGAAGTGTTTGTGTAGGATTTAATACATACAGTATAGCATAATATCATCCGCAAAATGCAGATGCCGTATGTTATTGTCCAGCTACCTCTATACCCTTGATTTCTTGATTTTTATGTATGGTTGCTAACAAAGGATCTAAAGAAAGTACAAAAAGTAAAGGGGATACTGGGCATCCCTGGCATGTACCATTATAAAACAAAAAAGGTTCTGACAAGGTCCCGTTTATCTGAACTTGAGCCATTGGACTGGCGTATGCTTCTATCCACCTAGATATGCGTGGACCTATGCTGAAGTATCACAGTGTCAAAAGCATGTACATCCAAGCCAATCAAAAGTCTTTTCGGCATCAACTGATAAAAAAAAGTACTGCTTTCTTTCCCTTTCTAGCTCTGTGCATTAGGAATATAGTTCCTACTAGATTATCTCTTGCTTCCCTTCCGGGAACAAAGCCCACTTGATCTTTCTCTATCCATTTTGGCATAAAAGGCTTCAGCCTTTCGGCCAATATCCTTCCATAATTTTTATATCATCGTTAATTAAAGATAGTGGCCTAAAGATGGAGCACAATGTTGGATCTTTCCCTTATTTTACAAGAAGTGAATATATAGGCCCTTAGGGCTTCCTTACATATCTCCAGACCTCCCCCGATGGAATTCATGTATGCCTGAAAGTAGGGAATTAAGATTCCTATAAACTTTTTAAAGTATAGGGACATGTACCCATGGGAGCCTGGGCTTTTACTAACCTTAGTGTTTTTAATTGCCTGTTCCATTTCTTCTTTGGAGACATCACTGTCCAACTTAATAGAACCCTCTTCTGATATAACTGGGAGATTTGCCTTCCATAAATATTGCTCTATTTTATTTCTTCTAAGTTGTAAATCATCATAATTTTGAACAGTATTCACTTTACATAATAGTTGATAATATTCCTGGAATATATTAATGGAATATTTAAACTCCCCTTTCTTTTCTTTCATTTTCGCTATATAACTTGGATTGCTTCTGGGTCTAATTAACCATGCCAGAAATTTCCCTGGTTTGTTTCCCATTTCATAATGTCTTTTAGTTTTTCTGTTAAATACAAGTTTAGTGTCTTGCTCCATCAAGTCCTTTAATGCCTCCCGTTTTTCTGATAATTCAGCCATCACTTAAATTATCATTTGATCCTTTATGTAACTGTTCCAGCTCCTGGATTTCCTGTAAAAGGGATGGTTTCTGAGCTAGCCATATTTTCTTACTTTTAGCCGCTTATACTATTAATCTCCCTCTCATAAAAAAACTTTATGGGTGGCCCAGAGCACAGTCGGGGCAATATTTTCTATATTATATTCTTTAAAGAATAAGTTCAGGTATTTTTCCAAGTCACAACTATTCTAGGGTCATGTACAAGGGACTCATCCAAGACCAAGATCTCTGCCTAACCGGTATGTCCTTCAAATCCAAGATAACCATAAACGGGGCATGGTCTGAGAGGGTTAGTGATTTTATTTCTGCCTTTGACAACCCTTCTAAAAGCTGATCTAAAAAAAAAAAAAAATTGATTCTTAAATATGAAGAATGTACTAGAGCGTAATAAGTAAAATCTCTAACCCTAGGGTGTAAGATTTCCCAAGCCTCTACTAGCTGTTGTTGATACAACTTCTGTTTAATTACCCTAAGGTGTCTTCCCTCCGACCATAAAGATAGAGGTTGAGTATCAAGGGTAAGATCAAAGACAAAATTAAAATCTCCTGCCATAATCAATTTCCCCTCCCTAAAGCCTTCCAATTTATTTATTACCCTCTTCAGAAAGAGAGGGACGAGCATTAGGGCAGTATACATTAACCAGTGTGTAATCGTTGTTAAATAAGGAACCTTTAATAAATAAATATCATCCTTCCGGGTCTGATGCTTTCCCTAATGATTTCAGTATGAATGGTGTATTCCCATCAAACCCTATTGCTATTGCTTTAGATATCTTTTTAGGGGAGTAACCATGAAACCATACTGGAATTTTTTTAGGGCCTAGGCTAATTTTAGATGACCATTTTAGATTTTTCTTGTAGAAAAACTATATTAGTGAAAAATTCTTTCAATTCCTGAGATATTTGATGTCTCTTGCTAGGGCTATTTAGACTTCTCACATTATAGGTAATTATTTTCAAAGGGACCATATTTCAAAAAGAAAAAAATGAGCAGTGAAAAGGAGTAAACTTTTTCCCAAATTCCAGAAATACACCATTCTACTAACAAACACAAAAACCAACAGAATACCATATAACCTCTTGACAACAAATACCCCCTCCCCTCCCACCCATATATTGAAAGTAATAAAATGTTATGTCCGACCAGGCTGCGGCCTAAATAGATGTAAGCCAAGCAGAGTATCCCTTGGAGACTTTTATATGCCCACGTGAGCCCCCAGTCCTCATCCCCTAACATGTTTTGAGGGTGGTTACAAGGAGTGAGGTGGGCATAGCCTCTCGGTAGTGCTCCCCCCGAGTAATTCATTTTCTGGCCTGATTCCCATTTCATCCCACCTAACCAAAACCTTACTATATCCTTATTTCCTATTTTAATCCATCTCTAAGATCTATACTTTATTCCACAGTCGATCTTTTAACTTCTCCCATTTCGGAGCTTTCTTTATTTTCACAGTTCTCTAGGTTAATACATGGCAAACCCAGTTTACTGCAGAATTCCTTTAAGTCCTCTGGAAATCGCATTTTTGGTAGTCAAGCAAGCTGGGAATTCCCACCTATAAGTGATGGTTTTAACTTGCAGCTGACTTGTTAAAAGGTTTCAATGCCCTTCTATGGGCTAGTGTCTCTGGTGATAGATCTGTAAAAATAAGTAGCTTAGTTCCATTAAAATCGATGGATGCAGCGTTTTTCATGCCCTGTGATACTTGCTCCATTACTTCATATTGATGGAATCTCGCGATTACATAACTAGGAATATCTGTTGACGATTTATTTATTCTTTGTATTTTGTGAACGCTTTCAAAACGGATAGAAGAGATTACTTTTCAGTATTTTATTAAAAAATATACATATATTAAACACCTCTCAAACCGTAATTTCTAAATCATTGTCTTTGACATTAAACAGTAACAGTCAGGGCATGCAGTGAATGATAACTGTCACAGTTGCTTGTGCTCTCAACTGAACGGTCAAGCTATCAAATGGCTGGTAATATTGCCGATCATATTTGCAATTGCAAATCAAATGACGGTTAAAATGGCAGCTTCCTTGGCTGTAAAGGTTTAGTTCCTCCTAAGTTGCCGTCAGGGTCTCTTTATGCAGCAAAATTAAAACCATAATTGTAGATGCAGCTGACTGACCTTCTCTGATAGCTGTTCTTGTGCAGTAGATTGAAAAATTTGCCTGCATTATTTATGGGTATTAAACGTAAACAGAAATTTATCTGAAAGTCACTTTTAGTACAGTAGCATAAGTACTAGGTAGAAAAATCTGTCAGTGAATTCTAGTTAAAAGCCAGAAGGTGAAAAAAAGAACATGATAAATGAGTGAGTGAATCTGCCTTTGTCTCATGCAGAAGGCAAGAATATTCTAGTCATGCCTATAGAATAAAGAAGTGTGATTTTATAAAGCATGCTATTACCAGAGCAAAATATTTGGATTTTGACAAAATAGCAGTATTAACGGACAAACAAATTGAAAATGCAAAAGGAAAATTAGTTATTGGGTTAACTAAGACAAAAAGAAAAGCAGATACTCTGAATCGTTGGTCAATAAAAGCACATTTGCTCTCCCTTATGAAAAGGACTGAAATCAACAAATAGGTAGAAAAATTAGAACACTTGATTAATAAAATAATGTAGCTAAGATGGGAAACAACAACTTGGGGCCCTCAGCTACCAACAGAACAAACCTATGTCCTTTCATTCACCAATAACCTTAGCAGCTGGAAATACAGAGATGACATTCCCTTTGCAGCTAGCTAAGTGGGAATTAGAGAACTGCATATCCATCTAAACTTTTTTCAAACAGGTGTTTTGTTTTTTGACACATCACTTGAAAAGAGACTAACAGACCCAGTCAATGAACAGTACGCACAATATACATTAGCACCAAATGCAACAAAATATGCAAAATATACAGTGATAGCAACAGTGAGTACCCAGCAAGATTTTACTGCCAGGCATGGCAAGGCTTGCCAACAAGAATAAATAGGCGTCTCTGAAAAAGAGGCACACAATTGGGTAACGATCACATTTATATATTCCACCAAGCCAGGTGTGGCTTCAAAAAGGGTGAGCTCGGGCACAGAGTCCCCCCCCCCCAGAAAAATGAGCACCAGACGCCACGGCCTTAAACCATCATGTGAAAAAAAAAGAGGGAAGAGTCTCCCAGAAAAAAAAAGCACCAAATACCAAATGTACCAAAAAGGTAAAAATCAATGCTTTATTATGGACATCAAAAAATTTAACATACTAAATGCAAACAAACCTCCACCCACCACTAAAATTTACAATGTTGTAAATGCTAAAAACAATGTAAGCGTCCGGACTCTTACATTACTTTTAGCATTGATGTTGTCCATTTTAGTGATGGGTGGAGGTTTGATTGCATTTAGTATGTTTAATTTTTTGATGTCCTTAATAAAGCATAATCTGTTTTTGATACCACCTGAGGCTACATTTGGTACCTTTTTTTTTTCTGGGGGACACTTTTTACAAGGCTCTCTAACAACCTATTATACATGTGAATGTGTTACTGGGAGGCAGCACCGTGATCTGGGTGCATGTTACCCCTAGCAGCCCAGCCACCCTCTTCTGGCAATACAAAAATTCATCCCTGCCTACTAGAAAGATAACACTTGACCCTGCATTATGTGCTTGATAAGTAGGAAAGTGAGCAGGGCCAAGTTTTGATTTTCAATACCAAAAAAAAAAAAAATCTATTATCCCTACATAAAGATATAAAAGCATTAAAACATGGTCATAAACACTTCCTCTCCCTACAGAGACTCTCATATGGGTATTAGCCCCCTTAACAAATTATACGACATGTAACAATAGGTCCAATGATCACATTCATGATGTTGTCAGATAATCTCCTTTAACAAATTTTGCAAGTGCAGCTTCGACAGAAGGAAAAAAAAAAAAAAAGAGATAGATTCTACAGTGAAACATCTTATCAGTCACAATGATATATTAGCTACTTGGTTATGTCCTTAGCCTCATATATAGTTCAGGGTTTACCTATGTACCCATGCAGAGGAGGAGGAGGGAAGAAAGGGTTTATACACATGAATGTGTTAATGGGAAGCAGCACCATGTTCTTCTGGTGGGTGGGTGTCATCCCTTGCAGCCCTATCAACCTATTTCTAGTAATACAAAACTTCATCCGTGCCTACTAACATATTATTTGACTCTGCACCATATGCTTGATCATGAGCAGGGAAGTGAGCAAGGCCAAGTATGGACTTCGAATAAAGAAAATAATGTATATATTAGATCACTCTGGATTTTACAGCTCTCGGGTGCTCTGAAAGTTAGCCAAGGAAAAATGCCACTTGCTGCCTGCACTTTTTACACTGCAAGTAGTAAATATCTTTCTAGTCTGTTTACTATGAGAGACAGCCCAAGGACAAAACTAGATATACTAAAATTAATTTAGGGGGGACATAATCATCCTGTAGCCTTAACCCCACCTCTTGCTAGAGAACACAGTGGCAAATAGTCCCATCAAGACAAGAGACCAAGCAAAACCAAAGGTGCAGGAGCTGTTGCTTCTCAAATTCAAAGAAAATGTTTGTTTTTTTGTTCATACTGTGACAACTCTTACTCAGGGTCCACTTAGGGACACAGGACTCTAAAAACAGCTGGGTTATACTGTTGCATACTAAAGAGGCCTGGATACTGGAAAGACAAAATACATTTAGATAACCTCTTCTACATCCAGCATGCTTAGTTTGTACCAAGCAGTATCAAGATCAATGACCATAAGCACGAGGGGTATGTCCCCCAATGGACTTAATGGATAAAGGGATAAAGGGCTGTAATGGCGAGTATAAAAATCCCTTTTTATATACCGTCCATTGAGGGACCCAGGATTTTTGAAAAAACCTTTTCTGTCCAAAAACAGTCTAACAGAAAAGCAAGCAACACAGGCTAAAAGGCCAAATGAGAAAAAAAAAAAAAAAAAAAAGCTGTAGCAACTGCTGCATGCATAGCTGGCACTGACCAAGGCTCAGACAGGCACCTACTAAAGCTTTCCAAAAATGTTAACTGAGCACTAGGTGGCAGCCTTTCAAACCTAAAAAGAGGCCTAATGCTGAAAAATCAAAGAAGCACTCACAGCCCTTGTGGCATAAGCTTTCACTTGAAAAGAGTGAACCCTGTCCTTCAGATTATATTTTTGGATCTGGTAAATTCACAAAAATTAGTGACCTTCTTTTGACCCTCTGGGATAACAGCGTTGGTCTTCCTTAACAGAAACCTAGCCAAAAGCTAGACACAGACAACAAACAGAAATCTTCTGATCACCTGGCACCAGACACAGGGATAGCAAGGCAACACTTCTATTGAGGTCACCTTTGATAGGAAGGTCTAGAGGTCACAAAATGTTCTTATCCTTCACCACAAAGCATAGGTAATGCTGATACTTTTAAAAGATTTGCACAATGTTTTGCATCTCTTAGGTGTAGAGATGCTAAAACCAAGAGAATCACCAGCATCACAAAGGCATTGAGCTCTTTAGGTCCAGAATGGGATGATCCCTTCATTGTTGTGAACTGCATAAAGTTTAAAACCATCTATACTGCTGTGCTGGAGGACCTGGAACAATTGACTCACAAGACAGGAGTTCCCCAACCACTAAATGCTGATCCCCCCAATCTCCGGAGGTAGAAGCAAAATATAATTTTAGGGATATAGACCGAAACAATCTTTTAGCTAGAAGCCACCATTTTCCAAACTCTAGATGCGATCTATGCATTGATATACTAATTTTGATACTATGCTCATTTGTCATTGCCTTTGTTAAAACATGACATTTACCTGGCGATCCTGCCTTTCGTCGTATGTGAACCGATTTTCTGTTCTCTATCAACAATGCTATTCAGCCATTGTTTAAATGGCTGATCTCCTAAGTGTTGCCTGTATTTGGAAGCAGCACCACTCATTATCTATATATATATATATAAAAAATAAAATAAAAAAAAACACTAGGTACTTCTGATGCTTACCCTACATGCACCAAGTGCACCAAGGTGTGTACCAAGCTCCACTAACACTCAGCCTATGCAGTCACTTGCAGCACCATCCTCCCTTCACTCTGGCTTTCAAGAGCAGTGTAACTTCCGTTTCTGATGTCAATGCTAAGGGAGAAAGCTCCTACCACAGCTGATCAGAGAAGGAGCACAGAGCGACAAATAGAAATGAGAGTAAAATTTTTTATTTTTTTTTTACGGGAAAAAAAAAAGTAAGCTTCAGAGGGTAACAAAGCTATGTTGTATATAACAGCTGGTCCATTGGTAATGTGCTGAATTTCCATCTATCCAATGCAGAGGATTCATTACAAACAGATTACTGTGGGCTGCTCGAGCAACATTAAGGTTTTAATATCCATGTTTGGTCTTAAATGTAGGTAAATGAATGCCCATAAATTAATTAGCATTGCATTAGGCTGCAAAATGAAGATGGTTTAAAGTAACCCACCCCATGTCGAAAAAAAATACTGTACCTATGCAAAGTTGATTAGCATTCAACCAACAGACCCTTACTTCTGAATGAAGAGGCTGGTTACTTTACTTGAACCCAAACAGTATAATTTATGAACTCTGAAACTCAATTACTGTTCAAAGCCCTAGGGTTCAGTTGCTGATGTGGGATTACGGTCCATATGTCTTCCCCACATCCCATAAAAGAAGGGTACTTGGGTAACCTTTCTGTAATTGTGTATCTGTTTTTAACAATTTTGCTTTTATGCATGTCCTTTGTAATATTGTTTATTTCTATATATGAAAAGCCTATCTTTTTAGTTTGTTTGTAAGTATAAAGTGTAAGTATTTTTTTTCCTCTGTGAAACAACTACTCTCAATATGTAATTTCTGTCCTGCAGGTCTATTTTGTAGGCATCAGATCATTTGTGACTTTGTATAGTTAAATGTATTTACAGGCATCCTCTTTAAAATGAAAACCAATTAACTGGGAACATTTTCTAATGGCATTTAAGGGGTGTGTGATTGGCATTGTGAAATTCGAACATCATACTCTGCATTCAGAAACCCCAAGTGGTAGAAAGACAAAATCCAAAAGGTTTTTCTCATTTGAAGAGAAGTAAATGACTTCAGTTTCTAGGCAACTAAAGAGAAATCCCAGAGAGAGCAAAAGAGAAGAGAGATGAATAAAACAGCATATTGCTAGCTGCCTAGAAAACAAATTCATTGCTATTGATGGGGCCCAGCATGGTCATTGCTAAAACCCTAGATTTATTTACCTCCTCATCAGGTGGCACTATAGCACACATCACTGTACACTGATTTACAGAACAAGATATGGACTTTGGGATGCTGCAGCTTTAGGCCCACAAAATAATCAAATAGAAAAGGCTCCATATTATAGAAACCAAGCCAACTTATTGGCTACTGGGATCAACAAAACTTTTTTTTTTTTTTTTTCCAGAAACAATCTGTATGTGAATAAACAAATTCTGTATGCAAAATACACCAATAAAAAGTTAGCCTTAAAAAAAAATACTTAAAGTAGAACTATAGGCAAAACGTTTTTATTTTTGATAGTGTAAGGGAGATTTATATCCTGCCCATCAGGTTTTAGTTTTTGCCATTTGTGTTCCATTGGGGAAATTTCTTCTCCCTTTCTGTCCCATAAGCAAAATCGGAAGTGAGAGTGAATTTCTCTACAAAGTGAGTAAATCCCGTGCTGTCACCACAAACATCAGAACTAGTGTCCCCATTGGAAGATACTGTTCTGGGGACAACCCAAAATTTGAGAATGTCTTTTACTTTCGTTGCTAACAGTAAACAGGACAAATTAATAGTAGGAACCTCCTTAGGCCCTTTTTACACAGCCGTTGTGCTCAGGTCCACCTTTCAGTTTGTTAGGTGTACCTGGTCTGAAGGTCTATTCATCCCTATAGGTGTAAACAGGCTTGTGTCTGTTTATAACCGCCTACCTCTGGGTCCACTAAATTGGAAAGCAATCCACTTTATAAACCATCCCTTAAAAAAAAGCTTTTAAGGCATAACATATAATCTGTTTGGAAGCAGTATCCCCATTAGTTTCCAAAAAATAGGATTTTTGTACTCACCGTAAAATCCTTTTCTCTGAAGTTCATGGACGGACACAGCTCCTTTCTTCTTGACCTTAGGGTTTATATGCCGTCTATCAGGAGAGGACTAGGCAGAACATGTAAGACATGTAAAAGCAAAGCTGAACTGTACCGCCCAGGGGTTGTCCCACTGGCTATAACCCCTCACCCTGCATACAGCAGCTCAGTTTGTCAAAAAGCAGTACAAACATAAAAAGGAGGGGTGGGTGCTGTGTCCGTCCATGAACTTCAGAGAAAAGGATTTTATGGTGAGTACAAAAATCCTATTTTCTCTTTCGTTCATGGATGGACACAGCTCCTTTATTCTTGACCTTAAGGACGTCCCCAAGCAGTGTAAAAAAAACGAGGGGTGGGAACAGCAAGCAAACAAACTTCCACCCAAAAGAACCAGAGCTCCTTAACGGAGGAGTTGCAGCCTTAAACAGCCGCCTGCAAAACTTTGCGGCCGAAGCAAGTATCCGCAGATGCATGCACATCAACCTTGTAAAACTTAGTAAAAGGGTGAACGGATGACCAGGTCGCCGCCTTACACACCTGGGAGACAGACGCTTGATGTCGGAAAGCCCAAGAGGCACCTATTGCCCTGGTTGAATGCGCTGCGACAGGAAAGGGAGGCGCCCACCCTTTTAGGGCATAAGCCTGAATCACAATCTGTCTGATCCACCGAAAAATGGTGGCCGACGAGGCCGCCAGTCCCTTTTATGGCACAGTCACCGACACTTAACAGTGAGTCTGACCTCCGAAATGGAGCCGTAGCAGACAGATACACCCGCAGAGCTCCGACCACGTCCAAGGAATGCAAAGCAAGCAACCTCTTTGGGTTGCGACGGCCGAGGACACAAGGATGGAAGCATTTAGATGAAAAGCTGAAACAACCTTCGGAAGAAAACGAAGGATGCGGGCGTAGCACCACTTTATCCTTGTGGAGGATCAAGTAGGGAGACTTGTAAGACAAGGCCGCCAACTCAGAAACCCTCCTGACTGATGTAATAGCCACCAGAAAGGCAACTTTCTCAGAGAGTGTCAAAAGGGGAATCTCTCTAATGTTTTAAAACGGAGGTTTTTGAAGTACCGAGAGCACCAGATTCAAATACCATGGAGGCAGTGGTGGTCGAACCGGAGGGGCCACATGTCGAACCGCTTGCACAAACATACTCACCAGTGAATGAGCTGCCAAGGGTCATTTAAAGAAGACAGCCAAGGCTGATATCTACCCCTTAATGGTGCTTAAGGCAATTTTTTGATCCACTCCACGCTGTAAAAACAGCAGGATCCTGGAAACTGAATATGTCTGTGGACGCCACTCCATCTCCTCACACAGAGATGTAGGCGGCCTTCCACGTGCGATGATCGATCTTCCGAGAAGATGACTTCTGTGCCCACAGCATGGTGGAAATTACTGAATCCGACAGGCCTCGGTCCCTTAGTACCTGACTTTCAACAGCCTTGCCGTTAAAGCCAGCGACTGTAAAGTAGGATGAAGTATAGGACCTTGCGACAGATCCTCTCGCATCGGCAGTTGCCAAGGAACATCCGCCACCAGGAGTACTAAGTCGGCGTACCAGAGACGCTGAGGCCAATCTGGGGCAATTAGAATCACCGGAATCCCCTCGGTCTCCACTAGGGTTGTCCCGATACCACTTTTTTAAGACCGAGTGAGTACAAGTACCGATACTTTTTTCAAGTACTCGCCGATACCGATTCTTTTTTTTAATGTCATGTGATGCACTGATGGATAGCACTGGCTGATGGGCACTAAAAGGTGGCACTGACTGATGGCTGGCAGTGGCACTGATGGATGGGCACTTATTATGCAGCACTGATGAGTGGCTCGCACTGATGGCTGGCACTGATAGGTGGCATGCACAGAAAGATGGCACTGATAGGTGGCACGCACTGATGGCTGCCACTGATAGGTGGCACGCACGAAAAAATGGCACTGATAGGTAGCACGCACTGAAAGATGGCATGCACTGAAAGATGGCACTGATGGCTGGCACTGATAGATGCCATGCACTGATGGATGGGCACTGACGGATAGCTGGGCACTGACAGATGGATGGCACTTATGGGCAGGCACTGAAATAAATGACATGAAAAGAACCTAAACAATTTTTCTATGCTGCCTGCAACGTCCATCTTGCTACACCCTGCACTTGGCCACATAAAAGCAGCAGCGGACATCTTGTTACACCCAGCCTGAACTATCTGAAATTTTCAGATTATAACACTCCAAGATATATTAAGAAGGCATTGATATTAGGATTCACTTGTTTATGTCAGTTTCATGTAGATAATTAGTATTTGACACATCAGGGGGGGGGATCTAATCACACACTGACCTGCTGCAGTGATGCTGGCCGTGTGTCTGTGCCTCTGCTTGCTGGAGAGGGGGGGCTCCACCAGGCTGAGTACGGACACACAGGGCACTGGGAGAAGCCTCACTGTGTGCAGAGCCTTGCAGCTGCCATGGAAAAGTCAGATCTGTGCGGAGGTCACACAGGACTCACTCCTGCTCACCGGACTGTGACAGAATTAGCGGAGCCACGATGAGCAGAGCTGAATGTGAGAGCTGCACCCGGCAGGAGGGGGAGGACAGTGGAATGGGGGGGAGCTGGGCTTGCTCACCTCTAATGCAGGAAGTGTTGATAGCTGGCGAGAGGGGAGGAGGAGGCGGGGAGGGAAATCACAAGGACACGTGATTGGTTGTTAAGCACGCCGCGGCCCTGTTCCTTAACAACCAATAATTGCCAGCATTTTTTTCTTTACTTTTCAGCTGTTAGCGGGGAATTCCTGCTGACAACTGAAAGTACAGAGCCCGAAGGTATCGGTTTTGAGTATCGGGGCATTTGCAAGAGTACCGATACTCTTGCAGATGCTTAGTATCGGCACCGATACCGATACCAGTATTGGTATCGGTGCAACCCTAGTCTCCACTCTGCGAAGCAGACGAGGAAGAAGTTTTAGCAGGGGGAAGGCATAAATTAGCCAATACTGTTCCCACGGAGCCACCAACGCGTCTGTCGCATCCGCCCAGGGATCTTTGGACCTGGCCACAAACCTCAATACCTTCCGATTGAGTCGAGAAGCCAGGAGATCCACGTCTGGCGTGCCCCATCTCAAGCAAAGGAGCCAAAACATCCTGGTGTAGCGACCATTCTCCTTGGTCCAGCATCTGGCGACTTAGGTAGTCCGCTTGCCAGTTTTCTACGCCCGGAATGTATACGGCCGATAGAGCCGGCACGCTCCGCTCTGCCCACCGCAGGATGTGAGCGACCTCCAATGCTGCAGCCAAGCTTCTTGTTCCTTCTTGATGGTTGACATACGCCACCGCCGTGGCGTTGTCCGACTGGATCCTGACTGGACATCCCTGCAGTCTCTGTGACCATGTGGAGAGGCACTGCCTGATCGCCCGAAGTTCTAGCACATTGATCGGCAGGCGAGATTCTTCCTGCGTCCAGCGACCCTGTGTCGACTCTACGCCCCAAACTTCTCCCCAACCGGTCAGGTTGGCGTCCGTCGCGATCACCGTCCAGTGAAAGGGAAGGAGCGACTTCCCGGACTGAAGGGCTGGAGACCTCAGCCACCAGACCAGGGAAGCCCTGACTAGCTGGCTCACCCGGATTTGACAATCCAGGGACAACAAAGACTTGTCCCATTTTGACAGGATCTCCTTCTGCAAGACTCGAGTGTGGAATTGAGCATACGGTACCGCCTCGAAGGTGGCTACCATGAGACACAGGGCTTGCATGCAAAAGCGCAGCGACGACCACGCAGCGACGAAGAGTCTGCAACTTTCCCAAAGGGAGAAAAACTCTTGCCTCTGAGGAGTCCAGAATCAAGCCCATGTATTCCAGGCACCAACACCGACTTCTGGAGGCTCAGCACCCAACCAAACTCCCGAAGAGTCACACTGGACATAGCCACACCCTCCTCTAATTCTGAGTCTGAAGCTGCTCAGAAGGAGGTCGTCCAGGTAGCCCACGATAGCGATTCCTCGCTGTCTCAGGAAAGCCAGAATGGGGGCGAGCACCTTGGTGAAAACCCTTGGTGCCAACGCCAGGCCAAAAGAGAGAGCTACAAATTGGTAGTGATGGTCCCCAACTGCGAAGCGCAGAAATCTCTGATGCTTGATGTACATGGGGACATGCAAGTATGCGTCCTTGATGTCCAAGGACGCCAGAAAATCCCCCGGATGGAGTGCAGCGACCACAGAGCGAACCGATTCCATCCTGAACCTTCTTACTTTTACAAAGCTGTTGAGGGCCTTGAGATCCAGGATTGGACGGACCCCGTCCTTTTTTGGGACTACAAACAGATTGGAGTAGAATCCCTGAAACCTTTCCGGCGTCGGCACAGGTACTATTACCCCGCGCATCAAGCAGGTCCTGCACTACCCCAAACAGGGAGTTCTGACGAGCCAGAAGAAGATGAAGGTTGGAGGGAAAAAATCTGTTTGGTGGACAAGAAAGACACTATCTTGTAACCTGATGAAACCACTTCGCAAACCCACTGGTCGGAAAGCAGGAAGGCCCAACGATCTGCAAACTCACGAAGGCGACCCCCCACCCGAGAGTTGGGCAGGGGCAAACCTTCATGCTGTCACAGATTTGTTTGCAGGCTTGTTTGGCTTGCGAAACCAGGGACACTTTTGTCCCTCAGCTGGCACCTTGTCGGCCTGGGAACACTTACCTGCGGGCCAGGGTGGACGAAAAAAACGCTTCTGAGCGGAAAAGGAGGGCAATGGCCTATGGCGTGGCTCCTTACCTTTTTCTGGATTGTGGGACCAGCGTGCTCTTACCCCAGTGACATTTTTAATAATCTCATCCAGCGAGGCACCAAATAGCCTTTCTCCCTGGAAGGGCAAATCTGCCAGCGCCTTCTTGGACGTCTGGTCCGCGGACCAGCATTTTAGCCAAATCAGGCGACGTAGCACCACAGCAGATACTGAGGCTCTGGAAAGCAAGGGAGCTGTATCTAAGGCCGCATCGCAGACATACTTAAGGCCATGCACCAACTGGTCAGCCAGTTCCACGCAGACTGGGGAAACCTGTTGCTCTACCATCTTGTGGTGCAACAATTTTGCCCATTCTGTAAGTGTCTGACACTAGGGCCGTGGCCAACACTGGCCGCAATGCTGACCCCACCACCGTGAACATGGACTGGGCCACCGCCTCGGCCCTCCTGTCTGCAGGGTCCTTAAAGGCAGGGGGGGTCCCCCTCTACCGGAATTGTGGTTACCTTGTTTAACCACTTAAGCCCTGGACCAATATGCAGCATAAAGACCAGGTCCTTTTTGCGATTCGGCACTGCGTTGCTTTAACTGACAATTGCGCGATCGTTCGTCGTGGCTCCCAAACAAAATGGACGTCCTTTTTTCCCACAAATAGAGCTTTCTTTTGGTGGTATTTGATCACCTCTGCGTTTTTTATTTTTTGCGCTATAAACAAAAATAGAGCGACAATTTTGAAAAAAATCAATATTTTTTTAGTTTTTGCTATAATAAATATCCCCCAAATATATATATATATATAAAAAAAAAATGTCCTCATTTTAGGCCGATACGTATTCTTTACATATTTTTGGTAAAAAAAAAAAAAAAATTGCAATCAGAGTTTATTGATTGATTTGTGCAAAAGCAAATTTTATAGCGTTTACAAAATAGGGGATAGTTTTATGGCATTTTTATAATTTTATTTTTTTTACTAGTAATGGCGGCAATCAGTGATTTTTTTCATGGCTGCGACATTATGGCCGACACATCGGACACTTTTTTGGGACCATTGTCATTTTCACAGCGATCAGTGCTATAAAAATGCACTGGTTACTGTGAAAATGGCACTGGCAGTGAAGGGGTTAAGCACTAGGTGGCGCTAAAGGGGTTAAGTGAGCCCTGATGAGTGTTACTGGGGGGGGTTGGGCTGTGTGTCACATGACACCGATCTCCGCTCCGAGTACACGGAGCCGAGATCGGTGTCATTGTCACTAGGCAGAGCAGGGAGATGCTTGTTTACACAAGCATCTCCCTGCTCTATGGCTCCGTCTGACGATCGCTGGGATCCCTGCGGCGATCGAGTCCGCGGGACCCGCGGTCCGACTCACGGGGAAGGCAGCAGGGACGTGAGAGCGACCCCGACGTCGGGCAGTTAAAGTGGACGTACAGGTACGTTGATATGCCTGTACGAGCCATTCTGCCAACGTATATCTACAGGAGGGGGTCCTTAAGTGGTTAACCTGGATACCGGGGGGTCCACAAATGGGGGAGATGTCAATTTTTTCAGGAAACGCTCCTCAAATGGGTAGCGGACCGTTATGCGTTTTGGGACCGAAAAGGCCCGCTGCGGTCGTTACCATTCTTTGTATATAAACTTATCGAAATAAGTTAGGTAGGGAAACACCTTAGCAGTGCGGGCCGGCTCGTGGGACCCAAAAGGGACCAACACCTCGGTAGATGCCCCCTGGCATATCCTCCAATTTTAGGGTCTCCCGCACTTCGGTGATAAGTGCTCCAACAAGAGCTTTTTCCTGCGCTGACCCGGACACTGAGTCATCCTCACTGTCCGAATGGTCCTGGTCCGCATCGTCTGACACGCCAGAACAGGGGCCGTGCGCCACAGCCAGGCCCGAGTCTGAATCAGAGCTTTCCCCAGAAGATGGTGGGGGGAGGGGGCGTTTTTTACCCCCCTTGTGCCCGCACACCGCTTCCACCCTGGCAACAAAGGACTCCAAGACAGCCGAAAAAGCGTCCACAGGCACCGCAGGTGCAGGGGCACCGGATGCTACCACAGGGATGTCTGGGGAAGAAGCGCCAGCTTCTGACGCCATGCTGACCCAAACTCGCCTGACACCCGTGAGGGACTAAAGGCAAGGTACACAAAAGGTCCACCCTCCTAGCTGCTACAGACTGAGGGGCCCCCCCAGAGGACTCACCACGCTGACCCAGGTACTGCACAGCGCTGCCGTCCGCTCTCTCTCCTGCACTGCCTGTGCCTGAGGTATTCTCCCGTGTCTGAGGTGTTCTGTGCTGTTCACGCCATTCAGAAAGATATTCCCAGCGCTAGAGGCCAAAACTAAGCTGGGGCTACAAGAAAATGGCAGCCGGCCGCCTCAGGAAAAAAGCAAAAAATCTCCAGGACCAATGGTCCCAACCAGGAGACAGGTCCTTCTCCTATGCTTTGGCAGAAAAAAACTGAGCTGCTGGATGCAGGGTGAGGGGTTATAGCCAGTGGGACCACCCCCTGGGCGGTACTGTTCAGCTTTGCTGTTACAAGTCTTACATGTTCTGCCTAGTCCTCTCCTGATAGATGGCATATAAACCCTAAGGTCAAGAATAAAGGAGCTGTGTCCATCCATGAACGAAAGAGAAATTAAGGTTTCCAGAATTGGTTAAACTTTCACAACAGTCACTTTTGTATACCTTAATCACATTAGATAGCTGGTGTGTGTGTGGGAATAATGTGTCTCAGCTCCAAACAGTATATAAATATACAGAACACCACCACCCAAGGGACTTTTTGAGACACATTAAAATTGATTAATAATATTTAATTGAAAATCCACATTTCAAAAAAGCTCACATCAAATATAAAAAAAAATAACTAGGCAATAATGTACATAGGGTAGAAATGGTAACAAACTGTCAGCATTGCACATGATTAAGATTTAAAAACTTCTTACACATATTTCTCGATGCGTTTCGCCAGACAGTGCTCGCTTCCTCAGGAGATGCAAATACTCATACAGTACAGGTATCAAAAAATAGCGTAAACTGGATACCGATCCAAGCAGTAACCAAAACAAGCACAGAAAATATGCCAACTAGTCCACACCATCCTGAGCTGGACCAGACTGACCAAAGAAGATCAATGGTCATTGCTGCTTGTCTTGCTGGAGGCAATATCATCTTACACGTCACATATGATTGAAGCACTGGTGACTCTGCTGCCTTCCCTCACGTGGTCGGTCTGGTCCCGCTATTTATTTTGCAGCAGTCTCACAGATAACAGAAAATTTTCTGGATTCAGTTTCTGGACACATAAAGGCTAAAGCCACCTATTTGTCCCCTATTGTATTTTACACTTTACATGCTCTCTTATTTTCTGTGCACCTTTTTTCTTGATGGGGGTGGAGGGAAAAAAAAGATTAGGCCTGTTGGGTAATTTTGTGTTTTTCACTTTTATTTACTGTATATCCGGGTTATAAAAATAATTTAACTAATTATTTTACTGAATTTTGATTTATGTTCATCGCTAACCAAGACATATTTTTGAATATAGTGGTGGAATGAGTTTAACTGCATAGCTTAGAGAATCTTTATTAATTGGAGACCTTAAATTAGGAGATGAAAAAAAAGAGGACCAAAAGGCTTAAAAACAGAAGTGCAGGATTGAAAAAAAATAAAAAAAATCATACTCACCAAGGTGGATGCAGCATCGAACCAATGTTGCATCTGTCCCTCGCCACCTCTAAGACTGAGAACTAAGACTGAGAACTGAGCGATCAAAGACCACTTGGCCTAGAATGAGCAGAGAGTCGGTGACAGTCACCACTCTATGCACTGCTCTTCCAACACTCACTGGAGCGCCAGTCAGTGGAGGGGGCAGTAGCAACTGGCTCAAGCTCTCAGCGGCAGGCTGAGCCAGCTGTTGGTCAGCCATCTGGGCAGATCCTGACATTATGGTCAGGATCCCCACAGAGCCTGCACTGGCTCTGTGACATCAAACAGTGGGCTTTAGCTTGCTGTCGGCTGAATCTTGGTCACCGGAATGCAGAACTTAGTGCACTCCTGTGATCCATAGGAGAAATATACTGGACTTCCCAGTGAATGGCTCTGAAGGGAGGCATGTCAGCACAAGTCTGACCATTGAAGGACAGGCAAATTGTTCTAGCACAGCCAGAAAACTGACCATGCCAAGCGGAATGTGTGCTCATGCCTAGCGTGGTCAGTTTGAATCAGGGAAGGAGGGGTATTTCACACAAAAGAAGCAAGGCAAAGAGATCATGACACTTTTTAACAAATGTACATGGTACAATGTAAACACATCAGGAATATGTAATGTTGGGGTAACATTCTTTAAAGTGTTTGTTAACCCATAGATGTAAAGCACTGCCAGCCCCTCTATTATAGGCAGGCATAGCACACTGTACCTGTCTTATAAAAAATGTTTCAGAACGATCTTCAGGCCGGTCACATGACTCGCGGCCGCTTTACATCGCCGATACATGGATACTGCAGGAGGGGCCGAGATCTACCCTCTGACGTCAGCCGGGGAGATCACATGGCCAACTCAGCCCCTCCTGCAGTAGCCCTGGAAACCGGCCGAGAGTCACGTGACTATGCCTGTCTATAATACAGGGCTGGCAGTGACCATTTAAAATTTTATTCATACTAATAGTAGTGGGGTGGAGACAGACACCAACATGGAGCTGACAGGCATGGAGGAGGGGGTTAGGGGTGAGGTGAGAGCAGGGCTGCGGATGACGGAGGGATATGCACTGACAACGATGGTCAGGGCTCAGTCAGCGCAGAGAAGGGGACACAGGAAGTGGAGGGATCAGGGAGGTTTTTTTTTTTCAGTTTAGAGGGGGGAGATTACACAGCACAAGCACTGTGCTGTTTAATCTGCTTTAAGGGACCAGGATCTGCATTTTTTTTTTTTGGGTTGACACCTTTAAAATCTGTTCATACAAGGGGATAAAAACCAAATACTCTAATGAGGGAGCATGAAAATAATCAAAAAAAGAGTGCATTCTGTTCTCTTCACATAAAGTCCCACACAGTACAAGAAACCAATACAAATATGAACCAAATCAATGAGCATAACTAGATTATTTTTTTTTTATAAAAAGTAATTGGACTTTTTGAATGTTTCTTAGTAGAAAAACAAAAAAAAAAGGAAAAAACTGACAACTTTGCAAGAAATTAATCTGTACTATCAAAGGCTACACATGTCTCAGATTTGTTAAACAGAACACATGATCATTGTAGAACAGACACAATATATTTGTTAAACACTTGAACTGTTACACCTGTTTACTTCCCGTATGTACCAGAACAATTATTATATTTCAGAAAATGGGTCTATTGATTCATAAATATATTTTTTTGATATTTATCAAATCATCAAGTTGGGTATTGCTGTGCCATCATTACTTATGGTAGTTTCTCTGCTTTGAGACAGTTATTTGCCTCTTCCTGAAAATTCTGACTGATATCCCAAAGTACAGGACCATGGGTATGCATGACTCTTAAACAAAACATTCACTATACATGAGGAAAAAAAATAAAAATGCCAGCACTTGATTTAAAACATTATTTGAAGAAATTGTTGCAACCACAATGCTCAAATCAGAATCGATCATCAGAGTTATCGTGGCCATTTTCTTTAATGCCTCCTATCCACACATGCACATAAATGACAGATCTTATAAATAAAGGGATTTTTATAACAGCTTACCTGTAAAATCCTTTTCTTGGAGTACATCACGGGACACAGAGCGACTTAGTCATTACTAATGGGTTATATAGTTTACCTTCAGGTGTTGGCACTGGCCAATTCCAAACCGGAAGTACCCTCCCCTATATAAGCCCCTCCCACCCGGGAGCACCTCAGTTTTGTAGCCAAGCAATAACTGTCCCAAAAAGAGGGGTGGGAGCTCTGTGTCCCGTGATGTACTCCAAGAAAAGGATTTTACAGGTAAGCTGTTATAAAAATCCCTTTTTCTTTTTCGTACATCACGGGACACAGAGCGACTTAGTCATTACTAATGGGACGTCCCAAAGCAATGCCAAATGAGGGGGGGGTACATAAGCTGGGCGCCATCAGGCATGAGGATCTTTTGCGGCCTGCAACACACTGCGCCCAAAGGCGACATCCTCCTGACTTCTAACGTCTACCTGATAGAATCTAGTAAACGTGTGTACCGAAGACCATGTTGCGGCCTTACATACTTGAGCCAGGGAGGCCTGGTGATGCACTGCCCATGAAGTTCCAACCGCTCTTGTGGAGTGCGCCCTAACTTTGAACGGAGGCGGTCTCTTTCTCAAGCCATAGGCTTGTATTATGACCTGTCGAATCCACTTGGCTAAAGTAGATTTTGATGCTGCCTGACCCCTTCTGGGGCCTTCCGGCAGAACAAACAAAGAATCCGTTCTGCGAATCTGAGCAGTGGCTTTTAGATAAGCTTTAACTGCTCTTACCACATCCAAAGAATGTAATAACTTTTCCTCTACTGAGCTAGGTTTGGGGAAAAAAGAAGGAAGAACCACATCTTGGTTCAAATGAAACCTCGATACCACCTTAGGAAGAAAGGCTGGATGAGGACGTAATACTACTCTGTCCTTATGGACAACCAGATATGGCTCCTTACAGGACATAGCTGCTAATTCCGACACTCTTTTAGCCGAACAAATGGCTACTAAGAAAACCAATTTCCTGGTGAGAAGAACCAAGGAAATGTGTTGTAATGGTTCAAACGGTTGTTTCTGTAGAACCGACAGAACCAGGTTTAAGTCCCAAGGACATATGGGAATACTAACCGGAGGGCTAATACGCATCACTCCTTGTATAAAGGGTTTGACTAGTGAATGCGAAGCCAAGGGCCTTTGAAAAAATATTGACAAGGCCGAAATCTGACCCTTGATAGTACTCAAGGCCAGCTTCCTATCTACAGCCCACTGTAGGAAGTCCAGAATCCTCCCTATCATGTACTTACGTGGATGCCATTTCTTGGTCTCACACCACGTAATGTACGCTTTCCAGATCCTATAATAGATCTGCCTGGATACCGGTTTCCTGGCATTGATCATGGTAGATACCACAGAATTAGAGAGCCCTCTCTTTTTCAGAATGTGGGCTTCAATAGCCAGGCCGTCAAACCTAGGGCTGGTAAGGAAGGGTGGTATATCGGTCCTTGCGACAGCAGGTCCGGACGAAGTGGGAGGGTCCAAGGACTCCTCACTGACATTTTTACAATCTCCGCGTACCATGCCCTTCGGGGCCACGCTGGAGCCACCAGAATCATTGGTTTCTTTTCTACCCTGATTCTGCGGAGTAATCGCGGTAACAATTGTGGCGGTGGGAATGCATATATCAGCTTGAACCGATCCCAAGGGAACACTAGGGCATCCGAGCCGCAAGCTAGGGGATCCCTTGTGCGAGACACAAACCTGTCCACCTTTGCGTTGAATCTGGATGCTAGCAGATCTACATCCGGTGTTCCCCACCGCTGGCATATTGCCTGGAAAACCTCGGGGTGAAGAGACCATTCCCCCGGGCATAATTGTTGGCGACTTAGAAAGTCCGCTCTCCAATTTTCCACTCCTGGGATGAAAACCGCGGATATGGCTGGGACATATCTTTCTGCCCACTCCAGGATGCAATTTGCTTCCTTCTGGGCTGCACGACTTTTGGTGCCACCCTGATGATTGATATATGCCACTGCCGTGGCATTGTCTGATTGAATTCTGACAGGGGACCCCTGGAGTTTGGATGTCCATGCTACTAGGGCATACCGGGCTGCTCGTATCTCTAAGAGATTGATGGGCAGGGCCTTTTCTGCTTCTGACCACCTGCCCTGGAGAGACCATTGCTCCAGCACTGCCCCCCAGCCGATGAGGCTGGCATCTGTAGTGACCACCTTCCAAGAAACCGGACTGAAGGGTTTCCCTCTTTCCAGATTCTGGGGCACCAACCACCAATGGAGGCTCTTGCGAACGGAAGGGGACAGGGACATTGGTAAGTCTAAAGCCTGAACTTTTTTGTTCCAGGCTGACAGTATGGCCCTTTGCAAATTCCTTGAATGGAATTGACCGTAGGGTACCGCTTCGAATGAAGCCACCATCTTTCCCAGCAGCCTCATGCAGAGACGTATGGATGGTTTTCTTTTTGTACCCACTAAGTGGGTCAAATTTCTTAAAGACGACACCTTCTCTGGAGGTAAGAAAATCTTTCTCTGATTTGAATCCAGCCTTAGCCCTAAGTATTCCAGACTTTTGACTGGTCTTAGAGCTGACTTGTCCCGGTTGATAATCCAACCGTGATATTCCAGATACTCGATTGTCTTGTGAATAGCTACTTCCAGCTTTTCCACTGAGTGGTCTATTAGTAGCAGGTCGTCTAGATATGCCATTATCGTTACACCCTGTGTTCTTAGATTGGCCAATAATGGGGCCAGAATTTTTGTGAACACTCGTGGTGCTGTGGCCAGACCGAAAGGTAAGGCTCTGAACTGAAAATGGCGCCCTTCTACTGCAAAGCGTAGAAATTTCTGATGGGCCGGAAAGATGGGAATATGCAGATAAGCATCCCTTATGTCGATCGAGGCTAGCCATTCCTGCCCTTGTAGGGCGGTGGCCACTGATCGGATCGACTCCATCCGAAAAGTCCTGATATTTAGGAACTTGTTTAGCCCTTTTAGATTTAATATGGGCCTCACGTCCCCATTTGGTTTGGGGACTGTGAAAAGGTTCGAGTAAAACCCGAATCCGCTTTCTTCCAGGGGAACCTTCATGATTACCCCTTGGAGCAATAGTTGTTCTAGTGCCAGAAGGAGGGATCCTCTCTTTTGGGGATCTCTTGGCACATTTGACCTCATAAATTGGGCAGGAGGAGTGCCTTTTAACTCCAGCTTGTATCCCAGACTTACTGCGGAGAGCACCCATCTGTCTCTGATGGTGTCCCGCCAGGTCTCTGTGAACAACTGAAGTCTTCCCCCCACCCGATTGAGCGGGGGCAATACTTCATGCCTTAGGGGGAGGTTTTGTACCTCTCTTGATCCAGGGCTTCTTGTTACCCTGTGATTGTCCCTGATTTCTGCCCCCTGAATTTGACCGCGGAGGCCGTCGGAACTGCTTCACAGCCGATGTGCCCGGGACTGGAGAGGTAGGCCTCTTAAAAGAAGGACTTCTACCCTTGTTCTTAACCGGTAAGAGTGAACTTTTACCGGCAGAAATTTTCTGGATATATTTGTCCAGATCTTCTCCAAATAAGCGTTCTCCATGAAATGGGAAGCTAACCAGCAGTTTTTTACAGGGAGCTTCAGCAGACCAGTTTTTGAGCCACAGAAGCCTACGCATATGTACTATAGACAGCGTAAAGCGGGAGGCCTGTTGGATTGTATCCTTTATGGCGTCCACCGCAAAACACAAGGCTCTAGGCAGGTCAGCTAGGGCATGAGCCTGCTGATCTGGTAAGTCCCTTAAGACTTGTTTCAACTGATCTTTCACTGCTTGGCAGACTCCAATCGCTGCTACCGCAGGTTGTGTCACCATACTTGCTGTAGAGAAAGCAGATTTTAGTAAAGACTCCAATTTTTTATCTATTGGGTCTTTGAACATTGGAACATTATCTACTGGACATGTCAGTGATTTGTTAACAGAAGAGATGGCTGCGTCCACTATAGGGACCCTCCATTTTCTTATGAACTTATCCTCCATGGGATAGATCACCGGAAATCTCTTGGGGGGAGCAAATATTTTATCAGGATGCTCCCAATCCTGGTAAATAAGCCCTTCTAATAAAGGGTGGATTGGGAAGGAACAGACCGCCTGGGGAGCTTTTAGCGACCCCAGCGAGGAAACCGTAGTGGATGGTGGTTCCGCCAGAGGCATTTTAAATGCTGATCGGACCATGTTAGTCAGAGACTGAACCCATAATCTTTCAGCCTGAGAGCTGAGAAAGGTTCTTCCACTGTTGATTCCTCTATAAGTGAATCAACCTCATCCTGATCCCCTTCAGGTAGGTCGATCTCTGTGTGGGGCTGTTCCTCCACTAACAGGCACTCTGAAGGAGGAGACGGAGATCGGACGCGCTTTCCCTGAGATAGGGAAGCAGCGATCAATGCTGTTAATCTCTCTTCTAATCCTCCCAGAGTTGAGGATAAAACCTCCTCTGTTATATATACAGGAGCAGGTGGACTGGGGACAGCCGCAGCACCAGGCATTCCTGCGGGGTTTCTACGGCTACTGACCTCTGAATTCTCAGGGGAGATTGGTGCAGTACAAGCATGCCCAATATCCTCAGAGCCCGATGGAGACCCCTTTGGCTTCCTGGAAGATCTATTTCCGGAGCGTCTGGACGACATATCCTTTAAGCACAAAGCTGAGGTATTCCCGTCGTCATACACCAATTTTTGCTGGTAATAGTCTAACACAGGTGCTGCTATATACCAGCTGGTGTCCACTAAAGTGCCTTTCTATGGGGATGCCTGCATCAACCGCCTCTGTGTGCCACTGTTTGTTGCTAGCTCTGTTTGCATGCAGCTGACACTTGTACTGTGTCTTTTAACCATGCTGGGACGCCCGCACATGCGCAGAAGCGCCGCGGCGCGCATCGAGCGTCATCCACCCGCCCCGCCCCTTTTTTTTCATAGGAGGCGCGTGCACGCGCCCGCGCGCGCGCCTGTGCGCCAATGGCGCCCTTTTCGAAAACCAACAGAGGACTAGGAGCCAGGGCCCTTTTTGCCGGAGGGCCTGTGCGGTGGATGAACGCAGCAACAGGGCAGAGGAAGTGGATTCCCTCAGAGAAACTTACCAGCTGCCTGGATCTTTTGAGTTGAGAAAACCAAAGATCCACATTTACAAGAAAAATGGACTACAGCGGCCTCTAGTGGTTTAACACAGGTACCGCGGTCCCTGTTTTTTTTTTTTTTTTTCTTGACTACTATTAAAATTTTACATTTTCAGTAGTTATAGGCAAACACAGATATTTAGCGGGAATACCGTTAGGTAACAGACAGAAAGACAAATTAGGCTTGGGGGTCCCCCAATAGAACCAAGTTCCTGAGGGCCCCCACTTACCTGATCCCCGCCGCAGGACTTTGTTTGGTCCACAAAAGTCCAAACTTCACCTATCACGGCAGGCATTGTAATTAAACCTTCAGGGACCGGGTTCCCAAGGATTCCACTCCCCTGGACCTGTATAGCACCCTGCACAGACAGCGTCTTGGTCGTGGGTATGACCAGAGCTCTGGATCCCAGGGTCCAGCCCTCCTAAGAGAAGCATTACAGGCAAAACCTTGCTCTTCTGCTGCAAGGCCCGGGTACCGACCGTTTAGCTATGAAGCTTTTTTGGTGGGATCCGGAACAGCTTACTAAGGCCCAAAAGAACCTGTACGCAAGCCCAGTGAAAACACATGTTACTCTTTGGCCAACACCTTAGACACTGGCAAAAAACTGAGGTGCTCCCGGGTGGGAGGGGCTTATATAGGGGAGGGTACTTCCGGTTTGGAATTGGCCAGTGCCAACACCTGAAGGTAAACTATATAACCCATTAGTAATGACTAAGTCGCTCTGTGTCCCGTGATGTACGAAAAAGAAATATGGTTTCCCTATTCCTTGACAAAAACCTTGGTAATGTGCCCTGGGGAAGAAGGATGACACAGAGGTCTCTGCAATGATAAAATCCCTAAAATCCCTACATTAGTGAATTTATTGGAGTTGTGCTTAGCTTCTACAGTAATTGCATCCTCTTTAGGTGTGTAAGAGGACACAAGTGAGGGCAGGTGGGTACGCCCATGAAAGCCCAGGCACGGATGTTTGGGCAAGTAAGCGCTGAACTCAAGGTAGTGGTGCTGTGCCAAATGCTATGGCAAAATGTTACAGAGGTGAGGGGTACTAGGATAATAGTACTGTGTTGTTAGTAAAGGATAGATAGTCTTATATAATCAGCTATAGGCCTTAAAATTGAGTGCTGTCAATACGAGGGAATAGTTAGCAGTGCAAATATACAGGTGCATCACAAAAAATTGGAATACAATCAGAAAGTTAAATTTATTTCAGTAATTCAATTAAAAATGTGAAACTCCTATATTATTTAGATTCATTACACACAGAGTGATATTTTTTAAATGAATGAGAAGATACCGCGCTTAGATAAAAATAAAAAACGAAACAATAAAGCAGCAGCTCAAAAGTGAGATACACACATACTGTATACAAAATAGATAATTAAACAAAGCTGCGCTAAAAATTAAAAATTTATCTGATGAACAATTAGTTCATAAATTATTGAAATATTTCTAACACCATGAATTGTGCAATATATATTCAGTCCATAATCCACAAATGTGTATTCTTGAAAATATGACTTTCAACGCCACCACGGACTTGTGCACCTCCACCACACAAAATGCACGCTTACCAGAAGACAAGCTGTATAAGCTTGTGGCTATTACCCAGCCAGGGCCTTTAACCAAGGGGATCTGAAGTAGCAGCTCTGGGATGCATGATATGATGAGGTAAAAGTAAAAAGCAGGCAACCAGGGAGACTCGATCATTCAATGGTCATGAATAAAGACCAGGCATTTCCCAAAAATTAAAAAGAGCTCACCATAGTGTAAATTGTATCATAAAAATTTAATAATGCTAAAAAGTTGTACTTACAAGAAGTAGATAAAAAACATCAAAATATAAAAGCCGGTCGGCTTGCGAACGCCCATCCGTTTGGATTAACAACGCGATGTTGTCAGCATGTCACTCCTCCCTACGCACTTTTCGTCACACTCTGACATCGTCCTGGGGCTCGCTCCACATATTTGTGGTTTATGGACTGAATATATATTGCACAATTCATGGTGTTAGAATTATTTCAATAATTTATGGACTAATTGTTCATCACATTAATTTTTCATTTTTAGCGCGGCTTTGTTTAATTATCAATTTGATATATATTTTTTTTTTAAGTATTTCTTCCTTTTAATATTGAGGATTATGGCTTACAGCTAGTGAAAACCCAATATTCAGTATCTCAGAAAATTTGAATATTGTGAAAAAGTTCAATATTGTAGCCTTTGTGGTGTCTCACTCTAATCAGCTAATTAACGCAAAACACCTGTAAAGGTTTTCTGAGCCTTTAAATGGTCTCTCAGTCACAAAAGGTCATTGCTAAATAAGCTGGCTGTTCACAGAGTGCTGTATCCAAGCATATTAATGGAAAGTTGAGTGGAAGGAAAAAGTGTAGAAGAAAAAGATGCACAAGCAACATGGATAACCGCAGCCTTGGGAGGATTGTAAAGCAAAGGTCGTTCAAAAGTTTGGGGGAGATTTACAAGGAGTGGACTACGGTTGGTGTCAGTGCTTCAAGAGCCACCACACACACACACACACACACACACACACACACACACAGACGTATCAAGGAAACAACTGTTGCATTCCTTGTGTCAAGCCCCTCCTGAACCAGAGACAACGTCAGAAGCGTCTTATCTGGGCTAGGGAGAAAAAAGACTGGACTTTTGCTCAGTGGTCCAAAGTCCTCTTTTTGGATTTTGTTTGGAAATCAAGGTCCCAGAGTCTGGAGGAAGAGTGGAGAGGCACAGAATCCAAGTTGCATGAGGTCCAGTGTGAAGTTTCCACAGTCAGTGAAAATTTGGGGAGCCATGTCATCTGCCGGTGATGGTCCACTGTGTTTTATCAAGTCCAAAGTCATTGCAGCCCTCTACCAGGAAATTCTAGAGCATTTCATGCTTCCCTCTGCTAACTAGCTTCATGGAGATGCTGATTTCATTTTTCAGCAGAACTTGGCACCTGTCCACACTGCCAAAAAATAGGATTTTTATGACAGGTTACCTGTAAAATCCTTTTCTTGGAGTACATCACGGGACACAGAGCGGCATAGTAATTACTATGTGGGTTATAGAGCCTACCTTCAGGTGATGGACACTGGCACACCCAAGACAGGAAGTCCCCTCCCCTATATAACCCCTCCCATACCGGGAGTACCTCAGTTTTGTAGCAAAGCAATAAGTGTCCCCAAAAGAGGGGCGGGAGCTCTGTGTCCTGTGATGTACTCCAAGAAAAGGATTTTACAGGTAAGCTGTTATAAAAATCCTATTTTATTTCTCGTACATCACGGGACACAGAGCAGCATAGTCATTACTATGTGGGACGTCCTAAAGCAATGCCAAATGAGGGGAAGAAAACACCATAAATAAGCCGGGCGCCATCAGACATGAGGATCTATACTGCAGCCTGCAGCACACTGCACCCAAAGACGATATCCTCATGTCCCCTTACATCCAACTGATAAAATTTAGTGAATGTGTGGACTGAAGACCACGTTGCGGCCTTACAGATTTGAGCCATGGAGGCCTGGTGATGCACTGCCCAAGAAGCACCAACTGCTCTAGTAGAGTGCGCTTTAACCTTAATCTGAGGAATCTTCCTTTTCAAACCATAGGCTTGAATAATAACCCTTCAAATCCACTTAGAAATAGTAAATACCGATGCAGCCTGACCCCTTCTGGGACCTTCCGGCAGAATAAATAAAACATCGGTTTTTCGAATCTGAGCAGTGGCCTTAAGATAGGCTTTAACTAATCTCACTACATCCAAAGAATGTAATAGTAGGATTTTTAAAACAGCTTACCTGTAAAATTCTTTTCTTGGAGTACATCACGGGACACAGAGCAGCATAGTCATTACTATGTGGGTTATATAGAATTACCTTCAGGTGCTGGCACTGGCAACTTCCAAAACAGGAAGTACCCTCCCCTATATAAGCCCCTCCCATCCGGGAGTACCTCAGTTTTGTAGCAAAGCAATACGTGTCCCCAAAAGAGGGGTGGGAGTATTGTATTATGACCTGTCGAATCCACTTGGCTAAAGTAGATTTTGATGCTGCCTGACCCTTTCTGGGGCCTTCCGGCAGAACAAACAGAGAATCCGTTCTACGAATCTGAGCAGTGGCTTTTAGATAAGCTTTAACTGCTCTTACTACATCCAAAGAATGCAATAACTTTTCCTCTACCGAGCTTGGTTTGGGGAAAAAAGAAGGAAGAACCACATCCTGGTTCAAGTGAAACCTCGATACCACCTTAGGAAGAAAGGCTGGGTGAGGACGTAATACTACTCTGTCCTTATGGATAACCAGATATGGCTCTTTACAGGACATGGCGGCTAATTCCGACACTCTTCTAGCCGAGCATATGGCTACTAAAAATATCAATTTCCTGGTGAGTAGAACCAAGGAAATGTGCCGCAAAGGTTCAAATGGCTGCTTCTGCAGAACCGACAGAACCAAATTTAGATCCCATGGGCATATGGGAGCCTTAATCGGTGGAATAATACGAGTCACACCTTGCATAAAGGATTTGACAAGTGAATGCATAGCCAGGGGCCTTTGAAATAGTATTGACAAGGCCGAAACCTGGCCCTTGATAGTACTTAAGGCAAACTTCCTGTCTACAGCCCACTGCAGGAAGTCCAGAATTCTGCCTATAACGTACTTACGTGGATGCCATTTTCTGGCCTCGCACCAAGTGATGTACGCCTTCCAAACTCTATAGTAGATCTGCCTGGATACAGGCTTCCTGGCATTGATTATAGTTGATACCACAGAGTTAGAGAGATCTCTCTTCTTTAGGATGTGGGACTCAATAGCCAGGCCGTTAAACTTAGAGTTAGTAAGGAAGGGTGGTATATCGGTCCTTGCGAAAGCAGGTCCGGACGACGTGGAAGGGTCCAAGGACTCCCCACAGACATTTTGATGATCTCCGCGTACCAGGCCCTTCGGGGCCACGCTGGAGCCACCAGGATCACCGGCTTCTTCTCCAACCTGACTCTGCGAAGGAGTCGAGGCAACAATTGTAGCGGAGGGAATGCATATATCAGTCTGAACTGATCCCAAGGGAACACCAGAGCATCCGAGCCGCAAGCGAGGGGATCCCTTGTCCGGGAGACAAACCTGTCCACCTTTGCGTTGAATCTGGATGCTAGCAGATCTACATCCGGTGTTCCCCACCGCTGACATATTGCTCGGAAGACCTCGGGATAAAGGGACCATTCCCCTGGGCATAACTGTTGGCGACTCAGAAAGTCCGCCTTCCAATTCTCCACCCCTGGAATGAAGACAGCTGATATACATGGGACATGCTTTTCTGCCCATTCCAGGATGTGACTTACTTCCCTCTGGGCTGCACGACTCCTGGTGCCTCCCTGATGATTGATATATGCCACTGCTGTGGCATTGTCTGATTGAATTCTGACAGGGGACCCTTGGAGTCTGGATGTCCAGGCTACTAGGGCGTACCGGGCTGCTCGTATCTCTAAGAGATTGATGGGCAGGGTTTTTACTACATTTGACCATCTGCCCTGGAGAGACCATTGCTCCAGTACTGCCCCCCAGCCTGTAAGGCTGGCATCTGTAGTGACCACCTTCCAAGATATCGGGCTGAAGGGTTTTCCCTTCTGGAGATTCTGGGGGATCAACCACCAGCAGAGACTCTTCCGAACGGAAGGGGACAAAGCCATCGGGAAGTCTAGAGCCTGAACTTTTCCGTTCCAGGCTGACAATATGGCCCTTTGTAAATTCCTTGAGTGGAATTGGGCGTATGGCACAGCTTCGAATGATGCTACCATCTTTCCTAGCAGCCTCATGCACAGGCGTATGGACGGCTGTCTTTTTGCACAAAGCAGACGGACCAAGCCCCTCAAAGAGGATACCTTGTCTAGAGGTAAGAAAATCTTCCTCTGGTCTGAATCCAGCCGTAGCCCTAGATATACCAGGTTTTTCACTGGCTGTAGGGCTGACTTGTCCAGGTTGATGACCCAACCGTGAGATTCTAGATACTTGATTGTATCGATAATTACCACTTCTAGCTTGGCAACTGAGTGGTCCATCAACAACAGGTCGTCTAGGTATGCCATTATCGTTACACCCCGTGTTCTTAGATCGGCCAACAGTGGGGCCAGAATTTTTGTGAACACTCGTGGTGCTGTGGCCAGACCGAATGGTAAGGCTCTGAACTGAAAATGGCGCCCTTCTACTGCAAAGCGTAGGAATTTTTGATGACCTGGAAAGATGGGAACATGCAAGTAAGCATCTTTGATGTCGATCGAGGCTAACCATTCCTCCCCTTGTAGGGCAGCGGTGACCGATCGGATCGACTCCATCCGGAAAGACCGGACATTTAGAAATTTGTTTAGACTCTTTAGGTCCAATATGGGTCTTATGTCCCCGTTTGGCTTCGGGACTGTGAAAAGGTTTGAGTAGAAACCCAACCCCCACTCTTCCATAGGAACCTCCATAATTACTCCTTGGAGCAATAGTTGTTCCATCGCCAATAGGAGAGACCGTCTTTTCAGAGGGTCTCTTGGCATGCCTGACCACATAAAATGGGACGGAGGAGACTCTTTTAACTCCAACTTGTATCCCAGAGTTACTGCGGAGAGCACCCATCTGTCTTTGATCGTCTCCCGCCAGGTCTCTGCGAACAACTGAAGTCTTCCCCCCCACCCGTTTGAGTGGGGGCAGCCCTTCATAGGCTTGACTTGGAGGCTGGTTTAGTACCTCTTCGGATCCAGGGCTTTTTATTACCCTGTGGCTGTCCCTGATTTTTACCTCCTGAGTTTGACCGAGGAGGGTGTCGGAACTGCTTAGTAGCAGACGTCGCAGGGATAGGAGAGGTAGTCCTCTTAAAAGATGGACCCCTAGACCTCTTCTTACTCGGTAAGAGAGTACTTTTACCACTGGAAATCTTCTGGATATACTTATCCAGGTCTTCGCCAAAAAGGCGTTCCCCATGAAATGGGAAGCTAACTAAGAGCTTCTTACAGGGAGCTTCAGCAGACCAGTTTTTAAGCCACAGAAGCCTACGCATATGTACCAAAGACAGCGTGAGGCGGGAGGCCTGATGGATAGAATCCTTGATGGCGTCAACCGCAAAGCATAATGCTCTAGGCAGATCAGCCAGAGCCTGAGCCTGTTGGTCTGGCAAATCCCTCAGGACCATTTTCATTTGATCCTTTAAAGCTTGGCAGACCCCAATAGCTGCCACTGCTGGCTGTGTAACAGCCCCTGCTGTGGAAAAAGCAGATTTTAATAAAGATTCCAATTTTTTATCCACTGGATCTTTGAACATTTGAACATTATCTACTGGACATGTAAGTGATTTGTTCACAGAAGAGATGGCTGCATCCACCGTAGGAACATTCCATCTCTGGGTGAACTTTTCCTCCATGGGATAGATCACCGGAAACCTTTTAGGCGGAACAAATAGTTTATCAGGATGTTCCCAGTCCTGGTATATAAGTCCTTCCAATAATGGATGTATTGGAAAGGAGCAATTAACCTGGGGAGCTTTTAGCGACCCCAATGAGGAGACAGCAGTAGTTGATGGTTCAACAAGAGGCATTTTAAATGCAGATCGAACCATGTCAGTTAGGGTCTGGACCCACAATCTTTCAGTCTGTGATGCTGAAAATGGTTCATCTACTGTCGATTCCTCAAAAACAGAGCTAACCTCCTCCTGATCCCCTTCAGGTAGGTCGGTCCCTTCCTGGGACTGTTGCTCTGCCAACTGGCACTCTAATGGAGGTGATGGAGATCTGGCGCGCTTTCTTTCCTGTAGAGAAGAAGCGATCAATGCAGCCAATCTCTGCTCCAATCCCTCCAGAGTTGAGGAAAAAACCTCCTCTGTTATATATGCAGGAGCAGGTGGACTGAGGACAGCCGCAGTACCTGGCACTCCCGGGGGTTCCTTATGGGTATTAACCTCTGATTTCTCAGGGGAGGAGGGTGCAGATGACTGCTCCAGATCCTCAGAGCCCGATGGAGACCCCCTACACTTCCTGAGAGGTATATCTCAGAGTTTTTTAGGCGGCATATTCCTTAGTTCAAAGCTGAGGTATTCCAGCCGCAATACACCCCTTACTGAAATAGTCTAATGCAATTTTCTGCTATGTACATCAGTGGGTGTCTACTAATGCGTCTTTCTGGGGATGCCTGTATCAACCGCCCGCTGTAAGCCCCTATACCATGCTACCAGCTCCTTTTCATGCTCTGTGTCCATAGCAAGCAGCGAGTCCTTTTATCTTGCTGGGACGCCCGCGCATGCGCAGAAGCGCTGGGCGCACAGAGCGCGTCATCCGCCAGGCTCCGCCCCCTTTTTGAAGCTAAACCTTATAAAAAGAAAGCATGTGTGCGCGCTCTTGGCGCCATGTAGGGAGAGGAGCCAGGGTCCCTGTTTTACCAGGACTCGGGGATGGAAGGAAACTACTTGGCAGCATGACAGAGGAATGCAGCTTCCCTGATAGAGAGCTCACTCATCTGCCTGGACTTTCACCATGGAAGGAATAGTCCCAAGAAAAAAGACGTTCCACAGCGGCCTCTAGTGGACAAACACAGGTACCGCACTTTTGTCTTTTTTTTTTTTTTTTTTTTAAACCTCCTTTATGAAAAACATTTCCAGGTTTACAGTTTTTTTAAAACTTCCCTTATGAAAAAACATTTCTAGGATTTCTTAGGCATATACAGCTATTAGCGGGAATACCCTTTAGGTAACAGGCAGAAAGACATATTAGGCTTGGGGGTCCCCTCAATAGAACCAAGTTCCTGAGGGGCCCCCACTTACCTTTTCCCCGCCGCAGGACTTTGTTTGGTCCACAGAAGCCCAAACTTCACCTCTCACAGCAGGCATTGTACTAGACCTTCAGGGACCGGGTTCCCAAGGATTCCACTCCCCTGGACCTGTATAGCACCCTGCACAGATACCCTCTTGGTTTTGGGTATGACCAGAGCTCTGGATCCCAGGGTCCAGCCCTCCTAAGAGAGGCATTACAGGCAAAACCCTGCTCTTCTCTGCAAGGCCCGGGTACCGACCGTTTAGCTATGAAGCTTTTTTGGTCGGATCCGGAATAGCTTGCTAAGGCCCAGAGAACCTGTACACAAGCCCAGATGAATACATGTTAACCTTGGCCAACACCTTAGACACTGGCAAAAAACTGAGGTACTCCCGGATGGGAGGGGCTTATATAGGGGAGGGTACTTCCTGTTTTGGAAGTTGCCAGTGCCAGCACCTGAAGGTAATTCTATATAACCCACATAGTAATGACTATGCTGCTCTGTGTCCCGTGATGTATGAACAAGAAAACTTTTCCTCCACAGAACTAGGTTTGTGAAAAAAGGAAGGGAGAACCACATCTTGGTTCAAATGAAAACTTGACACGACTTTGGGAAGAAAAGCCGGATGAGGACGTAGAACCACTCTAGCCTTATGGATAATCAAATATGGCTCCTTACAAGACAGAGCTGCCAATTCCGATACCCTCCTGGCTGAGGATATGGCTACCAAGAAAACCAACTTCCTGGTGAGAAGGACTAAGGGAATGTGGAGTAAAGGTTCAAAAGACTGTCTTTGCAGTGCTGATAGAACCAAGTTTAAGTCCCATGGACACAAGGGGGACTTTACCGGCAGGTTGATCCGAGTCAGATCCTGCAAAAAAGATTTGACCAGCGAATGCGTGGCTAGTGGCCTTTGAAAGAATATCGATAAGGCCGAGACCTGACCCTTGATGGTACTTAAGGCTAATTTCATGTCTACAGCCAACTGTAGAAAGCCAAGAATTCTGCCTATGACATACTTACGGGGATTCCAGTTCCTGGCCTCACACCAGGACACATACGCTTTCCAAACCCTATAGTATATAAGTCTGGATGCTGTCTTTCTCGCATTAATCATCGTAGACACCACAGAGTTAGAGAGTCCTCTCCTTTTTAGGATGTGGAACTCGATAGTCAGGCCGTTAAATTTAGTTTGTAAGGAAGGGTGGAATATCGGACCTTGTGAGAGCAGGTCTGGACGAAGCGGAAGGGTCCATAGATCCCCCATGGCCATTCTTATAATTCCTGCGTACCAGGACCTTCGTGGCCATGCCGGAGCTACCAGAATCACAGGCTTCCTTTCTAACATGACTCTGCGAAGGAGTCGAGGCAATAACTGCAACGGGGGGGAATGCATAAATCAGTGAGAACTGATACCACGGAAACACCAGCGCACCCGTCCCGCAAGCGAGCGGGTCCCTTGTCCGGGACACAAATCTGTCCAACTTTGCGTTGAACCTGGATGCCAACGAATCTACATCTGGCGTCCCCCATCTCTGACATATGGCCAAGAATATGTCGGGGTGAAGAGACCATTCTCCTGGGAATAACTGTTGGCGACTTAGGAAGTCCGCCTACCAATTCTCTATTCCCAGAATAAAGATTGCGGAAATGCATGGGACATGATTTTCTGCCCATACCAGGATATGATCCACCTCCCTCTGGGCCGCACAAATTTTGGTGCCCCCTGGTGATTGATGTAAGCCACAGCTGTGGCATTGTCTGATTGTATCCTGACAGGAGAACCGTGTAATTCGGATGTCCATGTCTCCAGGGCCAAGGGCGCCGCTCGGATCTCCAGGAGGTTGACGGGCAGGGACCTTTCCGCAGCCGACCACCTTCCCTGGCGTCTCCAAGAGATTGGCAAGAAAGACTTCCCCTTCTGTAGATTTTGGGGTACCAACCACCAACAGAGACTTTAACGTACTGCCGGGATCAGGGACAATGGGAAGTCTAAGGCTTGGACCTTCTTGTTTCAGGCAGATAGTTCTGCAACTTTCATGAATGGAATTGGGCGTATGGAACGGCTTTGAATAAGGTCACCATCTTCCCCAACAACCGCATGCAAAGACGAATGGATGGTTGTCTTTTTGCACCGATCATCTGGATTAGCTCCCTTAAGGAAGAGATTTTTGCTTGAGGCAGAAAAATCTTTCTTTGGCCTGTGTCAATGAGCAGCCCCAAATATTCCAGTCTTTTTACCGGTTGTAAGGCGGATTTGTCTAGGTTGAAGATCCAACCCATAGATTCCAGGTATTTTACTGGTTTGTGCACAGCTAAATTTAGGCTGGCAACAGAGTGATCTATTATCAGAAGATCGTCCAAGTAGGCAATTATCGATATGCCTTGAGTTCTTCAGTTGGCCAACAGAGGGGCCAAGATCTTTGTGAACACCCGAGGTGTGGTGGCCAGCCTGAAGGGTAGGGCCACGAACGGATAATGGCGCTGCTCTACCACAAAGCGTAAAAGCTTTTGATGGCCGGGGAAAATAGGAACGTGTAGATAAGCGTCCTTTATGTCGATGGATGCCAACAACTCCCCCCCCCCCTGCAGGGTGGAGACTACTGACCGAATCGACTCCATACGAAACGATCGGATGTTTAAAAACCTGTTTAGACCCTTGGGATCTAGTATAGGTCTTACATCCCGGTTGGGCTTTGGGACTGTGAAGAGGTTTGAATAGAAACCCAAACCGTGTTCGTCTACTGGTACCTCCATGATCACACCTTGAGACAACAGCCGATCTAAAGCCAAGAAGAGAGATCTTCTTTTTACTGGATCCTTTGGAACGCTTGATGATAAAAAGCGAGGGGGAGGAAATTCCCATAACTCCAGCTTGTATCCCAGAGACACCGTGGAGAGGACCCAATTGTCTTGAATCCTCTCCCGCCAAGTCCCCGAGAATAACTGAAGCCTTCCCCCCACCCGACTGAGTGGGGGCAAGCCTTCATAATGCCGACTTGGTGGCTGGTTTACCCAGCCTATGGTTCCAGGGCTTCTTGTCACCCTGCGCCTGTCCCTGAGCCTTCCTTCCCAGACTTGACTGGGGAGGCCGTGGGAACTGTTTAGAGGCTGACGTTCCCGGGACTGGAGAGGCGGGCCGTTTAGAGGAAGGGCCCCTGAATCTCTTCTGGACTGGTAAAAGAGTACTTTTCCCACTCGAGATTCTCTGAATATACTTATCTACGTCCTCCCCAAACAATCATTCCCCATGGAACGGAAAACCGGCCAGAAGCTTTTTAGAAGGCGTCTCGGCTGACCAGTTTTTTAACCACAGCAGCCTACGCATATGTACCAAAAGGAGCGTAATGCAGGAGGGCCTGATGGATCGAATCCTTAATAGCATCTACCGCAAAACATAACGCCCTATGCAAGTCGGACAAATCTCGAGCTTGCTGAGCAGGAATGTCTTTAAAAACCTGCTTAATCTGATCCTTTAGAGCTTGACAGATGCCTATAGCCGCCACTGCAGGCTGAACTACTGCACCGGCCATAGCAAAGGAAGTCTTTAACTAAGTTTCCAACCTTTTATCCGTTGGATCTTTAAACATCTGTACATTGTCTACTGTACAAGTCAGAGTTTTGTTCACACAGGAGATAGCAGCATCAACTGTAGGAATACTCCACTTCTTGGTGAACTTTTCCTACATAGGATACAAAATAGAAATTTTTTTTAGGAGGAAGAAAAAGCTTATCTGGATGTTGCCAATCCTGATAAATGAGTCCGTCTAATAAAGGATGAGCAGGAAAGGAGCATCTAGTTTGAGGGGCTTTCAAAGAGCCCAAAGAAGAAACAGAGCTAGCTGCCGGTTCCGACAGGGGCAATTTAAATGCTGAATGAACCATATCAGCTAGGGATTGTACTAACAATTTTTCAGTCTGTGAGGCCGAAAATGGTTCCTCCAAAGTAGACTCTTTAGAGTCAGAAACATCAGAGCGCCCATCTGCCTGGTCCCCTGATGGCAAATCAACCTCCTCCAGGGACAACTGCTCCACTGATAGGAACTCTAAAGGGGGAAAGGGAGACCTGGCACGCTTCTTCTCAGGCAGGGAGGAAGCGATCAATGCCACCAATCTCTGTTCCAAACCCCCCCCCCAGGGCTGAGGCAAAAAGCTCTTCCGTCACATATACAGGATCAGGTGGGCTGAGGGCAGCGGCAGCACCTAACAACCCAGACGGTCACCTCGGGCAACCACTTCTGATATAACAGGGGAGGATGGGATCGCAGAAGCATGCCCCAGATCCTCAGAGCCCGATGGAGAGCCCTTTGGCTTTTTAGGATTTTTAGTCCCAGAGCCCTTAGAAGGCATGGTCCCTACGCACAAAGCCGAGGTACTCGTAGCCAAGTCGCATCCAGTGCTGATCTATAGGACAGCGAATATGCTGCTATTACCAGATCAGCCTGATGCAGAGCTAATGTGCCTGGGGATGCCTGTATACACCACCTGCTGTATTAGCTGTATCAGTATTTGTCTGTAGTCATACACTGCTTAACTTTTCTTAGCCCAGCACTCCTGTGTCACTCCGTCAGCCAAACTGTGTTTAAAGACTGAGCTTTATATCAAAAGGCCGCCCTGCGCAGATGATCCGGAAGGACGCGGAGCGTCGGCACGTTAGGCTTCGCCCACCTCCCTCGCTCTCTGACCATATCTCCGGCTATTTCGTACATGCCGGCGCGTGCCGCCGGAGGAGAGAGAGAGAGGGGACTGCTCCCCCAACAGGAGGAGAGGAGGGGAGAGCCGCCGAGTAGAGCCGCAAGCCACCGCTTGACATCCGTGATGCCTTTCTGGCTGAACCACTGGGTAAGCAAGCAAAGAAAAGTCTATCTTCCCAAAACAGGAGAGACTTGAAACAGTAGGAATACAAACTCTCTGCATGTGTCAAACAGACAGACTACCAGACATTAAGAGGCAATTTAGCACCCTCTAGTGGCAACCTATAGGTACCGCAGCAAAAACCACCTGATTCACAGGATTACAGGTTTAAACAGACATATTTATTAGCAGGCAAGACACAATAGCTCAATGGAAGGCTCCCTGTTGAACCAAGTTCCCCAGGGACTCCCACTTACCTTCCTCGCCGCAGGGCTCTGCTGAAAGCAGATGGCTCAATCTTCGCTCATCACGGCGAGCTATGTCACAAGACCTCTAGGGACCAGGGTCCATGGCTAGGAATTCCACTCCCCTGGACCTGTATCGCACCCTGCCAGAAACTTTTGGTATTTGGTCTGACCAAAGTACCGGGCCCCAGGAACCAGCCCTCCTAAGAGAGGCATTACAGACAAAACCTCGTTCTTCTTAACCGGGTACCATTCACTTTGTCTAAGAAGCACCTTTGACGGATCCGGAAACAGCTTGCTTAGGCCACAAAGGAACTATAAGCAAAGCTTCTTTGAACATAAGATAATCGTGCCCAACACCTAAGACACTGGCGAAAAAACGGAGGTACTCCCGGTATGGGAGGGGTTATATAGGGGAGGGGACTTCCTGTCTTGGGTGTGCCAGTGTCCATCACCTAAAGGTAGGCTCTATAACCCACATAGTAATTACTACGCCGCTCTGTGTCCCGTGATGTTAGAGAAAGAAATACCAATGTGTGGGGTATTGACAAGAGGAAGATGAGTTACCCGACCCAACAATGCAGATGAGCTGAATGACTATCAAAGCAACCTGTGCTTCCATACCACCACAGGCTGACTGCCTTCATGCCACGCCGCATTGATGCAGTAATTCATGCAAAAGGAGCCCTGACCAAGTATTGGCTGCATACTATACTGTACACGGACATACTTTTCAGTAAGCCAACATTTCTGTATTAAAAAATCCTTTATTTTATTTGCCTTAATATTCAAATTTTCTGAGATACTGAATTTCGGGTTTTCACTAGCTGTAAACCTTAACCATCAACATTAAAATAAATAAATGTTTGAATTATATCACTCTGTGTGTAATGAATCTATATAATATAGGAGTTTCAATTTTTGAACTGAATTACAGAAATAAATTAACATGTTGATGATATTCTAACTTTTTGAGATGTACCTGCATATTGATATTCATTGCGCTGCACTGGAAGGCCATGTGAACTTTTGCATTCCAACATTTTGCTCTGAATTTAGTTCTTCTAAAGTAGTCCTGTCTTGGCAGTAACTTGAATTTAGCAACATTTTACCATGGATTTTCCCCTTTTTATGATTATTTTAAACAGGTGTTAAAATGACCAAGTGCAAGTACCGGTAATTTAAGTGCAAATTACCAGAAAGTTGATGGAAACTGTTAGTAATTTTTCTATTTGTTTACCACAGAGTCCCCTAGGTGTCTGATGATTCATAAGGCCCCTTTCACACTATGGCGTTTTGCAGGCGCTATTGCGCTCTAAATAGCGCCTGCAATGCGCCCCAAAAAAGCCTCTCAATACTATCCAATGTGAAAGCCCGAGGGCTTTCACAATGGAGCGTTGTGCTTGCAGGAGGCTCAAAAAACTCCTGCAAGCCGCATCTTTGAGGCGCAATAGGAGCGCTAAAAATAGCGCTCCTATAGCGCCCCTGCCCATTGAAATCAATGTGGTAGCGCCTCTAATACGCCCGCAAAACGCCTCAAAGAGGCGTTATTGTGGGCGTTTTTAACCCTTTTTCGGCCGCTAGCGGGGGTTAAAATATCCCCGCTAGCACCCGCAAATCGCGTAAAAAACAAAAACGGTATAGCGGCGCTAAGAATAGCGCCGCTATACCGCCAGCGCATCCAGCGCCTCAGTGTGAAAGTAGCCTAAATGTCAGTGTCAGCAGAAATATACAATACTTTGCATTTGTTCAGAAAAGAGCTGCTACTCAATTGCTAGCTAGTCTACTTTGCACCTGGCTATAATAAACATCATTCTTGTGCTGCTGAAAATTGAGGAGAGTAATATTATTGTCAGAGAGGGTTAATAATTTAACACATAGCAAAAGACCCATGAGAAGTAGATGCATTATACAAAATGGATAATAATAACACTTTTAGACTCTGAATCAGATTAGTAAGAATACAAAATGAGACCTGCTTTCTAGAGGGACTTAAAACCTTTCAATAATCAACTATATAACAGTGCAGTAATGAAATACAAGGTTAAACAAAACAGATGTGGAAACAGAGTATGAATAAGTCTACATTTATATGAGTCTAGCGAAGAAAAATCTATCAGTAATGCTTAGAAAGACATTGTTTTTTTTTAAGTAGCAGGAGAAAGGACATCCCCTGGCTGTTAAGCCTCGTACACACGATCGAGTTTCTCGTCGAAAAACGACAAGAAACTTGCTGGCAGAGCTTTCTTGCCGAGTAAATCGGTTGTGTGTACGCGGCTATCAGGTTTCTCGTCAAGAAAACCGACAAGAATCTCGACGAGAAAAATAGAGAACCTGCTCTCTATTTTCTCGTCGAGATTCTCGTCAGCCTGTTTCTCGACGAGAAAAGTGTGTGTGTGTGTACACTTACCTGTCCTCCGGGAAGCCCGCGCATGCTCGAAATGACTGACGCATGCGCGGCAACTTCCTAGGCATAGTTAGGGTGTAGCAAGATGGCGGCGACGGCATTGAATGTGACGAGCGCACGCTCGTCGTAGTCGATGACGTCACAGTGTTCGCTCCATTCAAAGAACCGCGGGTTCTTTGAATCGAGCGTCTGTACACTCGGCCGGGACAAGTTTCTTGTCCAAGAATCTCGTCAAGAAAAACGTGTTTTTTCCTGACGAGATTCTCGGTCGTGTGTACGAGGCTTTACAGTAAAACCTTTTAAGCAGTGTGGTTTTTGTAGAGCTACAGGACTGCCTTGGACAAGGAAATACAGCAACATTTTACTTTTTCCTTCCATGCTATTAAGGAACTCTGTTCTCTAAACGCTGTTTGTACCCAATGTTTTTTCCAAGCAACAGTTCTTTGCAAAACACTCAACTAAACATACTTGCAGTACAAAAACAACCTACCTTACAGTGATTGTAAAGTCAATTTTTTTCTAATTTTAACAGCTATATACTTACCAGCTCTGTGCAATGATATTGCACAGAGCAGCTCCTTACCACCTCTTCTGGGGTCCCCAGCTAACACCCATCTGCTTTCTCTTGTGTGTGTGGCCCCATAGCAAGCAGTTTGCTATGGGGGCATATATGCGGTCTTGCTTCTAAGGCAGACTGTGTGCATCCATAGACACTCACAGCATGACTTCAGCCCAGCACCCCACTCCCTTCTCACAGGATTTGATTGACAACAGCAGGAGACTATGGGGCTCCCATTGCAATCAGGAGAGCCTGTGAGACCAGGAAGCGGGGACAGAAGACTTACAATTGGGCACAGCACTGGATTGATAAAGGACTTGGGTAAGTATAAGGCCCCTTTCACACGGGACGGATCAGTAATGATTCGCCCCGTGAACCTCCGCTTGCTCAGCAGGGATCGCTCCGTTGATCCCCACTGATTGGGCGGATAACAGGGTGGTACCCGCACACTGTGCAGGGACCGCTCTGTCAGATCTCCACTCTCCCTTATGGGGGGATCGGATGAACACGGACCATCTGTCCGTGTTCATCCGATCCGCTCCGCAGACTGATAGAAAAAAGTGTTGCATCACACCTTCTACAGTACCGCCCAGGGGGCGGACCCTCTGGTATAACCTCTCAGTCTGCATCTCGCAGATCAGTTCGTCAAAAAGCAGTACAAACTTAAAAGGAGGGGTGGGTGCTGTGTCGGTCCATGGACTCAGAGAAAAGGAATTTACTCTTTCGTCCATGGACCGACACAGCTTCTCTATTGACAAAGTGGGACGCCCCAAAGCAGTGTCAGAGAAAAAACGAGGGGTGGTAACAGCATAAAAATAAACTTCACCCCAAAACACAAAACAGCACTCCTCCAACGGAGGAGCTGCAACGCTAAACCGCCGCTTGCAAAACCTTGCGGCCGAAAGAGGCATCCGAAGATGCACCTACATCAACTTTGTAGAATTTTGTGAAAGTGTGAGCGGACGACCAAGTCGCCGCTTTACATAATTGGGAAACAGACGCTTGATGTCGGAAAGCCCAAGAGGCACCTATTGCCCTGGTCGAATGCGCCGTGACAGGAAAGGGGGGCGCTTGACCCTTTAAGGCATAAGCCTGGATTACTATCTGTCGGATCCACCTAGAGATGGTGGCCGACGAGACTGCTTGGCCCTTCTTGGGACCAGCCACCGAAACAAACAGTGAGTCTGACTTCCGGAACAGGGAAGTAGCAGATAAGTATATTCTCAAAGCTCGGACAACTTCCAAGGAATGCAACGCCGACTCCTTAGGATTCGACAGATGAGGACACAAGGATGGAAGTACAATGTCTTCGTTGAGATGAAAAGACGAAACGACCTTCGGAAGAAAGGAAGGCTGCGGCTGCAGCACCACCTTATCCTTGTGGAAAACCAAATAGGGAGCCTTGCAGGACAAGGCTGCCAGCTCAGAGACTCGTCTAACTGACGTAACAGCCACCAAAAAGACCACTTTCTGGGAAAGTGTCAAAAAGGGAATTTCCCTAATATTCTCAAACGGTGCCTTCTGAAGCACCGAGAGGACCAGGTTCAAGTCCCACGGAGGTAGCGGGGGGCGGACCGGAGGGGCCACATGTCGAACCCCCTGCACAAAAGTACTCACGAGAGAGTGAGCCGCTAGGGGTCGCTGAAAAAAGACGGCCAGGGCAGATATCTGTCCCTTAATCGTACTTAGGGCAAGCCTTTGGTCCACCCCATGCTGTAAAAACAGCAGGATTCTGGAAACCAAATAGGTACGCGGATACCATTTAATTTCCTTACACATGGAGATGTAGGCCTTCCAAGTGCGGTGATAAACCTTCCTAGAGGACGGTTTTCGAGCACTTCTCATCGTAGAGATTACTGAGTCTGACAGGCCCCGGTCTCTCAGTACCTGGTTCTCAACAGCAATGCCGTTAAAGCCAATGACTGTAAAGCAGGATGGAGTATGGGACCTTGCGATAGCAGGTCCTTCTGTAGTGGTAGGCGCCAACGTACTAGATCGGCGTACCAAGGACGCTGAGGCCAATCTGGAGCGATTAGAATCATTGGAATTCCCTCTGCCTCCACTCTGCGGAGCAGAAGAGGAAGAAGCCATAAGGGAGGGAAGGCATAGATTAGCCGATACTGACCCCACGATGCCACCAACGCGTCCGTTGCGTCTGCCCATGGGTCTCTTGACCGGGCCACAAACCTCAATTACCTTCCGATTGAGTCGGGAAGCCAGAAGATCTACGTCTGGTATGCCCCATCTTTGGTAGAGGAGTTGGAGCACCTCCGGGTGTAAGGACCATTCTCCCTGGTCCAGCATCTGGCAGCTCAGGTAGTCCGCCTGCCAGTTTTCCACACCCGGAATGTACCCCGCCGACAGTGCCAGTACGCTCCTCTCTGCCCACTTCAGGATGCAAGCGACCTCCGACGCTGCAGCTGAGCTTCTTGTTCCTCCTTGATGATTGACATATGCCACTGCTGTGGCGTTGTCTGACTGGATCCTGACTGGACGCCCTTGCAGCCTCTGAGACCATTTGAAGAGGCACAGCCTGATCGCCCGGATTTCCAGGACATTGATCGGCAGGAGGGCTTCCTCTGGGGTCCAGCAACCTTGCGCCGACTGAACACCCCAGACTCCCCCCCAACCTATAAGGCTGGCGTCCGTCGTGATCACTATCCAGTAAACCGGAAGAAATGACTTCCCGGCCATTAGAGACGGTGCTGTCAGCCACCATACCAGGGATCTCCTGACTAGGTGGCTCACTCGTATTTGATAATCCAGAGATGAAGGGCATTTGTTCCATCTGGACAGAACTTCCTTCTGTAACACTCGAGTGTGGTATTGAGCATATGGGACCGCCTCGAAGGAGGCTACCATGAGGCCCAACACTCGCATGCCAAAACGGAGTGACGACCAATTCCTGGAAGTCAGCTGCCGTACTGCAGCCCCGAAGGGTCTGCAACTTCTCCACAGGGAGGAATACCTTTGCCTCTGAGGAATCCAGAATCAACCCCAGGTACACTAGGCGTTGAGTGGGCACCATACTGACCTTTGCGTGTTTAGTATCCAACCACAGTCTCGAAGAGTCTGACAGGTAATGGACACGCTTACCTCTAAATTCTGAGCTTGAAGGCGCCTTCAGAAGAAGGTCGTCCAAGTGGCCCATGATAGCGATACCCCGCTGTCTTAGAAGTGCCAGAATCGGAGCGAGCACCTTGGTGAACGTCCTGGGTGCTGAGGCAAGGCCAAACAGGAGGGCCACAAACTGGTATTGGTTCTTCCCGAGAGCAAATCACAGAGACTTCTGGTGTCTGGAGTATATGGGAACATGCAGGTATGCGTCCTTGATGTCCAAGGAGGCCAGAAAGTCCCCCTGATGGAGAGCCGTGACTACAGATCAAACCGACTCCATCCGAAATCTTTGTACCTTCACAAAGCAATTGAGGGCTCGGAGATCCAAGATTGGATGAACCCCATCCTTCTTCGGCACAATGAACAGATTTGAGTAAAAACCCTGACCCCGTTCCTGTTCTGGAACTGGAATAACTACCTCGCGTTCCAGTAGACCCTGGACCGCCCCATACAGGGCCTCCCGACGGGTCGGTAGTAGCTGGAGATTGGAGGTGATGAACCTGTCCGGTGGACAAGAGAGAAATTCTATCTTGTAGCCTGAGGAGATTACTCGCAAACCCACCTGTCGGAGACTAGGGCTGTCCACTAAATCGCGAATTTGCGAAGACGTCCCCCCACCCGAGAGCTGGGTGGGGGCGGACCTTCATGCGGACGCAGATTTGTCCGCAGGCTTGTTGGGTATGCGGGACCAAGGACGCCTTTGTCCTTGGGCAGGCGCTTTATCGGCCTGGGGTCTTTTCCCTGTCGCCCTAGGGGGACGAAAAAAACGCTTGCGTGCAGTAAAGGAGGGCCCTTGCCCTTGGCGTGGCCCCTTACCCATGCTAATTTGGGGAAGCAAAGTGCTTTTACCTCCTGTGGCATCCTTGATGATGTCATCCAGAGAAGCCCCAAAAAGTCTGTCGCCCTTAAAAGGCAGATCCAACAGGGCTTTCTTGGAAGTCTGGTCCGCAGACCAGCCTTCTAGCCAGATCAGGCGGCGTATTGCTACTGCATAAACCGAAGCTTTAGACAGCAGGGGAATAGTATCCATGTCTGACTCGCAGACAAACCTAAAGCCCTGGACCAACTGGTCGGCCAATGTTATCTCATCAGGAGGAGCATCTCGCTCCTTAACCCCTGGAGTAGCAATCTTGCCCATTCAGTAAGTGTGTGAGACACTAGGGCCCCCGCCAAATGCCGGGCGTACTGCCGAGCCTACCACTGAGTATAGGTAGCAAGCGAGTGCTTCAGCCTTCTTATCCACAGGGTCCTTGAAAACAGGAGCCCCTTCTACAGGAATTGTGGTGGCTCTATTAAGTCTGGACACCGGAGGGTCCACTATAGGGGGAGAGGTCCATTTCTTCAGAAAACTCTCCTCAAAGGGGTACCGTACCGCAAACCTCTTTGGGGCTGTAAAGACCCTCAGTGGGTTCTCCCATTCCTTGTATAAGAGTTTATCAAAAGACACACAAGGGAACACCTTAGCAGTGCGGGCAGGTCTATGAAACCCAAGTGGACCGGAGTCTCTGCTGCTTCTGCAGTATTTTCCAACTTTAGCGTATCCCGCACTGCAGTAATAAGGTCAGATACCAATGCCGTCTCGCGTACTGACCTGGACTTGGAGTCATCCTCACTGTCCGGTCACGGTCTGCAGTCTCTGATGCGTCAGAATCTGGCCGTAGCTGGACCTGGTTCTGCATCAGAATTATCCCCAGAAGCTTGCAGGGGACGGGGCATTTACTACCCCCTGTATTCCCGTGCGCTGCTTCCACCCTGGCAGCAAACGCCTCTAGGATTGCCATCATAGCGTTCATAGACACCTCAGGGGCACCAGTTGCTAAATCTGGTGTTTCAGGGGAGAAGACATCTGGCTCAGATGCCATGCTGACCACACGCTGACACCCACAGGGCTCCAGGCAAGATATCAATAGGCCACCCTCCTGCGCTGCAGAGATGCTGGGTTACCCAGAGGACTCACCACCCTGGACCGGTACTGCTATGCTACCGTGTGCTGCGCCTGTGATGCTGTCCCCCTGCTGCTGTGTCAGTCTGCTTCTTTTATCAGCACTTCCTGTGTGAATTTTCGCGCCAGTGTAATGCACCCTAGAGGCCGGAGGCTCTCGCAAAATGGTTGCCAAAAAACGTCTGTATGGAAGATAATGTGGGCTCTAAGAAAATGGCCGCTGAGCCAAAGATAGAGGTCAAGCAGCTGTAGCCCACAAAAAGATGGCCGCCGAACGGCAATATATACATACAGGGTGGACAAACATGGCCGCCGATCAGCTGATAGGGGCCAGTGGGTGTGGCCGAACCACAGGAAGATGGCCGCCGGGCAGTCACAAGAGGCCGAACTCAGCATGGACCACCCCAAAATGGCCGCCGACAGCATGAAGGAGGAAGCACATACAGGTAAGCAGAAATTAAATTTCTTTTAAATGTTAGTTACAGCCAGCCCCGCTCCAGTGGAACCCCTTAGGTGACCCCCAGCAACCTTTAGCTAGAAGCCCAGGGAGGAGGGAAAGGCAGGGAGAGAGGGAAGAAAGGGGCCACAACCACTTACTTGATCTCTCCAGTAGAGGTCGACCGATATATCGGCTGGCCGATATTTGGCCATTTTTGATAAATCGGCATCGGCCGATTTATTATCAAGATTAGGCCGATATTTCAGACTGACCTCCGCTCATTCTTCCTTCTCCACACTCAGCGGCTCTGGCTGCATCAAGCGCCGCGCTGAGTGTGTGAGCAGAGAGGAGAGAGAGACAGAGAGGAGCTGTCAGCTTGATGTCGGAGGTGGGCGGGACCCGGCAGCTAAATTACACCAGCCAATGATTGGGCTGCTTTAGAAAGGGGGCGGGGCCACATACACGTAGCGACCCGACCAGATACCATCCCATTAGCTGGTGTAATATAGCTGCTGGGTCCCGCCCACCCCGGCCCGGGTCCCGCCCACCCCGACATCGAGCTGACAGCTCCTCTCTGTCTCTCTCTCCTCTCTGCTCACACACTCAGCGCGGCGCTTGATGCAGCCAGAGCCGCTGAGTGTGTGAGCAGAAAGGAGAGAGAGAGAGGAGCTGTCAGCTCGATGTCGGGGTGGGCGGGACCCGGCCGGGGTGGGCGGGACCCAGCAGCTATATTACACCAGCTAATGGGATGGTATCTGGGCGGGTCGCTATGTGTATGTGGCCCCGCCCCCTTTCTAAAGCAGCCCAATCATTGGCTGATGTAATTTAGCTGCTGGGTCTGCAAAATCAGTGCAATCTGTCAGTGCCGCCAGCCAGTGCCACCGCCAGCCAGTGCCACCCGCCACCGCCAGCCACCGTCAGAACCCCCCGCCACCGCCAGCCAGTGCCACCCGCCACCGCCAGCCAGTGCCACCCGCCACCTCCAGCCAGCGCCAGTCAACGCCACCCGCCACCGCCAGCCAGCACCACCCGCCGCCACCGCCAGCCAGCACCACCCACCGCCAGCCAGCGCCGCCAGCCAGCGCCACCTGCCACCGCCAGCCAGCGCCACCCGCCACCGCCAGCCAGTGCCATCTGTCCCAAACTAGTGCCATCTGTCAGTTCCAAACAAGTGCCACCTGCTAGTGCCAATCAGTGCCAGTCAGTGCCAATAGTGCCATCTGTCAGTTCCAAACCAGTGCCACCTGCCAGTGCCATCTGTCAGTTCCAAACCAGTGCCACCTGCTAGTGCCAATCAGTGCCACCTGCCAGTGCCAATAGTGCCATCTGTCAGTTCCAAACCAGCGCCATCTGCTAGTGCCAATCAGTGCCACCTGCCAGTGCTAATCAGTGGCTCCTGCCAGTTCCACACCAGTGCCACCTGCCAGTTCCAAACCAGTGCCACCTGCCAGTGCCAACTGTCAGTTCCAAACCAGCGCCATCTGCTAGTGCCAATCAGTGCCACCTGCCAGTTCCACACCAGTGCCACCTGCCAGTTCCAAACCAACGCCATCTGCTAGTGCCAATCAGTGCCACCTGCCAGTGCTAATCAGTGCCTCCTGCCAGTTCTACACCAGTGCCACCTGCCAGTTCCAAACCAGTGCCACCTGCCAGTGCCAATCAGTGCCACCTGCCAGTTCCACACCAGTACTGAGGACATCAAGTGTGTGCTAGAGTGACGGGAGTAAGCAGGAAGGAGTGGAGTGGGTGAGGGTTTTTTTTGTTTTTTGTTTTTTTTTAATCGGCCACACAAAAATCGGCCACAAAAATCGGCCACAAAAATCGGCCATCGGCCGCCCAAATTTCTAAATATCGGCATCGGCCAGCGAAAAACCCATATCGGTCGACCTCTACTCTCCAGGAATGTCCAGCTAAATCACCCAGAAGAGGCAGGGGAGTTTTACTTACCTATCCTGCATGTATTATGCTGGAAGACATTCCAAACAGATCATCGTCCGCGCACGGAAGGTAACTGTTGGCCAGGCATGCTGTGATTGGACCCAAAAGGGACGATCATATGTATGCCCTGGAGCGTGACGCTCACCGGACAGGCTGCTGCGACTCGGCCGTAAGGTCAGCCGAAGCTGAGCGGTCCGATGCAGGCCCTGGAGCGTAGGCTCACCGGCCACCCGTGGAGCGACGGGCATGTCGTGGAAAACCCAGCGCGTAGGTAGGGTCGGCACACACTCGATGGCCGAAACTGGGGAGACTACAAGGATCGAGGATCCAGCCTGTCACCAAGTCGGCAGTTGATCGAAGATCGCAGGAAACAAAAAATGTAGCAAAAAAATATATATTTTTTCCCCCGGACCAATGGGCCCGAAGGGAGCCATGTCCTACTCCTTGCTAGACAGAAAAAAACTGATCTGCGAGATGCAGACTGAGAGGTTATACCAGAGGGTCCGCCCCCTGGGCGGTACTGTAGAAGGTGTGATGCAACACTTTTTACAAGTTTTTCTGCCTAGTCACTCCTAATTAACGGATAATACCCACTTTGTCAATAGAGAAGCTGTGTCAGTCCATGGACGAAAGAGTAATAGGAATTTTTCTATCCAGAAAAACGGAGCATTGCGGACACGGAGAAGATCGGGTGTCAGCGGATGTTTCATCCGCTGACACCCGCGATCTCATATGGACCTATGTATGTCCCTTTTTCATCCGTAAACGGATGGATGAAAAAGCGGACATACGGTCCGTACATGTGAAAGGGGCCTTAGGGAGGAGGGAGAGAGGTATCAGGCAGTGAAAGGATTTTTACCTTAATGGAGATAATTCATTAAGGTAAACAAACTTTATTGTTTAGAAGCACTGTAAGCTAAAGGACCTAAATTGAAAAAACTGTTCCCAAAAAAAGGCATGAATAGGGCAAAGAACAAGTGACCAGAAATAACCAGATGCTCCCTGCTGTGGATCTTTTCACAAATACCAAATTTACCATAAACAAGAAAAACAGTCTCCTGCGCTCAGAAGTTTGGTCTCTTGGTGACACAACCAGAGTGTTCCGTTAAAAGGAAATGCCCAGAGATCTTGCTGCCCCCCTCAGATTAACCGCCCTATACTTGCCAACACATTGTAAGTGCATTACGTTTTATTTCTACAATAAATGTGTATGCAATATCACACTATGGAGCTTTGTCTTTTCCTCTGAGATACCAACCACGGTCCATATCTGTATCCTGATACTGGCAGTGAGTCTGAAGGGAGACCTAAAATCCCTGTGCTCACATTGACCGCCGTAATAGTGGTCTATTTTATCTGGTAAGGAGATTTGATATCACTTCCTGCGGTGTCTTTATTGGTGGATGGAATTTCTCCTATTCAAAGTTTTTCTTCATATCAAGACACCATACTTCAAGGATATGTTTCCTCTCTTTGATATCCATTGCTGATTGCCAGCAAGATACACTTATTTCACTATTGTGACGGGGACTATTTTCTTTCATATGGTTTTTTCTCATCCATTTGTGTTTTACCACATTTTTATATGCACCTTAGTATGCAATTATTATTGGTCATATTTTCCATATGTTTTATCACATTAGGTTTATGTTCACTTATTAGCGCTGTACTTTATTTTTATTTTATGTGTTTTGAATTCTGTTTCTGAATTTTGGTACTGGCAGCATTTTTTCACTTCACTTGTGGTTATCTATAATTTTATATTTTTGCTCACTATCTAGCGCAGTGTTTCCAAATTTTTTTTGGCTTTTTAAACATTTGATATGTTTTCTATTTTCCATTGTGAATAAAATATGGGTGATTTGCAAATCATTGATTTTGTTTTTATGTAGATGTAGCAATACCCCCTGTTAAGAGGGTCGCTGATATAGATTTTGGGCCTGTAACACACTGCTGTCAACCCCCAGTAACTGGCTCTATCCTCCCCTGGCACAGATAGCAGTAAATATGGTAATGTGGAACCCGTTGGCTATGGGAATCACAATACCGCAATAAACATATAACCACACAGCGTATTTGCTTAACCACAAATACGTTTTACTGGGAATAAACTATATAGTTGAACAGTAGTACATATGCCAATGCAGAGCCCTGCAATGTTAACTGTAAAGCATATAATTTCCAACAGTATTTCACACACTCAATGTCAATCAACTGTGCTCGCGAGCTTCCCCCTCGTGGGCAAAGATGGCGCCCAAACAGTGTCTAGTTACTTTTAAAGTCAGGCCCGAGTATAGCAGATACGATGCTCCATTGGGAGAGATCTTCGCTATCAATGGTGGTGCACTTAAAAGGGTATTTGTAATCCACAGGGAAAAAGAACAGTCATCTACTTGATATGCACTAAAGGATTCAACTATTGCTGCACAACACACGGTCCATCTTAGGTGCACTGCAACACTCCGGTAAACTATGGTCCCTGAACGGGGAACACTGAGCCTAAAGATTAGTCAATAAATCCTTGAGCAAGTGCTCTCTCACCCGTCCGGACCAGTCCACACAACCGACTCCCGCAACCGAGCTTCCGTACACAGTCTCAGCAGGCTCCAATTGCTAGGTGAGCGATGTCCAAAGAGACCCGCGTGTTGCTCCGCTCCTCCTTAAATAAGCCTTACCCAGCAGACCTTGCGCCGGGCAATGCACTGTGGGTGTCCCGCTGTACTCTGGGTATAGTAGTCTTTCAGGCTCCTTAAAGGGACACCCCGCTACATAGATTTTACACAGCGTCCCAACTTTTTGGAATTGGGGTTGTATACCTCTACACCTCCCAACTGTTGCACATATGCACTTCTGAAGAACACATTAGCATAGTTTATCAAAAATAAAGTCTTTGTGTTACTTGGCCTTGCAAAAGAAATAAAGCAATGGATTTCCAGAGTCAGAGCTGTAATGCACAGAAAGGGGCCAAGTGATCAAGAAGCCTTAAAACTTATTTTGGAAAGCTGGAGGATGAATAAAGGGGGTAGCAGTAGCTTTAGGGTATCCTAGATGTCAAAGAAAAATATGATGTACAAGAGAAATGCTCATTACTGTAAAACAAGTCACTTTAAGGGCATAGACTACAAGTTAATATCGAAACCTCCGCAAATTTACAGAACACTGATATATTAATCTTATTATCAGAAAAAATATACTTAAAAAAGGATGTAACTGTTCAAGTAATTTCATAGTTTCTTCTTTAAATACAGGATAAAGTCATCATATTACCAGATATCACTTTAGTACTGCACATGTACTTTTCCTACATCACATGTTTTGACTTTTAGTCTGTGCCATTAACAGCTAGTCACCCTACTGACCATGCTGTGACTGAAAAGAGTTGCTAATCTTAAATTGCCAATCAATCAATTACAGCATTGCAAAGAAATTTATTGCGTCAAGTGATAGAAATCACTCTAAGTGACGGGGTCCAGATTAACAGCCAAATGCTGCCTGCAATTTGCAACTCTCCATTAACTTTGACATTTGTGGCTTTCTTACTAGGTATTAAAGACTGAAAAGTAGATCACACAGACATCTTTACATATACAGGTCACTGCATCACTACAAAAAGTAAAATAGGTTTTATTCCAATGCTTAGGGTATTTTCACACTTACACATAATTAAAAGATTGAACCAGTTATCAAAGAGATACAAAGAACCCAGTCCAATTATCCACAATTAATCCAAAATGTCCCTTATTTGTTATACACACACAGAATATGTATATGTGTGTGTGTATATATATATATATATATATATATATATATATATATATATATATATATATATACACATACACACACACACACACACACAGTATATATAGATTTCTCAATAAAGAGAAATAAAGGCAGATATTTGTCCATCATGCCACAAATTTATTCTGCAGCAGGACAATGACCCCAAACATACAGCCAATGTCATTAACTACCTCAATACCATTTCACTTTCACCATCTTCCTGCCCAGGCCAATTTTCAGCGCTGTCACACTTTGAATGACAATTGCGCAGTAATGCTGTACTCAAATACATTTTTTATAATTTTCTTCCCACAAATAGTGCTTTTTTTTATTTTTTGCTTAAAAAACGAAAAAAAAGACCAAAAATTTGGGGAAAAAAATAAACGTTTTTCTTACTTTGTGTGAAAATGTTGTAAATATTTTTTTCCTTTATTGATATGCGCTGATGAGGCTTCATGGATAGGCACGGATGAGGCAGCACTAATATGAAGCAGTGATGGGTACTGATATGCAGCACATATGAGCACTGATAGGTGGCACTGATGGGCGGCACTGAAAGGCCTCACTGAGGGGAACAGACTGGTGTCACTGATGAGCACAAAGTGGCATAATTGATGAGCACTTTTGGGGCTGCATTGTGATCAGGACACTGATCATCAGTGCCGTGACTGCCTATATAAGTCTCCTATGTGAGGAGATGCCGCTGATCAGCTCAGCTCACCTCACACGCTATCTGCTGTCCTCACTTCACACTGAAAAACGGTATCCTCTCATTTACACGTGACCAGCTGTGATTGGACACAGTCGGTCACATGGGTAAAGAGCGTGGCTCTTTGCCGAGATCGGGGCCTTGCTGTGTCAGCCGAGGGGCGTGGCTAAACTAGAGGCCGTCATATGACGTTGTCCCAGAACAAGAGTCGCCCCCTGCTCTGCTATCATTTCTTTAGGGCAGCGGTAGGCAGTTAAGAACTGTTGTGCTGGTTTGGCCCCCCACAGAGCCCTGATCTCAACAGCAAGTCTGTCTGGGATTACATGAAGACACAGAAGGATCTGAGGCAGCCTACATACACAGAATATCTGTGGTTAGTTCTCCAAGATGTTCGGAACAACCTACCTGCCTTCAAAAACTGGGTGCAAGTGTACCTAGAAGAAACTAGAAGAATTGATACTGTTTTTAAGGCAAAGGGTGGTCACACCAAATATTGATTTGGATTCCTCTTCTGCTCATTTACTTTCCATATTATTAACTGATAAAAATAAAATATTAACACTACTATTTCTGAAAGCACTCATAGTTTACGGCATTTTTTCACACTACTATGCTGCCTAGGGAATTGTATATTACAATGACTCCGAAACATGTTTCATACTGGACTGGGCATGTGTGCGCTTTGTATGCAGGGAGTAGGCTCAGTGTTTTTGTAACCATCGTCCTTTAAGCCCCACCCACTTATAAAGCAATTTGGCCTTACATTTCTGCTTCATTACTGACAACCTATTTTATATTGTGGCGAGGAAGGAGGGGTTAAAAAATGATCGACCCCAGATTATACTAGGTACATCGTTGAGAAGAATAAACTTACGAAAACCTCTCCACAAACCACAAGCAAACAACTACAGCCACTGCAATAAATCTCCTTACTAGTCCTTTGAGAGTTAAACATTTTGTTTACCAAGACAACATAATGATAAGCACACATTGTGATTTTACAACACACACCTTTTCATTCTCCATTTTCCCTGCAGTGTCACAAGCATTTCTCCCATTTCAGGTCAGCTCAGAACAAACAATGCATCTATCCCACACATCAAAGAGAACCTTTCATGGTGCCAGATCTGCATGATGTTCCATATAGATAATTATTGCTACCACTTTTCAAGGATTGAAGCTGCACAAGCTTTTGTGATGAACGTCTGCATCTACTGTTCTCTACACTGATCAAACAGAGCAAGTTTATATAAATCTTTTACTATTAGACAATACTGTTACACTGGACACATAGTGTGACAATTATTTTGTGGGAAGTACACACCAAAGAGCCATCATGGTTAATTATATCAGTTCCAAGATTTTATCATGGTTAATGGAATTTATCATAAAGTAGAAATTATAGACAAACCACATTTACACCAATCACTTGGTCTATAATACATCTTTCTAAAGCTTTTAAAATTAGACTTTCAGAAACATAATTCCCAAACTACACTAAACAATCTGATGCAGACATTTTCTGTAGCAAAGATTGTAGAAAATGGGTCGCCACATAAAGCATCACTTCAAATAAACATTATACTTGTTATCATTAACATAGCTACTTAAAAAAAAAAATGCTGCTTGCCTTTTTAAGTGCTTTTTACTTGTTTAAAAAGGACATGCTCTCACTGCTTTGTCGTGTTTAAGAGGGCGCTGTGGAATAATCAATCTGGTCTGTACTGTGTTTATAGTTCTTTATTATGAGCTGCAAACTTTTTGAACTCTGTCTGTCCTAACACAGGGTTACAAAGTCAGAAACCACCCTCCAGGATTGTATGTTAATTAGATATAGTGTGAATTGGAACACAAAGATGTAGTGGGGTTTTCCAAGATTTGAAGATTTGAAGTAGCTTTATGACGTCAAACACCACTGTCTAAGGATTGGAACAGCAAAATACAAGTGAATGTTTAAAGCCAGCTTTTTATCATATAGAGTTTTATGTATGATTCAATTTAAACAGGTTGCAAACCGCTAGATTTTTTTCTTTTTATTACCCTGCAAGGTAATGTCATAATGTGCTTGTATGCATCGCATACTCCAGAGCAACTGCTACTCCAATTGAGAATCCTGTACCCCGTAGACAACTCTGTACAAAACACCAGAGGAATTCGGAGGACAGAAAATCCACAGGCACAGGACTGAGTCCTGAGAACCAGACTGGCAGCAAGGGTTAGGCCACCGTAGCATTTCAGCCTTGAATAGAAAAAACAGGCAAGGCTAGAACAAGAAAAACAGCTCCAGGCAAGAACCATCCTAATACCATTATACAGGCAAGATTAAAGACTATTCCCAAAATAAGAAAGCAACTACAGCCAAGGCACTGCCCACCTGAACCACTTACCACCCCCGGGCGCTCCAACGATGCCAAGACAATCACAGAACTTGACCCCAACAGGAAGCAGACGACAGGATTCCAGTAAGAAAACAAGGCCCCTGCACCAGAAAGAGGCTAGGAGCCCTCCTCAGCTTGGCAGGTTTGCAACCCTAGAGGGGAACTGCCCAGAAGCAAAGAATGAAAACTCCAACCCTGGGCCTGGATTAATAGACCACTATATCAGAGAACCCTGGTCCTTGGTATTTGTTAGCTGGAGTAACAAATAAACCATTCTCAGAATGAAAGAAAATGGAAGCACAGAAACTGCAACCAAGGAAACCCATAAACCTAGGACAGTAATCAAAAAGTCAGATAGAGGAATTGAGGAGCCAGAATCAAAACACCCAGCTAGAACTGTGACTAATATCAGGTACTCCGGGCTAAGAGACATATCAGTGCAGTCCAAAAGATTACAAATCTGCAAGGCTGAGACTGTCAACAAAGAACAGTAGATTGGAGGTAACCAGGCACTCCAATATTAGGGCCAGTTAAAGAGAAGCCAGTAAACCTACCATCATATCTCTGTAGTATGGGAGATACCCCACCAAAGCACAGAGAGATCATGCAAACTCCATGCAGGTAGTGTGCTGGATGGGATTCCAACTAAGGGCCCCCAGTGCTGCAATGCAGAAATGCTAACCACTAAGTCACCATGCTGACCCACATAAAGCACCCAGGACTGGCCACCAGACTAGCACAGTATCCAAGAGATCCACAAGAGCCACCCAGAAAACAAACAGGTGATATGAAGAGATATGAAACATTAGGTAAGCAGGATTAAATGGAACTGTTATTAATAACCCCCGTGGACTACGTCCCGAAACCAGCTACTTCTGGGGTACCCTCCCCTGACACAACATCTCTCTGATGCGACAGGGGTGCTGTCTTTCTGGGGGGTTACTGTGACAGAGCAATGAGGGGGCCTTTGGTCATGTTTCCCCTGTGAGAACCACTTACTGGCTGCCCTAGAGTCCAGCATAGGGTTGTTGCAGCTGACCATGCACACAGCTGGGGCCTGCATTAGCTTGCTGGCCAAGCTAGGGTAACTACTAAATCTATATTATCCAGCCTGTTGCCCAGCTCAGCTGTTGATTATAGGTCTTGAAGTCTAAATAACAAAAACAAGAAAAGAAAAAACAAACTCTGCAAAAATAAATTTGCAGCAGGGAGCTTAAGTCTTTACTCCTCAACACTAGGCTAAAAACTGAGCTGCCTCTAGCAAATAGGGGGTTTGGCCATTGTCAGGTATCACCCCTAGGTTGTGCCTTTGTTTTTGTTTTTTTTCCCCTAGTGTCCTACTCCTGAAGGGGCATTATAACCCAATGGTCAGAGATCAAGATCTCAACTGTGCCCTTCAATGAACGTAAGATTAAGGAATTTTAAGGACTGTTATTCACACATTTTTGGATCTAGCTTTCATCATTAGGGATGAGCTTCAAGCTCGACGAAGATCAAACTTTATGGCCCGTTCGCGCCAAATTCGAGTGGTGCATCGCGGCCCATAATGCACTGCGCATCATCGCAGTGCATTGCTGGCTGATGATTGGCCAAGCATGCACTATGACCTGCATACTTTGGCCAATCACAGCGCCGTCAGCACAGAGAGCCAAAATTGGACAAAGGCAGAGTGCTCAGGGGATTAGGTACACGCCCCACACTATATAAGGCCGCCTGCACTTCGCGGCCTTGTGTAGTGTGTTGTGGCGTTCAGACAGAGAGAGAGAGAGAGACACACATTTTATTTCAGTTAGCTAGATTGAGCAGGCAGTAGATTAAGTTAGATCAGTAAATTTAGTATATATGCATTCCAGGCTTTGTATGTGTAATATATATATATTGTGAGGGGGTTAGCTCGGCAGCGGGTGTGTGTGACCCCCGGGATGGGCTCCCCACACAAAACAGGCCCAGCAAACGGAGGTTGTGGTTTTCAAAATCAAAAAGGTGCGGTTTATTTTCTATTTACAGTGACAAAACACGGCAAAGCAAAAGAAACATAAACAAAATAAATCCTGGTCAAGTTGACCTCTGACTAAACATACAGGTTTCCTAACTAACAACTGGGATCAGCCTAGTGCTGTCCTAGTCCCTAAGTCCCTGGTTTTAAATGTCCAAGCAAATAGCCACACAGGCTTTGTCTCACTGCACAGGGGTTCACTCTCCCTAGACAGTCCACACAGGTCTGGTTCCAGGCATGAGCTAACATCTAATGAAGCTGGGAGTTCTTATAGAGGCCTAAATGAGCTGACAAGCTTCAGCTGGTCTCATCAACTCCCTGTCTGCACGACGCCCCACACTCTCCCTAGACATATGAGTCATCCATGAGCCCACTAGCCTTAGCTGGGCTTATACAACTCTCCACCTAGTTGTATAAGTCGGCGTAAAGCCTGAATCTGGGCGAAATATATCTACCCCCCTGGATGCAACCAGGTGACTTTACCTTCCTGCTGTCACATACCCCCCCTCTTGTTTTAACCTCGGGGTTGGAACACCAGCAATCAGGCATTCATGTACTCGAGACAAAGCATCCACATTCCCCATTTGAACGCCAGGGCGATGCTTTACTGTGAAGTTGAATTCCTGGAGGGCCAGGAACCACCTATTCACTCTTCTATTTGTTTCCTTGTTTTGAGCCATCCACTTTAACGGAGCGTGATCCGTAACCATGTCAAAGTGCCTACCTAGCAGGTAGTACCGAAGGGAATCTAGAGCCCACTTCACCGCTAAACACTCCTTTTCAACGGTGGCGTAATTTACCTCATGGGACTTCAACTTCCTGCTGAGGTAAATGACTGGGTGCTCTTCCCCGTTCCAGACCTGGGACAATACTGCTCCTAACCCCACATCTGACGCATCACTTTGTACGACAAAGTCTTTAGAGAAGTCGGGTGAGTACAACACTGGCTGGCTACATAAGGCTTGTTTCAAGAATTGGAATGCTGCCTCAGCCTCGGGGGTCCATTTAATCATGACCGACCCTTTCCCCTTCGTCAGGTTGGTTAGGGGCACAGCCTTAGAAGCAAAGTGGGGAATGAATCGCCGATAATACCCAGCGATTCCCAGAAAGGCTCGTACCTGCTTCTTGCTGTTGGGACGTGGCCAACTCTGGATGGCCTCGACTTTGTTGAGTTGGGGTTTTATTACTCCCCTCCCAATGGTGTACCCAAGATATTTGGCCTCCTCCTGCCCAATGGTACACTTCTTGGGGTTAGCCGTAAACCCCGCTTCCCGAACAGAGTCCAGGACTGCTTGCACTTTTGGCAGATGTGAGGCCCAATCTGTGCTATGGACAATTACGTCATCCAGGTAAGCCGCAGCATACTTCCGATGGGGCCTCAGCATCTGGTCCATTTTCCGCTGGAATGTGGCCGGCGCATTCTGTAACCCGAACGGCATTCTTTTATATTGGAACGCCCCGTCTGGGGTTACAAATGCGGTTTTCTCTTTGGCCGACTTGGCCAGGGGGATTTGCCAATACCCTTTTGTGAGGTCAAGAGTCGTCATGTATCGGGCTGTTCCCAGCCGGTCGATCAACTCATCTATACGTGGCATGGGGTAGGTGTCAAATTTTGTAACTTTGTTCAACTGACGAAAATCGTTACAAAATCGCCAGCTCCCATCCGGTTTAGGCACCAACACGATGGGACTAGACCAATCACTTTGGGACTCCTCTATCACCCCTAAGTTCAGCATTTTCTGTACTTCCTCCCGTATTGCCTCCCGTCGGGCCTCTGGGATCCGATAGGGTTTTAACTTCACCCTTTCACCGGGCGGGGTAATGATGTCATGCTCTACCCCAGATGTTTGTCCCGGCAGCTCAGAGAATACCTCCTTGTTGCGAAGCACAAACTCCTTAACCTCCTGTTGTTGGGGTTGTGACAAGGTGGCTGCTATTCCAACCTCAGGAATCACGCAACCAGTTTGAGCTGGTGACCAAGTGTCTGCGACTAGGGACTCTCTATCCCTCCAGGCTTTCAACAGATTAACGTGATAGATCTGTTCGGGCTTTCGCCTTCCTGGTTGTCTGACCTTGTAATTCACTTCGCTCACTTTTTCCATTATCTCGTAGGGGCCTTGCCATTTGGCAAGGAATTTACTTTCAACCGTAGGGACAAGTACCAGTATCCTATCCCCCGGGGAAAAGGTACGGGTCTTGGCTCCACGGTTGTACACTCTCTGCTGTGCTAACTGCGCTTGGGCCAAATGTTCCTTCACGATGGGCATTACCTGTGCAATTCGGTCTTGCATCAGGGCGACATGCTCAATCACACTCCTGTGGGGAGAACTCTCACTTTCCCAAGTTTCCTTGGCAATATCCAACAGCCCTCTTGGGTGTCTCCCATACAGTAACTCAAAGGGGGAGAATCCCGTAGAGGATTGGGGCACCTCCCTAATAGCAAACATCAGATAAGGAAGTAGACAGTCCCAATCCTTTCCATCTCTATCCACCACTTTCTTCAACATTTGTTTTAGGGTTTTGTTGAATCTTTCAACCAGGCCATCGGTTTGGGGGTGATACACAGATGTACGTAATTGCGTCACTTTGAATAATTTACACAGCTCCTTCATAACCCGGGACATAAAGGGTGTACCTTGGTCCGTAAGCAGTTCTTTACAAATACCCACCCGGCTAAACACAAGAGATAGCTCTTTGGCTATGGTTTTGGCCGAGGTATTTCGGAGAGGGATCGCTTCTGGATAACGGGTGGCATAGTCCATTATAACTAATATGTACTGGTGCCCCCTAGCGGACTTGATTATAGGACCTACCAAATCCATGGCGATCCTCTCAAACGGGACCTCAATGATGGGTAGAGGGACCAGCGGGCTACGGAAATGTGGCATCGGGGCCGACCTCTGACACACAGGGCAGGAGGAACAATAATTTTCTACGTCCTTCATCACCCCCGGCCAATAGAATCTCTGTAATACCCTCTCTCGGGTTTTCTCTGTCCCCAGATGACCTCCAAGAATGTGCCCATGGGCCAACTCCAACGCCAACTTCCTGTAAGGTTTGGGCACCACAAGCTGCTCAACGGTTTCTTCTGCCCTTTTTGCCACCCGATACAGTAGGTCCTTCTCTACGCTGAAGTATGGGTAAGTGCAGGTATTATCTGGGTTCACTAACTCGCCATCTATTTTCACTACGTTTTCCCGTGCCTTTATTAGGGCGGGGTCTTTCAACTGTTCTGTGGCAAAGTTTTCCCTGTGAACCTCAAGATCAGAAAACTCCACAGACGGTAGGTTTTCGTCTGAGGAGGTGGGCTCCTCTCCAATTTCTTGAGTCCCCCCTGCCAATACTGATAAGGGAAATTCCGGAGAGTCCTCACCACTCTCAGGGGAGTTCTGGCTATCACATTCCTGGTACATAGGGGTACCAGTGAGGGGCTCAGGATCATCCCACAGTTCCCAGAACTTCGGAAAATCCCTTCCCACAATGGCGTCATGCGGTAACTGAGATACTAAGCCCACTGGATGAGAGAGGGTACCTTTGGGGGTCTCGAAACACACTGTAGTCACTGGATACTCTCGGGTGTCCCCATGCACACAAATAACAGCTACCTTGCTATTCGCAGAGACCTCTGTTTTAACTAACTCAGCCTTTATCAGGGTCACAAGGCTACCTGAATCCAGCAATACCACAACATTTCTACCATTAACACACATTTTGCATAAATGTTTCTCAGTTCCTCGAATGGCAGTGCATGCGACTGTCGCACACAGCGACTGACGTCTGCCCGTCAGAAAGTCACACTGCATGGGTTCCTCCACAACCGGGCAATTGGCTGCAATATGTCCCGCTTGCCGGCAGCGGTAGCAAACGATCCTTCTTGCCGCCTCTTGAGCCGCTGATTTCCCAAGGCTGTTCTCGCCAAACTTGGGGTAGAGCTCCCACCCTCTCACTCTCTCCACCCTCACCCCTTGGAATCCTCTTATCCGCCCCTGGGGATGGTCTGGTCTTAGGGTGGAAAGTCCGAGTGTCTCTGGAAGAGGCCGTCAGGTTCTCTGTAGCCAAGTATTTCTCCACACGATCCACAAGACCATCGGCCGTCTCTGGGTCTCCATGGCTTACCCACTTTTGGATGGCAGTAGGAAGAGCTCTCAAAAACCGATCCATTACAACACGTTCCACAATCTTTGGTGCGGACAAAGTCTCTGGCTGTAGCCACTTTCTGCTCAGGTGAATGAGATCATACATTTGAGACCTGGGGGGTTTTCCAAGCTGGAAAGTCCAGTTATGCACACGCTGAGCCCGGACAGCCTGGGTGACACCCAGCCTTGCCAATATTTCAGCTTTTAGCATCACATAGTCTTTTGCTTGGTTAGGCTCTAGGTCATAGTAAGCTTTCTGCGATTCACCAGTTAACAGAGGAGCCACCAGTCCAGCCCACTGCTCCTCAGGCCACTTTTCTCTTTCAACGGTCCTTTCAAATGTGGTCAAAAATACCTCTGGATCATCCTCTCCAGTCATTTTTGTCAATAAACGACTCACCCCAAAGGACGCGGTATTAGTGGGACGGCTTTCCTCACTGGTCTGCGGACGTTGCTGCATTACTGCTTCCATCTGTTGTTGTAGTCTCTGCTCTTGCTTCTGCAACAGGTCTATGAAGCGGGCCTCAGATTGCTGCTGGGCTCGTTGCTGAGCCTCCAGACTCTGTTGCAAAGTTGCGTTTGTCTGCTGCTGGGCTGCAAGGCTCTGTTGATGAGCTTGCTGCTGGGCTGCGAAGTTCTGTTGTTGAGCTGCAAGGCTCTGTTGATGAGCTGCAAGGCTCTTTTGCAAACCTGCATTTGTCTGCTGTTGATTGGCATTTGCTAGAGCCAGCTGCTTCAGTATCTCCTCCATGCTGGCTTAAAAAAAAACTGCCACTGGTTCTCCACCAACTGTGAGGGGGTTAGCTCGGCAGCGGGTGTGTGTGACCCCCGGGATGGGCTCCCCACACAAAACAGGCCCAGCAAACGGAGGTTGTGGTTTTCAAAATCAAAAAGGTGCGGTTTATTTTCTATTTACAGTGACAAAACACAGCAAAGCAAAAGAAACAAACAAAATAAATCCTGGTCAAGTTGACCTCTGACTAAACATACAGGTTTCCTAACTAACAACTGGGATCAGCCTAGTGCTGTCCTAGTCCCTAAGTCCCTGGTTTTAAATGTCCAAGCAAATAGCCACACAGGCTTTGTCTCACCGCACAGGGGTTCACTCTCCCTAGACAGTCCACACAGGTCTGGTTCCAGGCATGAGCTAACATCTAATGAAGCTGGGAGTTCTTATAGAGGCCTAAATGAGCTGACAAGCTTCAGCTGGTCTCATCAACTCCCTGTCTGCACGACGCCCCACACTCTCCCTAGACATATGAGTCACTCTCCACCTAGTTGTATAAGTCGGCGTAAAGCCTGAATCTGGGCGAAATATATCTAACCCCCTGGATGCAACCAGGTGACTTTACCTTCCTGCTGTCACAATATATATATATATATATATATATATATATATATATATATATATATATACTGTATTTATTGGCGTATAACACTCACTTTTTTACCCTAAAAATAGAGGGTAAACTGTGCCTGCGTGTTATACGCAGGGGGCTGTGGAAAGTTTTTTTCCTGAAACTTCCCTTTTAAAGATAGGGTGTGTGTTATATGCCTGTGCGTGTTATACGCCGATAAATACGGGTATATATATATATATATATATATATATACATACACACACTGTATACAGTTTAACTAGATCTCACTGCAGAGCGTACCTGGTGTACTGTTCCTAATATACTACAGGCAGGCAGTTGATTCGGTTAGCTCCAGTATATTCAGTCAGTATTCTGTATCCTGTGCAGCTAGATCAGTGAAGAGCGTTCCTGTTGTTCTCTTCCCAATATACTATACAGGCAGGCAGTTGATTCAGGTAGCTGCAGTATATTCAGTCAGTAAACTGTATCCTGGGCACAGTGTGCAGCTAAACCTCACTGCAGAGTGTTCCTGTTGTTCTCTTCCTAATATACTACAGGCAAGCAGTTGATTCAGGTAGCTGCAGTATATTCATTATATATATATATATATAGATATATATATATATATATATATACACATCCCAGCTTTGTGCAGCTACATCTCACTGCAGGCCATTCCTGGTGTACCTATGCAGCTGGCCGTGTTGAGCCACAACATGCAGAAGAGTTGGTAGAGTTTATGACCAAGCCGTCCTCATCCTCTGTCACCCAGACTCAGAGTTCCTTGGCTGCCAAAGCGGCCTATTCCATTGGCTCGAGGTCATCAGTTACTCCTTTCCCTAGCCCCACCATCATGCCCTGAGGAGTCCCTCGAACTGTTCGACCACAGTGTGGGGTACATGCTGCAAGAGGATGTGCAGTGTTTTGAAGGCTCTGATGATGGATGAAGGCAGTAACATAAGCCCAGGGAGAGGGGGTGCCCAAGAAGGACAACAAACTGGCAGTCATGATCCCCCAGCTGCAGCATACTGCCAGGTTTACTCCTGTGACAAGGAGGGAGGGGATGATGAGGTCACTGACTCAACGTGGGTGCCTGATAGGAGGGAGGAGGAGGAGGCACATCTCCAACGAGGCAGGATGCCCTCCAGGGGCCAGCTTAAGGGGCAGTTAACCGACTGCATCACACCGCAGAGCTCCGCATGTGCAGGGCGCTGCTGACTCTGCACGTTTTTCAAAAAGTTCTTTGGTGTGGGACTTTTTTTGAGACGTGTGCAGCAGATCACACCATTGCTATTTGCAACATATGTCTGAAGCGTATCAAGCATGGCCAAAATACCAGCCGCTTGGGCACCACATGCTTGACCAGACATATGTCGAAGTCCCATGCAGTCCGTTGGCAAGCGTACTTAAAAGACCCACACCAAAAAAAAAGGCGGACCTCTCCTTGCTCCTCATCAGCTGGGATCTCCAACCCCACTATGCCTTAATTTCTCTCAGAAGCCTGCACGGAGAGGAATGAAGGTGTAGAATTAGAAGTGGAAAGTACTTGCGGGCAATCTGCTATCGCTACACCACGTCCGATTGTAGCAGGCAAATTTCCCTACAACCGGCAAAAGAAATTCGCTCTCAGCCATCCACATGCCCAGCGGTTGAATGCTAGCTTGGCTAAATTGCTAGCACTCCAACTGCTGCCTTTTCAGCTGGTAGACTCTGCCCCCTTTCGTGAGTTTGTGGAATGTGTGGTACCTCAGTGGCAGGTTCCCAAACGCCACTTTTTTTCACGGAAGGCGATTCCGGCTCTTTACCGGCATGTGGAAGGCAATGTCTTGGCCTCGCTGGACAGGGCGGTCAGCGGTAAGGTGCATATTACCGCTGACTCATGGACCAGCAGGCATGGACAGGGACGTTATCTATCTTTCACGGCGCACTGGGTGACTCTGCTGGCACCTGGGAAGGATGCAGGATAGGGTGCAGTCTTGTTGGAGCTTGTTCCGCCACCACGCATCCAAAATGCTACTAGTGGTGATTCTGCTACACCTCCCTCCTCCAGCCCCTCCTCTTCTAATTCCTCCATGGCCTCTTCCTCTGCTGATTTGTCCTCGGAACCACCGGTGCTCCGTAGGCGTTCAAGGGGCTACGCAAGCACTCAGGCAAAGAGATGCCATGCAGTGCTTGAGCTGGTGTGCTTAGGGGACAGGAGTCACACTGGGGCAGAGATTCTGTCAGCTCTGCTGGGGCAGGCTCAGAGGTGGTTGACGCCACGCCAGCTTCAGCCAGGAATGGTGGTTTGCGACAATGGCACCAACCTCCTCTCCGCCCTCCGACAGGGACACCTGACCCATGTGCCCTGTTTGGCTCACGTCCTTAACTTGGTGGTGCAGCGGTTCTTGTGCAGGTACCCGGGCTTACAGGATCTCCTGAGGCAGGCCAGGAAAGTTTGTGCGCATTTCCGCCGGTCAAATAATGCCAGTGCTTGGCTGGCTGACGTCCAAAAGGAATACAACCTGCCCAAGAACCGCCTAATCTGTGACATGCCCACCAGATGTAACTCAACGTTAGCCATGCTGCAGTGGCTGCACACACAGCAGAGGGCCATCAATGAGTACCTGTGCGACTATGGCACCAGGACAGGGTCAGGGGAGCTTGGCTTTTCTTTGCCACGCCAGTGGCTACTGATCAAGAATGCATGCACTGTCATGTCACCATTTGAGGAGGCCATGAGAATAGTGAGCAGTGACAGTGCATGCATCAGTGATACTGTCCCCCTTGTTTACCTGTTGGAGCACACGCTGCGTGGAATAATGGACAGGGCATTTGAGGCAGAACAGAGGGAGGAAGCGGAAGACTTCCTTACTTCTCAAGGTCCCATTAATCCAGACAGTGTTCCTGCGGGCCCGCCGATCACACAGGAAGAGGAGGATTGTGTCAGCATGGAGGTAGAGCCTAGCACTCAGCATCAGTCTTCAAGGGATAATTTTAAGTCCCGAGAAACCCATGGACTTGTACGTGGCTGGGAGGAGGTGGCTGCGGATTATGTCGTCCTTAGTGACCCAGAGGACTCCGGACCAAGTGCCTCAGCAAACCTACGCTGCATGGCCTCCCTGATCCTACAAAGCCTGCGAAAGGAACCTTGGATTCGTGTTATCAAGGAGAGGGATCATTACTGGCTGGCAACCCTTCTTGATCCACGTCAGAAGGGTAAGGTTGCGTAACTTATCCTGCCGTCGCAGAGGGAGCAGAGGGTGAAACATCTTCGGGAGGCATTGCCGAAAGGTTTGTGCAACGCGTTTCCAGAGCCTGGGAGGTTACAATTTCCTGGTCCTGGACAACGTGTTGCAGAGGCTTCGGTCAGCCACAGAAGGAGCGGTGGAGAAGGTGGCCGTCTGACCGATGCGTTCAGACAATTTTTTAGTCCGAAGCCCCAAGGTCTGATCGGTTCCAGCAGCCATCGCCAACGTCTGATTTACATTGTGCAGGAATACCTAGGGGCAAGATCAGACTTGGAGACCTTTCCAACCGATAATCCTCTGGGTTACTGGGTCTTGAGGATGGATCACTGGCCAGAGCTTGCACAGCATGCAATTGAGCTACTGGCCTGTCCTGCATCCAGCGTTCTTTCAGAACGCATATTGAGTGCTGCTGGAGGCTTTGTAACCGATCCCAGGGTGCGCCTGTCCACAGACTCGGTCGATCGGCTCACCTTTATAAAAATGAATCAGTCTTGGATCACCAGCTACCAAGCACCTGATGCTGATTTTTGAATTTTTTTATGAATGTGAGATCCCTTCAAGGCTGCCTATGCTGGGGGGGCATGTCCGGATGTGAACGAGGCAGGACGTGTTCCAGGGAGCTCCACATCACTCCTGCTATTGATCCGTTTTTTGGAGCTTTTCTGCAGGACTTTTTGGGGCTGAAGTGCCGGACCGCGTGGGGGAACATCCGGTCATGAGAAAGGGGGCATCTAAAGCCCGCCACCAGACTCTGAAGAGCCAGCGTCAGACCCGCTCCTCACGAGGCCTGGATACAGGCCCCGCCGCCATCTTGCCCTCTCCTCCTTCCTCTAAGAGCGCCAAAAAGCAAGCCAGGAAGATGGCTGAGGCCGCGGTGGCTGCGCATGATACAAGCGCTGGGGGGTTCCTTCCCTGCCTCTCCTGATCAAGCGGCTGCCCAGGCTGCAATTACTCGCCCAATCCTGGAAGCGATCAATGCAATCAAGGCCCCGGTGATGGTGAGCATTGATCATTTGACCACAGAGTGCACTTTAATCAGACATGATTTGGACAAGATCAGGGGCCGGCTCATGATGGCTGAGGACAGAATATCTGAGGTGGAGGATGTTTCACACACACACAGGGTAACCAGTTGACAGAGTTACACGCCATGGTGAAAATGCTGCAAAACCGTGCTGACGACGCAGAAGACAGGCAGAGGAGGAACAATGTCCGCGTGGTGGGCCTGCCGGAGGGAGCGGAGGGGTCCTATACCACCACCTTTGCTGAAACATTCTTCAAGCAGCTGCTGACCTTGGGGGATCTGCCGCCAACATATGTGGTGGAAAGGGCGCATAGGGTCCCCACAGATAGACGTCCCCCTGGTGACTATCCCCGTCCATTTCTAGTGAGATTCCTGAATTACAGGGATCGAGATATGATCCTCGCTGCATCCAGGAAAACCCAGGAGCTGAAATATGACAACGCCAAGGTGATGTTATTCCCTGATTTCTCAGCAGAAACTCAGAGAAAACGGCGCTCTTTTAATGACGTGCGGAGAAGGTTGCGGCAAAAGAATATCCAGTACAGCATGTTATACCACAGTAAGCTGCGTGTTCAACATCAAGGAGCGGTGAAGTTTTTTGATAATCCACTGGACGCATGTGATTGGCTGGACAGAAATCCACGATGTGGCTGCTAACCTAGCTAAGCATCTGATTTCTTCCATGTTGGGCCTTATACTGACAGAAGCTTTTGGTCTGTTTTCCATTTTTTTTTTCTGAAGCAGGACTGATTTTTATGTTTTTCATATCTGCCAGTCTATTTTATTTTTTCTGTTTTGCTTGGAATTTTAGTTTCGTTTCCCCATTGTAGACCTTGCCGAGCTAAGTGCCTTGACGCCACTAGATGGCAGCGTTATACTGTTTATTCAATATAACTTTGTTTAGGTGTCCCTGTGCTTTAGTGCATTGCTGAACTTTTGTTCACCAATATACACTGACTATGTGGAGTTCTTTGGAAGATATTGGAACCATCTGTTTGAACTGTCGGACTATTGTTCGCTCGGTTGACCTTCTAGCAACATTTTTTTCTTGTTTTTCAGGGTTTGGGATTGTAAGCTACATACCGGACAATGGTTTTTCTTAAGGTTTTTTTTCTTTGGTTAGTTCTGGTATAATAGCAGGGGGGGGGTTTGTTTTTGTTTTTTCTACGTTTGGGTTGGTCAATACTCAGTTCCCGGTCCTCTAATAGAGCAGGCCTCATTCCATGGGGAGAGGGACTTAACGGTGGACTTGCAGTCCTGGGCCTCGGTAGCTGGTCTGACTGAGAAATGGCGATCTAAAAACCCTACAGACACGTTATTCTCACCTGTCTCAGTCGCATAGTTCCTCGGCCAGGATTGACATGGTCTTTGGTAATCCGGCCCTGTTGTCATGTGTGAGGGGGGTGGAATACCTGGCGGGGGGTTTATCTGACCACAATCATCTCTCTGTCTCCTTGCTCCTCCCGACTGGAAGGGGATCGAGGGGTTGGAGACCATCCCCGGGGTGGTTGCAAGATGAGCAAGTATCGTCCCATCTATTGCACTCTGTTACGGAGTACTGGGCCACAAATGCGGTGTCGGCTGATCCTCCGGTTGTGTGGGATGCCTTTAAGGCGGTAACTCAGAGGGGAATGTATTACAGCTATTAAAAGAGTACGGGTGGATCAGAATGCTTTAATCCAGTTATTACAGGACAAGGAAAGGGAATGTGCAAGGGTGAATGCTGCCGACTCTACGGACTCCTCCTATACTTCATTACTGGAAGCCAGGAGACAGATCTCCTTGCATTGTAATGACTCGGCGCATACTGAGGCTAAACATAGGGCTAATTCATTGTTTTCTGAAGGGGACAAAAATGGGAAACTGCTGGCTAGGTTGGTAGCTGACCATAACCAAATTATGCATATCCCAGTTATTAGAGGTCTTAATGGAGACTTGGCTGGGGACCCGACCGACATTTTAGCTGAGTTCCAAAACTACACAGTAGGTGCCGCCAACATTGTATATTCATTGCGATCCCATCGCGGAGATTCTCGGCGACAGGGTGGCGACATCTCGCGCTTGCTGCAATAGCGAGAAGGAGACGCAGCACTGTATTGAACGGGGATCCGACGTGGATTCCCGCCAATACCAGGCACTGTGTTTGGTATGAATCCTGAGCGGGAAGTCCACGCCAATTTTTAAATAAAAAACCGGCATGGGTTCCCCCTCCAGGAGCATACCAGGCTCTTGGGTCTGGTATGGATTTGAAGGGGAATCCCCTAAGCCGAAAAATCGGCGTGGGAGTCCCCCTCAATATCCAAACCAGACCCTTATCCGAGCACGCAACCTGGCATGCCGCAGGAAAAGAGGGGGGACGAGAGAGCGGCCCCCCTCCCTCCTGAACCGTACCAGGCCGCATGCCCTCAACATGGGTGGGTTTGGTGCTCTGGGGCGACCTGCGGCCCCCCCACCCCAAAGCACCCTGTCCCGAAGTTGATGGGGACAAGGGCCTCTTCCCGACAACCCTGGCCGTTGGTTGTCGGGGTCTGCGGGCGAGGGGCTGATCGGAATCCGGGAGCCCCCTTTAATAATGTTGACTCATCGCTTCCTCCCGCTGTAATGCTGGCTGTTCGGTCTGCAGCGATTTATATAGGCTTCTCATGACGTCACAGTCACATGTTCCCATGACGTCACAGTTACATGCTCCGGGGCCACCCGAAGCATGTGACTGTGACGTCATGAGAAGCCTATATAAATCGCTGCAGACCGAACAGCCAGCATTACAGCGGGAGGAAGCGACGAGTCAACATCGAGGAGGAGAAGAGGGAAGAAGACGCCAGAAGACGCAGACGGGAAGACTGGCCCCTCCACTAGCAAAAGAGCTGAAAGAAGATAGTGGAGGGGCCGGCAGAAGGACAACGGAGAGCCGGACGAGGAAGACCGGGCCTCCGCTAGCAAAAGAGCTGGAAGAAGATAGCGGAGGCCCGGCAGAAGGAAGAAAGAACCGAAGAGCGCGGAGACAACACCGGCGACCCCCCGAAGTCGGAAGAGACCCCCGGAGTCGGGAGAAGACCCCCGGAGCTGTGTAATTACTTTAAAAAGCTGTGTGTGTTCTTTTATTGTCATTTTTTTCCACCAGGTGAATGGGTAGGGATACGATGTACCCCATACTCATTCACATAGGGTGGGGGGCCAGCATCTGGGGGGCCCCAGATTAAAAGGGGATCCCGGATTCCGATCAGCCCCCCGCCCGCAGACCCCGACAACCAACGGCCAGGGTTGTCGGGAAGAGGCCCTTGTCCCCATCAACATGGGGACAGGTTGCTTTGGGGTGGGGGGGCCGCAGGTCGCCCCCCGGCCCCAGAGCACCAAACCCCCCCATGTTGAGGGCATGCAGCCTGGTACGGTTCAGGAGGGAGGGGGCCGCTCTCTCATCCCCCCTCTTTTCCTGCAGCCTGCCAGGTTACGTGCTCGGATAAGGGTCTGGTTTGGATTGAGGGGGACCCCCACGCCGATTTTTCGGCTTAGGGGATTCCCCTTCAAATCCATACCAGACCCAAGGCCCTGGTATGCTCCTGGAGGGGGAACCCATGCCGTTTTTTTTTTTTAAATTGGCGTGGACTTCCCGCTCAGGATTCATACCAAACACAGTGCCTGGTATTGGCGGGAATCCACGTCGGATCTCCGTCTACCGGCAATGCGTGTCGCTCATTGCGAAAGGAAAAACAAAATTTTTCCTTTCCCGATGACGAGACAGCTTGGCGCTGGCTCTCGCGACGGGGCTCGTAGGGTGTCGACACAATATCGGCGGCACCTACTGTACTTTTCTGCACTATATGCCCAAATCCCGCCATACGACCCATTGGCTTTAGACAACTTGCTGGGAGGCTTGGCCCTTCAGAGGTTGTCTGATGAGGACCGATTAGCATTGGATGCTAAGATCACTTCTAAAGAGGTGGTTTCGGCGATATTTGCCTTTCGACCTAATAAAGTGCCCAGCCCTGATGGGTTCCCAGCGGATTTTTATAAATCTTATGTTGACCAACTGGCCCCCAGACTTACGACGTTACTGGATTGCTGTTTACAACAACAGGCGCTCCCGGCCTCGATGCTTACATGATTTTGCTGCTTAAACCAGGTAAAGACCTGCTAGAATGTTCTTCATATAGACCCATTGCCCTCCTCAATATGGACTTTAAAATCCTGACTAAAGTCCTGGCGAGGAGACTGGCCGCTGTAATCTCCTCTCTGGTGGATATCGACCAGACAGGATTTATGCCGGGCAAGTCTACTGATACTAACCTGAGAAGACTGTTCACGCATCTGCAGCTCCCCAACATGGATATATCCTCTAGAATCATTGTCTCCATTGACTTCGAGAAAGCTTTCGATTTAATTAATTGGCACTTTATGCAAACGTCCTGGATTGTATGGGTTTCGGCCCGTGCTTTCGCCAGTGGATCTCTCTCCTGTATAGTGCACCAAGGACGGCTATTCGCATGCGTAGTCATACTTCTGAATATTTCCCGGTGGGTAGGGGTACCAGGCAGGGATGCCCATTGTTGCCTTTCCTGTTTGCACTCATGATGGAGCCATTGGCAGTGGCGTTGAGGGCTTCAGGTGACGTCAAGGCTATCAGAGTGGGCAGCATTGATGAGTGGTTGGCACTATATGCTGATGATCTCCTACTGTTTTTGCGTGACCCGGGGAAGTCAATGGAGGCAGCTTTAGGTATAATGAATACTTTCACCATGTATTCAGGGTTAAAAGTTAACTGGAACAAGTCATCCATTCTACCTTTAGATGATGGGGCCAGAGCTAGGGCAAATCCAAATCTGCCATTGAAATGGGTCTTCCAGATTACATATCTTGGGGTTAAGGTTACGGTGGACGTGGTTGATTACATGTCCCTGAACCTGATGCCCCGTCTAACAGTTTTTAAACAGAAAGTGCAGGTATGGCAGAAATTCCCGTTATCTCCGATAGGTAGAGTCAACCTTTTAAAGATGAAAATCCTTCCGGTAATTTTGTATTTTTTGAGGAATGCTCCGGTTTGGATCCCGAAGTCATTCTTCAAGAAATTGGATGGTATTACCAGCTCGTTCTTATGGGCACCTAAAATGCCTAGAATTGGTTTGAAAGTCCTACAGGAGCCATGGGGTCAGGGGGGGTGGCGTTACCAGACTGGCGTAAGTATTATTTGACAGGTCAATTGGTCTTTGTGCACAGATGGCTGGTCTCCGATGCTGGGGACTCGGCCACTGTCCTGGAAGCGGCCCACCTGGGTTCCTAGGAATCCCTTCGGCTGGCCATTCACAGGGGCACTAAGACAGATCTTCCACTTACGGAATCTATGAGGGCCCCTATTAGAGCCTGGGAGGAGGCGGTAAAGCTGGCCTGCCCCAGTTACAAGGGGTTTTCACCTTCAGCCCTCCCTATGGATGAACCCGAAGCTGCAACAGTTTTATACATTTTCTGATCCCATGGGATGGGCGACCAAGGGTGTTAAATTACTCAATGATATTACAAGGGATGAGGAACTCTTGACATTTGATCAAATCCAGACATGACCTTCCAAACGCTCAGTATTTTTCGTTATCTCCAATTGAGACATGCATTCCAGACCCAATTTAGAACGGAGAGTGTTGAATCCTTCCCTTCTCGATTGGAAGATCTACTTATGACGGAGGAGCTGCCCAAAACCCTGTCAGTAACGTATAAAGAATTGTTTAAACTTAGCCCCAAGGCGATGCTTAAATGTAGAGAACGCTGGGTGGCGGAGGTACCAGATATACAGGGGGAGGAATGGGACGATATGTGGGACCATCCATTTAAACATCTGGTGGCAGCTAGGGACAGGCTTATTCAGTTTAAGTTCTTGCATAGAGTGTATTATACCCCTGCTAGATTGGCGTCGATTTATCCCTCAGTTCCCCCGGAGTGTTGGCGATGCTCGTCTGCACCTGCAGATGCGCATCATATCTTTTGGAGCTGTCCCCAGATCCAGCTGTTCTGGACTGGGGTAACTTCCTGTATAGCTGAGGTGCTGCAGGTGCCAGTTCTGTTGACAATTAGTGTGCGTCTCTTGGGTCTGGTGGAGGAAGTGGTCCCATCAAGGGCTCACAGAACTTTACTTACTGTATTACTGTTCTACGGGAAGAAGTCCATCCTACTTTGGTGGAAGAAGCCGGAGGCACCTGCAATAGCTTTCTGGAAAGGGCTGGTAAATGCAATGATCCCATTTTACAAAGCGACTTATATATCGAGAGGCTGCGGGAAGAAATTTGAAAAGGTCTGGAGGGCTTGGTATGACTGAGCAAACCGTGGGTTAGTGCATAATAGAATTAAAGCTGGAGGGTAGATCCTGGGTTACTTTGGCCATTCTCATGGGTTAGGTGGAATCAGATTGCAGCTGTCCGTATTGGGGTATGTAGATGTAGGAGGTATTTGATCATCTGATTGTGATATTTTTGTATGAGGGGGAGGGGAACTGAGTATGGGGGGGGAGGGGAGTGGGGGGTGGTTTATTCGTTACTACAGTGCCGTCAGTTGATAGCAACTGTCTGTGTATTTTCTGTCGGCCATGTTGGCCGATTGTTTGACTTGGTGTTGTGCCTAGTCGTTTTTGTGTTGTGTGTCATGTCTACAAAAAATTTCAATAAAAATAATTTTATAAAAAAAAAAAAGACTGCCTATGCTGATGCTGAGTGAATATCCTGTTATGCTGAGTGACTATCCTCTTCCTCCTCAATGTTCATGTTGATAGCTTGAAAGAACATTTTTGGTTCTGGGCACAACCACCAGTGGCTAAGGCCCAATTTTTCTGCCCCTTTTTAACAGGGGCGTGTAATTACAATTTTTGCTGTAATACTTTGCAGCAGGGCTCGTTCCTGCTCTCCAACTAAAGTATCTGTAAGGGGTTGCAGTGTTGTGGCACCAGCACCAGTGCCTAGGGCCCAATTTTTCTGCCCCTGTTTAACAGGGGCGTGTAATTACAATTTTTGCTGTAATATTAACCAGTAGGGCTAGTTCCTGCGCTCCAACTAGAGTATCTGTGAGGGCTTACAGTGACTGGCAACACCAAAAGGACCAATTTTTCTGAACCTGTTCAACAGGGGCATGTAATTACAACTCTTGATCTAATATTTCATAGCAGGGTCCGTTCCTGCGCCCACCAAGAGTAACTGTGAGGGCTTACAGTGTTGTAGCAACACCAACACCAAAGGCCCAAATTTCTGCAGAGTATATAGGGCAGGCCCCTACTTTCAAACATCCGACTTACAAACGACTCCTACTTACAAACGGAGGGAGACAACAGGAAGTGAGAGGAAATCTACCCATAGGAAGGGAAATTCTCTCCTTTAAGAGTTAATATGGGAAAAATGTGTCTCCTCTCCACTGATGCTTTATCACCAATCCTGGTTTCCCTAAAAACCCCAAATTTTTTAAATCCAATTGTGATTGGGACAGAAAGTGAGGTGAAATCTTCTGAACAGGGGCACAGACAGCAAAACAAATGTTACAGGGGTGATAACCCTTCCCTATGTTTTCCAAAAAGCTTAAAAATAGATTTTTTGGCTGGAGCTACACTTAAAAAATGTACCTGTTCTAAATTACAAACAGATTCTACATAAGAACAAACCTACAGTCTTGTTTGCACCGCCTGTATACTACTGCTCACGCCGATATACGTCGGCAGAATGGCACGGCTGGGCATATCAACGTACAGGTACGTTGCCCTTTAAGAGCCCAGCCGTGACCGCGCCCGTGGGACCCGATCGCCGCCGGTGTCCCGCGATCGGGTCACAGAGCTGAAGAACGGGGAGAGGTGAGTGTAAACAAACCTTTCCCCGTTCTTCTCTGTGGCATGTCAGCGATCGTCTGTTCCCTGTCATCGGAACAGACGATCAGTGACACGTAACGTGTAGCCACGCCCCCCTACAGTAAGAATCACTTCTTAGGGTACACTTAACCCCTACAGCGCTACCTAGTGGTTAAACCCTTCACTGCCAGTGTCATTTTCACAGTAACCGTGCATTTTTATAGCACTGATCGCTGTGAAAATGACAATGGTCCCAAAAATGTGTCAAAAGTGTCCGATGTGTCTGCCATAATGTTGCAGTCACGAAAAAAAATGCTGATCGCTGCCATAACTAGTAAAAAAAAAAAAAAAATGCCATAAAACTACCCCCTTTTTTGTAAACGCTATAACTTTTGCGCAAACCAATCAAACGTTGATTGCGATTTTTTTTACCAAAAATATGTAGAAGAATACGTATTGGACTAAACTGTGGAAAAATAATATTTTTTTTATATATTTTGGGGGGATATTTATTATAGCAAAAAGTAAAAAATATTGCATTTTTTTCAAAATTGTCTGTTTGTTTATAGCGCAAAAAATAAAAACCGCAAAGCTGATCAAATACCAGCAAAAGAAAGCTCTATTTGTGGGAAAATAAGGACACCAATTTTGTTTGTGAGCCACGTTGCAGGATTGCGCAATTGTCCATTAAAACGACGCAGTGCCGAATCACAAAAAGGGGCCTGTTCTTTAAGCTGCATATTGGTCCGAGCTTAAGTGGTTAAAACCACTGCTCCCGAAAAAAAAGGCAATTTTTAAAACTTTTTTTTGCATTGATACATGTCCCCTGGGGCAGGACCCGGATCCCCAAACCCTTTTTAGGACAATAACTTGCATATTAGCCTTTAAAATTCGCACTTTTGATTTCTCCCATTCAAGTCCCATAGACTTTAACGGTGTTCGAAAGTTCACATGAACTTTCGGTCCGTTCGCATGTTCTGGATGCGAACCGAACCGGGGGGGGGGGGGGGGGGGTGTTCGGCTCATCCCTATTCATCATGTAAGGGAATGATTAGTAACATGGTAATAATGTAGCAGATAGACCTGAAACTGAACTCCATGCACACCTGTTTCAGTCCTATCTGCTTCTGCCGCTTGGTTGAAAAAGTTGCTGACTTAAGGTTTTTTCCCTTCTCTCACCACTGTGTGCCTCCAAGGTTTTAAAGAAGGGCAAGCCACCAGGCACGCTTTGTTTTTTTATGCCCAGTCACCCACAAGCTTGATTTTCTTAGACACACCCCCTGTGTTTAATGTGGTGTCAACCACAGCTGCTTTGATGAATATGGTGCACACAACGTCCATAGCGACCATTTTATATGGATAAGAAAGGGATACTGCTGAACCATCTCCCCTGTATCAACAGGGATAAGACTCAGGAACGGCATCCAACAGTGTATAGTAAATTGTTGTGTAGCTCTGTGTGTGTGCATGTAGAATTGACTTGCTGTGTTCCTTAGTGTATTAGGTTACAATATGCACTGGTTTATCCACTAAAACAGCAGCAATAATGAGTATGGAAGTGTAGCACAGATTAGTATCCTATGCTGTGCCTATGCTTTAGACTGCAAACACATACAGTATAACATACAGCATCTGGTTTACTGCAGTCTACTGTTCACTTTAAGTCAGAATAAAGACATAATCTTTGCATAATGCCAATCATTGTTGAGTGGGCATCACTTCATCAAATGTTAACAGGTGTTCATCATGCCTGAAGAGCTTAGTTGGTCAAAATTGGTCAACCTATCATTGTCCCTGGAGCAACATCCCAGGAGCATGACATTCATTATGATCATTACTCATGGATGATAGAACAAGCTATGGTAAGTCTATCCATTGAGCTACAACACTGTCCTAAATAGATTGATAGGCATATGGGGGTATGCTCTAGTACATTTATTTATAGAGAATAGTGTGGAATCCTTTTTAGTTGGCCTGAGAACTATTATGTGTTGGCGGATTCACCTGGTGAGCCAATACATGTAAACTTACATGATGTCCCCCAAAGCTGTAAAAATATGATACTATACTCTTCCATTACAACTATTTGTGGTTCAAATCTGTAAATAAATTGTAAGCATATATTTTTGAGTAGCCCGATGTATTATATTCCTACACCTGGGGGACGTTGTAAACTGTGAATCGATGCATTTGCATCTTTTTCAAGATCATTTACATATAGGTTTTGCAGTTTATGCATGTGCATTCATAACCATCTTATATTTGCCCATGTGAAAACAGTGAGACACTTATTCTATATATAGTGATATTATATATTGTAAATTATGAACTATAAGACACATTTCCAGGTTCCCTGGATATAGGTGCAATGATTTAAATTTTTGCAAAAAAGTCAGCAATTCTACGCTGACAACTTTTGCATTGTTTTAGTAATTGACATGCTACTATTGATAGAATATAGTGGTGCACCAAAATTTTGGCCGCCTAAAATTATCGCCATTGGCCGAAAGAAAAAAAATGCCTATAATGGAGCCGAAAAGGGGGCGGTCCTCTCCGGGTGCCACACTAGTCCTCCAGGCATGCCCTTGTCAGTCACAGTCTTCCCCCTCCCTTCTCCTCTCATTGTGAGTGTTCTCCTGGTGCCGTGATCTCACGCTGTGTCACAGAGCTGGATTGAATCGCTGGGCGGATGCTGTAACAATGTCCCAGCTCTTGTGATAGGCGGTACACTGAGCCAATGCCGGTCTAGGAGGCCGGACATTGTTACAGCAGCCGCCCGGTGATTCAATACAGCTCCGTGTCACAGCGTAAGATCGCACTACCAGGCATTTACCAGGTCTGGGGAGACTGCATCTCATAGGCTCCGGTGAGACTGCATCTCATAGGCTCCGGTGAGACTGCATCTCATAGGCTCCGGTGAGACTGCATCTCATAGGCTCCGGTGAGACTGCATCTCATAGGCTAGGAGGCGGGACATTGTTACAGCGGCCGCCCGGCGATTCAATTCAGCTCCTTGACACAGCGTGAGATCACATGGGCTCTGGTGAGACTGCATCTCATGGGCTCTGGTGAGACTGCATCTCATGGGCTCTGGTTTGACTGCATCTCATGGGCTCTGGTTTGACTGCATCTCATGGGCACTGGCGAGACTGCATCTCATGGGCAGTGGCGAGACTGCATCTCATGGGCAGTGGCGAGACTGCATCTCATGGGCAGTGGCGAGACTGCATCTCATGGGCACTGGCGAGACTGCATCTCATGGGCACTGGCGAGACTGCATCTCATGGGCACTGGCGAGACTGCATCTCATGGGCACTGGCGAGACAGCATCTCATGGGCACTGGCGAGGCTGCATCTCATGGGCACTGGCGAGACTGCATCTCATGGGCACTGGCGAGACTGCATCTCATGGGCACTGGCGAGACTGCATCTCATGGGCACTGGCGAGACTGCATCTCATGGGCACTAATGGGATGCATCTCATGGGCTCTGGTGAGGCTGCATTGATCTCTAGTATTATGTCTGCAGTCTCTGACCATCTCCTGTACTAGGTCTGCAGTCTCTGATCATCTCCTGTACCATTGTCTGCAGTGTCGGACCATCTCTTGTATCATATCTGCAGTCTCTGACCATCTCATGTATCATGTCTGTAGTCTCTGACCATCTCCTGTATCGTGTGCTAGAGGTGCATCAATTAGTAATTTTGCTAATACTATTAGCATTGTGTTTAAGAGATTGCAGACCTACTACAGGAGATGGTCAGAGACTGCAGATTGCATTTTTCTTGAGGTTAGCTTGCCAATAATGGCCAACAATAAATTCATATTAATTTAAATTGATGATATTAATTAAAAAGTTGAACATAATTCAATTGGAAAAATATATATACATTTTTTAACCACTTCCCGCCCAGTCAATAGCATATTGACGTCCGGGAAGTGGTTGTGTTATCCACACTGGACGTCATGTGACGTCCTGCAGGATAACAGCCGCCGCGCGCCCGGGGGGCGCGCATCACGGCGATCGGTGTGTCAGTCTGACACACCGCTACACTGATCTCGGTAAAAAGCCTCCGGCGGAGGCTTTTTACCACGTGATCAGCCGTGTCCAATCACGGCTGATCAGGATGTAAACAGAAGGAGCCGTTGATCGGCTCTTCCTCACTCGCTTCTGACAGACGCGAGTAGAGGAGAGCCGATCGGCGGCTCTCCTGACAGGGGGGGTTCGCGCTGATTGTTTATTAGCGCAGCCCCCCCTCGGATACCCACACTGGACCACCAGGGAAGCCCCCCAGGGAACCCCAAAGCATGTGGACGGCCAGGTAAGTACCCCATGGCCATCCACATGTAAAATTTCTCAAAAAACATATGCCAATCAGTGGCCACAAATGGGCACTGACTGGCACACCACAATGTGCAATGCCCAGCAATGCCACCTACCAGTGTCAACAGTGCCACCTACAAGTGTCAACAGTGCCACCTACCAGTGTCCATCAGTGCCACCTATCAGTGCCCATCCGTGCCCACCTATCAGTGCCCCCCATAAGCGCTCATCAGTGCCACCCATAAGTGCCCATCAGTGCCGCCTATGAGTGCCCATCAGGGCCGCCTATGAGTGCCCATCATCAGTGCCACCTCATCAGTGCCCGTCAGTGCCACCTTATCAGTGCCCGTCAGTGCCACCTTATCAGTGCCCGTCAGTGCCACCTTATCAGTGCCCGTCAGTGCCACCTTATCAGTGCCCGTCATTGAAGTAGAAAAGGTACTTATTTACAAAAAAAAATTGACAGAAACAAAGAAAAACTTAGTTTTTTTCAAAATGTTCGCTCGTTTTTTATTTGTTATGCAAAAAATAAAAATCGCAGAGGTGATCAAATACCACCGAAAGAAAGCTCTATTTGTGGGAACAAAATGCTGAAAAAATTGTTTGGGTACAGTGTTGCATGACAGCGCTGAAAGCTCAAAATTGGCTTGGGCGGGAAAGTGTATAAGTGCATGGTAATAAAGTGGTTAAAAACTGTCATTTTCTGTTTTTCGGCTAAGTGCATCCTGCATTTTCGGTTTGAGCACCAAAATTTTCATTCGTGCACCCCCAATAGAAATTGGGAGGAAAAGCCAATGAAGTTATTTTTAGTTTAGCCATTTGGGAATTACTTCTGTGATGTCTTCTGCTCTTCCAGTGACTTATCCAAATCTATGCTAGCCAGCACAAACAGTAGAACATGTACAATCCAAAAGATTAGAATATAAATTGGTGCAGCACCTTAAAAACTAAATAGTGTAAAACTATATCTTATTATCATATATACATCACAGTACTAGCGCTGGAGTGACTTTGTCTAATAAAGAACAAAGTACTACTGTGTTGCAACTTGAGCTCATACTCTTTACAATTCAATTGCATGCTCAATCTCGTGACACCACTGCAAAACATCAATCCTGTAAAAATGTTCAGGACTTGCTCACACCAGATGCAGTCTAGTGCATTTTTAATCTGCATAAAAAACACATACACAGTGTTTTCCATGTATTCCAATGGCCCTAGTTCACACCAGTACGCACCGGAATGCATCAACAAGCATATAAACGCACCGGAACGAAAATTGAGATAAGGGGAAAAACACCCTGCACCAGAATGCAGTGTGTTGTGTGACCTGGCTCTCCGTGTTTTCTTCTTTCTTAAACCTTTTGTGCGAGAGACATTTTTCCTGTGGCATTCACTACCCGCCACCCTGTGGACAAACTCTAACCTTATCAGGTGGACCTTACAGATAAATAAAGCTTTTCAAAGTGGTTGTAAACCCTTAAATATAGCAAGTGAGGCGACTGGCCTCAGGTGTTACACAGAGATGAATCAAATCCTTGAACATAAGTTGTTACATAGTTACAAGTTGAAAAAAGACACAAGTCCATCCAGTTCAACCATAAAAAAAAAAAAATTATATCATACAATCCCATATGCCTAATTGTGTACCCACAATTGATCCAGAGGAAGGCGAAAAACCCCAGCAGAGCATGATCCAATTTGCTATAGCAGGGGAAAAAATTCCTTCCTGATCCCCCGAGAGGCAATCTGATATTCCCCAGATCAACTTTACCTATAAGTGTTAGTACTCAGTTATATTATGTACATTAAGAAAGAATCCAAGCCTTTCTTAAAGCAATCTACTAAGCTGGCCAGAACCGCCTCTGCAGGGAGTCTATTCCACATTTTCACAGCTCTTACTGTGAAGAAACCTTTCCGTATTTGGATGTGAAATCTTTTTTCCTCTAGACGTAAAGCGTGCCCCCTTGTCCTTTGTTTTTATGTATCTGTTTATGTATAATTGACTCGTGCTGATAACAGAGGAACGAGGCAGCAGACAGAAATGACACTTTGTGCTCTGAATTGAGACGAGTACACATTACAGGGGGATATGCTTTGCTCATATTTCATGTCTGAGATTTAAAACCACATTAATGCCTTTTCCTCTCAGGGTTACATTGCATAGGCTTTCATCCCAATGTAGTATTTGTTTCCACTGGACAAGACAAGAAATATAGGCATGTGGTTTATTTTAAACATTAAAAACACTCACTCTTTAAGGTGCAGGATTGTGCACACATTAACCCCTTGAGACCCGGGCCATTGATGAATGACGGCCTCAATGTGGATCTAGAAATCCGGGAGGCCGTCATTATACGGCCTCGGGTATTCTGGCCACTAGGGGGTGCGCGCACGCCGCGAGGGGCGCACGCGCGCCCGGCGCATCACTGAGATGCCGATGCGCGTGCCTGGCGGCCGCGATGTCCGCCAGGTACCCACGATCGGCGTGTACACAGAGCAGGGATGTGGATCTCTGTGTGTAAACACAGAGATCCACGTCCTGTCAGGGAGAGTGACCGATGCTGTGTCCCTTGTACATAGGGACACAGCTCGGTCACCTCCCCCAGTCAGTCCCCTCCCCCACACAGTAGTAATCACTCCTAGGGAATACATTTAACCCCTTCCTCGCCCCCTAGTGTTAACCCCTTCCCTGCCAGTGTAATTTTTACAGTAACCAGTGCATTTTTATAGCACTGGTCGCTGTAAAAATGACAATGGTCCCAAAATGGTGTCAAAAGTGTCCGACATAATGTCGCAGTCACAATAAAAATCGCTGATCGCCGCCATTACTAGTAAAAAAAAAAAATATTAATAAAAATGCAATAAAACTATGCCCTATTTTGTAGACGCTATAACTTTTGCGCAAACCAATCAATAAACGCTTATTGCGATTTTTTTTTACCAAAAATATGTAGAAGAATACGTATCGGACTAAACTGAGGGAAAAAAATATAAAAAAAAATAAATAAAAAATTGGGATATTATTATAGCAAAAAATAAAAAATATTGTGTTTTTTTCAAAATCGTTGCTCTTTTTTTGTTTATAGCGCAAAAAATAAAAACCGCAGAGATGATCAAATACCACCAAAAGAAAGCTCTATTTGTGGGAAAAAAAAGGACGTCAATTTTGTTTGGGAGCCACGTCGCACGACTGCGCAATTGTCATTCAAATCGTGACAGCGCTGAAAGCTGAAAATTGGCCTGGGCAGGAAGGGGGTTTAAGTGCCCAGTAAGCAAGTGGTTAATGATCGCTTAGGGAACACAGGAGTACAGGTGCCGCTGTTAAATCGATATCAAGCATGGCCTGTAGCTCTTTCCTCCACTTGTGACATCACTCAAGCTCTGCCCTAAGCATGTCAACAGTTGACAGAGTTCTGAATGCCATTCCTGCAATTTTATGCCTGTAAATGTTTACAGTCTCCATTGAGATTGTAAACATTAATAAAAAATTTTTTTTTAAATGCATTAAATTGAAGAAGAAAAAAAAAAAAAAAAAAAAGCTTGTGGTTCCTCCCATGTGGTATGGTTACCATTCCATTTTCCAACCTCCAATCAGTTTATTTAGAATATTTTTTTTCTTTTATGACAGCAGCTTGTAGATTTTATTTTATGGCAGCTAGGAATTCCTTGCTGTAGCTTACACCAGCCTTGTTGATGTCTCTTTTCAGCAAATTATTATTTTTTATTTTTTTTCAAATATAAATTTTATTTAAATTTTTCAAGAAGAAAAAAGAAAAGGAGAACAGGAAATGAGGCCCAAGCCCCAACAAACTTACAATCATATAACTTCAGTGAAGGTCGCAGCCTCCCAGGTCGATTTACAGACATTAGCAATACATTATGTCAGCCTGTTATCCTTCTATTATTGCTTCAACTTCTTGTGTTTCATTGGTCTCTGGACCAGGGTGAGGTTAGTCACCTAGGTCTCACCCAGTAAGCTGTCTATATAGTCCACTAGATTGTAATTTAAAGAGGATATAGAGACGAGAAAAGAAAAGGGAATAAGCACAGGTCAGAAAGGGTCAAGATGGGGGGGGGGGAGTGGGTAGCCGCCTGTCTCCACAGATTGGTATCGGGTCGTACTCCAATTTACTAGTGAGATTGAGCAGATTCATGGTGAGATTTAGGTCCCTAGAAGGGCTTTCCCTTCATCCGATAGGATGAAAATGTTCCACAAATCCCAGGTCTTCTTATAGATTTCACGTTTATCCTGTGAGGTCAGTATAAGGTCTTCCATTTTGTTTATGTCTTCCACCTTCCGCAACCACAGTGCTGCGGTCGGTGGGCATTGTTGTTTCCACAACAGTGGAATACAGGCCTTTGCTGCATTCGTCAGGTGTCTCAGTAAGGATTTCCTGTATCTCTTGGGAGAAAGGGTAGATAAGTGGAGTAAGAAGAATGCTGGGTCATCCGGGATCTGGAATTCTGTAAACTTTTGGGACGTGGTGCGGACCAAAAGGTTGTTAGCAACGGGCAGGACCAGAACATGTGTAACAATGTCCCCCTTTCCCCCTGACACCTCCAGCATAGCTCAGATGATTCGGGAAAGATCTTGTGTAGCCGACTGGGCGTGTAATACCACCTAGTCAAAATTTTGTAACTTGTTTCCTGCATTTTAGTACAGATGGAGGATTTAAGGGCAAGGTCTATCATGATCTGTTTCTGCGGCGCTGAAAAGGTACATTGCAGGTCTGCTTCCCACCCATCAAAGCACGCCAAATTCGGCGCTCCCGATGGTGTGTTCAGCAGAGCGTACATGCTTGACAGGACCTGCGCCAAAGGTTCCCTCCCCGTTAGGAATTCCTCAAACGGAGTCCTCTGTCTAGCGTAGAGGTAGGGTTCTGAGATGCTGTGTAGGAAATGGTGCAACTGGGCCGCGTTCCAAAATGGCAGTTGGTAACTGCCATTCGGGTCCGTCAACTCCCCCATGGTAGGCCATCTATCCTGAATCACAAATGCGCCCGCTAGTGTTTGGTCACCTCCTCTTAGCGCCTGGAAATTCGAGGGGGAGTTCCCCGTGGGGATGTTAGGGTTCCCAATAATTGGAGTCATAGGGGATTTCTTAGTTGTCTGTGCGGTCTGAATGGTCGCCTGTCTGCATTGTCTCAGAGTGTTCCCGATCAAGGGATGTGTCTTAATCTCTGTGGGCAGTGAGTCGTAACACCAAATTGCTGTCCCTAACGGTGTCACCGTCTGACTTTGTTCTACCTGAGCCCACAGTTTCAGCTCTTGGTGTCGTGACCAGTCCACCACCCTCCCAAGGTGTGTAGCCTGGTAGTACCGTTTGACGTCTGGGAGTGCTAGCCCTCCATGTTGTTTAGGAGCCGTCAGCAAGGCTCGTGGTAGACATGGTTTTTTGTTTGCCCACACAAATCTGGTGAACACCGCCTGTTCTTTTCAGCAAATTAAATAGCCTTACAACCACTAGCTTTCTGGATCCCATCCAAAACCCACAAGACATCATAAGGGCAGTTGGGACCAATGGAAGTCAATTTCTTTTAACAGTGTTTTCAAACTTTAAATAAAACGGGGTTATATAGGCATCTCAATTCAAGGAAAATAAAGTTTGTGTTGCAAGATAAAATCATGCACAAAATTTAGACAAACTTTAGCCTCCAAATCACATTCTCTACCCATGAGCCCTTCACAATATTAGGTGGTCAAAATCATCTGCGTATAACAAATAAGTTGTACAAAAAAGGTTTCCTGATTCAAAGTGTCTCTTTATTCTTATAGCATCCTTTGCAGCCACCCCAGGGACTAGAGATGTGTCCCCACCTATTCCGTGTGAGTCAACAGAAACACACAGCCCTCATAGCCTAGGATTGCAAGGCACTCCCCTGCTTGTCCCTCCTTCCTTCTACAAGCAAAAAGACTGACTCGAAACTGCATTGTTCACAGTTAACCCCTTCCTGCTGTAAGAAAATGGAGGGGGGGGGGTGATTAAGCAAATACTAATACAGACAAATAAATAATATCAATATTATTAATCAACACCCACTTCTCACCGCTCAATAGGGGTAGGTCAACAATTAAACACACATCACAAATTGCAGTTGAAAAATTATAAATTTTATAAAGAATTAAACATGAACAGCTTAGTTACCAATAAAGAAATATTACATGAAACAATACACTAAAAGCATAAAAAGTGGAAGACCAATACCCAAGACAAGCAGAAACAATGTAGTAAAGCCAGTTTTTCTCAACCTTTAAAATTATGCACAATCTTGGAGCATCCCTTTGTAAAATGTACAAAACTGAATAGTTTTACATATTGCAGCAGCATCCACACATGTAAGACCCCTAACATTAGAGGTAATTTAATCTTTTAAAGCAAATACATGTTTGCACACTGGTACTAACTAGCATTCCAGCATTTCTTCATTTCCTCTCCCCCATGCAGCCGTGACCCTAGAGTGCTGACAGAGGGGGGGGGATATCAAACAAGGATGTTGTGCAAGCAATCGATGTCTTCCTTATCAACCAATGATGTTGTTAGAATGTAGGCAGCTGGCCTGCACAGTTCCCATGGTTGTAATGTTGCCCAATAAAAACTTGTGGTTTTATGTAACGAAAAAGCAGGCTTGATCCACCTGCTGGCTTGTACACAATTTTCAGAAAAATTTTAGGCATTTGACAATGCACCCGAGGATGACCAAAAGGCACCTTGGTTGAAAAAGGCTGACTAAAGCAATAAGCTGGAAAGATATCTAGGTAGCAAGCACAAATAATATTACCATGTCCAGGAGATTAACAATAGCGGATCACTCAGGTGCCCTCTCTGTGCCTGCCCTAGTGTCCCCCGAGATGTCTCTCTGTCAGATGTGGTTTTTACGCCAGTCAGACCTCTTCAATCAAGTCTTTCCCTCTTCTATTCTTATGCTAGTTCTTTCCATTCACTATCATGGGGGAATCTCAGGTGCAAACTGCACAATCATATCTCTCTCATGAAAGCAACTGGATGGAAGCAATCATTTAAGTCCCTCTGATCTCTGGTTGTTCAATGACGTGATGCCTAGAGCATGTATTGAAGACCTCCAAATTTGTTAAAGTGATTTTGTTTTTCCTTTTTAAATAACGTGCATGTCATACTTTCCTGCTCTGTGCAATGGTTTTGCACAGAGCAGCCCCAATCCTCCATTTTTGAGGTCCAACGCCAGCACTGTAGGTTCCTCGTCTTCTGTGTGTGCCACCATAGGAAGTCACTTTTAATAGTGGTACACGTTGGGCCTCAATCCCAAGTCAGGCTAAATGTGTCTATTGACGATAGTAGTAGGCAATGACTTCAACTGCTGCCTCCATGTGCAGTGGAGAGAGAGAAAAGTGTTGCCCCTCTCGGGCACAGTGCTGGATGGAGATCAGACACGGATAAGCATTTAGAGTTCTGCTTTTACAACAACTTTAAGCTCATCTCCTGACATAAACAGTCAGCAAACTTAGTTTACCAAAGTCACATGACTCATAACAGATGCATAGTCTATGAACTGGTCTCCACTCTATCCACCAGCCCTAAAGACAAAGCAGCAATCTTAATTATAATGTGTAACATGGTTTACTGGGGCATGAATATTTTATTGAGCCTTATTTAAAATGGGGAGTGAATATTGCTACCCGCTCTACATTTCAATGTTTATTCATATCAGGGCCTGCATTTTATGGTGCATTCATAAATGCAGGTTGTAGTATGGAACCTGCAGCATCCTATAGAGTTCTCTCTGCTTAGTCCCATAGACAGAACTCCATGGTTCTCATTAGTGGGCTGGACAAAGCTTAAACATAGTCCAGCCCAGGTACTTTTGTCTGAGCCTGCAACTCAGGGGTACCAAGCTTGAGTCCAAGCCTGGGGGGCTCAGCCTACTGGGAGGCCGAGTGCCTGAAAGAAGTTTCTGATCCAGGAAAACCTCACACAAGCAGTTTCTGTGTGGAACTCCAGAGCTAGGGGACACTTGCGTGCACACACACACACTATAACCTCTGCTGGTCTGATACCTGCTGTCAAAGACCTGGCACACAAGAATCTCTGTACTACGGAAAGTGAATACAGCCTGCTCTGTGCTTGTGAAGTTGAACAACCATCCAGGCACTGTCAGCCAGAGAAGCTGTAGGAGTTAAGTGTTTTGGTATTCTACCTTCCCCTATCTGTAATAAAGCCATTGACATGAAACAATTACAAATATTTTTGTTGTTTTCGCTAGGCATTGGTGTAGTTATTGCCATTTCCTTTTTTTTTTTGCCTTATTTTGTAATGATGGACATGTTGTGGCTGCGGTTTGTAGTGTCATGGTTGATCGATTCCCCTATGCCCATGTATTGCTTCAGCTAGCTTGTTTCTATTCACCAAAGAGACAGGACAACTTCCTGTTCCAGGTCAAACAACATTCAATGTATGCCTTGGCATCAGCACTGTTGCATTACAAATGTGTAATTACTAATCTAATTACTGGGTAGCTCTCACCTGCACCGGTATTAGACTGAGATCCAGGAATTGTGGGATAGGAGTTTTACAGGAAACGTAAGGTCTCACACTACAAACAGAGGTCATGCATTAGCCTGGGCAGTGTTGCGCTAAAAACCTCATGCTTCTACACAAACATAAATTGCAGACACAGGAAAGTTGAAATTTACCCTACTACAGAGCGTGCATAAAAGGGCAACGAACATGTTTAAAGCACATCTTATGCAGGTGAAAAACACAAGGTGCAGGTAGGATATATTAAAGATACATTTCAGGACTGGACCAGCTTTTCTGAAAGAATAAAGTATACTCAGTTGAAGATTTCACTTGTGTTTAAAACACAAGACCCTTCTAAATAGAGGCCCCACCAAAAAAAGAGAGAAAAAAAAAAACAGAAGACCCTCCCCCCCACCCAGTCCCCTAGTTTACCAGGTGCTAAGAGAATAGTCATAATTATCTGGATATTTCACAGGACCCTACTCAAAAAACAGGGTTACAGGTGTGTGATTCTTTCAATTTTAAAACTCTGGTTCGGAAACATCTGGAGTATTCCATCCAGTTCTGGTCACCAATCCTCAGGAAGGATGTGCTAGAACTGGAGAGAGTCCATAGAAGGGCAACAAAATAAATAGGGAGACTGAGGACCTCAGTTACGAGGAATGACTACAAGCACTAAACTTATTCTCGATGGAGAAGAGGCGCTTGAGAGGAGATATGATAGCGATATATAAATATATCAAGGGTGATCCCAAAATAGGAAAAAAACTATTCAGTCCCAGGGAGTGTAAAAAGAGACAGGGCCATTCAATGAAATTGGAGAATAGTTTAACCTTATGCTGCATAGGGGTGTTTTCACTGTCAGAGCAGTAAGGATGTGGAACTACTGTAAACAATCGGTGGTGTTTGCAGGAAGTATTAATAGTTTTAAAAAAATTGTTTGGACGTGTATCTTCGTGAACACAATATACAGGGATATGGGAAATGATCATCGACATGCACACGCACACACAGGTTGAACTGGATGGACTAGTATCTTTATTCAACATTATCAACTTTGTAACTATGTAACCCACAAGGTAGACTGCTGAGTCAATATGAAGTTACCATATTACAAGAGGAGGAGAGGAGTGGGGCTAGTATGAGAGAGTGATTGAATAAAACCCCCAGGGGACAAATCCTGGTATTACTTCATAAATGTAGAAGTGAAAGTTGGGCGTGTAACTGAAAAAGGTAGGGATCGAGATACCTCCTGTGTGCCAGACAACTGTAGATAGACATGTTCGGTAGAGAATAGGAAGGGAGGGGCAATACAATGGGAGAGGGGATACAATAGGAGGGAAAGAATGCTAGAACAAGGGAGAGGAAGGACAAGAAGACATAAGGTTACAATAGGGAGGATAGGGAAGGTGGCATGAGGTAAACTACATGCAGTTCTGTGGAATGTATATATTAGGGGAGGAAGCATCGAAAAGTCTCAGAAGTCGGTACAATCCAGAAGACAATCCAGGAGGGCTAAATAGTGAAAAATGGGAGATGTCCATCGTTGGATATGGGTCCATTGTGCCATTGGAGGCTAGGCAATGCCAGAACAAGTCAGGAGCATTGGGGAAAATTCTATGTTGGTGGGGACATCTATTCCATTTTGTAAGTATTTTGACATTTTTCCTTTGTTGTAATGGAATGACAATGGAATGTTTGTGTCAGAGTGTAGGATTTCCCTTTTCTCTCATTTAATGTGCCATGTCAAATCTACTTATTTCCACTGACCAACTGGTCCAACAGTGATCTTAGCTCAACAAGCCTATTTCCTGCTAAAAACGCAACTCTGGAAAACAAAGTCCTCCTTTGCAGTGGTGCTCAGCAAGGGTTACTTGCTCATTTATGTCTTGGAGACCAGGTACAGCAGTTTTGCTTACCCGACACTCTGCTCCCACAGCGTGCTCCACACTGCTAGATCAGTTCCAGCAGCCTCTTCACTCCTGCTTACTGACGATCTAAGGTTTTCTGACATCTTCAAGACCAATGGAGGGCCCATAGTCTTGCAGTGGACACGAGGATGCCAAGAAACTGGCCAGTGCTGGAGTGTAAGGAAGTGCCGTCTTCTGAGGGAGCAGAAGATCGGGTAAGTAAAAGTGTTTTCCCATCCCCTACAAAGAAACCCTTGCAGTGAAGGTGCACCGCAACTGCAAGGGAGGACTTTTAGTTTTCCTGGAGCTGGGCTTTAAATATTCCCTGGCAACAAGAGCAGTACCCATTTTCCATGCCCAATCGTTTTTGGACTTTATGCCACAATCCCTGCTAAATAACTTGCTTCAATTTTTGCATCTGCCTTCCAATCAGTTTCAATGATACTAATCCTGTTTTATTTTAGTTTGTCCCAACACCCCCCCCCCCCTCCCACACACACATAGTCTGTTGTGATGCCAACAGACTCTACAGCGCTGTTTACTCGAAAAATTTGAATATCATGCAAAAGTTCATTTATTTCACTAATGCAACTTAAAAGGTGAAACTAATATATGAGATAGACTCATTACATGCAAAGCAAGATAGTTCAAGTCGTGATTTGTCATAATTGTAATTATGGCTTACAAGCTCATGAAAACCCCAAATCCACATTCTCAGACAATTAGAATATAGTGAAAAGGTGCAGTATTCTAGGCTCAACATGTCCCAATCTAATCAGCTAATTAAGCCATAACACCTGCAAAGGGTTCCTGAGCCTTTAAATGGTCTCGCAGTCTGGTTCAGTAGGAATCACAATCATGGGAAAGACTGCTGACCTGACAGTTGTGCAGAAAACCATAATTGACACACTCCATAAGGAGGGAAAGCCTCAAAAGGTAATTGCAAAATAAGTTGGATGTTCCCAAAGTGCTGTATCAAAGCACAATAATAGAAAGTTATGTGGAAGGGAAAAGTGTGGACGAAAAAGGTGCACAAGCAGCAGGGATGACCGCAGCCTTGAGAGGATTGTCAGGAAAAGGCCATTCAAAAGTGTTGAGGACTTTCACAAGGAGTGGACTGAGGCTGGAGTCAGTGCATCAAGAGACACCACACCACACACAGACGGATCCTGGACATGGGCTTCAAACGTCGTATTCCTCTTGTCAAGCCACTCCTGAACAACCAACAACATCAGAAGCGTCTTACGTGGGCTAAAGAAAAACAGACCTGATCTGTTGCTCAGTGGTCCAAAGTCCTCTTTTTTGATGAGAGCAAATTTTGCCCCTCATTTGGAAACCAAGGACCCAGAGTATGGAGGAAGAATGGAGAGGCACACACTGCAAGATGCTTGAAGTCCAGTGTGAAGCTTCCACAGTGTGTTGATTTGGGGAGCCATGTCATCTGCTGGTGTTGGTCCATTGTGCTTCATTCTACCAGGAGATTTTGGAGCACATGCTTCCTTCCACAGATGAGCTCTATGGGGATATTGACTTCATTTTCCAGCAGGACTTGGCACCTGCCCACACTGTCAAAAGCACCAAAACCTGGTTCAATGACCGTGGGATTACTGTGCTTGATTGGCCAGAAAACTCGCCTGACCTGAACCCCATAGAGAATTTATGGGGCTTTGCCAAGAGAAAGATGAGAGACATGAGACTGAACAATGCAGAAGAGCTAAGGGCCGCTATTGAAGCATCCTGGTCTTCCATAACACCTCAGCAGTGCCACAGGCTGATAGCTTCCATGCCACGCCGCATTGAGGCAGTAATTGCTGCAAAAGGGGCCCAAACCAAGTACTGAGTACATATGCATGCTTATACTTTTCAGAGGTCCGATATTGTTCTATGTACAATCCTTGTTTTATTGATTGCATGTAATCTTCTAATTTTCTGAGATTGTGGCTTTGAGGTTTTCATGATCTGTAAGCCATAATCATCACAATTATGACAAATCACGGCTTGAATTATCTTGCTTTGCATGTAATGAGTCTCTCTCATATTGGTTTCACCTTTTAAGTTGCATTAGTGAAATAAATGAACTTTTGCACGATATTCAAATTTTTCGAGTATCACCTGTATGCTGCTTCAATTTCAAAGGGCCTTTTTTTAGAAAAGATTACCCTATTCCTCCTCCTCCAAACATCATTTTATGAAAAGCAAAGTTCCCATGCTGCTACTTTAAAAGTAGGCTGTTTTGTGAATTGGTGGCAAATGCATTCAGAATGGCACCAAGTATGGCAGTACTTGGTCAGGTTACCAACATTCATTCACATGTCCTGATAAAGACATTGCTGCAAAAAGAGAGAGAGATGACTACATGAGTCTATTTCTACTCCATCTCTTCCAATCACAGACTGGTGGCAGGGAGGTTACCTAGCTTTGTTGGGTAACGACAGTAGATGTGTATTAGGACTGCGTGAATTTCAGAACTGGATGGACAGAAATCCAAATCCTGGCAGGTAGCATAGCTCCCCCATAGATGGATTTCAAAAGTGTATTTAGTGGTTTAAATATAGAAATTAATTTAGAAATTCACTCAGAAGAGGTGTGCCATTCTGATCAGAGATTACATTTTTTCATAGCATGTTTTGTGTGTTTCAATGTAGAAACAAAACAACCCACTCTTGTGGCAAAAAAAAAAAATTCCCTGAAAACTGACGGAGCCTTTCAGAAAACCACGTTTCTATTTTAAACCTTGTTGCCAAACGCATTGATGCCACAATCACAAAACCATCTTTGCAACATCAGCTATCAATTTTTCAACACTGGATTCATGCAATACAACTCTTTAAATACTTCACAAGACCTATGACTCATTACATGATTTTCATGTGGTTTCAATAGCAAAGTTGTCGGAAAGGAACATGCACTACACAGATTATTATTCACAAGCAACAGCAAAATAAAAGGATTAAATCAACAAATAAAAACACATTCTGTATGGTTTCAGTGCCTCTGCTGCCCTCTGCTGTAAATAAACTTTAACAGTCGGTAATAAAAGCTAAGCTTACTACCACATGAAACCCATGAAGATTCCTTAAGCAGGAAGAACTAGTTGGATCCATAATTATATTAAATGCTTTCTGAATGAAGGAGAAATATATATATGAAATTACAGATATCCTCACACAAACATCCAAATTTTATTTTTTTTGTCTGTGGCTCTGCTACAGGATCAATCGAAGCCTGTGCTTGGTACCATCCTTCTCCCCTAAAGATTCACCAAGAAGCACAAAATGGACAGAATATTTTGGTTCATGGCAGTGGAAAACCAGCAGAACTTATACCCTGGAGACAAACACAACCACATAGCCCATTCCCAGTAGACTCACTTTTGCACTGCATGAATGTAGCCATTTGTGACTATAATAATGTGGATGTGGTCTGAAAGGGTGCTATATACATGCTATTTATGCATGTATAAATAGGTAGGTGATCATAAAGGATGATATAAGCCAAACAAGAATAAGCTACTCTTTGAAAATGACCCGGACTCTTCCAAACAAAACAGAAAAAAAAAAGCAGAACACTGAAACTGTATAAAAACCTCATCATTCAGATTTTGTAAACAAATGAAGATCAAATGCCTCTGAATACGGTCAGCTTTGCAATAGCAAAACCTGTTAGAGTCCGAGAAGAAAAATATGTCACCGAAATCAAAAGCCTTTTTTTTAAGATGGGAAGGACATCCAAAAAGAAGAGAAACAATGGGTTTTTAATGTATAGTTAGTGCCTATTTAGCTATAACTAGACTGCTGTAGTCAGTTACCGCACAATACAGTGTATCCGGAAAGTATTGACAACGCTTCACTTTTTTCACATTTTGTTATGTTACAGCCTTATTCCAAAATGGATTAAATTCATTATTTTCCTCAAAATTCTACAAACACTACCCCATGGTGACAACGTGAAAGAAGTTTGTTTGAAATATTTGCAAAATTATTAAAAATAAAAAACAAAATAAAAATCACATGTACATAAGTATTCACAGCCTTTCCATGACACTCAAAATTGTGCTCAGGTGCATCCTGTTTCCACTGATTATTCTGAAGATGTTTCTATAACTTGATTGGAGTCCACCTGTGGTAAATTCAGTTGATTGGACATGATTTTGAAAGGTACATACCTGTCTATATAAGGGAGTAACACAACTAAGTGCAAATTAAGACAAAAGCATTGTGAACATCAACATAATATAAATGAATATAAACACAATAGTAAACAATTGTGATAAAAAAATGTCCTAAATAAATGAATAAACACCCAATTGTGACAAAGGGAGTAACACAAAATCAAGTCTCCAATATGAGTTGAAAAAGAAATAAAATTATGCCTGGTAAAATTAGTCCAAAATGATGAATGATAACCTGATCAAAGGGTTAAAGTTCATAGGATAATCAAACCATAAATTGATAACTATAACACGAGTGAAAATGTGTACACCCGTGCAAATAAAGTCCATAATGAAAAACTTCTGTGAAGAAATCTGGTCATTGAAGGAAAACAGTGAAATCCACCACCAAATAAAGGTAATGCCTGCTTAGCAGAGCTCCGCCTGTGAGTGTCCGGCCGGCACCGCAGTCTTAAGGCTGATTTTACACTGCAACATTGTAAGTGTGATTCCTCTTATATTCAATAAAATTGTAACTGTTTTACACTATGGAAGCTATATGTCTTTTACATGGTCTGACATACGAGTCTGGGATCCAGTGAATTGCCGAGGTACATGCTAATTGAGACTTCATCTATATTGGTTTCATCTGGAGCAGATTGTGCCTTTCAATCAGAGCTTCTCCTGATCCTCTGTAGTGGGGGGTCACGGAGCTCTGCTAAGCAGGCATTACCTTTATTTGGTGGTGGATTTCACTGTTTTCCTTCAATGAGAAGATTTCTTCACGGAAGTTTTTCATTATGGACTTTATTTGCACGGGTGTACACATTTTCACACATGTATTATAGTTATCAATTTATGGTTTGATAATCCTATGAACTTTAACCCTTTGATCAGGGTTAACATATCATTCATCATTTTGGACTAATTTTACCAGGCATAATTTTATCTCTTTTTCAACTCATATTGGAGACTTGATTTTGTGTTACTCCCTTTGTCACAATTGGGTGTTTATTCATTTATGTAAGACATTTTTAATCACAATTGTTTACTATTGTGTTTATATTCATTTATATTATGTTGATGTTCACAATGCATTTGTATTAATTTGGACTTAGTTGTGTTACTCCAATTTCAGGGAAAGCGCAACCATATTTTTTTCCCAATTGTTTCCACTGTATTTGTTTGCACGTGGTTTTGCTGCTTTCCATTTATCCCACATTTAACCATCGTGGGATTTGAGATTATACCAATCTTAGCGCAGTTCTTTCATCCTTTATTCCTGTCTATATAAGGTTCCACAGTTAACAGTGCATGTCAGAGCACAAACCAAGACATGAAGTCCAAAGAATTGTCGGTAGACCTCCGAGACAGGATTGTATCGAGGCACAGATCTGGGGAAGGGTACAGAAATATTTCTGTAGCATCGAAGGTCCCAATGAGCACAGTGGCCTCCATCATTCATAAATGAAAAAGTTTGGAACCACGGGGACTCTTCCTAGAGCGGACCGCCTGGCCAAACTGAGCGATCGGTGGAGAAGGGCCTTAGTCAGGGAGGTGACCAAGAACCCGGTGGTCATTCAAACAGAGCTCCAGCGTTTCTTTGTGGAGACAGGAGAACCTTCCAGAAGAACAACCGTCTCTGCAGCACTCCACCAATCAGGCCTGTATGGTAGAGTTCCCAGACTGAAGCCACTCTTAAGTAAAAGGCACACATGGCCAATACCTTCCTTACAGTGAAGCATGGTGGTGGCAGCATCATGCTGTGGGGATGTTTTTCAGTGGCAGGAACTGAGACTAGTCAGGATCGAGGGAAAGATGAATGTAGGCAATGTATAGAGACATCCTTGATGAAAACCTGATCCAGATCACTCTAGACCTCAGACTGTGGCGAAGGTTCATCTTCCAACAGGACAACGACCCCAAGCACACAGCCAAGATAAAAAAGGAATGTCCCTTGAGTGGCCCAGCTAGAGTCCAGACTTGAACTCGATTGAACATCTCTGGAGAGATCTGAAAATGTCTGTGCCCCGACGCTCCCCATCCAACCTGATGAAGCTTGAGAGATCCTGCAAAGAAGAATGGGAGAAATTGCCCAAAAATAGGTGTGCCAAGCTTGTAGCATAATACACAAAAAGACTTGAGGCTGTAATTGGTGCCAAATGTGCTTCAACAAAGTATTGAGCAAAGGCTGTGAATACTTATGTACATCTGATAGTTTTCCTTTTTTTATTTTCAATGAATTTGCAAAGATTTCAAACGTCTTTCACGTTGTCATTATGGGGTATTGTTTGTAGAATTTTGAGGAAAATAAAGAGTTTAATAAGGCTGTAACACAACAAAATGTGGACAAAGTGATGCGTTTCCGGATGCACTGTATGTCGCATGCTAATATGCATTGTGCTAAAGCAGCTCTAGTCCCACTGCCTGCACACTAATGTCCCATAAACTTGATTGCTTTGGGCATCCCAAAACCCCAACATATGGCCAGTAGTCCCTTACTACCCTTGACAAACAGCTGGTCATGCCAAGTACTGTTCCTTGAACAATGCACTAGGTCAGTTTGGCCAAATGCCATTATCAAATTCAGCCAATGAGTGCACAGGAACCTTAAAGAACCACCCTACAAGTGGCATCCAAACAGTCCCATTAACAAAATACTGTAATTTTAGAAAACAACAATCCAATTTTGTGAAAACCAATGTTTTTGGGGTCCAAATATTTAATTTATAACTAAAATGCAGCGCTAAAAACTGAATCGCACCAAGTGAAAGGTGTCATAAAGTACTCAGTGTACAAAATAATTAAATAAGTCCACATAAAGTCTGTTCAAAGACCGTGGAATGTGATGTTCAGAACCAGACGTGCGACAATATCGGTCATCTCATAAACCTTCAGACAAAGGAGTAAGGGAACTTACCGGAACTGATGGATCTACTTATTAGGCAGATCGTTAAAGCATATGAAATCCCAATGGCAAGTCGCATCAGCTGGCAGGAAGACTCTGGATGTACCACACGAATCGCAGATGGTCGTTCGTTGCAAGGGAATCCCAACGTCGAAGAAACTCTGGATTCACTGGATATTTGCGGTGGTTCTAACCCTTTCTCGACCACTAGCGGGGGCTAAAAGCTCCCGCTAGCGGACGAATACCCCTGCAAATATGACAGTAAAGCTCCGCTAAAAATAGCATCGCTTTACCGTCGACGTCGCGGATGCCCCAGTGTGAAAGGGGCCTCCTAGAATGTAAATAACTCCCTTTATTCCACCTTATAGCTAAGAGCCAAGCTAGAAAGTTTCTTGCTTGGTTAGAGAGAATCAAAGGGAATTTGAGAGATGGAGACATTTTTTTCCAGGTCAAAAGAATGTTCTGTTGGAGTGGAAATGAGCAAAGGCAACAGCTTTGTTTGAGGCAACCATGAGGCCTAGGATTCTCATGGAGAATTTATTTTGATCCTAAAAGGTCAAGACCTCACCCCCCAACCCCTCCCTGCGATAGCTGACAGGTTACCTCTCCCTGAACCTATTGTCACAATCTAAAAACAGCACAGTCATGCGAAGCTCCGCCAACATGGCTGCATCATTCATTCACAGTCCCCTGTGAATGAATCGACTACAAGTACTGTTTGCAAATGTGACAGACAGCTTGTAGTTCTCAATGAACTGTTAGGGCACTGGTGAGCGCTCTCGTAGCTCATTGATTTTCCTGCTCTCAAGTAATTGTGCCTGTATGGGAGATACAGGCAAACAGCTACCCTGAGAGTCAGCAGGAGCCTGATATTGCACGCACAATCTGCTGTTCCCAGGTGTAATGCTTTACAGGCACATAAGAAAAATAATAAATGCAAATTTTTTTACCTGCAAATAATGTGCATTTATAATTTTCTTGGTGAACTTATCTTTAAACTTTAAGGTCTCAGCAAGAAACCTTAGAAATAGCTTTTTTGTTGGAAGGAAAACCTTTGCCTGTGTTGTGTCTAGGAGGAGGCCTAGTGATATGCCAAAATAGCACAAAACTCCCCCAAATGACCCCATTTTAGAAAGTAGACACCCCAAGGAAATTGCTGAGAGGCCTGTTGAGCCCATTGAATACTCACAATACCTCTCAGCAAATAGCTTGGGGTGTCTACTTTCCAAAATGGGGTCATTTGGGGGGGGTTTTGTGCCATCTGGGCATTCCATGGCCTCCGAAACTGTGATAGGCAGTGAGAAGTGAAATCAAAAATTTACACCCTTAGAAAGCCTGAAGGCGGTGCTTGGTTTTTTGGGTCCCGTACGTGGCTAGGCTCCCAAAAAGTCTCACACATGTGGTATCCCCGTACTCAGGAGAAGCAACAGAATGTATTTTGGGGTGTAATTCCACATATGCCCATGGCATGTTTGAGCAATATATCAATTAGTGACAACTTTGTGCAAAAAAAATAAAAAAATAAAATAAATTGTCTTTTTTCCGCAACTTGTGTCAAAATATAAAATATTCCATGAACTCGACATGCCTCAGTATATAGCTTGGGGTGTCTACTTTCCAAAATGGGGTAATTTGGGGGGGATTTTGAACTGTTCTGGCATTTTATACACAACATTAGGAAGCTTACATCCACTCTTCTAACCACTTGAAGACAAAGCCCTTTTTGACACTTTTTGTTTACATGAAAACATATTTTTTTTTTTGCAAGAAAATTATGTTGAACCCCCAAACATTATATATATATTTAAAGCAAAGGCCCTACAGATTAAAATGGTGGGTGTTGCATTTTTTTTTCTACACAGTATTTGCGCAGCGATTTTTCAAACGCATTTTTTGGGGAGAAAATACACTTTTTTTAATTTTAATGCACTAAAACACACTATATTGCCCAAATGTTTGATGAAATAAAAAAGATGATCTTAGGCCGAGTACATAGATACCAAACACGACATGCTTTAAAATTTCGCACAAACGCGCATTAGCGACAAACTACATACATTTTTAAAAGCCTTTACATGTTACCCTGTTAGATTTACAGAGGAGGTCTACTGCTAAAATTACTGCCCTCGATCTGACCTTCGCGGTGATACCTCACATGCATGGTGCAATTGCTGTTTACATATGACGCCAGACCGACGCTTGCGTTCACCATTGGGCAAGAGCAGGGCAGGACAGGGGTGCTTTTTTTTTTTTTTTTTATTATTAATTTTGCTTTTTTATTTTATTTTTAAACTGTTCCTTCCATATTTATTTTTTTTTATCATTTTTATTGTTATCTCAGGGAATGTAAATATCCCCTATGATAGCAATAGGTAGTGACAGATAATCTTTTTTTGAAAAAACTGGGGTCTTCTAGACCCTAGATCTTTCCTCTGCCCTCAAAGCATCTGACCACACCAAGATCGGTGTGATAAAATGCTTTCCCAATTTCCCAATGGCGCTTTTTATATCCGGGGGGGGGGGGGGAACATTCCCTCCCACTGCTTGTAAAAGCAGTCCAGAGGCTAATTAGCCACTAGGATTGCTTTTACATGAAAGCCGGCCGCTGGCTGAAAAGAATGATACCAAGATGATACCTAAACCCGCAGGCATCATTCTGGTATAAACATTCAAAGTCCAGCAACATACCAGTACGTTGCTGGTCCTTGTTGGACATGTATTGTAATCTTTTTTTTTTCATGCAGCCTGTTGGCTGAACGAAAAAAAGAGATTGATCGGTGGGTATGCCCACCATTAGAATACCGCCCTTCATCCACCCACTTCTAATGATGGGCATACACGCACAATTTATATATGCCGAAGCATGGGGGCATCCTCCCGCAAAAAAGTTATGCCGCACACACATGGTCGGACTTTTCCACGGGCAAGCCTCCGTCGGAATTTCGACCATATGTACGCGGCATTAGGAGCAAAATCGCTCCTCCGCCCCTGCTGCACCCATGCTTCGGCATATATGCTTTTTTTTTTTTTTAACTGTGGTGGTGAAATCACCTCCTACAGCACTGGAGTCGCAGGGATCAGGCCTGTCTCTGCGAACGCTGCAGTTATGTGTGTTGTGTTTTGTAAGTGACAGCGATCGATCGATACTGCACTTGGGTGGCCAGGGCTGGACGGAGGGGCAAAACGCAGGTGCTAGCAGGTATCTGGGCTGATCCCGCTAACACTGCGTTTTTGGGAACCCTAAACTGCTGGGGACGCTAGTATAGATCTGATTAGATCAGATATTGATCTGTTCAGATACTATACCACTAAGGGAGGTGTATGCTTCACGCGTGGGTGTTAGCATTACTGGCACTAACCTGACGCTGCCTGGGGTGTGACGCAGACCCTCTCTGACGCTAAAACCTAATTGATATCACCCGCCGGGCGATCAGGGGGTTAAACCTTTATTGGGTTATATACGGCGGGTGCCCTGACACTATAAAAAGCAAACTAACTAACCAGCGTCACCCGTAACACTTATATGGTGATCACTGGTAAAAGGGTTAACTAGGGGCAATTAGGGGGTTAAAACCTTTATTAGGTAATATATGGGGGTACCTGACGCTATATAAAAACCTGACGGGGAACCTAAAAAAAATGAATGACTACCGATCGGCATCACCGACACTAAGACAGCGATCAGAAAAACGATCACTTAGCGACAGTGGTGATAGGGGTGAAAGGGTTACCTGGGGGGCGATCAAGGGGGTTAAACCTTTATTGGGTTATACACGGCGGGTGCCCTGACACTATAAAAAGCAAACTAACTAACCAGCGTCACCCGTAACACTTATATGGTGATCACTGGTAAAAGGGTTAACTAGGGGCAATTAGGGGGTTAAAACCTTTATTAGGTAATATATGGGGGTACCTGACGCTATATAAAAACCTGACGGGGAACCTAAAAAAGATTAATGACTACCGATCGGCATCACCGACACCAAGACAGCGATCAGAAAAACGATCACTTAGCGACAGTGGTGATAGGGGTGAAAGGGTTACCTGGGGGGCGATCAAGGGGGTTAAACCTTTATTAGGTAATATATGGGGGTACCTGACACTATAAAAACCTGCGGCGAACCTAAAAAAAATTACTGGCTACCGATCGGCATCACCGACGCTAAGACAGCGATCAGAAAAATGATCGCTTAGCGACAGTGGTGATAGGGGGTGAAAGGGTTATCTGGGGGGCGATCAGGGGGTTAAACCTTTATTAGGGGGGGTTAGGGGGCTACACTGGACCTAAAACTAACTTTAGTGACACTTTTACAGTCACAAATGTCACTGATTGCAGTGATCAGTAAATAAATGGTCACTGCAATCAGTGACACTGTGACTGGGGGCTGGGGGGTGATCTGGGTGTGTCTGGGGGGGGGCGATTTATGTGCCTATGTGTCCTGGTGTCAGTGTAGTGTTTTGTGCACTAACCTGCCATCTTCTCTTGTGCGGCGCTCGGTATATGTGAGCGCCGCAGGAGAGATGACATCACTTCCTCTGCCTGTGTTTACATTACACAGGCAGAGGAAGCATATCATTCGCCGGGAGCGATCGCAAGGGGGTGGCCGGAATCGAACGGCCGTCCCCTCATCCCGGATCGCTCCCGAACACTTAACCACCGCTCACTGTAAAGAAGGGGGGTCCGATCGGACCCCCCAACTATACAAAGGCGATCACGTAGATATACGTGATTCTGCCTGTCGGTGCCATTCTGCCGACGTATATTTACAGTGGGCGGTCGTTAAGTGGTTAACCATAAAAAACTTCTTCATAAAGGGAAAAGAGATCCATCATCTACACTACACTAGCAAAAAGCTGAGGTTTCATAGAATGGGGTAGGGTTATAGTGGAAAAAGCTCAAGAGGGACGTGTCCAAAAGCTCTGCCAGTGTCGAGTCACCTGAAGCCAGCAACCCATAACCCAAGGTCTATGAATGTCCAGCCTGTGTCCTGTACTGTATGATTAAAATAAAAACATTTTAAATTCGCCATATGGCTATTCATGCACCTTAACAACCAATGCGTCCACCTTCTCATTATATATGAAATGTCAAAGAGCAGATATTGTATTCTAGCAGCACAGCTAACATATTACATATAACTAGATGTTCATGTTACACAATCAATGTTACAACATATAAACATTTACAGTTACAAAACCATTTCTACAAGCCTTGTTAAGAAAAACTAAATTCAATATATTGAGTTAGGCATTTTAAATGCATTTCTCCTACCTGTTTTGCTAGTTTAACAGAATCCCGAGTAAGTCTATCCCGTAGATGAGGATCAAGCTGAGCAGCTGGTGCTATCTCTACCACCTTCTGATGCCGCCTTTGGATGGAGCAATCACGTTCATAAAGATGCACTACATTGCCATATTTGTCACCTGAGGTGCAAAGAACACAGTAAAGCACATTAAAACAACACAATTCAAGCTACTAATAACCAGATATTTATAAGACATTAGAAAATCAAAACCAATATTTTCCATTGATTATACTTTCAAAATTCCCTTTATCATAATAGCAATGGTTTAAGAAATACGGCTTTAGGGGTTCAAATGGAGCCTCTGCAAAACAACTGATAAGTCCCAATTGGGGAAAATTTTGCTAGACACTAGCCTGATCCTGGCTAGCGCCTTAAAAAAACCTAAGAAGAAGTCCCCGAGATAGAATTCTCTGTAGGAAGACTGACAGCGCCGTAACCTGCGCCTTGAGGGTGCTTGCTGCTAGACCTTTCTCCATTCCTTCACAGAGAAATTTTAGAACTGAAACTATATATAAAACCTGAATTGTGAGCAAAAAATTGTGAAAACAAATAAAATGTCAAACAGTCCGTGACATGTTTCTATGCGAGGATAAATAGTAAATGCAATGTATGGAAATAAAGCCTTTAAGAACGTGTCCAAGAGGAAACAAATGACCATTCACCCAAGTACACCTTCATCGTAACTGAGTAAGATGTGCGCTTACCAGAACTCTAGACTCCACATTATAAGAGTCTAGATAAGCATGGAATCACAAATCATGGCAAATCCATCCATTTGAAAGAGGTGGAGATAATGTTATGGCTGACCTTGCTGGTTCCTAATCGCGCTCATGGATGTCCCATAAAGAATAGAAGAGTATCCACAGGAGTAAAACCATAAGATGGTTTATTAAAAATAAGCGTTGCTAAAAACTTACACAAATCCAGTAAAAATCAAGCAATGAATGTAAAGATTCCCAGTTAAGGATCCACTGGTACAGAGATCAAACAAGCACGATGTTGACAGACACAGACTCCGCCCTACATGCTTCGTCAGATGTTTTGGTAAGTGCACATCTTACTCAATTACGGTGAAGGTGCACGCAGGTGAGTGGTCATTTGTTTCCTCTTGGACGCATTCTTAAAGGCTTTATTTCCATAGATTGCATTTACTATTTATCCTCACATGGAAACATGTCACAGACTGACATTTTATTTGTTTCACTATTTTCTGCTCACATAGAGCGGCAATTCAGGTTTTATATGTTGTTACACAATTTGTTCTGTTGTGTTATTGCTACCAGCTTCTTTTTTTTTTTACATATCTTCCCTTATTACCTGCGCAGTAATTTATTTCTATATAAAACTGAAATCCTGATATAGTTTTTCTATATATACTGTAATTGAAAAATGATTCAGTCACCCCTTTTCTGCTTAAAAAGTCTGCCAACAGATTTTGCGTTCCCTTTAGGTGTACTGCGGTGAGGCTAAATTTGTCTTGGCCCAGGTTAAAATCTGTCAAGCTAGTTCCATTATGGTTTTGCTTCTCATGCATCCATGCTTTGACAGATATATGATGCTGTTACATTGTCCGACAGTATCTGAACATGCTGTTCTTGAGAAACTGATGGAAGAAAAGGAGGCTCAGGTTTATTGCCTTCAACTCTTTCCAATTGGAGGATTTCCTGGCTTGTCTTTTTGACCATGTACCCTACAACATTTGCAATTTTACATGGGCTCCCACCCCCTCTCGCACTCCCATCTGTTGTCAGGCATTTGGTCACAGGAAAAGACCAAGGGAGACCTCTTGAAAGATTTTCCAGGTTTCTCCACCACAAGGACCTCTTTGCCCTTGATGCAATCCTGATCGGTTTCTCCAGTGCTTTCTGATGAGACCACTTCTGGAGGATCTCTGGAGGGGGGCGAGCGTGGAGCCTGGCCCATTGAACCGCCAGTATTGAGGCAGTGAGTAACCCCAGGGCTGATATAGCCACTCGAACTGATACTGAACAGGTTGGATTGAAGCAACTTCAGGGCTGACTGAATCTTCTCAATTTTCTCCTCTGAGAGAAAAATCTTCTGCTGTACTGAGTCTATAGCGTATGCCAGAAATCTCACCCTTTGAGCTGGGAACAGGTTCGACTTTTCCTGATTCAACAGCCAACCCAACTTGCTGAGGTGAAGAAAAAAGAAAAAAAAGATCAAAAAAGAGATCAAAAAAGAGAAAAAAGAGATCACCGCTCCAGGTAAGTGCAGGTGAGCAATCAGTGTCTTCCCAGGAACCATGGGTGCTGGCAAGGCTGTAGATGCGAAAAGGAAGGTAGGATGTATGGACAGCCGCACTCCAAAAACCATTGAGGTTGCCTTTATTGGGTAAAATACATGAAACACTTCAAGTCACAGCAAAAATAAAGGTGTACAGCCGACGCGTTTCACACTAGGGTCTAGTGCTTAGTCATGGCTAAACTTGCTGAGGTGACCTTGTGTTTCTCGTAGATTAGTCAGTAACTGTCTTTCGGACACCGCAAACAGCAGTAGGTCATCCAAGTAGGGAACAATGACGATCCCTTTCAGTCTCAGGGGTTCCAAAGCCTCTGCCATCACCTTGGTGAACACCCTGGGTGAAAAGAAGAGCCCCAAAGGCAGTGCCCTGAACTGTAGGTGCTATATTCTCTTCCCTAAGTTGACTGCTAGACGCAGGAACTTTTGTGATGAACTTGCTATCGGAAAGTGTAAATATGCATCTCGGAGATCGATGGATGCAATGAAACATTCTGGAGTGAGCAACTTACTTACTGAGAATATTGTGTCCATCCGAAAACATTTGTACTGGAAGGACTTGTTTAGAATCTTTAAGTTCAAAATCAAACGGAACTTCCCACGTGGTTTCTTTACTAGAAAGATATGAGAGTAAAACCCCAAGCACTCCTGCTTCTTGGGAATCTGAACTATGACTTCCAGTTGGATCAGTTCCTCCAAGAGCAATGTCATAGCCAGGGCCTTTTCCTGATTCCTTGGGAGATTGGTCACAAAGAATCTGCTTGAGGGTGTCCGGGAAAACTGTAATCTCGCCTGATGATGTTCTGGTCAAAGGGGCTCGATGTCGCTTCTTCTCAATGAGGAAGGAAGGCTCAAAGCCTCCCACCCACCGGAAATGGACCACAATTGTTTTTTTAGAGGTTTTCTCTGGAGGCCTGAAGAGAACACAACACATTACTCCTCTACCTCTCTGGGGGTTCCATGTTCTTTCTTTGACTTTGCTCTTTATCCCTTTGGGGTTGTGAAAAAGCACAACATTTTTTTTTCCGCTGAGCATTAAATTTTCTTAGGAGGGAAGTTTTTTTTTCTTATCTGCCATTCTACCCAGCACGGTTTCAAGCTCTAGACCAAAGAGTAAGTCTCCACAAAAGGGAATCCCACACAACTTGACTTTTGACGCCGAGTCCCCTGAACACGTCTTGAGCCATATAGCACAACTGGTAAAGTTAACGAGAGCCGAAGATCTGAGCAACATCCTGATAGACTCCGCTGATGCATCCACCATATATCTTACTGCTTTTAGAAGGGTAGGTGTGACAGGGGGGTCACTTTGGACACAGGGTGAGCCAGGAAACCATGGACATTAAGAATATGGCTTGGATTGCTTGAAATTGAATTAGTAATATTAGTCCACAATATGTACTGCTTGTTTTACCCTGAACTCAACAGGTTAATTGGGAGATGTGTTACCTGCCTGTGTGATGTAAATGAATCTAGGATGGCGTCTAAGGATCTTTCCTTGTGGTAATTAAGTCTGTACTTGTGTGTATTGTAAAGTATCAGACAGTCTGGTGAATATAAAGGTCATGCATAGACATTTAAACATAAAGGGGATTAGAACCTGTTGTCTCCTAGCAGACGTCAAAATAATGTGTATTGGGGCTTGTTATGGTGGGTGGAGCTGGACCATTGTTCATTTAGGTTAATGCAGTATTGGATGTGTATAAGAGTTTCAATGTTTTTGGCAATAAAGGCAGTCTATCCTTGGGAAGATACAGAGTGCGTCTCGTTCTTCCAGAAGGATTAATTCCTATGGGATGTGGTCGTCTGGCTGTGGAGGATTGACAGTGAATTTGTGTCCAGGAGAGGGAAGCGATCTAAACGGCGTTACACCCTTTCGTATTTGGGGTGCCGTTACAGTAGGAAAGGACTCAAACAAGTCCTTCCTAGAAGATCCTGCTTCCACATGCCCCTTCAGTTGTCCGACCCAGCACTCCAGGTTTCTGGCTACTACTGTAGATGCAATTGCTGGTTTAAGATTTGGGCAGGGTCGAATCTCAAGCCTTCCTAAGGAGGGAATCCACCTTCTAGTCCATGGCATCCTTGAGAATGCCCATGTTTTCAAACACTAGGTTCTTGCATCTCAAGATCTGTGGGAAGGCGGCGTCTATTTTTGCTTTCTTGTTCCATACCGATGTCTCATCTTCTTCAAAGGGGAATCTTCTCCTGAGGGACTTCGAAAAAAACAGACCCCTTTCCAAGTCCTTCCACTCCTTTTTAACTATTTTCGTCGGGACTTTATGAACTGGAAAAACTCTATGTTTAGTTTCCTTGAGCCCTTGGTACATCTCAACGTGAATAGACAATTGTGCCCTCTCTTCTTGCATGTCTAGGGTAGTGTATATTGCCTTTAAAAGGTTGTCCACCTCCTCTAAAGACAATTTGTAACGGGAGGATCTAGCCGCATTCTCTTCCCCTTCTTCCTCCGAATCCCTTACAGAAGGGGGACCGCTCTTTTTCTCTTCCTCCGAAACACTTGACTCAACAGACTTTGAGGTGGATGGCAGAGGACTGTGATGGGAGCTCTGCCGCCAACCTGACTCCTGCCCCAACACCTTTTCCAGAAAGGAATGGGTGGACCCAAAAGTTTCTGCCAATTGTTTTCTTACAATAGAAAAAATAGGATTTTTATAACAGCTTACCTGTAAAATCCTTTTCTTGGAGTACATCACGGGACACAGAGCGACATAGTCATTACTAATGGGTTATATAGATACCGTCAGGTGCTGGCACTGGCAACTTCCAAAACCGGAAGTACCCTCCCCTATATAAGCCCCTCCCATCCGGGAGCACCTCAGTTTTGTAGCAAAGCAATAAGTGTCCCTAAAGAGGGGCGGGAGCTCTGTGTCCCGTGATGTACTCCAAGAAAAGGATTTTACAGGTAAGCTGTTATAAAAATCCTATTTTCTTTCTCGTACATCACGGGACACAGAGCGACATAGTCATTACTAATGGGATGTCCTAAAGCAATGCCAAATGAGGGGGGGGATACACCATATATAAGCTGAGCGCTATCAGACATGAGGATCTTTTGCGGCCTGCAACACACTGCGCCCAAAGGCGACATCCTCCTGACTTCTAACGTCCACCTGGTAGAACCTAGTAAACGTGTGTACCGAAGACCATGTTGCGGCCTTACAGATTTGAGCCAGGGAGGCCTGGTGATGCACTGCCCATGAAGTTCCAACTGCTCTCGTGGAGTGCGCCCTAACTTTGAACGGAGGCGGTCTACTTCTCAAGCCATAGGCTTGTATTATGACCTGTCGAATCCACCTGGCTAAAGTAGATTTTGACGCTGCCTGACCCTTTCTGGGGCCTTCCGGCAGAATAAACAAAGTATCCGTTCTGCGAATCTGAGCAGTGGCTTTTAGATGAGCTTTAACTGCTCTTACTACATCCAAAGAATGCAATAACTTTTCCTCTACCGAAGTAGGTTTGGGGAAAAAAGAAGGAAGAACCACATCTTGGTTCAAATGAAAACTCGATACCACCTTAGGAAGAAAGGCTGGATGAGGACGTAACACTACTCTGTCCTTATGGATAACCAGATATGGCTCCTTACAGGACATAGCTGCTAATTCTGATACTCTTTTAGCCGAACAAATGGCTACTAGAAAAATCAATTTCCTGGTGAGAAGCACCAAGGAAATATGCTGTAATGGTTCAAATGGTTGTTTCTGTAGAACCGACAGAACCAAGTTTAGATCCCATGGACATATGGGAATATTAACCGGAGGACTAATACGCATCACTCCTTGTATAAAGGCTTTGACTAGTGAATGCGAAGCCAAGGGCCTTTGAAAAAATATTGACAAGGCCGAAATCTGACCCTTGATAGTGCTCAAGGCAAGCTTCCTATCTACAGCCCATTGTAGGAAGTCCAGAATCCTACCTATTACGTATTTACGTGGATGCCATTTCCTGGCCTCACACCAGGCGATGTACGCCTTCCAGATTCTATAGTAGATCTGCCTGGATACCGGTTTCCTGGCATTGATCATGGTAGACACCACAGCATTAGAGAGCCCTCTCTTTTTTAGAATGTGGGCTTCAATAGCCAGGCCGTCAAACCTAGGGCTGGTAAGGAAGGGTGGTATATCGGTCCCTGCGAAAGCAGGTCCGGACGATGTGGGAGAGTCCAAGGACTCCCCACAGACATTTTTACAATCTCCGCGTACCATGCTCTTCGGGGCCACGCTGGAGCCACCAGAATCACTGGTTTCTTTTCTACCCTGATTCTGCGGAGTAATCGAGGTAACAATTGTGGCGGTGGGAATGCATATATCAGCTTGAACTGATCCCAAGGGAACACTAGGGCATCCGAGCCGCAAGCTAGGGGATCCCTTGTCCAAGAGACAAAACTGTCCACCTTTGCGTTGAATCTGGATGCTAGCAGATCTACATCCGGTGTTCCCCACCGCTGACATATTGTCCGGAAAACCTCGGGATGAAGGGACCATTCCCCTGGGCATAATTGTTGGCGACTTAGAAAGTCCGCCTTCCAATTCTCCACCCCTGGAATGAATACCGCAGATATGGCTGGGACATATCTTTCTGCCCATCTCAGGATGTAATTTACCTCCCTTTGGGCTGCACGACTCCTGGTGCCCCCCTGACGATTGATATATGCCACTGCTGTGGCATTGTCTGACTGAACTCTGACAGGGGACCCTTGGAGTTTGGATGTCCATGCTACTAGGGCATACCGGGCTGCTCGTATCTCTAAGAGATTGATGGGCAGGGCCTTTTCTGTATCCGACCATCTGCCCTGGAGAGACCATTGCTCCAGTACTGCTCCCCAGCCTACAAGGCTGGCATCTGTAGTGACCACCTTCCAGGAAATCGGACTGAAGGATTTCCCTCTTTCCAGATTCTGGGGAACCAACCACCAGCGGAGGCTCCTGCGAACGGAAGGGGACAAGGACATTGGTAAGTCCAGAGCCTGAACTTTTTTGTTCCAGGCTGACAGTATGGCCCTTTGCAACTTCCTTGAATGGAATTGACCGTAGGGTACTGCTTCGAATGATGCCACCATCTTTCCCAGCAGCCTCATGCACAGGCGTATGGATGGCTGTCTTTTTGAGCCCACTAAGTGGATCAAATCTCTCAAAGACGACCCCTTTTCTTGAGGCAAGAAAATCTTTCTCTGGTCTGAATCCAGCCTTAGCCCCAAGTATTCCAGATTTTTGACTGGTTTTAGGGCTGACTTGTCTCGGTTGATAATCCAACCGTGATATTCCAGATACTTGATTGTCTCGTGAACAACCACTTCTAGTTTTTCCACTGAGTGGTCTATCAGCAACAAGTCGTCTAGATATGCCATTATCGTTACACCTCGTGTTCTTAGATTGGCCAATAATGGGGCCAAAATTTTTGTGAACACTCTTGGTGCTGTGGCCAGACCGAAGGGTAAGGCTCTGAACTGAAAATGGCGGCCTTCTACCGCAAAGCGTAGAAATTTTTTGGTGGGCTGGAAAGATAGGAATGTGCAAATAAGCATCCTTGATGTCGATCGAGGCTAACCATTCCTCCCCTTGTAGGGCAGTGGCTAGAGATCGGATCGACTCCATCCGGAAAGTCCTGATATGCAGGAATTTGTTTAGCCCTTTTAGATTTAGTATGGGCCTCACGTCCCCGTTTGGCTTCGGAACTGTAAAGAGGTTTGAGTAAAACCCGAACCCCCACTCTTCCAGGGGAACCTCTATAATTACTGCTTGAAGCAATAATTGTTCTAGTGCCAACAGGAGGGATCCTCTCTTCTGGGGATCCCTTGGCACGTTTGACCTTATTTTGCATTTGACTTTGGGGGAGGTTTTGTACCTCTCCTGCTCCAGGGCTTTTTGTTACCCTGCAACTGTCCCTGATTTCTACCTCCGGGATTTGACCGAGGAGGCCGTCGGAACTGTTTCACAGCCGATGTCCTAGGGACTGGAGAAGCTGGCCTCTTAAAAGAGGGACCTCTAACTCTATTTTTAACCGGCAAAAGTGTACTTTTACCGCTGGAAATTCTCTGGATATACTTGTCCAGGTCTTCCCCGAATAAGCGCTCACCATGAAATGGGAAGCTGACCAGCAATTTTTTACAGGGAGCTTCAGCAGACCAGTTTTTGAGCCATAGAAGCCTGCGCATATGTACTACAGACAGCGTAAGGCGGGAGGCCTGATGGATTGAATCCTTTATAGCGTCCACCGCAAAGCATAAGGCTCTAGGTAGATCAGCTAGGGCAAGAGCCTGCTGATCCGGCAAGTCCCTTAAGACCTGTTTCAACTGATCCTTCACTGCTTGGCAGACCCCAATAGCTGCCACTGCTGGTTGTGTCACCAATCCTGCTGTAGAAAAAGCAGATTTTAATAAGGACTCCAATTTTTTATCTATTGGGTCCTTGAACATTTGGACATTTTCCACCGGACATGTCAGTGATTTATTCACACAAGAGATGGCTGCGTCCACTGTAGGGACCCTCCATTTTCTGATGAACTTATCCTCCATGGGATAGACCACCGGAAATCTCTTGGGGGGAGCAAATATTTTGTCAGGATGCTCCCAATCCTGGTAAATGAGCCCCTCCAGTAAAGGATGGATCGGAAAGGAACAAACAGTCTGGGGAGCTTTTAGCGACCCCAACGAGGAGACAGAAGTGGAGGATGGCTCCGCAAGTGGCATTTTAAATGCTGATCGGACCATATTAGTCAGGGACTGAACCCATAACCTTTCAGCATGTGATGCTGAGAACGGCTCTTCCACTGTTGATTCCTCTGCAACCGAATCGACCTCATCCTGATCCCCCTCAGGTAGGTCGACCTCTGTATGGGACTGTTGCTCTGTTAACAGGCACTCTGAGGGGGGAGATGGAGATCGAGCGCTTTTCTCCTGTGACAGGGAAGCAGCGATCAATGCTGACAATCTCTCTTCCAGCCCTCCCAGAGCTGAGGAAAAAACCTCCTCTGTTACATACACAGGAGCAGGTGAACTGAGGACAGCCACAGTACCAGGTACTCCTGAGGGTGCTCTACGGTCACTAACCTCTGATTCTTCAGGGGAGACTGGTGCAGCCAAAGCATGCCCAAGATCCTCAGAGCCCGATGGAGACCCCCTATTCCTCCTGGAATTTCTAGTCCCGGAGTTTTTAGACGGCATATTCCTAAGCCACAAAGCTGAGGTATTCCAGCCGAAATACACCAGTTACTGATAATAGTCTAGCATAAATGCTGCTATAAGAAACAGTTGGTGTCTACTAATGTGCCTTTCTAGGGGATGCCTGTATCAACCGCTTGCTGTATGCCTTTAAATGTTGCCAGCTCTGTCTCTGTACTTCATAGCCAGCTCACTACAATATTGTGGTTTTTTAAACTGCTGGGACGCCCGCACATGCGCAGAAGCGCTGCGGCGCGCACAGAGCGTCATCCCCCAGGCTCCGCCCCCTTTCCCGGCTCACCTCCATATATAGAGGCGCGTGCACGCGCGCGGCCACATGCGCCTTCGGCGCTAATTTCAAAAAATGGAAACAAGGGACAGGAGCCAGGGCCCCTCTTTGCCGCAGGCCGGGGGATGGACGAGCACTGCAACATGGCAGAGGAAGCAGTTTCCTATAAGAGAACTCACCATCTGCCTGGACTTTGCTCTGCTGAGAAGAAACTAGTCCACATGACAAGAAAACATTCCACAGCGGCCTCTAGTGGACAAACACAGGTACCGCAGTCTAATATATTAAATATATATATATAAAAAAAATATATTTTTTTTTTTTCTTGACCACCATTAAAAATTATTACATTTTTTTTTTTAGTAGTTACAGGCATGCACAGAATTTTGCGGGAATACCATTAGGTAACAGACAGAAAGACAAATTAGGCTTGGGGGTCCCCCAAAAGAACCAAGTTCCTGGGGGCCCCCACTTACCTGTTCCCCGCCGCAGGACTTTGTTTGGTCCACAAAAGCCCAAACTTCACCTATCACGGCAGGCATTGTAATCAAACCTTCAGGGACCGGGTTCCCAAGGATTCCACTCCCCTGGACCTGTATAGCACCCTGCACAGAAAACATCTTGGTCGTGGGTATGACCAGAGCTCTGGATCCCAGGGTCCAGCTCTCCTAAGAGAAGCATTACAGGCAAAACCTTGCTCTTCTCTGCAAGGCCCGGGTACCGACCGTTTAGCTATGAAGCTTTTTTGGTCGGATCCGGAATAGCTTACTGAGGCCCAAAAGAACCTGTACGCAAGCTTAGTGAAAAACACATGTTTCTTCTTGGCCAACACCTTAGACACTGGCAAAAAACTGAGGTGCTCCCGGATGGGAGGGGCTTATATAGGGGAGGGTACTTCCGGTTTTGGAAGTTGCCAGTGCCAGCACCTGACGGTATCTATATAACCCATTAGTAATGACTATGTCGCTCTGTGTCCCGTGATGTACGAGAAAGAAAAGTTCCTTGCACTGCTGTGAGGATTCTTCTTTAACAAGACCCAAAATACAAGTCCTACACAGGGGCTTAGGCCAGGAGTCTTCAAGCACATTTTTACAAGAGGGGCATTTCCTTCCACTTGAGGGAACTCTTCGTTTTAGCAGTGGCTTTGGCCTGAAAAACATTAAAACACAGCCATGCCACCATGCGTTGCATGCAGAACCCCGGTGCCGAAGCCAAACTGAAATAAATAAAGAGAGAGAGCTCTCCCAAGCTACCTCTTGCGCAGAGCATCCCCCATGCTGAATTGCCATAAAATGTAACCACAGAACTTAGCAGCGGGCTTCCACCAAAAAGGAAGGAAGGCAAACAAACACAACCCTCAGTAAGAACAAAGAAGGCACCTCTGCACCTCTTACCTGGTTCTGGCTGATGCACTGGGCGCTTGTTTCCACCACTCCTGCTGCCAATTCTGCCACCTCCATTGCAGAGTGTGCAGAAGCTGCTGCCCATTCCAAATAGCCTTTTTAAAAGTAAAGCTTCCCGGTGTTCCCGCCTCAAGGGCCAGACAGACGTACCAACCAGGAGACCCTCCCCTTCCTCCTGCGTTCCAGCGGCTGAAAACCACTTTCTGCCATGTCCCAGCTGGAGGTCCCACCCATCGTAATGACATCACCTGCCCTACGGAACCTGGAGCCGATATACCAGGAGCCCACGCACCACTCCTACACATGCAGGCTGCTTTCCAGTCACACAAAAACCTCTGGGCACACCAGGCAGAATCTCTGGCTGGCCATCACTCCCCTGAGCCAGAGGAGGAAGGAAGGCACCGGAACACCCCCTCCTGCGGTAAGTGCTAGGATGGTCCTGTAAAGCACAACAGAGGTACTGCCAACCCTTCTCCTTGGAGAGAGCACAGCCCCTTTGGTTCCCCTTCAGCGCATCTGCCATGGCCGGAGTAAACACTATGACTAACAGCATGGTGGAAGGGACTGGATTTAAAGGGAGTTGTCACTGCAGTGTTTCCTGTAAAGCGGGTGGAGCTGCGCTCTCTCCAAGATGCTGTCCTGAAAAGCGAGGGAAGAAAACGTATCCTAAATATTGCAGGGGGAGAAGATGTGGAATCTCCCGTTTTGGGTGAAAAATAGGATTTTTGTACTCACCGTAAAATCCTTTTCTCTGAAGTTCATGGAAGGACACATCACTTAGTCTTGACCTTAGGGTTATCCACCTTCCATGAGGAGAGGACTAGGCAGAACATGTTAACAAACATCAAACCTGTACAGTACCACTCAGGGGGCGGTCCCTCTGGCTATAACCCCTCACACGGCATCCAGCAGCTCAGTTCGTCAAAAAGCAGTACAAACATAAAAAGGAGGGGTGGGTGCTGTGTCCGTCCATGAACTTCAGAGAAAAGGATTTTACGGTGAGTACAAAAATCCTATTTTCTCTTTTGTTCATGGACGGACACAGCACTTAGACTTGACCTTAGGGACGTCCCCAAGCAGTGTCAAAGAAACGAGGGATGGGAACAGCAAGCAAACAAACTTCCACCCAAAACAACCAGAGCTCCTCAACGGAGGAGTTGCAACCTTAAACAGCCGCCTGCAAAACCTTGTGGCCGAAGCAAGCATCTGCAGATGCATTCACATCAACCTTGTAAAACTTAGTGAAAGTGTGAACGGACGACCAGGTCGCCGCCTTACACACCTGGGCGACAGACGCTTGATGTTGGAAAGCCCAAGAGGCACCTATTGCCCTGGTTGAATGTGCCGTGACAGGAAAAGGAGGCGCCCGCCCTTTTAGGGCATAAGCCTGAATCACGATCTGTCTGATCCACCGAGAAATGGTGGCCGACGAGATCGCCAGTCCCTTCTTTGGACCAACCACCGACACAAATAGTGAGTCTGACCTCCGAAACGGAGCCGTAGCAGACAGATAAACCCGCAGAGCTCGGACCACGTCCAAGAAATGCAAAGCAACCCTCTTTGTGGTGCGACGGCCGAGGACACAAGGATGGAAGCACAATGTCCTCATTTAGATTAAAAGCTGAAACAACCTTCGAAAGAAACAAAGGCTGCGGGCGTAGCACCGCTTTATCCTTGTGGAGGATCACATAGGGAGACTTGCAAGACAAGGCCGCCAACTCAGAAACCCTCCTAACTGATGTAATAGCCACCAGAAAGGCAACTTTCTGAGAGCGTGTCAAAAGGGGAATCTCTCTGATGTTCTCAAACTGAGGTTTCTGAAGTACCGAGAGCACCAGATTCAAATCCCATGGAGGCAGCGATGGTCGAACTGCAGGGGCCACATGTCGAACTCCTTGCACAAACGTACTCACCAGTGAATGAGCCGCCAAGTGTCATTGAAAGAAGACAGCCAAGGCTGATATCTGCCCCTTAATGATGCTTAAGGCAAGTTTTTGATCCACTCCACGCTGTAAAAAGAGCAGGATCCTGGAAACCGAATATGTCCGTGGACGCTACTCCATCTCCTCACACATAGAGATGTAGACCTTCCACGTGCGATGATAAATCTTCTGAGAAGATGACTTTCGTGCCCTCAGCATGGTGGAAATTACCGAATCCGACAGGCCTCGGTCCCTTAGTATCTGATTTTCAACAGCCATGCCATTAAAGCCAGCGACTGTAAAAAAGCAGGATGAAGTATAGGACATTGCGACAGAAGTTCCTCTCGCATCGACAGTCACCAAGGAACATCCGCCACCAGGCAAACTAAGTCGGTGTACCAGAGATGCAGAGGCCAATCTAGGGCAATTAGAATCATCAGAATCCCCTCTGTCTCTACTCTGCAAAGCAGACGAGGAAGAAGTTTTAGCTGGGGGAAGGCATAAATTAGCCGATACTGTCCCCACGGAGCCACCACGCGTCTGCCGCGTCCGCCCAGGGATCTTTGGACCTGGCCAAAAACCTCAATACCCTCCTATTGAGTCGAGAAGCCAGGAGATCCACGTCTGGCGTGCCCCATCTCAGGCAAAGGAGTCGAAACACATCCGGGTGTAGCGACCATTCTCCTTGGTCCAGCATCTGACGACTTAGGTAGTCCGCTTGACAGTTTTCTTTGCCCGGAATGTATACGGCTGATAGAGCTGGCACGCTCCACTCTGCCCACCTCAGGATGTGAGCGACCTCCAATGCTACAGCCGGGCTTCTTGTTCCTCCTTGATGGTTGAGATACGCCACCGCCGTGGCGTTGTCCGACTGAATCCTGACTGGGCGTCCCTGCAGCCTCTGAGACCATGTGGAGAGGCACCGCCTGATCGCCCGAGGTTCCAGCACATTGATCGGCAGGCGGGATTCTACCTGTGTCAACTGAACGCCCCAAACTCCCCCCCAACAGGTCAGGCTGGCATCCGTCGTGATCACCGTCCAGTGAAAAGGAAGGAACAACTTCCCGGACTGAAGGGCCGGAGACCTCAGCCACCAGATCAGGGAACCCCTGACTAGCCGGCTCACCCGGATTTGACAATCCAGGGACAACGGAGATTTGTCCCATTTTGACAGGATCTCCTTCTGCAAGACTCGAGTGTGGTATTGAGCATACGGCACCGCCTCGAAGGTGGCTACCATGAGACCCAGGACTTGCATGCAAAAACGCAGCGACGACCACCTGCGGGATGCCAACAGCTTCACCGCAGTCTGCAGAGTCTGCAACTTGTCCGAAGGGAGAAAAACTCTCGCCTCTGAGGAGTCTAAAATCAAACCCAGGTATTCCAGGCACCGAGTCGGCACCAACTTCTGGAGGTTCAGCACCCAACCAAACTCCCGAAGAGTCTGACTGGCGATCGGCATATCCTCCTTTAATTCAGAGGTGGAAGCTGCTCTCAGAAGGAGGTCGTCCAGGTAGCCCACGATAGCGATCCCTCGCTGCCTCAGCAAGGCCAGAATTGGGGCAAGCACCTTGGTGAAAACTCTTGGTGCCGACGCCAGGCCAAAAGGGAGAGCTACAAATTGGTAGTGCTCATCCCCGACTGCAAACCGCAGAAACCTCTGATGCCTGACGCATATGGGGACATGCAAGTATGCGTCCTGGATGTCCAAGGATGCCAGAAAATCCCCCGGATGGAGTGCAGCGACCACAGAGCGAACTGATTCCATCCTGAACCTTTGTACTTTTACAAAGCAGTTGAGGGCCTTGAGATCCAAGATTGGACGGACCCTGTCCTTCTTTGCGACTACAAACACATTGGAGTAGAATCCCTGAAACCTTTCTGGCGTCGGCACAGGTACTATCACCTCACGTATCCTGCACTGCCCCCAACAAGGTGTCCCAACGAGCCGGAAGAAGATGAAGGTTGGGAGGGAAAAAATCTGTTCAGTGGGCAAGAAAGAAACTATCTTGTACCCTGAAACCACTTTGCAAAACCACTGGTCGGAAAGCAGGGAGGTCCACAGAGCTGCAAACTCGCGAAGGCGGCCCCCCACCTGAGAGTCGGGTGGGGGCAAACCTTCATGCTGTCGCAGATTTGTTCGCAGGCTTGTTTGGCTTGCGAAACCAGGGACGCTTTTGTCCCTCAGCGAACACCTTGTCGGACTGGGAACGCTTACCTGCGGCCCTGGGCGGACGAAAAAAAACGCTTCTGAGCGGAAAAGGAGGGCCCTGGCCTACGGCGTGGCTCCTTACCTTTCCTGGATTGTGGGAGCAGCGTGCTCTTACCCCCAGTGACATGTTTATTAATGTCATCCAGCGAGGCTCCAAATAGCCGCTCTCCTTGGAAGGGAAAATCCGCCAGAGCCTTCTTGGATGTCTGGTCCGCGGACCAGCATTTCAGCCAAATCGGTCGATGCAACACCACAGCAGATACTGAGGTTCTGGAAAGCAAGGGAGCTGTATCTAAGGCTGCATCGCAGACATACTTAAGGCCATGCACCAACTGGTCGGCCAGTTCCAAGCCTGTTGCTTTTCCAACGCGTGGTGCAACAATTTTGCCCATTCGGTAAGTGTCTGTGACACCAGAACCGTGGCCAATACTGGCCGCAATGCTGACCCCACTACCGTGAACATGGACCGAGCCACTGCCTCGGCCCTCCTGTCTGCAGGGTCCTTAAAAGCAAGGGTCCCCTCCACCTGAACCGTGGTTACCTTGTTTAACCTGGATACCGGGGGGGACCACAATCGGGGGAGATGTCCATTTTTCAGGAAACTCTCCTCAAAGGGGTAACGGACCGCCATGCGTTTTGGGACCGAAAAGGCCCACTGCGGTCGTTCCCATTCTTTGTATATAAACTTATCAAAATAAGTTATGTAGGGAAACACCTTAGCAGTGCGGGCCGGCTTGTGGGACCCAAAAGGGACCAACACCTCAGTAGATGCTTCCCGCCATGTCCTCCAATTTTAGGGTATTCCGCACTGCGGTGATAAGTGCTCCAACAAGCGCTCTTTCCTGCGCTGACCCGGACACGGAGTCATCGTCACTGTCCGCATGGTCCTGGTCTGCATCCTCTGACACGTCAGAACAGTAGCCGTGTGCCACGGCAAGGCCCCAGTCTGAATCAGAGCTTTCCCCAGAAGATGGGGGGGGGGGGCGTTTTTTACCCCCCTTGCGCCCGCACACCGCTTCCACCCTGGCAACAAACGACTCCAGGACCGCCGACAAAGCGTCCATAGACACTGCAGGGGCATCGGTTGCCACCACAGGGTGTCTGGGGAAGAAGCGCCAGCTTCTGACGCCATGCTGACCCACACTCGCCTGACACCCGTAGGGACCAAGGCAAGGGACACAAAAAGTGCACCCTCCTAGCTGCCACAGGCTGAGGGGCCCCCCAGAGGACTCACCACCCTGACCCAGGAACTGCACAGCACCGCCGTCCGCCCTCTCCCATGTCTGAGGTGTTTCTGTGCTGTTCGCTCCGTTCAGAGAGATATTCACAGCACTAGAGGCAAAAACTAAGCTGGGGCTACAAGAAAATGGCCGCTGGCCGCCTCAGCAGAAACAAGCGCGGGCTACAAGAAAATGGCTGTCAGGCTCCGCCAAAATGGCCTCCGCCAGTTTCTGAGGGAAGGAAATAAGGCCGCGAACACGCTGAGTCTCCGAGCGCAGGCCTGCCACATGGCAGACCAGGAAACACATCACTATGGAGAGCAGACCCTGGACACCTCGCGCAGTCCCCAGCCAGGCAGGTACACAGCAGGCCCAGCGACAACAGTGCATGGGGAGGAGGGAAAGGACAGGGAGAGAAGAAAGGGAGAGTGAGAGACCCCCTAGTAGACCTCCCAAGCAATGCCCAGCTGTTCCATCCTGCCGAGACAGGTGGAACCATACTTACCCGTCCTGCGGGGACTGCTGGATGCATTCCTGACAGACCCATAACCCGAGCGGTACAGGGTGGCTGTCGGCCATGGCACACTGTGACTCAGGCAGTAGCCCGGTCATATGTGTGCCCCAGAGCATATAGCTCACCGGCCACCCCTGGAGCAAACGGGGCATGTCGTGGCTGACCCAAAACATAGCTAAATGTCTGCTCACGCTCGATGGCCGGACTGGGGAGACTACCAGGATCTATATTATCCAGCCTGTCACCCAGCCGGCAGGTGATAGTAGATCTCAGGATCAAAAAAGTAGCAAAAAAGCAAAAAATCTCCAGGACCAATAGTCCCAACCGGGAGCCAGGTCCTTCTCCTATGCTAGGCAGAATAAACTGAGCTGCTGGATGCAGTGTGAGGGGTTATAGCCAGAAGGACCGCCCCCTGGGCGGTACTGTACAGGTTTGATGTTTGTTAACATGGTATGCCTAGTCATCTCCTGATAGAAGGTGGATAACCCTAAGGTCAAGACTAAGTGCTGTGTCCATCCATGAACGAAAGAGAAATGTAATTTTTTGCCACAAGTTTTTGGCAGATGTAGGAAAGAAAATAAAAATGTATTTTCTTTATTTTTATACAAAGTTTCGATTAATAATATATTTCTATAGATATACTTAGAAATATACTCCAAAACACATTCTGATACTCATCCCAAGTATGGGGATACCATGTGTGAGATTTTTTTCACAGCCTAGCCACACAGAGGGGGGCAAAAATCTAAAAAGCCATTTAAGGCTTTCTAGGGGCATAAATTACACATCTAATTTCATCACTACAGATCACATGTTTGAAGGCCCTGGAGCACCAGGGCAGTGGAAACAATAAGGGGCACTGGCACTGGTATGGCAACGATCAGCGCGCAGGTACGGCAACCATCAGCGCGCAGGTACGGCAACCATCAGCGCGCAGGTACGGCAACCATCAGCGCGCAGGTACGGCAACCATCAGCGCGCAGGTACGGCAACCATCAGCGCGCAGGTACGGCAACCATCAGCGCGCAGGTACGGCAACCATCAGGACGCTGGTATGGTGGTGGTCAGGACGTTGGTATGGTGATTAGGATACTGGTATGGCGGTGATCAGGGTGCTGGTATAGCAATGATAGGGACAGCTTCCATGTATACAAGTAGTTTGCTTACCAGTTTTAGAGGAGACCTCAGGGGTCTAAAAGAGGACCTGCCACTACTACCAGCACATTGGGGGCTTAATAAGCTTCTATAGAATGGTAGAATATATATTATATAAAATGTTAAACAACAACCCTTTCCTCTCCACACCCATACAGTATATAAACATATGTAGCCAGGATGAAACACCGATTGCATATTGGATATACCTGCACATGCTAGAGGCGGAATCATTTTAGTGGTCAGATTTTAGTGTAAAAGTTTAGGTTTGAGGCAATATCAGATAAGGCAGGGGGTCATTGAGGCTTAATGTGTGATGCCCCAGTGATCCTTTGAGAACAACTTGTCTAGACAATACCAGGGACTTTATATGGAGCACAAGCAGTGGCGTCACTAGGGTTGGTGTCACCTGGTGCGGCAAAACATGGTGTCACCACCCCCCTCCTGTCTATCCTGCCCAGCGCCCTGCAGGCAGCGCACAGTCACGAGGCGCACCCCCAAATGACCCCTGTAAATGAAAGTATAGGGTGGTATTGGGCCAGCTGGAGCGATATAGGGCAGGTTGGGGTAATATAGGGCAGGTTGCGGTGGTATAGTGCAGTCTGGGGTGGCATAGGGCAGGTTGGGGTTGTATAGGGAAGGCTGGGGTGGTATAGAGCAGGTTGGGGTGGTATAGAGCAGGCTGGGTGGCATTGGGCAGGTTGGGGTTATATAGGGCAGGGTGTGATATCATAGAGCAGGTTGCGGTGGCATAGGGCAGGTTGGGGTGGTATAGAGCAGGTTGGGGCTGTATAGAGCAGGTTGGGGTGGTATATGGCAGGTTGGGGTTATATAGGGCAGGGTGTGATGGCATAGAGCAGGTTGCAGTGGCATAGGGCAGGTTGGGGTGGTATAGGGCAGGGTGCGGTGGCATAGGGTAGGTTGGGGTGGTATAGAGCAGTTTGCGTGGCATACGGCAGGTTGCGGTGGCAAAGGGCAGGCTGGGGTGACAAAGGGCAGGTTGCGGTGGTATAGGAAAGCTGGGGTGGCATAGGGCAGGGTGCGGTGGTATAGGGCAGGCTGGGGTGGCATAGGGCAGGTTGCAGTGGCATAGGGCAGGTTTCGGTGGCATAAGGACTGGTTGCGGTGGCATAGGCAGGCTGGGGTGGTATGGTGCCAGGTTAGGACTCCATCATGGGGTGCAAGGTGGTCTACTGCTGCTAGACACAGCTATAGATTATATATAGATATTATGTAATATAGCTGGTCCATCCGCCCCTCCCCCCACCAGACCAGCTAACTCAACTACTGTGCCTATTATATGTAATATAATTTATCTGTGTCCAGCATCACCCCCCCTGCCCATTATCATCATCAGACCAGCTCAGGGTGGGGGTGTCTCAGTCAGCTAATATTAATTATATAGTCAGTGTTGTCTGTCTGATAATATGGGGGGGGGGGGGTGATGCTGGACACAGATATATTATATTACATATAATAGGCACAGTAGTTGAGTTAGCTGGTCTGGTGGGGGGAGGGGCGGATGGACCAGCTATATTACATAATATCTATATATAATCTATAGCTGTGTCTAGCAGCAGTAGACCACCTTGCACCCCTCCTCCCTCCCTTCATTATCATACAATACAGGACAGGACAGGTCAGGGCGCCAGACCTGTATTGAAAGACAGCCAGTCCTCCTCCCACACTAGCTCTGCCTCTTACAATGGCAACCGCCCCCCCCCCCGGTCCCCACACACACACACCTACCTCATCTCGTGCTCGGGAGTCGGGCCGGCGGTGGAGACCCCCCTGCACCTGTTCTTCTGGAGTCTTGACTGGAGAGGAGGAGGGCTGGGCAGCGACCCTCACAGCGTGCAGCCGGAGAAAGTTGTGTGTGACGTCACATCATCACAGTGCAGTGTGATGATGTGACAAACTGACGCTCTGTAGGGTAGGGAGGGAGGAAGAAGAATAAGGAACCCGGAGCCGGAGGACACACACACCAGGCGCGGCCGCGGCGCTGGAAGTGTTGTTCCAGCCCAGCGGGGTGAAGTTGCTGAATTAAAGTTTCAGCTGTAAAAAAAAAAAAAGTAAAAAAAAAAAAAAAAAAAAAAAAAATTCTCACCGTCGGGAGGGTGTCACCCCTCTAGCGGGTGTCACCCGAGTGCGGACCGCACCCCCCTAGCAATGCCTCTGGGCACAAGAACTATTTTTATTTTTAATTTTTTTTATAAACCCGCATATATAAACCAAAGTATAGGCAATAAAAGCACCCTACATACAAACCACAAGACAGGTATTTTACTCACCGAGTATCTGCACTTCTATATGACGAGGTTTTTCAACAAACTTCTCCACAAATAAGGCACCGTTTCCAAAAGCTGATAGTGCCTCTGAATAAGCCCTAGTGTAATTTTCTTCAAGTTCCTAAAGAATGAAGTAATTATTATTATAATAAACTGCAAACATTTAGCATGTAAGAAAGTCATGATTTAACTACAAAATTAACAGTAACCATAGGGTTTTTAATCTGGTTTACAAGGATCCCACTGCCTGATGACCAGCAATGATGCTTAGGTGGTGACATGTCAAAGGTTAACCAATCTAAACACTTAGCCATGACATGCACAGCTTGATCAGCATGTGTAATCGTTAAAGACAGTACGCTTCTTGGTGACCAGCCAGAATTTTACAGGTCATCACAGTAAGAAACTAAAATGAATTTATGAGCTAGGATCTCTTGGCGGAATATAACGATTTGAAATTATGTACTCCCTTAATATTTCCTTTATAATTAAACTAAATCACCCTGTCACTGAGCATATCGCCTAGTTCAGAAGCACAATTATGACACACGCATAGTCATAGTGCTGTGTTGAAGGTACATGTCGGTCAAATATGAACATTTTGCATTAAACCAAGTAATGTTAAAAGTGATTGTAAATGCTTTGTTTAAAATGAAAAAAAAAAAACAACAACAAAAGACAAAACAAAAACACAGGTATAATGAATACTCACCTGCTCTGTCTCTCTCGGGTCCCCCGCCAGCGCTACGGTCTCCTCCCCTCCACCGAGTGCCCCTGTAGAAAGGGGTTTTCTATGGGGGCACTTGTGCAGGCTTGCTCCCGAAACTTGCTCTCTGCGTCTATTGACACAGACAGCGGGACTCTGCCCCATCGTCGCTTGCTGAGACAGCAGTGGGAGACAATGGCTCCCACTGCCTCAGTAAAGCCAGTAAGACCAGGAAGTGAGGGGAGAGAAAAGAGCTGCAGCAGACAGCCAACTCATCTGAGAATATTAAAGTAACCTGAAGCATGGCTGGTATGGGAGGGATTATATAGGTTCTAGGAACTGGCCTATAGTTGGTATTTTAGGAGAAAAAAACAAAATATATGGATCCTGGGAGTGGTGTGAAAAAGGTGCCTATACCCTATATCATAAGGGGAGGTGCTTCCAAATTGTACATTCCAAAAAACAACCACCAAAGGAAAATGCACCTACAAAAGGCTACCGATTTAAATGCAAAATTTAATTTTATTGAACATACATGTGTCAATCAACAATGGCAAAGATGAGAAAACTGTTCCTCACTAATACCCCTTGGGGAATATCTCCCCCTCTTGTATAGTTGGTATTTTGCGATTTTTTTTCCTCCTTAAAAGTGGCGTGCTATAACCCTGTGTAGAGCTGCGCAATTAACTGTTAAAAAAATCACGATCTCGATTTAACACCCCTCACGATCTTAATCCGGCATTTCCACAATTCTATGTAAACAGTGCAGAGCCGTTTTCTGCTCACTCAGCTATCAAAAAAAAAAAAGTCTCTGGCAAATGTTTATCAGCATTGTTCAGTGATAACTATAAACAAACAATGTATCTTTTGGTTCTTTTAGATCAAAGAGATGAATGAACTTCAGTCTGTAAATTAGGTCAGTTCGACCACTTAAAGACTAAGCCTTTTTCAGACACTTGTTAAAATACGTATTTTGTGCTAGAAAATTACTTAAAACCCAGAAACGTATACATATTTTTTGTTAGCAGAGCCCCTAGAGAATAAAATGGCGGTCATTGTAATATTTTATGTCACTCTGTATTTGCACAGCGGTCTTTCAAACGCAATTATTTGGGAAAAAATACACTTCAATTAATATTTTTTTTAAAACTGTAAAGTTAGCCCAATTTTTTGTATAATGTGAAAGACGATGTTATGCCGCGAGAATCGTAAGAGAATTGTGATCTTTATTCTAAGCAAAAAAAAAATCTTGATTCTCATTTTTTCCAGAATCGTGCAGCTCTAACACTGTCGTGCTGTTCATGTGTCTATAAATATAATGCGACCACAAACAGCAATAAAAAAAAAAAAAAGTGTCAAATCCGCTAAAGTTTACCTGGAGTTAAGTTCTATATGCACTTCTGAATCTACTGTGCAACAAGAAATAAGCACAATTACTTTATTAACCATGTGTTTATTAATCACTTTATAAATTTATATGTTTGGGCGGGGGAATAGCATTTAATCAGTGAGAAACCAGCATTAGTAGAATCACACTAGAATTAAAAATATGGATGATTTCATTTATGTAAATACCTTACTTCCTTAATCACAATTTAAATCTTATTTCCTTCTGCGACTCTAGGTAATGAGCGCCACTTTGCATTTCAGTGATGATACAAACTTCACCCATTCATTTTCCTGCTAGATGCTTCCTCCCCTCAACTCAACAGAGATCAAGGCATGAAATTGTGTTTGCTCGTGCCTTGCTCTGATTTTATTCACACTTGGAATGGTCATATAGGCATTTTTAGCAATGCCAAGGTCTTTGATAATCATATCTGAAGTCACCAGCCATGTTAGGAAAGGGGGGTGGGGGGGATAGTCATTCAAATCTAACCAATGACAATGTAACTGCACAAGCAAATTGCTGTAGTGGGGATTATTGCGCTGTGTATGAACTAGCACCTATATGGTAATGTTTAGCAATATGAAATGAACATGCAGGAGGAGCTGCTCATTTAGGAGTTGTGTCTCAGCTGCTCAATGCAGCTCTTATTAATATTTCTGCAGAACACCATCTGTTACAGCGGGATACATGAAAATTAAACCTTACGGGATACAGAGTTGAGGCCGGCAGCTATAATGGTGGGGGACATTATACAGAGTAAAACTAGGGGAGGATGGGAATATTTATGGCTAGGGAAAACCACCAAGTATTTATCTTAATCAGCTGTAAGGAAGCTGGAGGGCAGCGTTAACTAATGAACACAACAGGATAGATGTATTGAAATTCGAGGTAAAGTCAACAAAGAGTAGACTAAATGTGGCATACGCACGAAGAGCTTGCCAAAAACGAAAAAAGATCAACCTTAGTAATACATTAAAGTTTAGCAATCACACAAAAAACATTTGCACGTCAGTCTGACATCTTCACAGAGATAATATTCCAAGGACTTGCTCGTAGTGCAGTGACTGCTGATTTTCTGCATTGGATAAATGCCAGTCCCCGCTGAGACATATAGAAAACAATTGTTTTTTGTGTGTCCTGTTCACACTGCAATGCAGCCTGGAGGGGCAGTGCTGTGAGCTGCAGTAAAATGCAGACATGTAGCATTCTTTCGCAGCACAGAGGAAGGCAACGCATGTCAACCCACAGCTGCACAACGCACTGAATTTAAAAGAAAATGAACCATAAAACATTTTCTGTAAAAAAATAAACGTGTGGATTTTTTTTTATTTTTTTTAGGTAGATTTAGGAAAATCTGGTTTATTTAGGGAAAGTTCCATCTATTTAGAGATTTTCCTGTGAACTTAATCCCCAAGCATTTATGGAAGTCATTAAATGTAACCCTTCTAAAAGAAATATGGCATGCTGCCACTATTGAACTCCAATAATGCTAGTTTTTCTGGCTGTTATGCACATCCACTGACTTCAATAGTTTCTGATCTGCAGGAGAAAAACAAAGTATGCAAAGTAGTCCTTACTGTATCTATACATCTTTTCTGGGTTAGTGACTCCACGTATTGATTCAAGGTTGTCTCAAGGCCCATACACACGATCTGACTTTTTGAGAACAAACGTCCGACGGACCTGTTTTATCAGACAATTCGACGGTGTGTATGCTCCATCGGACAATTGTTTTCGCTTTTACATCAGACAAATGTTCACTCTAAATGCTCTCAAACTTTCCGGCAACAAATGTCCTTCGTCGGCTAATCCGATCGTGTGTACACAAGTCCATCGGACTAAAGTCCAAAGTACAAACACGCATGCTCAGAACCAATGCTAAAGATCAGACAATAGCAGAAGTTGCCCAAAGGGTGGCCGTAAAGAGCTGAAAAACCATGTTAATTGATGAATGTTGGCTGAAAATGTTCTGCTGTGTGTTTGCAGAACAAGTTCACGGCCAACGCCCTTTGGACCAAAATTCACAGAAAAGTTTGGTGGAAGTCCAATCGTGTGTATGAGGCTTAAAGCCTCGTACACACGGTCGGACTTCAAACAAACTTTTCTGTGGATTTTTGTCCGAAGGGTGTTGGCCGGGCACACCCATACACACGCTCTGACTTTTCTGCAAACTTTCCCAAAACTTTTCCAACATCACGTGGTTTTTCTGCTCTTTACCGCCACCCTTTGGTCAACTTCTGCTATTGTTGGTTGATTTAAACATTGGTTCTGGGCATGCTTATTTGTCCATCGGACAAAAGTCCGATGGATTTCTGTACACATGGTCGGACTTCGCTCCATCTGACTTTTGTTGGCGAAAAGTTTGTCCGTTTGCAGACCGAACATTTGTCCGATGAAAACCCAAAAAGTTTGTCGATGGAGCGTACACACGGTCGGATTTTTTGTCAAACTTTCTCATTTTGAAGTTTGTTGGCAAAAAGTCCGACCGTGTGTACGGGCCTTTAGAATGACTTCCTTTAACTCAGAAATCCTCACATTGTACTTTAAACATATACTGGCTATACATTGGTTTATTTTACACACTTTCAAACAGCATTTGATCAGAAACTATGAATAAACTAAACTGCTTAAGTTGGGTTGCCTTGATCTGTTTGATTGTGTCTGTGTTAGGCTAAGTTCGCACTTCTGCGGGTGTGGGACTGCGGGTAAATCAAACGCTTTCCGGCACCAAAATTGTGCTGTTAGCAGACGTGCGGGGTGCCAAAAACTTGTAATTCTTAATGGCACCCCAATGCACTGGAAACGGCAGCTCATTTTCCCATACTGGAAACCACATAGCACTCTCTATTAAGATATAAACTCTCAGGAGCAGGGCCATCTTGTTTTGAATTGTATTGTTGCTTTACAGTCTCCCTTTATATTGTAAACTGATGCACAATTTTTCACTGCAGCTGTGAGTGTGTTTAATGCCCAGGTTTTTTAAACATAAATGCAACATATACAGGGCCTTAAAAAAGTATTCATACCCCTTGAAATTTTCCACATTTTGTCAAGTTACATCCAAAAACAAATGTATTTTATTGGAATTTGTTGTGATAGACCAACACAAAGTGGCACACAATTGTGAAGGAAAATTATAAATGTTTTTCAACATTTTTTACAAATAAATATCTGAAAAGTGTGGCATGCATTTGTATTCAGCCCCCCTAACTCTGATACCCCTAACTAAAATCTGATGGAACCAATTTCCTTCAGAAGTCATCTAATTAGTAGATATAGTCCACCTGTGTCTAATTTAACCTCAGTATAAATACAGCTGTTCTGTGAAGCCCTCAGAGGTTTGTAAGAGAAGCTTAGTGAACAAACCGCACCATGAAGGCCAAGGAACACACCAGACAGGTAAGGGATAAAGTTGTGGAGAAGTTTAAAGCAGGGTTAGGGTTTTAAAAAAATATCCCAAACTTTGAACATCAAACGGAGCACTGTTCAATCCATCATCCAAAAATGGAAAGCGTATGGCACAACTGCAAACCTACCAAGACGTGGCCGTCCACCTAAACTGACAGGCCGGACAAGGAAAGCATTAATCAGAGAAGCAGTCAAGAGGCCCATGATAACTCTTGAGGAGCTGCAGAGATCCACAGTTCAGGTGAGAGAATCTATCCACAGGACAACAATTAGTCGTGCACGCCACAAATCTGGCCTTTATGGAAGTCCTGTTTGCAGTTTGCAAGAAGCCATGTGGGGGACACAGCAAACATGTGGAAGAAGGTACTCTGATAAGATGAGACCAAAATTTAACTTTTTGGCCTAAAAGCAAAACACTGTGTGTGGGCGGAAAACTAACACTGCACATCACCCTGAACACACCATCCCCACCGTGAAACATGGTGGTGCCAGCATCATATTGTGGGAATGCTTTTCTTCAGCAGGGACAGGCTGGTCCGAGATGATTGGAAGATGAATGGAGCCAAATACAGGGCAATCTTAGAAGGAAACCTGTTAGTGTCTGCAAAAGACTTGAGACTGGGGCAGAGGTTCACCTTCCAGCAGGACAACAACCCTAAACATACAGCCAGAGCTACAATGGAATAGCTTAGATCAAAGCATATTCATGTGTTAGAATGGACCAAAGTCAAGGCCTAAATCCAATTGAGAATCTGTGCCAAGACTTGAAAATTGCTGTTCAGATTGGATGGTAAACATCTGTGACAAGTGCTTGAGCTATTTTGCAAAGCAGAATGGGCAAAAATGTCACTCTCTAGATGTGCAAAGCTGATGGGGACATACCCAAAAAGACTTGCAGCTTTAATTGTAGTAAAAGGTGATTCTACAAAGTATTGACTCAGGGGGGCCGAATACAAATGCATGCCACACTTTTCAGATATTTATTTGTAAAAAAAAAAATGTAAAACCTTTTATCATTTTCCTTCCACTTCACAATTATCTGCCACTTTGTGTTGGTCTATCACATAAAATCCCAATAAAATACATTTATGTTTTTGGTTGTAACATGATAAAATGTGGAAAATGTCAAGGTGTAAGAATACTTTTTCAACGCACTGTAACAAAAAAAACAATTGGTATAACGTATTTATAGAGACTATACCTCATAGCCTCTTACTACACGCATGCCTCGTCCACCCCCTCCGTAAGCCGCCTTGAAGATGATAGGAAAGCCATATGTGTTGGAAAATTCTTTTGCTTCAGTCACACAAGTGATGGGAGCGTCTGTACCTGGTACAACTGGAACACCTATGAGTACACAGAAAGTAGGATGTCAAAATATTTTAGGAGAACGAAAAAAAACAAATAGATTTCAATTCACTTATAGATGTAAAACTTAACATGGCTATTTGTACGAATGTGCAATATACAGTTCAATAATAAGATTAATTCAAACAAACAAGATACCGTATATACTTGAGTATAAGTCGACCCGAATATAAGCCGAGGCACCTAGTTTTACCACAAAAAACTGGGAAAACTTATTGACTCGAGTATAAGCCTAGGGTGTCCATCTGCATGACTCACTTTGCCCCACCGTGCCTCACTTTGCCCCACGACTAGACTGACGTTTAACATGGGAGTCTATAGAAGGAGTGCCCGGCTTTGAAAAATCGGTGCTCCCCGGCCGTAGGTCCCCCAGACAACAAACTTTGCACTCTTGTAAAAAAAAAATGGGGCTACATGTATGCCACATTTCGGGTCCAGTACCGGGTCCCCAAAGTCACCGGAGAAATTACCATTTAACATGGGAGTCTATGGAAGGGGTGCCCGGCTTTGAAAAATTTCTGCTCCGCGGCCGTAGGTCCCCCAGACAACAAGCTTGGCACACTTGTAGAGGAAGAGTGGGGCTACATGTGTGCCAGGTTTGGGGTCCAGGGGATCTACGGCGGGCCAGGACCAGGTCCCCAAATCCGGGAGATCAGGCGCAAAAAGGTGACTCGAGTATAAGCCAAGGGGGGCATTTTCAGCACAAAAAAAAATGTGCTGAAAAACTCGGCTTATACTCGAGTATATACGGTAACCCAGTAAACACAACTGGAATAGTATTGAGGCTATGGAGAAGGATAAAGCTTAACTTCTGTGTAACAGGACAGCTAAAAAAAATAAAAAATAAGTGAAAAAGGTAAAAGTACAAGTTCTCAAACAAAAATGTAGATGATGCCCCTGTCAACTTGTTTTTAAAGCGGTTGTATACCCGCTGACACAATTTTTTTTTACCCCTGTAAGGCAAAAGGGCATAATGAGCTAGTATGCACCGCATACTAGCTCATTATGAAATACTTACCATAGAACGAGGCGTCGGTTACTCACCTGGTCCACGCCGAGGTAGCCGACATGTTGCCTCGGCGTGTCTTCCGGCTATCGCGGCTCCAGCGCTGTGAGTGGCCGGAGCCACGATGTCGTCACTCCCTCGCATGCGCGCGGGAGACTTCTTTCCGGCAAGGTCCGGTGTCTGCCGATCCTTAAGCCGAGAATCCCTTGTGCGCATGCGCCGCTGCAGTCAGCGGCTCATTGCAAGGGGAATATCTCCTAAACCGTAAAGGTTCAGGAGATATTTTTTTTACCTACAGGTAAGCCTTATTATAGGCTTACCTGTACGTAAAAGTAAAAAAAAAAAAAAAAAAAAAGGACTATACAACCACTTTAATGATGCAAGTCCTGAAACCATTATACTAATTTTTCGTTGATCAGTGAGCCACCTACCTGAAAATCCCAGCTAGTGACTTTCAGGAAGTGAAACAATGATATTAAAAGCTCCAGAGATTAGAACTTTAAAAGTTAAAGTCAGCTCTTCTATTTCTAGCATGACATTTTACCTTCAACTAAGAATCTCCAAGCTAGAATTACATAGACAATTATGCCAGCATCTCATCTAATTTAAAAGAGTTGTAAAGGCAGATGTTTTTTTTATCTTAATGCATTCTATGCATCAAGATAAAAAACCTTCTGTCTGTAGCAGCCTCCCCAGCAACCTCTAATTACTTACCCGAGCCCCATCTCTCTCCAGCGATGTCCAAGAGTGTCTAAGCCGTTTGGGACGCTCCTCCTGATTGGCTGAGACACAGCAGCGATGTCATTGGCTCCCGCGGCTGTCAAAGTCAGTTATCCAATCAGAAGAGAGAGGGGGCAGAGCCAGGGCTCCATGTCTGAATGGACACAGGGAGCTGTGACTTGGCTCGGGTGCCATCATAGCAAGATGCTTGCTGTGGAGGCACTCAACAGGAGAGAGGGGCCAGGAGTAGGGAAGAGGGACCCGAGAAGAGGAGGATCAAGGTTGCCCTGTGAAAAACCACTGCACAGAGGAGGTAAGTAAAAAATATGCAATTAATTCTGCATAAAACATTTAACAGCATCATTTCATGAGATAATTTATGAGTGAGTGTTTGGGTGGAATTAGGGCTGGAGCAGGGTAGGAGTTGGGTGGGGCAACTGGTGGGGAGTAACTCGTGAGGCCTAGCTAGTATCTCAGGACTTGAAATTTTGAGCCCTGTCGGCTCTATTTTTTATTCTTTTACTGAACAGTAATGAAGTATTATTCTATTTAACAAATTTTAACAGCTCTGGTCCAAGCTAATACTCTATATGGTAGCATTATTTCAATCGTAGTTAATTATTCTTAGTTATATTAACTAATTTACTTTTCTTTTCTGTAATGGTCAAATAACCTACCTAACAGTAGCTACTTAGTGGACCTTAAAATTCTACCATTTATGTTAAACATGATTTGTTTACTGTTGTATTATTTATTACAACTGCCTGTATTTACTTGTTGATCCAATCAATAAAATATTTTGACAAGGAAATTTTGAGCCCTGGTTTAGATCATCATTTTGTTTGCCTACTGATAGCAGAAATTACTCTTGTCTCAAAGACGACGACCAGGACCTGCCAATTAAAGTACTAAGCTTGGTTATGAAGTAGACATATGGGGAGAATGTTGAGAACATTGAGATTAGTTTTTTTCTTGTTGGATAAAAGCACCTTATCCAGAGTGACAAACTTGATGACTTTATCAAAGGATAAAAAGGGAGGAGTATAAGACACTTTACAAGCTGGTTCAGCAGACCAAGCTTTCAGTCACAAAATCCTGCACATATGCACAGAGATAAGGGACAGTCTCAAGACTTTGTGAATTACATTCTCTAGAGCAGGGGTGTCAAACTGGCAGCCCTCCAGCTCTTGTGGAATTACAAGTCCCATCATGCCTCTGTGGGAGTCATGCTTGTAACGATCAGCCTTGCAATGCCTCATGGGATTTGTAGTTCTGTAACAGCTGGAGGGCCATCAGTTTGACACCTGTGCTCTAGAGTGTCAATGCAAAACAACAATGCTGAGGGCATCAGCTCTAATAGGTCTAAGACAGGGGTCTCCAAACTTTTCAAGACAAGGGCCACATTGTAGATTTTACAAGTACTCGGGGGCCGAAAACGTCTGCACGTCTGTCTCCCCAATATATCAGTGTCCCCAATATATCAGTGTCCCCAGCATAGGTGTCCCCAGCATAGGTGTCCCCAGCATAGGTGTCCCCAGCATAGGTGTCCCCAGCATAGGTGTCCCCAGCATAGGTGTCCCCAGCATAGGTGTCCCCAGCATTGGTGTCCCCAGCATAATTTTCCCAGCATAGGTGTCCCCAGCATAATTTTACCAGCATAGGTGTCCCCAGCATAGGTTTTCCTAGCATAGGTGTCTCCAGCATAGTTTTCCCAGCATAGGTGTCCCCAGCATAATTTTCCCAGCATAGGTGTCCCCAGCATAATTTTCCCAGCATAGGTGTCCCCAGCATAGTTTTCCTAGCATAGGTGTCACCAGTATAATTTTTCCCAGCATAGGTGTCTCCAGCATAATTTTTCCCATCATAGGTGTCCCCAGCATAATTTTCCCAGCATAGGTGTCCCCAGCATAATTTTCCCAGCATAGGTGTCCCCAGTATAATTTTCCCAGCATAATTTTCCCAGCATAGGTGTCCCCAGTATAATTTTCCCAGCATAGGTGGCCCCAGCATAATTTTCCCAGCATAGGTGTCCCCAGTATAATTTTCCCAGCATAGGTGTCCCCAGTATAATTTTCCCAGCATAGGTGTCCCCAGTATAATTTTCCCAGCATAGGTGTCCCCAGCATAATTTTCCCAGCATAGGTGTCCCCAGCATAGATGTCCCCATTATCAGTGTCCCCAGCAGTGTCTCCTGTACATGTACATGTTCAGATTTATGCCCATTTGACACTTTCCTGTACAAGCCGACTTCTTCACTGTAGGAGCCGACTTCAGCTCTCCTGCACCTCCCGACTCCCGACTCCCGCCCACTGCTACACACACAGGCTGTAAGGTGGAAGGATTCCTAATGAAAACAGCGGGCGGGAAGCCAGGAGGTGCCACGCTGACGACGTCACTGCAGCCAATCCTCAGCTCAGCACTGCAGCCAATCCTCTGGCAGCACGGGAGGGTGTGCGGGGAGCGGCTTTTTGTCCTGGACCTGCCAGACATAGACTGCCGATAACAGCAGCTGCTTTTAAAAGCCAGCAGATCAGCAGTGCTGTGTTGGCAGAGTCTGTGCAAGCTGGGGGCCGGACAAAACACACCCGCGGGCCGGATGTGGCCCGCGGGCCGGGGTTTGGAGACCCCTGGTCTAAGAGAACAGTCCTCAAAGACACGCTTGTGTTCTCTATTCATATGTCCCATCTAGTTAGCAATGATCTGACAAATGAACATAGCAGCAATTATTGGCTGCAGGGCAAAACCTTCAAGGGCAAAGTAGGACTTTAAAAAGACTTTCGAACACCTAGCAACAAAATCCTTGAAAGAGTGAACATCCTCAATAGCTATAAAGAAAAGATAAGTCCAGACAGCCGCACTGCTGAAATCACCTTTATTACAAAGGTTCCATAAAATGGGGTAAAAACATCAAGCAGCTAAAGCGTGTTGCAGTGTACTGGTGCATACTCATAACAGCTGCTATGAGTAAGCACTGTCCAGCGTGAAACACGTTAACAGAGTCATTTCATTCCCCTGCTGTCTGACAAATGCACCAGGTATCAACTTTTGTAATGAAGGAGGCATGAGTAGTGCAGCCATCATGACATCCTTTTTCATTAGTACTTCAGCTGCGAGCTGGGCTGGCAGCTGAAACTGCTGCTGCAGATGGATAATATTTTTTTTTTTTTTTTTTTTAGAGAGCTGAAATAGCAGGATGAACTAAGGGAACCATCCATTTCTTCTTTAATTACTGTTACATACGATACATTTTAGAAATTCAGGATTGGATCAGTCCTGAAAGTGCACAATTTGTGCATGTATTGAGAAAGTCTTTTTGAAATTTGCCAATTTTTAGTGCCCACGGGCTTGTTTATGCTGTGGAGAGAGATACTGCTGGGCAGACTTAGGCCCCATGCACACGAGACGCCGGTGCAAACTCTGCTAAACACACGTTTTTAAAGGCTAAAACCGGCGTTTAAAAACGCCCGTTTTGCCGCGATTTTAGCGGCGTTTTACCGCGTTTGCGTCTATAGGCGTTTAGTTAATAAACATCATAAGACCCTCCCTAAGCTCAAAAAACATTATTATTTAACCATTTCAGCCATTTTGGGAGACCAGCAGCTGAGAGAGCAGCAGTGTACTTGTATTTAGCGTATCACTTGCCACATCATCTGCCACAAGCTGTGGATTGTCCACTTGCCGGGTCACCTGATACGTCACCTGGCCACGTCACCTGCCACAAGTTGTGAATTGTCCACTTGCCACGTCACCTGGCCACAAGTTGTGGATTGTCCACTTGCCACATCACCTGGCCACGTCACCTGGCCATGTCACCTGCCACGTCACCTGCCACAAGTTGTGGAATGTTCACTTGCCACGTCACCTGCCACGTCACCTGGCCACGTCACCTGCCACAAGTTGTGCATTGTCCACTTGCCACAAGTTTTGGATTGTCCACTTGCCACGTCACCTGCCACAATTTGTGGATTGTCCACTTGCCACGTCACCTGGCCACGTTACCTGCCACAAGTTGTGGATTGTCCACTTGCCACGTCACCTGGCCACGTCACCTGCCACAATTTGTGGATTTCCACCTGCCACGTCACCTGGCAACATCACCTGCCACAAGTTGTGGATTGTCCACTTGCCACGTCACCTGCCACAAGTTGTGGATTGTCTACAGTGCAATGCAAGCAATTACAGATTTTTTTCATATTTTTTTGATGGTTTTTCATCATTTGCCATCATTTTTGAGATTTCTAATGTAAAAAAATAGGTCACCTTTAAAAACGCTAATAAACGAAATCGCGGCAAAACGCCGGTACCGCGTTTTGCCGCGTTTAGCGTCTGAAACGTGGAAAACTTTTGCGTCTGAACCCATTTTTTTGCTTCTGGAAAAACGAGGTTAAACGCAACTGCCTAAAAACGGCAATAAACGAGACTGTGTGCATGGACACATAGGATAACATTGAATGGGTTCAGGAGCAGTTGAAAAAAGTGTCCAACTGCCTCTGAACGCGCGTTTAACAGCAAATAACAGCGTCTCGTGTGCATGGGGCCTAACGCACACCACATCTATTTGTGTATCCACAGGAGGAAATATTTGGCATGAGGCAACAACTTGCATTTCATAAAATCCAGGGAAAAGAAAAACCTTTGCAGCCTCTGCTACAAAATCAGGATTCTCCATACTTTCACCATAATATCCTCAAGAAAAATAGGATTTTTTACTCACCGTAAAATCCTTTTCTCTGAGTCCATGGACCGACACAGCTTCTCTATTGACAAAGTGGGTATTATCCGTTAATTAGGAGAGACTAGGCAGAAAAACTTGTAAAAAGTGTTGCATCACACCTTCTACAGTCCCGCCCAGGGGGCGGACCCCCCGGGTATATCCTCTCAGTCTGCATATCGCAGATCAGTTCGTCAAAAAGCAGTACAAAAACTTAAAAAGGAGGGGTGGGTGCTGTGTCGGTCCATGGACTCAGAGAAAAGGATTTTACGGTGAGTAAAAAATCCTATTTACTCTTTCGTCCATGGACCGACACAGCTTCTCTATTGACAAAGTGGGACGTCCAAAAGCAGTGTCAGAGAAAAAACGAGGGGTGGTAACAGCATAAAATAAACTTCACCCCAAACACAAAACAGCACTCCTCCAACGGAGGAGCTGCAACTCTAAACAGCCGCTTGTAAAACCTTGCGGCCGAAAAGAGGCATCCGAAGATGCACCTACATCAACTTTGTAGAATTTTGTGAAAGTGTGAGCGGACGACCAAGTCGCCGCTTTACATAATTGGGAAACAGACGCTTGATGTCAGCAAGCCCAAGAGGCACCTCTTGCCCTGGTCGAATGCGCCGTGACCGGAAAGGGGGGCGCTTGACCCTTTGAGGCGTAAGCCTGGATTACTCTGTCGGATCCACCTAGAGATGGTGGCCGACGAGACTGCTTGGCCCTTCTTGGCACCAGCCACCGAAACAAACAGTGAATCTGATTTCCTGGAACAGGGAAGTAGCAGATAGGTATACTCTCAAAGCTCGGACAACGTCCAAGGAATGCAACGCCGACTCCTTAGGATTCAACGGCTGAGGACACAAGGATAGAAGTACAACGTCTTCATTGAGATGAAAAGCCGAAACGACTTTTGAAAGGAAGGCTGCGGCCGCAGCACTACCTTATCCTTGTGGAAAACCAAATAGGGAGCCTTGCAGGACAAGGCTGCCAGCTCAGAGACTCGTCTAACTGACGTAACAGCCACCAAAAAGACCACTTTCTGAGAAAGTGTCAACAGGGGAATATCTCTAATATTCTCAAACGATGCCTTCTGAAGCACCGAGAGGACCAGGTTCAAGTCCCACGGAGGTAACGGGGGACGGACCGGAGGGGCCACCTGTCAAACCCCCTGCACAAATGTACTCACAAGAGAGTGAGTCGCCAGGGGTCGCTGAAAAAAAAAAACAGCCAGGGCAGATATCTGTCCCTTAATCGTACTTAGGGCAAGCCTTTGGTCCAGCCCATGCTGTAAAAACAGCAGGATTCTGGAGTATGGGACCTTGCGATAGCAGGTCCTTCCGTAGTGGTAGGCGCCAGGGGCCGTCTGCTACCAGACGTACTAGATCGGCGTACCAAGGACGCTGAGGCCAATCTGGAGCGATTAGGATCATTGGAATTCCCTCTGCCTCCACTCTGCGGAGCAGAAGAAGCCTTAAGGGAGGGAAGGCATAGATTAGCTGATACTGACCCCACGATGTCACCAACGCGTCCGTTGCCTCTGCCCATGGGTCTCTTGACCGGGCCACAAACCTCAATACCTTCCGATTGAGTCGGGAAGCCAGAAGATCTACGTCTGGTGTGCCCCATCTTTGGCAGAGGAGTTGGAACACCTCCGGGTGTAAGGACCATTCTCCGTGGTCCAGCATCTGGCGGCTCAGGTAGTCCGCCTGCCAGTTTTCCACACCCGGAATGTACACGGCCGACAGTGCCGGAACGCTCTTCTCTGCCCACTTCAGGATGCGAGCAACCTCCGATGCTGCAGCTGAGCTTCTTGTTCCTCCTTGATGATTGACATATGCCACCGCTGTGGCGTTGTCTGACTGGATCCTGACTGGACGCCCTTGCAGCCTCTGAGACCATTTGAAGAGGCACAGCCTGATCGCCCAGATTTCCAGGACATTGATCGGCAGGAGGGCTTCCTCTGGGGTCAAGCAACCTTGCGCCGACTGAACACCCCAGACTCCCCCCCAACCTGTAAGGCTGGCGTCCGTCGTGATCACTATCCAGTAAACCGGAAGAAATGACTTCCCGACCATTAGAGCCAGTGCTGTCAGCCACCATACCAGGGATCTCCTGACTAGGTGGTTCACTCGGATTTGATAATCCAGAGATGAAGGGCATCTGTTCCATCTGGACAGAACTTCCTTCTGTAACACTCGAGTGTGGTATTGAGCATATGGGACCGCCTCGAAGGAGGCTACCATGAGGCCCAACACTCGCATGTCAAAACGGAGTGACGACCAATTCCTGGAAGTCAGCTGCCGTACTGCAGCCCCGAAGGGTCTGCAACTTCTCCACAGGGAGGAATACCTTTGCCTCTGAGGAATCCAGAATCAACCCCAGGTACACTAGGCGTTGAGTGGGCACCTTACTGACCTTTGCGTGTTTAGTATCTAACCACAGTCTCGAAGAGTCTGACAGGTAATGGACACGCTTACCTCTAAATTCTGAGCTTGAAGGCGCCTTCAGTAGAAAGTCGTCCAAGTAGCCCATGATAGCGATACCCCGCTGTCTTAGAAGTGCCAGAATCGAAGCGAGCACCTTGGTGAACGTCCTGGGTGCTGAGGCAAGGCCAAACGGGAGGGCCCCAAACTGGTAGTGGTTCTTCCCGACAGCAAATCACAGAGACTTCTGGTGTCTGGAGTATATGGGGACATGCAGGTATGCGTCCTTGATGTCCAAGGAGGCCAGAAAGTCCCCCAGATGGAGAGCCGTGACTACAGATCGAACTGACTCCATTCGAAATCTTTGTACCTTCACAAAGCAATTGAGGGCTCTGAGATACAAGATTGGATGAACCCCATCCTTCTTCGGCACAATGAACAGATTTGAGTAAAAACCCTGACCCTGTTCCTGTTCTGGAACTGGAATAACTACCTCGCGTTCCAGTAGACCCTGGACCGCCCCATACAGGGCCTCCCGACGGGTCGGTATTAGCTGGAGATTGGAGGTGATGAATCTGTCCGGTGGACAAGAGAGAAATTCTATCTTGTAGCCTGAGGAGATTACTTCGCAAACCCACCTGTCGGAGACTAGAGCTGTCCACTGAGTCACGAATTCGCGAAGACGTCCCCCCACCCGAGAGCTGGGTGGGGGCGGACCTTCATGCGGACGCAGATTAGTCCGCAGGCTTGTTGGGTCTGCGGGACCAAGGACGCTTTTGTCCTTGGGCAGGCGCCTTATCGGTCTGTGGTCTTTTCCCTGTCGCCCTAGGGGGACGAAAAAAACGCTTGCGTGCAGTAAAGGAGGGCCCTTGCCCTTGGCGTGGCCCCTACCCATGCTAGTTTGAGGAAGCAAAGTGCTTTTACCTCCTGTGGCATCCTTGATGATGTCATCCATAGAGGCCCCAAAAAGTCTGTCGCCCTTAAAAGGCAGATCCAACAGGGCTTTCTTGGAGGTCTGGTCCGCAGACCAGCCCTTTAGCCAGATCAGGCGGCTTATTGCTACTGCATAAACCGAAGCTTTAGACAGCAGGGGAATAGTATCCATGTCTGACTCGCAGACAAACCTAGGGCCCTGGACCAACTGGTCGGCCAATGTTATCTCATCAGGAGGAGCATCTCGCTCCTTAACCCCTGGAGTAGCAATCTTGCCCATTCAGTAAGTGTCTGAGACACTAGGGCCCCCGCCAATGCCGGGCGTACTACCGAGCCTACCACTGAGTATAGGTAGCAAGCGAGTGCTTCAGCCTTCTTATCCACAGGGTCCTTGAAAACAGGAGCCCCTTCTACAGGAATTGTGGTGGCTCTATTAAGTCTGGACACCGGAGGGTCCACTATAGGGGGAGAGGTGGCACCAGCTGCTAAATCTGGTGTTTCAGGGGAGAAGACATCTGGCTCAGATGCCATGCTGACCACACGCTGACACTCACAGGGCTCCAAGCAAGATATCAATAGGCCACCCTCCTGCGCTGCCGAGATGCTGGGTTACCCAGAGGACTCACCACCCTGGACCGGTACTGCTATGCTGCCGTGTGCTGTGGCTGTGATGCTGTCCCACTGCTGCTGTGTCAGTCTGCTTCTTTTATCAGCACATCCTGTGTGAATTTTCGCGCCAGTGTTAAGCACCCTAGAGGCCGGAGGCTCTCGCAAAATGGCTGCCAAAAACGTCTGTATGGAAGATAATGTGGGCTCTAAGAAAATGGCCGCCGAGCCGAAGATAGGGGTCAAGCAGCCGTAGCCCACAAAAAGATGGCCGCCGAATGGCAATATATACATACAGGGTGGACAAACATGGCCGCCGATCAGCTGATAGGGGTCAGTGGGTGTGGCCGAACCACAGGAAGATGGCTGCCGGGCAGTCACAAGAGGCCGAACTCGGCATGGACCACCTCAAAATGGCCGCCGACAGCATGGAGGAGGAAGCACACACACACAGGTAAGCAGAAATTACATTTATTTTAAATGTTAGTTACAGCCCTGCTCCAGTGGAACCCCTTAGGTGACCCCCAGCACCCAGCAACCTTTAGCTAGAAGCCCAGGGAGGAGGGAAAGGCAGGGAGAGAGGGAAGAAAGGGGCCACAACCACTTACTTGATCTCTCCAGGAATGTCCAGCTAAATCACCCAGCCGAGGCAGGGGAGTTTTACTTACCTATCCTGCTTGTATTATGCTGGAAGACATTCCAAACAGATCATCGTCCGCGCACGGAATGTGACTGTTGGCCAGGCATGCTGTGATTGGACCCAAAAGGGACGATCATATGTATGCCCTGGAGCGTGACGCTCACCGGACAGGCTGCTGCGACTCGGCCGTAAGGTCAGCCGAAGCTGAGCGGTCCGATGCAAGCCTTGGAGCGTAAGCTCACCGGCCAGGCTGCTGCGACTCGGCCGTAAGGTCAGCCGAAGCTGAGCGGTCCGATGCAGGCCCTGGAGCGTAGGCTCACCGGCCACCCGTGGAGTGACGGGCATGTCGTGGAAAACCCAGCGCGTAGCTAGGGTCGGCACACGCTCAATGGCCGAAACTGGGGAGACTACAAGGATCGAGGATCCAGCCTGTCACCCAGTCGGCAGTTGATCGAAGATCGCAGGAAACAACAAATGTAGCAAAAAATAAATAAAAAAATATATATATATATATATATATATATATACAGCCCCTGACAAAAGTCTTGTCGCTTGTGCACAAATTGACCTGAAGTGCTGCTAAAATATATTTCTAATCAAGATTTTGTTACAAGAAATGGGTCATTTTAATCCCAACAGCTTTTGTAATAATGTTTCAGTGCAAAACGAAACTGACAAAAAGTATTCTAATATTCACAGCTTGGTAAAGCCCATGGAGTCAATTTTTGCCAAGACATAAGTGTTGTCGCCTTGTTATATGAGCTTCACCTGTGACTAATAATGGATCAATTAGGTCTCAGGTGTGTATAAAAAGAACACCAGTACACTAGAGTCCTTCTCAACTGCAACTAGACCTCTGCAAACATGCCTAAGATTCACCCGGAGACTAAAGTGTTGATTATCAAGAGGCTGAAGACCAGATCCACTGCTGATGTGGCAGACACCTTCAATGTGTCTCAGCGTCAAGTTCAGAGGATAAAAAAAAGATTTGAAGAGACTGGAGACGTTTTGGACAAGGCCAGGTCCGGCCGACCCCGCAAGACAACTGCTCGAGAGGACCGTTTGTTGGCTCGAAAATCCAAGGCCAGCCCATTTTCCACTGCAGCAGAGCTCCACGAGACCTGGTCACCTGAAGTCCCTGTGTCAACTAGAACAGTTTGTCGGATTCTGTCTCGAAATGGCCTCCATGGTCGAATCAGTGCCCATAAGCCAGCACTAAACAAAAAGACAATTGAAAAACCGTGTGGCATTTGCCAAGGGCCACAGCCTGCTAAAAGGATGGACTCTGGAAAAGTGGCAGAAGGTGGATTTTTCAGATGAATCTTCTGTTGAATTACACCACAGTCGCCGCAAATATTGCAGGAGACCAACTGGAACCCGCACGGAGCCGAGATTTACCCAGAAAACAGTGAAGTTTGGTGGAGGAAAAATCATGGTCTGGGGTTACATCCAGTATGGGGGTGTGCGAGGGATCTGCAGGGTGGAAGGCAACATCAATAGTCTAAAATACCAAGAAATCTTAGCTACCATATTCCCAACCATAAAAAAAGGCCAAATTTTGCAGCAGGATGGTGCTCCATCGCATACTTCCATCTCCACATCAAAGTTCCTTAAGGCAAAGAAGATCAAGATGCTCCAGGATTGGCCAGCCCAGTCACCAGACATGAACATCATTGAGCATATGTGGTGTAGGATGAAAGATGAAGCATGGAAGACGAAACAAAGAATATTGATGAACTCTGGGAGGCATGCAAGACTGTTTTCTTTGCTATTCCTGATGACTTCATCAATAAATTGTATGAATCCTTGCCAAACCGCAGGGATGCTGTCCTTCAAGCTCATGGAAGTCATACAAGATATTAAATTTGGATCTCACAGCACCACTACTTAATTTTCTGACATATTTTTGGATTTTCAGTAAAGTTGTTAAATTTCTGTATAGGCGACAAAACTTTTGTCTTGCCAAAATTTGACCTGTCTTGATTAAATGATAAATCTTTTTTCAGTTAAACTAATTTATTTCAGTGCATTAAACATCATTTGGGAGGGCTTTAGCTTTTCATAGAAGCTATTTCTAACACCAATTGATTAATTAAAAGTCAGGTTAATAGCAGGAGTTTCTACAAAATAGAGAAGCGACAAGACTTTTGTCAGGGACTGTATATATATATATATATATATATATATATATATATATATATATATATTTTTTTCCCCCGGACCAATGGGCCCGAAGGGAGCCATGTCCTACTCCTTGCTAGACAGAAAAAAAACTGATCTGCGATATGCAGACTGAGAGGATATACCCGGGGGGTCCGCCCCCTGGGCGGGACTGTAGAAGGTGTGATGCAACACTTTTTACAAGTTTTTCTGCCTAGTCACTCCTAATTAACGGATAATACCCACTTTGTCAATAGAGAAGCTGTGTCGGTCCATGGACGAAAGAGTAAAGAGGTTTGTTCCGCTTCTGAATCCTTAACAGGATCAGAGGGAACAGAGGATGTGTAGCATATCTGGCCTCTGGAAACCAAAGGTTCTAGAACTATTGGCTGTCCACAGAACTCACACAGTTACAGAGAATTCTGATTTTTTGCAGACCGGCTGCACGATACTTGCCTGAGGGGGCACCAGAGTCAGATAACAGGAGTGGTGTCATAATGGGACACTGCTCCAGGACATGGAAACCGCTATAACCCTGAGCTCTGGTTTGAGTTTTCTGTAGACTGCCTGTAAAAAACATGCTATTTGGTCCTTTTTTCCAAGCTCCTTTGCACCTGTCATCTGCCACTGCTAAGTGAGGGGATCCCCAGTGTGGTACTCATGGAACGCAGGTTAAAATTTTGTGTGTCCGGATATAGGAGCTGCTATAACCCAGGTGCTGAGTGAGTTCCTGTGGCTGTATCTCTGAACAAGATGATAGCAGCAGTGCAGCAAAGCACTCTCTGCATTCTCAGTGGAAAAGGCGGACGGGAAGGCATCATCCAGGAGGAGTGACTCATCCTCCTGAGACTTAGTCAGGATAGGAGGAGAAAAAAAGCAATTTTTAAGTTGCTTGTGTGGAGAAATGCTAGAGGCAAAATGGCAGGGGTTACCACAGCAAAGTAAATATCATTCAATTCTTCTGCCTATAAAACCGCATAATGGGCTATGCACTGTGGACAGAGTTAGTAAAAGACAGGAAACGGTGCAAACATACAGGAAAACCTGTCTCATCCTAGCCATGATGCTGGCCCTAGGAAAGGTCCAAGCTTCACGTGCCAGGGAGGGCATACCCACAAAAGGGGTCTTCAGGGCCTTGGAACAATAGAAGTGGACCACTGCCCTGGACACTCTGCGGCTCACTACACACTTTGCACTACGTGCCAAAGTGAGCACCTAACGCAGGTTCCAGTACCAAACATTATAGCCCGCCATCACACAATGGGGTACAAACTGAGGGTAACTGATCCAGGAAAAGCTGAATAGCCCAAGGCAATAAGCAGTCAGATCTTGGTAGAAGAATCGGACAAAAGAATAGTTTAAAAAGGAAAAATACTTCTCCATGGGAAAATAGGTCCATCACTAAGGACACTAGCAAAAAGCTGGAGTCTCATGTAGTGGGCAGGGTTATATGGAATGCTCTGTAGGTGTCCTTAGTTCTGAGGGAAACCCCGCTTTAAACCTAACTTAATAAAAAATGTAAGCCTACGTACAATTAATATAATAGGACTGAATGAATGTACTTTTTATTACAAGAACTGCAAAGAAGGAACCTATGTATGCACAGGAAATGTATGAAAACTAAAATAAATATACATTTTCAAACTTTGACCATTCTTACCAGCACTTATTGCAATAGCTCGGGCTTCCACTTTATCACCCATTTTACGCACAACCTCAGGTGAGGGTCCAATGAATCGTACACCAGCATCTGCACAAGCCTGTGCAAAATCAGAACGCTCAGACAGGAAGCCATAACCTGGGTGAACAGCATCCACTTCATTTTCCTGGGAGGTGAAAAATGAAAAACATCAAGTCTACATTCAACAAAGCTTACCAAGGTTTTTTTTAAGTCAGTTTTCTTTATGTAGAAAAGTAAAGCGTCATCATTTAACTAGGCTGAATACTGTAATACAATCATGTAAAAAATAAAGAAATTATCTGATAGTATTCAATGCATGGAAAAACAAAGTTGCAAAGATATGGTTCTTAGCAACATAAAAACACAAAAGAGAGATTGTCATCCCCTTCCTGCCCAGGCCATTTTGAAGTTTACAGCACTGTCACACTTTGAATGACTATTACAGAGTCAGTCATGCAACACTGCACCGAAATTATTACCGGTATATATTTTTTAAGACAGATAGAGCTTTCTTTTGGGGTATATAATCACCACTGGGATTTTTATTTTTTGCTATATAAACGAAAAAATACCAAACATTTAAACACAACACTAACCCAAAATAAAACCGTTTTCTTAGCTTCTGTTATTGAATTTTGCAAATAAATAATCTTTCTTCATAAATTTAGGCCAAAATATTATTTGCTGCATTTCTTTGGTAAAAAAATAGCTCAAAATAGTATATATTATTTAGTCTGTGTTAAAGTTAGAGAGTTTACAAATTATGGTATATATATTTGAAAATCAATTAGTCCTGATGTACTAACACAACTTTTACACAAAGTTCTCAATTAATAAGATATTTCTAACACATCATAGGCATACTTAGAATCACACCCCAAAACGCATTCTGATACTCCTCCAAAGTATGGGGATATCACGTGTGCAGACTTTTCCACAGCCTAGCTACATAGGCGTGCCCAAAATCCAAAGAGCACCTTTGCGCTTTCCTGGGGCATAAATGATGTATGTAATTTCCTGGCTACCTATCACATATTTGGAGGCCTTGGAGCACCAGGACAAAACATCCATGAAATGTCCACATTTTGGAAAGCAAACACTTCAAGGTATTTTTAGGCATGGTGAGTCTTTTGAAGACTTCATTTGTTTGGTACAAATTTATGGAAAATGTGGAATGAAAATGAAAATGTATATCTTACACAAAGTTGTCAATTTAATAAAATATTTCTCACATGGGCATACTTAGAATTACAAGCCAAAACACATTTTGCTACTTCTGAGCACATAATGTGTATGTTTATACTGTGTATGGCACCAAAGGCGCGCATGTCATGTAGCTTGGGTGGAAACCGGAGGACCCGGAGTAAACCCACGCAGACTGCACACACATACCGTGTAGGTATGTTAGCATGTGAATAATCAAATCGCACAAGTTTAGGCTGTGCATAGTGCCCATACCATTGGAGTGTGGGAGGGAACTGGAGTACCCGGAGGAAACCCACACAGACTGCAAACACATACCGCGTAGGTATTATAGTATGCGTGATAAACATATGGAACATGTTTAAACTGTGCAGAGAGCCAAAGGTGCACATACCGTCAGAGCGTGGGAGGAAACCGGAACACCCGGAAGAAACCCACGCAGACAGCACACAGATACCGTGTAGGAATGATAGCATGTGAATAAACATATTGCACATGTTTATGCTGTGCATTACCATTGGAACGTGGGAGGAAACCAGAGTACCCGGAGGAAACCCACGCAGACAGCATACACATATTGTAGTTATTTACAGTATGTGCAATAAACATATTTATACTGTGCAGAGAGCCGAAGCGCACATACTGTGAGAGCATGGGAGGACACCGGAGCACCCGGAGGAAACCCACGCTGACCCAGAGAGAATACATACATATACTGTGAATGTATTTAGAGTCGTGTATAAACATATTGTGTATGTTTATACCGTGTATGGCACTGAACACATAGCATTAGAACGCGGGAGGAAACCCACGCAGACACAGAGACCAATAACACATACATACACTGTGAATGTATCCAGTGTAGAGTTATAAGATAAGTTTAAATATGGCGCTGAGGCGCATAATCTTCTCTGTATCATTCCAACCTGCTTAAATGTGCTGCCGAAGCATGCAGGTAAAGGGAAACCTCTGACACCTCAGACCGTGGTACTGTCAGAGCTCAGAGCGTTACCCAGGAAATGGCGGGAAACCACAGGTGCAGAGACCCTGTTGTTGCCTCAGAGACATCACACAGAAAGCTCACAGGGACTAGAGAAATAAATGAATAAAGTCCCCCCCACCATGCTGCACCGACCGGGGGGGGGGGGGCACTGGGTACCACTGTATCATCCATGCTGCTCTCGACGCAGCGTGTGAGGAAACAGTGAGGAAGCTGTGTAAAAGAAAAGCTTGAAAAGAACCAAAGGAGACAGCGGCCGCCTGAGGTACCTCAGCCACAGCATCCAGCTTGAGAGTGTCCCTCACAGCATCAATGAGTTCACTTACAAGCGCCCTGTCATTTACTGACTCAGAACTGGAGTCTTCCTCATAAGGAATGTCCTGTTCAAAAACATTAAAATATTCAGAGCTAGGGTCCTGAGCAGCAGCAGCTAGGCCCATATCTGAATCCGAGCACTCCCCATGTGGAGATTGTGTGAGGAGAGGGCGCTTATAGCTCCCTTGCGCTCGCACACCGCTTCCATCCTGACAAGGAATGATTCCAGGCCTGCCGACAACTGGTCCATGGGGACCGCAGGTGCAGGAGCACTGCCTGTTGCCTCTGACAAGAGTGGGGAAGCAGGCTCCATACTCGCCACCCTCTGAGACCTTATGCACAATAAAGTGAATAAAAAGTCCACCCACTGGCTGCGCTGACTGAGGAGGGGATGCCCAGAGGGCTCACCAACCCTTTAGAGGACCGCTCAGCTCCGCTGTCTGCAACACACTGCCAGCGCGAGTGAAGTCTGAGGAGAGTGTGAGGAGATTCGCGCCACAGCAGCAGCGATAGAGGCCAAAACGAAAGTGAAAGCGCACGTGGCTTCAAGAAAATGGCCGCTGGCTGCATGTAACTGCGCCATTGATCCGCAGGGCCAGAGTGACCCCCAGGCACCCCCACACAGCACAGCGCCAGATTAGGATGCAGAGAGCAGCACAACAGGAGGGAGACAGGGAAAACCCCCCATACAGAGAAACACAGCCAGCATGTACTCACCTGTATTCAGGAGAGACTACTTACCCGTCCCAGAGGGACCCACTGGTGTGTTTCAGACAGACCTATCACAGAATAGTACCGAGTAGCTGTCGGCCCAGTCCACCGCGAAAGATACAGCAGGTACTGTTCAATCTTGAGAGGACCGCGGAGCATAAAAGCCCACCGGCCACCCCTGGAGTCGTGGGGCATGTCGTGAACTGAGTCTCACGCACACAAGGCGAGGATCAGCACGCTCGATGGTCGGACAGGGAAGACTACGAGGATACCTTGTACCCAACCTGTTGCCCAGCCGACAGTAGATTGAAGATCTCAAAAATAAAATAATAAAATTCTCAAAGGAATAAAAATAAAAATCTTCCAGGAGACTGGATTCTGAGAGAGCCACGTCTTCTTCTGCTAGACAGAAAAAAACGGAGGCTGCTAGCTGCAGGTAGGAGGGTTATGTACGGAGGGACCGCCCCTGGGCAGGGCTGTTCAGAATGTATGTTGTAACATCTAACATTCTGCCTAGATCTTCTGCGAGCAGGGACATATACCCACGTGTTTCAGTATTAGAAGCTGTGTCAGTCCATGGACGGTAAGAGAAATATAAATTAATTGATAACACATTTACTTTGTTATATTAACTTGTTATCATGGATAATAATTATCCGATCGAAAACAAAAAAGCTTTTTGTACCCATTATGCACATACCATCACACCAAAGAATATTGGCAGTGGCCAAGGGTAATTAAACAAAAAAATGATGTGGGGGAGTTAAAAAAAAAAGTTAGGAAGGGGGGTAATAAGAAAAAAAAAAGGATGGGGGGGGGGTAATAAGGAAAAAGGGAAAAAGAGAAGGAGCAATAAAAAATAGAAAGTGTGGGGTAATGAAAAATAGGAAGGGGAGTTAAAAAAAATTATATGATTAAAAATCTACAGCAATCAATACTTGTGCCCAATGAAAACTAAAATAGAGAAGGAAACAGTGAAAAAAAATAAAAAAAAGAGGATATGTATACAAATATAAAAAGAAACTCAAAGTGCATTATATCCTAGGTTATTTCTAGTTCCTCGTTTAACCCGTTAGGGAACATGGTGGACAATCTGTATGTCCAAAAATAGGATTTTTATAACAGCTTACCTGTAAAATCCTTTTCTTAGGAGTACATCACGGGACACAGAGCGACATAGTCATTACTAATGGGTTATATAGATACCGTCAGGTGCTGGCACTGGCAACTTCCAAAACCGGAAGTACCCTCCCCTATATAAGCCCCTCCCATCCAGGAGCACCTCAGTTTTGTAGCAAAGCAATAAGTGTCCCCAAAGAGGGGCGGGAGCTCTGTGTCCCGTGATGTACTCCTAAGAAAAGGATTTTACAGGTAAGCTGTTATAAAAATCCTATTTTCTTTCTCGTACATCACGGGACACAGAGCGACATAGTCATTACTAATGGGATGTCCTAAAGCAATGCCCAATGAGGGGGGGGGGATACACCATATATAAGCTGAGCGCTATCAGACATGAGGATCTTTTGCGGCCTGCAACACACTGCGCCCAAAGGCGACATCCTCCTGACTTCTAACGTCCACCTGGTAGAACCTAGTAAACGTGTGAACTGAAGACCATGTTGCGGCCTTACAGATTTGAGCCAGGGAGGCCTACTGATGCACTGCCCATGAAGTTCCAACTGCTCTCGTGGAGTGCGCTCTAACTTTGAACGGAGGCGGTCTCCTTCTCAAGCCATAGGCTTGTATTATGACCTGTCGAATCCACTTGCTAAAGTAGATTTTGACGCTGCCTGACCCTTTCTGGGGCCTTCCGGCAGAATAAACAAAGTATCCGTTCTGCGAATCTGAGCAGTGGCTTTTAGATAAGCTTTAACTGCTCTTACTACATCCAAAGAATGCAATAACTTTTCCTCTACCGAAGTAGGTTTGGGGAAAAAAGAAGGAAGAACCACATCTTGGTTCAAATGAAACCTCGATACCACCCTAGGAAGCAAGGCTGGATGAGGGCGTAACACTACTCTATCCTTATGGATAACCAGATATGGCTCCTTACAGGACATAGCTGCTAATTCCGACACTCTTTTAGCCGAACAAACGGCTACTAGAAAAATCAATTTCCCGGTGAGAAGAACCAAAGAAATATGCTGTAATGGTTCAAATGGTTGTTTCTGTAGAACCGACAGAACCAAGTTTAGATCCCATGGACATATGGGAATATTAACCGGAGGACTAATACGCATCACTCCTTGTATAAAGGCTTTGACTAGTGAATGCGAAGCCAAGGGCCTTTGAAAAAATATTGACAAGGCCGAAATCTGACCCTTGATAGTACTCAAGGCAAGCTTCCTATCTACAGCCCATTGTAGGAAGTCCAGAATCCTACCTATTACGTATTTACGTGGATGCCATTTCTTGGCCTCACACCAGGCGATGTACGCCTTCCAGATTCTATAGTAGATCTGCCTGGATACCGGCTTCCTGGCATTGATCATGGTAGATACCACAGAATTAGAGAGCCCTCTCTTTTTTAGAATGTGGGCTTCAATAGCCAGGCCGTCAAACCTAGGGCTGGTAAGGAAGGGTGGTATATCGGTCCTTGCGAAAGCAGGTCCGGACGATGTGGGAGAGTCCAAGGACTCCCCACTGACATTTTACAATCTCCACGTACCACGCTCTTCGGGGCCACGCTGGAGCCACCAGAATCACTGGTTTCTTTTCTACCCTGATTCTGCGGAGTAATCGAGGTAACCATTGTGGCGGTGTGAATGCATATATCAGCTTGAACTGATCCCAAGGGAACACTAGGGCATCCGAGCCGCAAGCTAGGGGATCCCTTGTCCGAGAGACAAACCTGTCCACCTTTGCGTTGAATCTGGATGCTAGAAGATCTACATCCGATGTTCCCCACCGCTGACATATTGTCCAGAAAACCTCGGGGTGAAGGGACCCTTCCTCTGGGCATAATTGCTGGCGACTTAGAAAGTCCGCCTTCCAATTCTCCACTCCTGGAATGAATACCGCAGATATGGCTGGGAAATATCTTTCTGCCCATTTCAGGATGTAATTTACTTCCCTCTGGGCTGCACGACTCCTGGTGCCCCCCTGATGATTGATATATGCCACTGCTGTGGCATTGTCTGATTGAATTCTGACAGGGGACCCTTGGAGTTTGGATGTCCATGCTACTAGGGCATACCGGGCTGCTCGTATCTCTAAGAGATTGATGGGCAGGGCCTTTTCTGCATCCGACCATCTGCCCTGGAGAGACTATTGCTCCAGTACTGCTCCCCAGCCTATAAGGCTGGCATCTGTAGTGACCACCTTCCAAGAAATCGGACTGAAGGATTTCCTTTTTTCCAGATTCTGGGGAACCAACCACCAACGGAGGCTCTTGCGAACGGAAGGGGACAAGGACATTGTAAGTCTAGGGCCTGAACTTTTTTGTTCCAGGCCGACAGTATGGCCCCTTGCAAATTCCTTGAATGGAATTGACCGTAGGGTACTGCTTCGAATGATGCCACCATTTTTCCCAGCAGCCTCATGCACAGGCATATGGACGGCTGTCTTTTTTGTACCCACTAAGTGGATCAAATCTTTCAAAGACAACACCTTTCCTCGAGGCAAGAATATTTTTCTCTGGCCTGAATCCAACCTTAGCCCCAAGTATTCCAGACTTTTGACTGGTTTTTAGGGCTGACTTGTCTCGGTTGATAATCCAACCGTGAGATTCCAGATACTTGATTGTCTTGTGAACGACCACGTCTAGTTTTTTCACTGAGTGGTCTATCAGCAACAAGTCATCTAGATATGCCATTATCATTACACCTTGTGTTCTTAGATTGGCCAATAAAGGGCCAGAATTTTTGTAAACACTCGTGGTGCTGTGGCCAAACCGAAGGGTAAGGCTCTGAACTGAAAATGGCGCCCTTCTACTGCAAAGCGTAGAAATTTTTGGTGGACTGGAAAGATGGGAATGTGCAAATAAGCATCTTTGATGTCGATCGCGGCTAACCAATCCTCCCCCTTGTAGGGCAGTGGCCACCGATCGTATCGACTCCATCGGAAAGTCCTGATATACAGGAATTTGTATAGCCCTTTTTAGAATTAATATGGGCCTCCCGTCCGCGTTTGCTTCGGGACTGTAAAGAGGTTTGAGTAAAACCCGAACCCTCATTCTTCCAGGGGAACCTCCATAATTACTCCTTGGAGCAATAGTTGTTCTAGTGCCAACAGGAGGGACTCTCTCTTCCGGGGATCCCTTGGCACGTTTGACCTCAAAAATGGGAAGGAGGAGAGTCTTTTAACTCCAAACTGTATCCCAAACATACTGCGGAGAGCACCTATCTGTCTTGATCGTGTCCCGCCAGGTCTCTTGCGAACAACTGGAGTCCTCCCCCCACCCGACTGAGTGGGGGCAACCCTTCAATGAATTTAACTTTGGGGGAGGTTTTGTACCTCCCCTGACCCAGGGTTTCTCATTACCCTGCTATTGTCCCTGTTTTTTTACCCCCGGGAATTGACCGAGGAGGCCGTCGGAACTGTTACACAGCCGATGCCCCAGGGACTGGAGAAGCAGGCCTCTTAAAGAGGGACCTCTAACTCTGTTTTTAACCGGCAAGAGCGTATTTTTACCGCTGGAAATTTTCTGGATATATTTGTCCAGGTTTTCCCTGAATAAGCGTTCACCATGAAATGGGACGCTAACCAGCCATTCTTTACAGGGAGCTTCAGCAGACCAGTTTCTGAGCCATAGAAGCCTACGCATATGTACTATAGACAGCGTAAGGCGGGAGGCCTGATGGACTGAATCCTTTATGGCGTCAACCGCAAAGCCTAAGGCTCTAGGTAGATCAGCTAGGGCAAAGCCTGCTGATCTGTCAAGTCCCTCAAGACCTGTTTCAACTGATCCTTCACTGCTTAGCAGACCCCAATAGCTGCTACTGCTGGTTGTGTCACCAAGCTTGCTGTAGAAAGAAGCAGATTTTCACAAGGACTCCAATCTTTTATCTATTGGGTTCTTGAACATTTGGACATTATCCACTGGACATGTCAGTGATTTATACATACAAGAGATGGCTGCGTCCACTGTAGGAACCTTCCATTTTATTTTTTTTTATGAACTTATCCTCCATGGGATAGACCACCGGAAATCTCTTGGGGGAATAAATATTTTCTCAGGACGTTCCCAATCCTGGTAAATAAGCCCTTTCAGTAAAGGGTGAAGTGGAAAAGAACAGACAGTCAGGGGGCTTCTAGCGACCCCAACGAGGATACAGTAGTGGTTGATGGTTCCGCAAAGTGCATTTTTAAATGCTGATCGGACCATGTTAGTCAGAGACTGAACCCATAATCTTTCAGCTTGAGATGCTGAGAAAAAGGTTCCCCCACTGTTGACTCCTCTATAACAGAATCAACCTTATCCTGATCCCCTTCAGGCAGGTCGATCCCTGTATGGGACTGTTGCTCTGCTAACAGGCACTTTGAAGGAGGAGATGGAGATCGGGCGTGCTTTCCCTGACAGGGAGGCAGCGATCAATGTTGACAATCTCTCTCTAATCCTCCCAAAGCTGAGGAAAAAACCTCCTCTGTTACATACACAGGAGCAGGTGAACTGAGGACAGCCACAGTACCAAGTACCCCTGCGGGGTCTCTACGGTCACTTACCTCTGAACTTCAGGGGAGACTGGTGCAGCAGAAGTATGCCCAAGATCCTCAGAGCCCGATGAGACCCCCTTCGCTTCCTGGAAGATTCAGTTCCGGAGCTTCTGGACGGCATATTCCTAAGCCTAAAGCTGAGGTATTCCAGCCGTAATACACCACTTTTACTGAGAATAGTCTAGCACAATTGCTGCTATATCACAGTTGGTGTCTACTAAAGTGCCTTTCTAGGGGATGCCTGCATCAACCGCCTCTATGTGCCTTTATATTGTTGCTAGCTCTGTCTATGCACTTCAACAGCCAGCTATAATGTGCTTTAAAACACGCTGGACGCCCGCACATGCGCAGTAGCGCCGTGGCGCACACCTGAGCGTCATCCACCCGCTCCGCCCCTTTTTCCAGATCGCCTCTATGAATAGAGGCGCGTGCACGCGCCCGCGCGCGGGCACGTGCGCCTTCGGCGCCTTTTTTGAAAACAACAAGGAGCTAGATGGGAGCCAGGGTCCCTTTGCCGCAGGGCCCGGGGATGGATGAGCGCAGCAACAGGGCAGAGGAGACAGCTTCCCAGGAGAGAACATACCAACTGCCTGGATTTGATTCTGGAAGAAAAAAATCCACATTACAAGAAAAAGAACCATAGCGGCCTCTAGTGTCTAACACAGGTACCGCGGTCTTACATTTTTTTTTTTTTTTTCTTGCCTACTATTAAAATTTTTACATTTTCTCAGTAGTAACAGGCATACACAGAATATTAGCGGGAATACCGTTAGGTAACAGACAGAAAGACAAATTAGGCTTGGGGGTCCCCCAATAGAACCAAGTTCCTGGGGGCCCCCACTTACCTGTTCCCCGCCGCAGGACTTTGTTTGGTCCACAAAAGCCCAAACTTCACCCATCACGGCAGGCATTGTAATCAAACCTTCAGGGACCGGGTTCCCAAGGATTCCACTCCCCTGGACCTGTATAGCACCCTGCACAGAAAACATCTTGGTCGTGGGTATGACCAGAGCTCTGGATCCCAGGGTCCAGCTCTCCTAAGAGAAGCATTACAGGCAAAACCTTGCTCTTCTCTGCAAGGCCCGGGTACCGACCGTTTAGCTATGAAGCTTTTTTGGTCGGATCCGGAATAGCTTACTGAGGCCCAAAAGAACCTGTACGCAAGCTCAGTGAAAAACACATGTTTCTTCTTGGCCAACACCTTAGACACTGGCAAAAAACTGAGGTGCTCCCGGATGGGAGGGGCTTATATAGGGGAGGGTACTTCCGGTTTTGGAAGTTGCCAGTGCCAGCACCTGACGGTATCTATATAACCCATTAGTAATGACTATGTCGCTCTGTGTCCCGTGATGTACGAGAAAGAAAGGTCTTCTTCTGCACAACAAAGCAAATCTTTCATTGGCAGTAAGGGGGCCCTTCTGGTATACACTCATTGGCTGTTATGGACAGTTTACTAATGTTCTTCCTTATGATGAATTTTAAAGTGCCGAGGTAACACTGTTTATCACAACCCTTGATACGACGATGATGTACTCCAATGCTATATGTATGTAGTATGCATGGTGCGTCCTACCTAAGAGATTGCAAGGGCACCTAAGCTTATAAACAACATACTCAGTGGAGCAAGTTATAAATTGCTTAATATCGTAGGTAATGCCTTCTCCATCAGTAAAGGACTTCTGTATATATGTCTGAGGAACTGACAGGTAAGGCAGTCCCTCTTCGTGCACTGAAAAAAAGTCCATCCTACTGTTAAAGTATGGAGCGAATATTCATGGACATTCTATTGCACATGCTCTTGAGTTTGCTAGGTGCTATTATGTTTTTAACCATGTTTGCTCTCTTAAAAGGTAACTTGAGGGAAGATTAGAACCTAACTTGGGATCTTATTTGGAGGCTATGCCAATGTTTTTTGATGATTTTAATAATAGACTTGTATCTACTGGTAAGCCCTGTTATGAATCTGACATTATTATTAGTGATGTTGTCTTTTCATACTAGAGAGGGGGCTTCCAAAAATGTATCAAAAGCTTCCTGAATTAATGTCTCGGGATATCCTTTATGTTTCAACTTACTAGTCTACTTGGCACCCTGATGGATATAACCCTCCCTCCTGAAACAGTTCCTGCGCAACCGTTGGAACTGCCCCATGGTTACTTTTCCACGCAGGGTGGTTGCAGCTAGAAAAATTAAGATAGGAGTTCCCACTAGTGGGTTTACATTCATTTTTAGTTCTAACCCCTTCCCGCCTGCCATATAGCAACATGATGTGCACAAAGTGGTTTAGTTATCCTGACTGAACTTCATATAACGTCCAGCAGGACAAGGCCGCAGGGGCGCGCAGCGCGACAATCTGTGGTGTGTCAGTCTGACACACCGCAACTCTGATCTAGGTAAAGAGCCTCCAATGGAGGCTCTTTACCACTTGATCAGCTATGTCCAATCCACAGTGTAAACAGGCGTGAGTAGAGGAGAGCCGATTGGCTGCTCTCCTGACAGGTGGGTCTGCGCTGATTATCAGTGCAGCCCCCCTGAGGAAGCACACCCAGGACCACCATGGATGCCCACCAATGATGACCACCAGGTATGCCACCCATGACCACCAGAGGTGCCAATCAGTGCCCGAAAACTATGTCAATCAGTGCCCATCAGTAATGCCTGCCAATGCCTCATCAGTGATGCCTATCAGTGCCATCTATCAGTGTCGATCAGTGCCGCCCATCAGTGCCCACTATAAGTACCTATCAGTGCGGCCTTTCAGTGCCACCTATGAGTGCCCATCAGTGCTACCTATCAGTGCCCATTAGAGCTGCATATTTGTGCCCATCAGTGCCACCTCATTGGTGCCACCTTATCAGTGCTCATCAGTGCAGCCTCATCAGTGCCAGTCAGTCAAGGAGAAAACATACTGTAACGGAACGTCCCACACTCCGCTTGAGTGCTTTCGTCATATACCACTTCCTCCCAGTCTGGATATAGATATCAGATATTCCAACTGCTCACAAGCACACAACGAGACGATACTTGTTTGTCTGCTGAACATGGAGTGTTTATTAGAACAAGAGTACAGTGTTATATACAGGCAAAGAGGAGGTAACCAGACGACAAATTAACATGAGCTAATTAACTAATCAATCACCCAGACTAGGTGATTCAAAGATATGACCTCCTTGGGTAGACTTCATGTCTCCCAGCTCACCGGCTATACAATACACATTATCATAAGTCTAAACACAGGACTCCTTCACACAATAGCAGAGTTAATTAACATATTAAAGCAAGCATTAGACAGGTGGCTGGAGGTGATAACATGGCATCTCCTTACAATATATGTCCCAACATTATGGATTAGTCACTCTTTCTAATATGGCATATACAGGGTTCCCAGAGTCTGTGTGTCTTGGGGGGACATGGACCTGAATCCAAAGTAACACCACCTCAAGGGTCCCCAGGCATACAGCTCACAAAGAGCACCGTTCCCCCAAATGCCAGGGCCCATGGTCGCAGGGCAAGAGGCTTATTTACTTTACTTATTTGCAAAACTTGATAACAGAAACAAAAGAAAAAATAGGATTTTTTTTTACTCACCGCAAAATCCTTTTCTCGATTCGTCCATGGACTGACACAGCTCCTCAAATCATGACCGTTGGGTTATGTTCCTGTTCCTAGGAGAGGACTAGGCAGAACATGTTAGTTATCTTAAAACATGTAACTTTAACAGAGTTGAACAGCCCCACCCAGGCGGCGGTCCCTCCGTACATAACCCTCCTCCCTGCAGTTAGCAGCTTCAGTTCGTAGTAAAGCAGTACAATCTAAAAAAAAGGAGGGGTGGGAGCTGTGTCCGTCCATGGACGAATTGAGAAAAGGATTTTACGGTGAGCAAAAAAATCCTATTTTCTCTTCTTCGTCCATGGACGGACACAGCTCCTTAAATCATGACCGTTGGGATGTCCCAAAGCAGTGTCAAAAAATGAGGGGTGGGCACAGCAAACAAAAAACATTTTCACCCCAAAGAAGCAGAGCTCCTCAGCAGAGGAGGTGCAACCTCAAACAGCCTCCTGCAAAACTTTGCCTCTACTGTTAGCCAAAGAAAGGCAAATCTGCCAGCGCTTCCCCAGAAACTCGGCCAGCGGACAAGTACATCAGCCCTTTCAGGTGGCGCAAAACCACCCTGGACACAGAGGCCCTAGAGGCTAAAGCAGGCGCAGTGCACCTGCTGGCCTACTAATAGAGGAAGCTGATGCTCCTCCACTGCCTGGTACAAAAGCTTTGCCCAGTCATTGAGTGTCAGAGACAACAGAGACGCAGCCACTAACAGGCGTAATGCGTAATGCTGACCTCAGAATGGCGAACACAGACCAAGCCATCGCTTCTGATCACCTCCGAAAGGCAAGTGACCCCCCTGCCAGGAAAGTGGTACCCCTGATGCCAGGGGTCAACTGCATAGGCAAAAACACATATCCGTATGACAATGCTCTACCAGGAATAACGTGCATTGAGGGACCAAGAAGGACCTCTGCGACAAACCTAGTCCTCATCGAAGAAGAGTCGGCACGCTTCTTAAATATAGAGTGGGTCAATGGTGACCCAAAAAAAAAAAAAGAAGGGACTGACACCTTCCAGCGGCAACTTCATTGATAAGTGCTGAGTGTACCAACACATAGTTTATACTGTGTATTGCGCCAAAACGCGCAATTGGAGCGTGGGAGGAAACCCACTCAGCTACCGAGAGCATAGTACATAGACATACAGTGTCTGTAGTCTAGTAAAACATATTGAACATGTTTATACGGTGCTAAGCGCCGAAAGCGCGCACACCAATGGGGCGTGGGAGGAAACCGGAGTACCCAGGGGAGACCCACGCAGACTGCATACACATACCGTGTAGGTATTATAGCAAGTGTAAACATACATATTGAACATGTGCATGCTGTGCATAGCGCCGAAGGCGCGCATGCCATTGGAGTGCGGGAGGAAACCAGAGTACCCGGAGGAACCCACGCAGACACAGAGAGTAATACATACATACAGTGGGGCAAAAAAGTATTTAGTCAGCCACCAATTGTGCAAGTTCTCCCACTTAAAAAGATGAGAGAGGCCTGTAGTTTTCATCATAGGTATACCTCAACTATGAGACACAAAATGTGGAAACAAATCCAGTCAATCACATTGTCTGATTTGGAAAGAATTTTTTTTGCAAATTATGGTCAATATCAAAAGTTCATCTCAATACTTAGTTATATATTCTTTGTTGGCAATGACAGAGGTCAAACATTGTCTGTACGTTTTCACAAGGTTGTCACACACTGTTGGTGGTATGTTGGCCCATTCCTCCATGCAGATCTCCTCTAGAGCAGTGATGTTTTGGGGTTGTCGCTGGGCAACACGGACTTTCAAATCCCTCCAAAGGTTTTCTATGGGGTTGAGATCTGGAGACTGGCTAGGCCACTCCAGGACCTTGAAATGCTTATTACGAAGCCACTCCTTCATTGCCCGGGCGGTGTGTTTGGGATCATTGTCATGCTGAAAGACCCAGCCACGTTTCATCTTCAATGCCCATGCTGATGGGAGGAGGTTTGCACTCAAAATCTCACGATACATGGCCCGATTCATTCTTTCATGTTCACGGATCAGTCGTCCTGTTCCCTTTGCAGAAAAACAGCCCGAAAGCACGACGTTGCCACCCCCATGCTTCACAGTAGGTATGGTGTTCTTTGGTTGCAACTCAGCCTTTTCTCTCCTCCAAAACACGACAAGTTGTGTTTCTACCAAACAGTTCTACTTTGGTTTCATCTGACCATATGACATTCTCCTAATCCTCTTCTGGATCATTCAAATGCTCTCTAGCAAACCTCAGATGGGCCCGGACATGTACTGGCTTAAGCAGGGGGACACGTCTGGCACTGCAGGATCTGAGTCCCTGGCAGCGTAGTGTGTTACTGATGGTAGCCTTTGTTACGTTGGTCCCAGCTCTCTGCAGGTCATTCACTAGGTCCCCCCATGTGGTTCTGGGATTTTTGCTCACCGTTCTTGTGATCATTTTGACCCCACGGGGTAAAATCTTGCGTGGAGCCCCAGATCGAGGGAGATTATCAGTGGTCTTGTATGTCTTCCATTTTCTAATTATTGCTCCCACAGTTGATTTCTTCACACCAAGCTGCTTTGCCTATTGCAGATTCAGTCTTCCCAGCCTGGTGCAAGTCTACAATTTTGTTTCTGGTGTCCTTCGACAGCTCTTTGGTCTGCACCATAGTGGAGTTTGGAGTGCGACTGTTTGAGGTTGTGGACAGGTGTCTTTTATACTGATAACAAGTTCAAACAGGTGCCATTAATACAGGTAATGAGTGGAGGACAGAGGAGCCTCTTAACCACTTAAGGACCGGACCAATACGCAGCATAATGACCAGGCCCCTTTTTGAGATTCGGCACTGCGTCGCTTTAACTGACAATTGCGTGGTCGTGCGACGTGGCTCCCAAACAAAATTGGCGTCCTTTTTTCCCCACAAATAGAGCTTTCTTTTGGTGGTATTTGATAACCTCTGCGGTTTTTATTTTTTGCGCTATAAACAAAAAAACATTTTTTTTCCTCAGTTTAGGCCGATACATATTCTACATATTTTTGGTAAAAAAAAAAAAATTGCAAATCGGTGTTTATTGATTGCTTTGCGCAAAAATTATAGTGTTTACAAAATAGGGGATAGTTTTAAGGCATTTTTCTAAAAAAACATTTTTTTTACTAGTAATGGCGGCGATCAGCGATTTTTTTCATGACTGCGACATTATGGCGGACACATCGGACACTTTTGACACATTTTTGGGACCATTGTCATTTTTACAGCGATCAGTGCAATAAAAATGCACTGGTTACTGTAAAAATGACACTGGCAGTGAAGGGGTTAACCACTAGGGGCGCTGGAGGGGTTAAGTGTGCCTAGGGGCATGTTTCAAACTGAGAGGGGGCGTGGCTACGAGTGACACGTCACCGATTGTCAGTAGGGGAGATGTGTTTACACCAACATCTCCCCGCTCCATGCCTCCGTGACACGATCGCGGGGATCCCCGCGGCGATCGAGTCCGCAGGACCCGCGGTCCGACTCACGGAGAAGGCAGTGGGGTCACGAGCGCGCAGTTGGCAGTTAAAGGGCCATGTACAGGTACGTGATTGTGCCTGTACGAGCCATTCTGCCGACATATATATATACAGTGAGGGGGCCTTAAGTGGTTAAAGAAGAAGATACAGGTCTGAGAGGGCCAGAAATCTTGCTTGTTTGTAGGTGACCAAATACTTATTTTCCGCCATAATTTGCAAAAAAAATTATTTCCAAATCAGACAATGTGATTGTCTGGATGCGTTTCCACATTTTGTCTCTCATAGTTGAGGTATATCTATGATGACAATTACAGGCCTCTCTCATCCTTTTAAGTGGGAGAACTTGCACAATTGGTGGCTGACTAAATACTTTTTTGCCCCACTGTACAACTGTGAATGTATTTAGTGTTGTGTATAAACATAATGAATATGATTATACTGTGTATGACACCGAAAGCGCGCACGTCATTGGAGCATGGGAGGAAACCCACACAGACACAGAGAGCAATAATACATACATACACTGTAATTACAGCCAGTGTTGTGTATAAACATATTGTGTATGTTTAAACTATGGCGCAGAGGGCGTTTAATCCTCTCTGTATCATTCCAATCTGCGTATATGTGCCGTCAAAGCAAGCACCAAACCGCAGGTAAAAACCAACCTCTGACACCTCAGACCGTGGTCCTGTCAGAGTATTCCCCAGAAAATAGCGGGAAAACCACAGGTGCAGGACTCTGCTGTTGCCTCACAGATACTGACTCCATGTTGGTCCCCTCCCATGGGATAGAGGTTACTTATTATAACCGAGAGATCGGGATGCGCTGAGGGACCGCAAGGGGCCTCTGCGACCGGTCTGTAGCTACGCAAGGAAAACCTTAAGCATAGCGGGTCGGTTTGTGCGACCCAAAGAAAGGGCAGACTCAGCTGTGGAAGAGTTGTATCATCCAGCTTGCGAGTGTCCCTGACAGCATAATGCTGTCTTGAGGTGGCCCGGACAAGGGGTCCTCCACACAGGGAAGGTCCTTGTCCGCCGTTTCTGACATCTCAGAACCAGGGACCAGCCGCAGCCAGGCCCGAGTCCACGTCAGAGCAATTTCCCATGCGATGGCGGGGGAGGGAGCGCTTAGCAACCCTCTTCTTGCATTCGCACACCTCTTCCACCTTGGCAACAAGGACTCCAGGACTGCCTAAACAGTGCCTATGGGAACCGCAGGTGCAGAGCACCGGATGTTGCCGCTGGAACGTCTGTTGGAAAAAACGGCAGCCTCTGGCTCCAGAACACCCACTGACCACCCTTGGGGACCTAGTCCGTTACCTGACACATAACTAGCCCACCCTCCTAGCTGCACTGACCGAGGGGAGGAAATACCCAGGGGACTCACCGCCAGCCAGGGACCGCCGAGCGCCATTGCCCGCTCTCCATCCTCACACCACGTGTGACTGAGAAGCTGTGTGGGGTGAATGGCGCCATTCTCGCCGTTCAGGAAGCCAACCAGGAAGCAATTACAGCACTAGAGGCCAAAACCCCTTCCAAAATGGCTGCCGGGTGCCAGAAATAAAGCCGCGGACCACAAGAACATGGCCGCCCGCCTGCAGCATGGTGTGGCTACGGCAAAATGGCCGCCAATGGGGAATTCAATGCAATGCATAGACCCCAGAAAAATGGTGCCAGCGCTTCAAAAATTGGCGCCCAGCAAGCGAGGTGGACAAAAGGGCAACAGCAAAGGCTCCCAAAAAAAGACCACCCCCCACACAGATAGCAGGCCTGGACACTCTCACAAACCCTGCCGGTACCAGTAGCCCCCCTAAAAAGGTATTCCCCGGTCGCAGCAGCCCTGTGAGGGGAGAAGGAAAAAAGGGTGACAGGTTCTCCTACCTTCCTCTCTCCCTCTAACGACCCTCTTAGGAATGCCCAGCTGTTCCACCCGAAGCAGGAGGGACTGTACATACCCGTCCCTGCGAGGACCTGCTGGTGCGTTCCTGACAGACCTACAACCGAGCAGTACGAAGTAGCTGTCGGCCCGGTCCACTGTGACTGAGACAGCAAGCTGCACGGTTATATGTGGACCCTGGAGCATATAGCTCACCGACCACCCCTGGAGCCATGGGGTATGTCGTGACAGACCCCACGCAGTAGCGAGGGGACGGTAACACGCTCAATGGCAGGACTGGGGGGACTACAAGGATCTAAAGTCCTGCCCGTCATGCCCAGCCGGCAGTTGATAGAAGATTCTCAAAGAATTCTCAAAAATAAAATAATAAAAGTAAAAAAATCTCTTCAGGATACAGGGCCCGAAGGGAGCCACATCCTCTCCTCTGCTAGGCAGAAAAAAACTGAAGCTGCTAACTGCAGGGAGGAGGGTTATGTACAGAGGGACCGCCCCCTGGGCGGGGCTGTTCAACTCTATTAAAGTTACATGTTTTAAGATAACTAACATGTTCTGCCTAGTCCTCTCCTAGGAACAGGAACATAACCCAACGGTCATGAGATAAGGAGCTGTGTACGTCCATGGACGAAGAAGAGAAACTGTTTTTTTTTTCAAAATTTTCGGTCTTTTTTTGTCTATAGCGCAAAAAATATAAACAGCAGAGGTGATCAAAGACCACAGAAGAAAGCTCTATTTGTGGGAACAAAATTATAAAAATGTTGTTTGGGTACAGTGTAGCATGACCACGCAATTGTCATTTAAAAAGTTACAGCGCTGAAAGCTGAAAATTGGCTTGGGCAGGAACCTTTTTTTCTGTAGGATTAGAGACCATGTCTCCCTGATCGCAAAGCGTAGAATGGAGACACCAATCAACCGCCATGTGGGTCTTTACCATAACTTCAATTTGAAATTCATAAAGTTTTTTGCCTTGGAACATATTCCCCAACATGAACGAGGGGGGGAGATTGACAAAAAACTTCTCCAGCTTGAAAGTAGGTGGATCTATATTTTACAGGCCACTCGACTCCCGGGCCTTAATTAGGGAACTAGCTTCAAGCCATTTCTGTAAAAATTGCTTTTGATGTGTTTGATTCCATCACACACATGGTCCACTGATTGCACGCTTCTATCACACTTTTTCCATACCACCTTATACGGTCAATGGAATTCCAATTACATCTGGGCCTGTCACACATCCCCTGGGTATCCATCATGTTTGTCACATGGCTCCTCCTCCTCCTTAGTGTTCTCGGTTTATCATTCTTGAGGAGGGAGGCGAGACTCACGGGTGATGGGTAGTGGGACACATTACCTGGGAGGGGGCTTCATATGCTTTATGCCAGCACTGTTCCCCCCAATATTTATGGGGGGGGTTACTTTAAGATGTACTGATATTTGTGTAACCATTTATATTTAGTTTTTGACACATGCATGGTTGGCAACATGTTTGTAATTGCCAACCTGTCATGTTAAGTATTGTCCGTATTTATTTTATGATGTCTTGTCTTGTTTTTCTTGTAGGCATTCCGGACACGGCGCGCATATTTTGTTTTTGTTTTATCTCCATTTTTATGTTTATTTTATTTTTTTGTTATACCTTCGCCCCCATGATACGAAAAACAGAAATTGCTGCTCAGGCAGATGAAATAAGGAAAGTACTTCTCTGAGGGACCAAGGGTGCCGGCAATGCACGTAGCAAATGAAAAAAATTACTGAGGACAGCCGCACTCCAATCCAACGTAGCTATGAGTAAACACTGAATTGGTGTGAAACGCGTCAGCTGTCCTGAGTTTGCTGGTTTTTGTAGTGCCTGTTTTGCCTGAATAAATATACGTTGGATTGGAGTGCGGCTGTCCTCACTAATTTTCTTCATTCGCCCCCATGATGGTGCGCTGGTGCAGGACTTCGGCCAATTTGACTCCACATACCATCTTTTTTTTTTGGGTGGCCAGGTTTAACATCTCCACAGCCGGGTGCATTGCGGTTTGGCCTTTGTTCCGGGTGCCCGTTGTCCCGTATGGACGCCCAAGGGTGTACACCAGACTAGGTCACTGTGTGGTCCGAGGTCTAGGTGTCCGCCCACACTGAGAACCCTTTGCTGCGCAGCCTCCACCGGATATATGTAAGTATTGACTTACATCATCATGGCACGCTCCTGACCTCATTGTCATGAGACACGGTGTCAGCACAGAAAGTCATCTTGTGTTTCCGTCAAAGCAGGAAGTGATGTCACCTCCTGGACATCATATAGGAGGGCCCATAGAGTAGAGTGGGCCGTGTTCGTGTCCACTCCGCATAAACAGAGTGGACATGGACCGGTCATCTGCCCGCTCCGCTCATTGTGGCCCGTGATTGTTTACCAAGTTGCTTAAGTGGCCCTCGCTCTTCAAAAGGTTGGGCACCCCTGGCTTAAGTACTAGTTGTCCCACTTGAACCCAGAATGGGCGTACTTTTAAGTAAGCTCCAAAAAAATTTTAAAAAAAAGAGCCCTTTCCTGATGACAACGCCAGCATAAATTAGAGGTTTGCAGGAATATTTTGTGTAATGTTTACGGATGTATACTGCAGGAAGGGACACCAAACGTTTATACAGCTGTGACAAAAGAAGGGGCACATATAAAATCCATGCATAAAAGTCCTTCAAATGTAGTAGTTTTGCGTAAACTACCCACTTTAGCGATAGTAGTCCTCAAGAAATGTTGAATCTTGTATGTTGACCAGATGTCAATAGGTGGGTCTAACAAATGTTGAATGGCTGACATCAAGGGACATCTAGAGAATGTCATAAAATGTAAAGCCAAAATTTGCCTATTGCCTAACAGACAATCAATATGTTTATCAGTATTGCCCAAAACAAACGCCACGTTTTTCAGTAAAGGAATCAGGCAGACTGATCTCCAGTAGGGAGAAAGTAGACTAGATGACCTTGAGTGTAGATAGGGGACAGTAATCATATTGACTGGAGTCAGAGAACACATGATAGTGGGATAAGGGAATGTTCCCGTCCGATCACGACTCATGGTTTTATTGCAGCTGGAGTAAACCAGCTCAGCATTCAAGCTAAATGTAAGGCCTTAAACTATAGTAAAACATCAAGTAGGCCGATATCTCCCTTCTGCTTGGTGAGTGATAGGAGACAGCTATGTATGCGCTCTTTTTTTTCTATCTGGAGTATAGATCTACGTTTGTTCTAAGAATGTTGAAACACTTCCCACCCGGCCTATAGCAAAATGACGGCTGGGCGGTGGTTCAGTTATCCTGACTGGGCGTCATATGACATCCAGTAGGATAAGCCATGATCGCGCGCCCGTGGGGGCACGCATCGCAGCGATCGGTGGTGCGGCCTGTCAGTCTGACACATAGCTACACCGATCTTGGTAAAGAGCCTCTGACGAGGGCCACCAGGGATGCCACAGTGGGCCCAATATATGCCAATCAGTGCCCACAAATGGTGCCAGTCAGTGCCCATTATGAATGCCTGCCAGATCAGTGATGCCTATTAGTGCCACCCATCAGTGTCCATCCGTGCCCACCTATCATAGTTACATAGTAGGTGAGGTTGAAAAGAGACACAAGTCCAACCTATGTGTGCGATTATATAAAACTCAGTGCTCTGATCAGTGCCGCCTCATCAGTGACAGTCATTGAAGGAGAAAACGTACTTAGTTACAACATTTTATAACAGAAACAAAAAATAAACAAAAATTTTGGTCTTTTTTTATTTGTTGCGCAAAAAACAAAAACCCTAGCAGTGATCAAAAACCACCAAAAGAAAGCTCTATTCGTGGGAACAAAATTATAAAAATTTTTGTTTGGGTACAGTGTAGCATGACCGCGCAATTGTCATTCAAAATGCAATAGCGCTGAAAGATAAAAATTGCCTTGGGCAGGAAGGGGGTGTAAGTGCCTGGTATTGAAGTGGTTAAATTCATGTGTTACTGCTGACTGATTCACTACCTCTGTTCCAAGCATCAACAACTGTACTTTCTGCTAGTTTAACCACTTGACAACTGGGCACTTAAACCCCCTTAATAACCAGACCAATTTTCAGCTTTCGGTGCTCTCACATTTTGAATGACAATTACTCAGTCATACAACACTGTACCCATATGAAATTTTTGTCCTTTTTTTCACATAAATAGAACTTTCTTTTGGTGGCATTTAACCACTTAAGCCCCGGACCATTATGCAGCTAAAGGACCAGGACCCATTTTGCGATTCGGCACTGCGTCGCTTTAACTGACAATTGCGCGGTCGTGCGACCGGGCTCCCAAACAAAATTGACGTCCTTTTTTTCCCACAAATAGAGCTTTCTTTTGGTGGTATTTGATTACCTCTGCGGTTCTTATTTTTTGCGCTATAAACAAAAATAGAGCGACAATTTTGAAAAAAATTACATATTTTTCACTATAATAAATATCCCCAAAAAATATATAAATAAACTACTTTTTTTCCCCCTCAGTTTAGGCCGATACGTATTCTTCTACATATTTTTGGTAAAAAAAAACAAAAAAAAACGCAAAAAGCGTTTATTAATTGGTTTGCGCAAAAGTTATAGCGTCTACAAAATAGGGGATAGTTTTATGGCATTTTTATTAATATTTATTTTTTACTAGTAATGGCGGAGATCAGCGATTTTTATCGTGACTGCGACATTATGGCGGACACATCGGACACTTTTGACACTATTTTGGGACCATTGTAAATTTTACAGCGATCAGTGCTATAAAATGCACTGATCACTGTGAAAATGTCACTGGCAGTGAAGGGGTTAACCTGTAGGGGGCGCTGAAGGGTTTAAGTGTTTCCTAGGGAGTGATTACTACTGTGTGGGGGCGTGTGATGTCACTGATCATCGTTCCCTATGACAGGGAACAGACGATCAGTGACACTCACACTAGACCCGATCTGTGACCCGATTGCGGGACACCGGCGGCGATCGGGTCCGCGGGCGTGAGCTCGCCGCTGGCGGTGCGCGCAACCCACGGCTGGGCTTTTTAAAGGGGCCGTACCTGTACGTCCATATGCCCAGCCGTGCCATTCTGCCGACGTATATCCGCGTGAGGCGGTCCTTAAGTGGTTAATCACCGTTAGGTTTTTTATTTTTTGCTCTATAAAAGAAAAAAGACTAAAAATACTGTAAAAAAATGAATTTTTCTTTGTTTGTTATAAAATTTAACAAATTAGTAATTTTTCTTCATACATTTTGGCCAAAATTTATACGGCTATATATCTTTGGTAAAAATAAGTAAAAATTGGTGTATATTATTTGGTCTTTGTGAAAGTTAGAGAGTCCACAAGCTATGGTGCCAATATGTGAAAATTGATCACACCTGAAGTACTGATGCCTATATCATTTCTTGAGACCCTAACATGGCAGAAAAGTACAAATACCCCCCAAATTACCCCTTTTTGGAAAGAAGACATTCCAAGGTATTTAGAAAGAGGCATAATGAGTTTTTGGAAGTTGTCATTTTTTCCCACAAGTCTCCTACATGTAAAAATCATAATTTATTTGCTAGAAAATTACATAGAACCCCAAAACATTATATATGTTATTTTTTTGCAAAGACCCTAGACAATGGTGGTCGTTGCAACTTTTTACCTTGCACGGTATTTGCGCAGCAATTTTTCGAACGCGTTTTTTGGGGAAAAAATAAGTTTTGTGCTTTAAAAAAAAAAAAAAAAAAAAAACAGCAAAGTTAGCCCAATGTTTTTGCATAATGTGAAAGATGAAGTTACGCCGAGTAAATAGATACCAAACATGTCACCCTTCAAAATTGCACATGCTCATGGAATGCTCATAGGCGACGCTTTAAAATTATTGCTCTCGCTCCAACGTTCGTAGCGATACCTCACATGTGTGGTTTGAACACCGTTTTCATATGTGGGTGGGACTTGCGTATGCGTTCGCTCCTGTATGCAAGCACACAGGGACATTATACTTTATTTTAGTTTGACACGTTTTTCCCCAAAAATACATTTTTGATCACTTTTATTCCTATTACAAGGAATGTAAACATCCCTTGTAATAAGAATATGGCATGACAGGTCCTCTTTACAGTTAGATATGGGGTCACTAAGACCCCACACCTCACCTCTAGGCTGGGAAGCCTGAAATAAAAAATAAAAAAAACAACGATCCTGGCGGTCCATCCATAGGGGGCGCATGGACGCCGCCCGCCCCCCCCCCCCCCCCCCTCCCAGGCAGTCACAAAAAAAAAAAATGAATTAAAAAATATATATATATTTTTTTTTTTAAATGGCCCTTTAAGAAAAAAAAAATTTGAAAAAAAAAGTCCTTAAGTGCACTGTGTCTGAGTGCAGACGAGGCGTTTCATTTGTAGGCTTTAAACCTGCTTTGCGGCGCTTTTCATTGCGCTACACAGCATCCGGTCCGGGTACTTTGCATACTAGTAACGACATCACTTCCGGTTTTCACTGCCAGAGATAACCAGAAGTGACGTCAGCAGCTCCTTGGAATGCACGGCCGAGCGGAGATATGTCATGTGGAGTGTGGACTCTGGAGGCAGGACCCTGTGTCAGGCAGGGAGCGGATCACTAATGGGGTGGATGGGCACGGAGCTGACCGTGCTGAACCTGAGCGCAGTAAACAAGAGCCTGAAGCTGAAGGCGAGTGTGGGGATCGGAGGTTCTCTCTCCTGCTGAGAGAGAGTTAATTTCTCCTGTCATGTCACTCTTTCGCAGCGTGGCTCTGCTGTGCTCAGTCTGACTTGGATGACTCCATTTGTTGTGTTCACCCCTCTACCCCTCCCTCCAGATTGTTCTCCACTGGCTCTCCCTGTCATATATCTCCCCTCTGTCTACAAAGCTGCTCAGATGTTCTTATCTTCTCAGTCCCACTGAGTTAGTCTCCCTGCAGCCTTTTTCTCCTGTACTTCCCCTCTTATCAGACCATTTTATCTCTCTGCAGATCCCAACACTCCAACTGCTCAGCCTAATATATATTATCTGCACTCTCCCTCCCCCCGCCCCCCCCCAACACAGGCACAGCTGATCAGCTACATTCCAATGGGATGTACAATTAACTCTACACTGTCCAGCAGCTACCTTTTTATCTTGTGCCCTATATAATGTGCCCTGCACCCCTCTCCTACATGTACTGCCATACACTCCGCACCCTCTCCTACATGTAACATGTACTGCCATACACTCCGCACCCCTCTCCTACATATACCACCCACCGCCATACACTCTGCACCCCACTCCTACACGTACCACCCACCACCATACACTGCACCCCTCTCCTACACGTACCACCCACCACCATACACTCTGCACCCCTCTCCTACACGTAAAACCCACCACCATCCACACTGCACCCCTCTCCTACATGTACCGCAATACACTCCGCACCCCTCTCCTACACATACCACCATATACTCTGCACCCCTCTCCTACATGTACCACCCACCGCCATACATTACTGTTAACAATGAATATATGGGCATTTAAAGGAGCACCTACAATATGTAATGCATAATTTATACCCAAATTGAAAGGCGCTTATTGATTAGTTGCTATGGGCTACAGTATTTTGCACATTGCTGTTTGTATTATGAAACTCCACTTGTTTCCTAACCAATTGGATTTAATTTAATTTGAATTACTTTAAATTAAATTTGATTTTAAACTTCTTCTTTAATTTGAGTATGATATGTTTTATAGATACATTTTTATTTGCAGTCTTTGATTCTGTCACGTATGCTGTTAGGTCATGGTATTGTAAAGCTGTTTAAAGCATTGTAGAAATTTCTTAATTTTTCATTGCATTGATTTTTTTTTCTTGCTAAATACTCCTGACACTATGGGTGGAAGCTAGTGGAATACAGGAGCGAATCATTCAGGAGCTCCTTAGAGGCCAGGTCAGCGGACCAGCATTTTAACCAGATAAGACGACGCAACACCACTGCAGACACTGAGACCCTATAAATTAAGGGTGCAGCGTCCAAAGTGGCATCGCACACATACACTAGACCCTGCACCATTTGGTGGGCTGGTGCGATGGTTTCTGGAGGAAGATTATGCTCCTGCACGGTCTGGTGCAAAATCTATGCCCATTCCGTGAGTGTCTGAGACACTAGGGTCACCGCTACAATAGGACGTAAGGCAGATCCCAGCAAGGCGAACATACCTCTGCTCACCACTTCTGACCTACTGTCAGTGGGGTCCTTAAAGGCAGGAGTCCCCTCCATCGGGAGAGTTGTGGCTTTATTCAAACGGGCGACCGGTGGGTTGACCTCCAGAGGAGAGGCCCATTTTTTAACCAGGGCCTCATCAAAGGGGTATCTAATAGACAGACGCTGCGGGAGCGCAAAAGTCTAATGCGGCTTTTCCCAAACCTGATCTATGAACCTGTCAAAGAAAGGCATGTAAGGAAAAACTTTTTTTAGAAGGCTTGGCTTTAAAAGAACCAAAGGAGACAGCTTCCATCTGAGGTTCCTCAGCCACAGAGCAGGAGTCTTTCTCACAAGTAATGTCCTGTTCAAAAATATAAAAAAAATCAGAGCTAGGGTCCTGAGCGGCAGCCAGGCCCATATCTGAATCAGAGCACTCCCCATGTGTGAGATTGTGTGGGGAGAGGGCGCTTTATAGCTCCCTTGCGCTCACACCACTTCCATTCTGACAAGAAATTATTCCAGGACTGCCGACAACTGGTCCATGGGGACTGCAGGTGCTTGAGCACTGCCTGTTGCCTCTGACATGAATGGGGAAGCAGGTGAACCAGACTCCATAACTTGCCACACTCGGGGACTTGCAATAAAAGAAAGGCCCACCCTCTGGCTGCGCTGACTGTGGGGGATTACCCAGTGGACTCACCAACCCGGTTAACACTGCTCGGTTCCGCTGCCTGTGCTGTGCTATACAGCGCGAGTGAGCAGTGAGGAGTGTGTGAGGAGAATCGCGCCCGTTCCAGCAGCGATAGAGGCCAAACCGTATACAAAAGCACGCGCGGCTCCAAGAAAATGGCCGCCGCATCGCAACTGCGCTATAGAATCTACGGCAAGATGGCCGCCATGCGCCCCGGGACAGAGCGACCCCCAGACATCACAGCGCCAGAGCAAGGTGACAGAGAGCAAAAAACAAGGGGGAGACAGGGAGAATCCCCCATACAGGAGGAACACACAGCATGTACTCACCTGCGGAGGCAGGAGATACTACTTACCCGTCCCAGAAGAACCCACTGGTGTGTTCCTGACAGACCTATCACAGTTCGGTACTGAGTAGCTCTCGGTCCGGTCCACCGCGAAAGATACAGCAGGACTGTTCAATCTTATGTGGACCACGGAGCATAAAAGCCCACCGGCATGTCGTGAACTGAGTCTCACACCAAAGCGAGGATCAGTTCGCTCGATGGTCGGACAGGGAAGACTACGAGGATATCTTGTATCCAACCTGTTGCCCAGCCGACAGTTGATAGAAGATCTCAAAAAAAAATGATATAATTCCAAAAGGAATAAAAAATTCCTTCAGGAGACTGGCTCCGAAGAGAGCCACGTCCTTTCCTCTGCTAGGCAGAAAAAAACTGAAGGCTGCTGGCTGCAGGTAGGGGGGTTTTGTCCGGAGGGACCGCCCCCTGGGCGGGGCTGTTCAGCTCTGGTTTTGGAATGTATGTTGTAACATCTAACATTCTGCCTAGTCTTCTCCTATGACAGGGACATAAACCCACTTGTCAAGTATGAAGAGGCTGTGTCAGTCCATGGACGGTAAGAGAAACAAGTATCTGTTTTAGAAGAACTCTGCCTTTTAGCATAGGATGGAAAAACGCATTCTGTAATTTGGGATTGCTGTTCAGGAGATGTTCTGCCTGCAAATAATGAAACCAAGCAGTAATTCACATCTCATTTGCAGAATATCAGAGCATTAGCTCAGTGAGCATATGACACAGCCTCATAATAACCCTATGCAAATGAATATCGCAATTCATTTGAAAATGTTCATTTCTGATCTAATAACTGCAGCATTAATGTGCTGGAAATGTTATCATGTAATAATGTAAAATCACAGAATTAAATCTATACCCTCTGAAACTTTCTGCAGAAATGAAGGAGTGTAGGGTACGATAGGGTGCCAAAAGTCAAACGGCAAGAATTAGAATTCTGAAGCATTTCCATTTTTACCATATATTTTCATAATTTTCATAATTCAGGAGTCTTTCAAAGATATCCAAACAAATTAGAATGATTTGTGTGCAAGGAATAAAGATGGCTCCTAGTTTCATGTAAAAACTTAGCAATCCTTCTTTAGCTTTCTCATATACTGGAATAAAGATGGCTCCTAGTTTCATGTAAAAACTTAGCAATCCTTCTTTAGCTTTCTCATATACTGTGCACATTTCCCTGTGTCCAGGGTGATGGTAGACTGTCTCACTCGACATCATTCAACCAGAATGAGGACCGATGCTGAATCTGAAATCTGCAGGGGACTGCATCAGGGAGGAGCCAAAGCTGCTATTTTATTTTTACAGCTACTAGGAGGATCCACTTGTTAGGTTTTTGCTTAAAGTGATAAAGTCTATTTTTTTGTTTGTTTGTTTAAAAATAACAAACATGTTATACTTGCCTGCTCTGTGCAGTGGTTTTGCACAAAGCAGCCCCGGTCCTTCTCTTCTCGGGTCCCCTGCCGGAGCTCCTGGCCCCTCACTCCTGCCAAGTGCCCCCACAGCAAGCTGCTTGCTGTGGGGGCACCCAAGCCGAGCCGCTCCATGTCTGTGTGTGTCCATTCAGACATGGAGCACTGGCTTGGCCCCCCCCAACTTCTCCTCATTGTCTCACTGACTTTGCCTGGTGGCAAATGTTTTCCACTCTATGGGCCCCATTCTCTTGGGCATTGGTGGGCATTGGTAGGCATTGCCTAGCAACCCTGTCAACCCGTGCTTCTTTCACTGCCAATGGCCCCTGTGCACGTCGGCGGGCGGATGACGCGGGGCGCGGCCACGCTTCCCTGAAGCTGCGTCGCGTGCAACTTGCCTGGGGACCAGCCTGAAGCGCATGTTTTACCCGCGTGACATCACATTGCGACAGATGCCTCCACAGGTGATGTCGGCTCATACGCCGCTCATGTGCGGCGTCTGCACGCCGCACAGACTAGCTTCACCGACGGCTTCTTCCATTTCTAATCCTTTTTAGCTGCAGGTGGGGGCACTAAAGCACTCCTTTTATAAAGAACTATAAAATGAGTGCTTTAGCACTCCATATTGCGTCCATCTCCAATCTGCCTGGCTACATATATGCTGTGCGCTCCCTCTTGTGGGGCCAATTTGCATTGTTCCATCGCCTTCCTTTTCAATACCAAGTGTTTCACCTGCCCTGGATATTAATTCCAGCAGCACTTCCCTTTTGCCTTTAGTAGCATCTATATGGATGGTATATATTATATACTATGGTCCCTGCCTATGCATTTATATATACACCTACTCGATGTATGTGTAGCGGACCCCCAAAACTGGGGTCGCTATGCTTAAATTTAGGGGTCAGCCTGAGCAAGTAGTTAGGCTCAGGCTGCTGGAATTCATTCATTAGGCCTCTGCTCTGTTGTAGTGTTGCCTGGCAGTACAGTTCCCTGAGGCCTGTGGGTGGCGCTGTCGCCCAGGTCTCAGGTTGAACCACGTGTAGCATTGCAGCGCTATTGGGAGTCCTCTCTCAGCAGCTGTGCAGTGGGCGTGGTCTACCTGCTGTGCATGCCGGGAGAGGGTACATAAGGGGCAGACGCCATTTTTCGGGGAGCAGTTCACGCCCTTTGGCTTTCCAGGCCAGGGGTGCGTGTGTGTGTGTGTTTGGTCCCGGGCACCTTAAGCCTGAGGCCGCATCGTTCCAGGTGGGCCCAGCACCTTTAGCTGAGGCCTACGCCAGCAGAGGAGTCCCAGGGTGCCCGTGGGAGGGTGTTCCGCTCTGAAGGAGAGGAAACCAGGGGAGGACCTTTCTGCGAGGATCGGTGAAAGATGTCGCCGTCTTGGGAGAGGCCTGGTTACCTGTCAGAGGGAAGGATTTCATGATCCCCCAAAAGCCTTGTGACATGCCCCATTGGCACCTAAAGTTCTTAAAGTGTTACAAGTGCTGGGAAGTAAGGGACTTACAGGTTTATGTCCTGATCGCATCCCAAGGAAAAGCATAAATTGAATGTTCCGTGCTTCACACGGGCTGCTAGGACCGTGAGAGGGGACCATCCGGGTGAGCAAAGCCCACTTAGGCTTGAGTGGCGATTAAGTACAGTGTGCCTGAACCAACCTCCCTGTTCATCCTCTCCATCTCCAACCTTTCCTGTCAAGTTGCAAGCAAGTAAAATAAACTCCTTTTATTGAGTTTAATATTGTCTGGGCATTGGCCTTCCTAGAGAGAGAATAGAATTTTCCCTACACTCTAGGGACGAAAACCAATGGAAGGATCCAAATTAATTAACACCGCTCACCCTCTACAAGATGGAGGATACTGGGCATGTGGCATGTGTGTCCCACTCTGCGAGTGGAGGTAAGCAGGGTGAAGGATCTGTGTGCTACATATACATGTCAAAATAAAATATACAAAAACTGTTTGGCATATCTTGCTATATATACTCCTCTATAAACTTATTCTTTCTTATGTTTAAATAGAGCATGAGGATTTCCTCAGTGTTATAAGAAGCCTTCAAGTACCTGTGTGCCCCTTGTGGCTGTGCTTTACCCTATGCTGGTCTCGCTGGTTGCTCACTGCATTTTCCATCTGGAGGCCTCTGGCTGCACCAATCGGATCGTTGTTGGGACATGGCTGTCTGGTTTTTACAAAATCACTCTGTGGCTGTGACATGTACTTGCATTTATTTTGGCAACATGTAAGTGTTCCTCTATATTTTCTTAAAGCGGAGCTCCACCCTAAAGTGGAACTACCGCTCATCGGATTCCTCCCCCTTCCGGTGCCACAATTGTCACCTTTCAGGGGGGAGGGGGGTGCAGATACCTGTCTAAGACAGGTATTTGCACCCACTTCCGAGCATACAGTCTGCGGGTAGACTGCGGGTAGTGCGTCATTTTCCGGTCCCCCCGTTGTGTTCTGGGAAACACACGGCTCCCAGAACACAACGATGACCAATGAAAGATGCGCAGCGCTGCTCGCGCATGCGCAGTAGGGAACCGGGAAATGAAGCCGCAACGCTTCACTTCCTGATTCCCTCACCCATGATGGCGTTGGGGCTCGTCTTCTGCTGCCGACGTCGCTGGACTCCAGGACAGGTAAGTGTCCGAATATTAAAAGTCAGCAGCTGCAGTATTTGTAGCTGCTGGCTTTTAATATTTTTTTTTACGGCGGAGCTCCGCTTTAATATACCTGTACTCCGATATGTTTTTGAATAACTAACGGCTGTATATTCTGCATACATGTATATACACGTTTTTCTGTACATGTTATTTATTATAATTTTTTTGCCTGTTTTTAAAGATAGAAACAAAACTGCTCTACACACCCCTGTAGATGATGTTTCCTAAAAGGTGTCGGGTGTGGTCCGTGCGACTTGCCGTGGTGACCCTATCACCGTAGTCCCTGGACCACTCGAGTTTTTTGAAAAATCTATGTAATTCAGATGTCTATAGCCACCTATTGATTCAAATGGTAATTGTTTATATTTCAATACATTTTGTATACTCCTTTTAAAATACTCTTTGTGTACTACTACTACTTGGGCCATTAAAGTCCCGTGAGGGGGAGTTCCTTCTCCACTCTGTTTTTTGGGGGATGTAGGCCCAGCCCATCGGTCAACCATACCACCCCTCTTTGTAACTGACTTTGATTGAGAGCAGCAAGAGCCAATGGCACCCGCTGCTGTCTCTGCCAATGAGGGAGAGCCCAGGACAGCTGAGAATCTTGTGCAACATCTCTGGATTGAGATGGGGCTCGGGTAAGTATTAGGGGGGCTGCTGCACACAGAAGGTTTTTTTATCTTAATGCATAGAATGCATTAAGATAAAAAACCTTCTGCCTTTAAAACCACTTTAAATTTATGTCAGTTAAACTTTTCGCTGCCAGGTCCATACGGCGTGCGGACCTTATTCCTCCTCCTGCTATAAGCTCATGGTCACTTCAATGACCATAAACTTATAGCAGAATTGTTTAGCAGAGTCTGCTGAACAATCCTATAGCTCTGATCAGCGAATTACAATATGCTGATCAGAGTTGTTCAGCTCAAATGTAGGGCTGCAACTAACAATTATTTTTATAATCGATTAGTTGGCCGATTATTGTTTCGATTAATAACCTTAAAAAAGTGTGGTGTATAATTTAGTTAATATGTAAAGTTTAAAAAAATACATTTTATTTAAATATCCCTATGAAGTGGTAAATATAAATAACCAACTATATGGTTAGGGAGCAAAATCTCTAATCCACTCTGAGAATAACTGACAGAATAGATATATTGTATATACTATTAGAGGGTGAATCTGGTAAATATCATCAGACTCAGATCAATTTTTTTTTACTTAAAGAAAAAAAAAAGGTTAAAGACTGTTTTTCAAACAGAACTGTAATATATTATATGCTGGCCATACAACAACATCTTCCTTAACCGCTTGAGGACCGCCGCACGCCGATGTACGTCGGCAAAATGGCACAGCTGGGCACATGGGCGTACAGGTACGTCCCCTTTAAGAGCCCAGCCATGGGTCTCGAGCGCGCCCCCGGCGGCAAGCTCACGACCCGGTCCTCTTTTCTGTGACCGTCCCCACGGGAACAGCGGATCCGATTGCCGCTAGTGTCCCGCGATCGGGTCACAGAGAGAAAGAACGGGGAGAGGCAAGTGTAAACAAACCTCTCCCCGTGCTTCCTAGTGTGCCTGTCACTGATCGTCTGTTCCCTGTAATAGGGGACGATCAGTGACGTCACACGCTAAGCCATGCCCCCCCACAGTAAGAAACACACATCAGGGCACACTTAACCCCTACAGCGCCCCCCCTGGTTAACCCCTTCACTGCCAGTGTAATTTTTACAGTAACCAGTGCATTTTTATAGCACTGATCGCTGTAAAAATGACAATGGTCCCAAAATAGTGTCAAAAGTGTCCGATGTGTCCACCATAATGTCGCAGTCACGAAAAAAAATTGCTGATCGCCGCCATTACTAGTAAAAAACAAAAAAACTATAAAACTACCCCCTATTTTGTAAACGCTATAACTTTTGCTCAAACCAATCAATAAACAGCGATTGCGATTTTTTTTTACCAAAAATATGTAGAAGAATACGTATCGGCCTAAACTGAGGAAAAAAAATATTTTTTTATATATTTTTTGGGGATATTTAGTATAGCAAAAAGTAACAAATATTGCATTTTTTTCAAAATTGTCGCTCTATTTTTGTTTATAACGCAAAAAATAAAAACCGCAGAGGTGATCAAATACCACCAAAAGAAAGCTCTATTTGTGGGGGAAAAAAGGACGCCAATTTTGTTTGGAAGCCACGTCGCAGGACCGCGCAATTGTCAGTTAAAGCAACGCAGTGCCGAATCGCAAAAAGGGGCCTGGTCCTTATGCTGCGTATTGGTCCGGGCCATAAGTGGTTAAAAAAAAAAACATTTTAACCACTGAACGACCGCTCACTGTATATATACGTCGGCACAATGGCACCGACAGGCACAATCACATAGAGTGTACGTGATTGCCTTTGTACAGTTGGGGGGTCCAATCGGACCCCCCTTCTGTACAGTGAGCGGTCGGAATTCGTTGGGGAGCGATCCGACATGAGGGGACGGCCGTTCGATTCCGGCCATCCCCCCGCGATCGCTCCCGGCGAATGGAAATGCCCCCTCTGTCTGTGGAATGTACACACAGACAGAGGAAGCAGGAGGAAGTGATGTCATCTCCTGTGCGGCGCTCACATATACCGAGCGCCGTACAAGAGAAGACATCAAGGTTAGTGCACAAACACTACACTAACACCAGCACACATAGGCACATAAATCGCCCCCCCCAGATCACCCCCCAGCCCACAGTCACAGTGTCACTGATTGCAGTGATCATTTATTTACTGATCACTGCAATCAGTGACATTTGTGACTGTAAAAGTGTCACTACATTTAGTTTTAGGTCCAGTGTAGCCCCCTAACCCCCCCTAATAAAGGTTTAACCCCTTGATACCCCCCAGATAACCCTTTCACCCCCTAGCACCGCCGTCGCTAAGCGATCATTTTTCTGATCGCTGTCTTAGCGTCGGTGATGCAGATCGGTACCCAGTAATTTTTTTTAGGTTCGCCGCAGGTTTTTAAAGCGTCGGGTACCCCCATATATTATCTAATAAAGGTTTAACCCCCTTGATCGCCCCCCAGGTAACCCTTTCACCCCCTATCACCACTGTCGCTAAGCGATCATTTTTCTGATTGATGTCTTAGCGTCGGTGATGCAGATCGGTAGCCAGTATTTTTTTTTAGGTTCGCCGCAGGTTTTTATAGCGTCGGGTACCCCCATAAATTATCTAATAAAGGTTTAACCCCCATGATCGCCCCCCAGGTAACCCTTTCACCCCCTATCACCACTGTCGGCAAGCGATCATTTTTCTGATCGCTGTCTTAGCGTCGGTGATGCAGATCGGTAGCCAGTAATTTTTTTTTAGGTTCGCCGCAGGTTTTTATAGCGTCAGGTACCCCCATAAATTATCTAATAAAGGTTTAACCCCCTTGATCGCCCCCCAGGTAACCCTTTCACCCCCTATCACCACTGTCGCTAAGCGATAATTTTTCTGATCGCTGTCTTAGCGTCGGTGATGCAGATCAGTAGCCAGTATTTTTTTTTTAGGTTTGCCGCAGGTTTTTATAGCGTCAGGTACCCCCATAAATTATCTAATAAAGGTTTAACCCCCTAATTGCCCCTAGTTAACCCTTTCACCAGTGATCATCATATAAGTGTTACGGGTGACGCTGGTTAGTTAGTTTGCTTTTTATAGTGTCAGGGCACCCGCCGTATATAACCCAATAAAGGTTTAACCCCCTGATCGCCCGGCGGGTGATATCAATTAGGTTTTAGCGTCAGAGAGGGTCATCGTCACACCCCAGGCAGGGTCAGGTTAGTGCCAGTAACGCTAACACCCACGCGTGAAGCATACACCTCCCTTAGTGGTATAGTATCTGAACAGATCAATATTTGATCAGATCTATACTAGCGTCCCCAGCAGTTTAGGGTTCCCAAAAACGCAGTGTTAGCGGGATCAGCCCAGATACCTGCTAGCACCTGCGTTTTGCCCCTCCGTCCAGCCCAGGCCACCCAAGTGCAGTATCGATCGATCACTGTCACTTACAAAACACAACACACATAACTGCAGCGTTCGCAGAGACAGGCCTGATCCCTGCGACTCCAGTGCTGTAGGAGGTGATTTCACCACCACAGTTAAAAAAAAAAAAAAAACATGCCGAAGCATTGGGGCAGCAGGGGCGGAGGAGTGATTTTGCTCCTAATGCCGCGTACATACGGTCGAAATTCCGACGGAGGCTTGCCCGTGGAAAAGTCCGACCATGTGTGTGTGGCATAACTTTTTTGCGGGAAGATGCCCCCATGCTTCGGCATATATAAATGGTGCATGTATGCCCATCATTAGAAGTGGGTGGATGAAGGGCGGTATTCTAATGGTGGGCATACCCACCGATCAATCTCTTTTTCTTTCTCGTACATCATGGGACACAGAGCGGCATAGTCATTACTATGTGGGTTATATAGATTACCTTCAGGTGCTGGCACTGGCAACTTCCAAACCGGAAGTACCCTCCCCTATATAAGCCCCTCCCATCCGGGAGCACCTCAGTTTTTTGCCAGTGTCTAAGGTGTTGGCCAAGAAGTAACATGTGTTTTTCACTGAGCTTGCGTACAGGTTCTTTTGGGCCTCAGTAAGCTATTCCGGATCCGACCAAAAAAGCTTCATAGCTAAACGGTCGGTACCCGGGCCTTGCAGAGAAGAGCAAGGTTTTGCCTGTAATGCTTCTCTTAGGAGGGCTGGACCCTGGGATCCAGAGCTCTGGTCATACCCACGACCAAGATGTTTTCTGTGCAGGGTGCTATACAGGTCCAGGGGAGTGGAATCCTTGGGAACCCGGTCCCTGAAGGTTTAATTACAATGCCTGCCGTGATAGGTGAAGTTTGGGCTTCTGTGGTCCAAACAGAGTCCTGCGGCGAGGAAAAGGTAAGTGGGGGCCTCTCAGGAACTTGGTTCTATTGAGGGGACCCCCAAGCCTAATATGTCTTTCTGCCTGTTACCTAACGGTATTCCCGCTAAATATCTGTGCATGCCTGTAACTGCTAAAATTTTTTATAATTTTAAGAGTGGTCAAGAAAAAATAAAAATAAAAATGGTTAAACCGCGGTACCTGTGTTAAACCACTAGAGGCCGCTGTGGAACGTTGTTTTCTTGTCATATGGATTTTTTCTTCCAAGTCAAAATCCAGGCAGATGGTGAGTCCTCTGAATGGGAAACTGTCCCCGCTGCCATGTTGCAATGCTCATCCATCCTCCGGCCCTGTGGCAAACAGGGCCCTGGCTTCTGTCCTAGTTCCTTTCAAAAAAGAGCGCCAAAGGCGCACGTGCGCGTGCATGCACCTCTATTTATAGAGGTGGGCTGGAAAAAGGGGCGGAGCTGGGTGGATGACGCTCTGTGCGCGCCGCGGCGCTTCTGCGCATGTGCGGGCGTCCCAGCATGATACAAAAAGCACATTAGCTGTTGTCAGCTGGTTATGGAGAAACAGAGCTGGCAACATTAAAGAAAGGCATACAGTAGGCGGTTGATGCAGGCATCCCCATAGAAAGGCACATTAGTAGACACCAACTGTTTATATAGCAGCAATTGTGCTAGACTATTGTCAGTAAGTGGTGTATTGCGGCTGGAATACCTCAGCTTTGGGCTTAGGAATATGCCGTCTAAAGGCTCCGGAACTAAGAATTCCAGGAAGCTAAGGGGGTCTCCATCGGGCTCTGAGGATCTTGGGCATGCTTCAGCTGCACCAACCTCCCCTGAAAAATCAGAGGTTAGTGACCGTAGAGCACCCTCAGGAGTACCTGGTACTGTGGCTGTCCTCAGTTCACCTGCTCCTGTGTATGTAACAGAGGAGGTTTTTTCCTCAACTCTGGAAGGACTGGAAGAGAGATTGACAACATTGATCGCTGCTTCCCTGTCAGAGGGAAAGCGCGCCCGATCTCCGTCTCCTCCCTCAGAGTGCCTGTTAGCAGAGCAACAGTCCCATACAGGGATCGACCTACCTGAAGGGGATCAGGATGAGGTTGATTCTGTTGTAGAGGAATCAACAGTGGAAGAACCATTTTCAGCGTCACATGCTGAAAGATTATGGGTTCAGTCTCTGACTGATATGGTCCGATCAGCATTTCAAATGCCCCTTGCGGAACCATCAGCCACTTCTGTCTCCTCGTTGGGGTCGCTAAAAGCTCCCCAGACTGTTTGTTCCTTTCCAACCCATCCTTTACTGGAAGGACTCATTTACCAGGATTGGGAACATCCTGATAAAATATTTACTCCCCCAAGAGATTTCCGGTGGTCTATCCCATGGAGGATAAGTTCATCAAAAAATGGAGGGTCCCTACAGTGGACGCAGCCATCTCTTGTGTGAATAAATCACTGACATGTCCAGTGGATAATGTCCAAATGTTCAAGGACCCAATAGATAAAAAATTGGAGTCCTTATTAAAATCTGCTTTCTCTACAGCAGGCTTGGTGACACAATCAGCAGTGGCAGCTATTGGGGTCTGCCAAGCAGTGAAGGATCAGTTGAAACAGGTCTTAAGAGACTTGCCAGATCAGCAGGCTCTTGCCCTAGCTGATCTACCTAGAGCCTTATGCTTTGCGGTTGACGCCATCAAGGATTCAATCCATCAGGCCTCCCGCCTTACGCTGTCTGTAGTACATATGGGTAGGCTTCTATGGCTCAAGAACTGGTCTGCTGAAGCTCCCTGTAAAAAATTGCTGGTTAGCTTCCCATTTCATGGTGAACGCTTATTCGGGGAAGACCTGGACAAATATATCCAGAAAATTTCCAGCGGTAAAAGTACACTCTTGCCGGTTAAAAACAGAGGTAGAGGTCTCTCTTTTAAGAGGCCTGCCTCTCCAGTCCCTGGGACATAGACTCCAGTTGTTCGCAGAGACCTGGCGGGACACGATCAGAGACAGATGGGTGGGAGTCTGGGATACAAATTGGAGTTAAAAGACTCCCCTCCTTCCCATTTTATAAGGTCAAACGTGCCAAGGGATCCCCGGAAGAGAGGATCCCTCCTGTTGGCACTAGAACAACTATTGCTCCAAGGAGTAATTATGGAGGTTCCCCTGGAGGAATGGGGGTTCGGGTTTTACTCAAACCTCTTTACAGTCCCGAAGCCAAACGGGGACGTGAGGTCCATATTAAATCTAAAAGGGCTAAACAAATTCCTACATATCAGGACTTTCCGGATGGAGTCGATCCGATCGATGGCCGCTGCCCTACAAGGGGAGGAATGGTTAGCCTTGATCGACATCAAAGATGCTTATTTGCATATTCCCATCTTTCCAGTCCACCAAAAATTTCTACGCTTTGCAGTAGAAGGGCGCCATTTTTAGTTCAGAGCCTTACCCTTCGGTCTGGCCACAGCACCACGGGTGTTTACAAAAATCCTGGCCCCATTATTGGCCAATCTAAGAACACAAGGTGTAACGATAATGGCATATCTAGACGACTTGTTGCTGATAGACCACTCAGTGAAAAAACTAGAAGTGGTCGTTCACAAGACAATCAAGTATCTGGAATCTCACGGTTGGATTATCGACCGAGACAAGTCAGCCCTAAAACCAGTCAAAAGTCTGGAATACTTGGGGCTAAGGCTGGATTCAGGCCAGAGAAAAATATTCTTGCCTCAAGAAAAGGTGTTGTCTTGGAGAGATTTGATCCACCTAGTGGGTACAAATAGACAGCCGTCCATACGCCTGTGCATGAGGCTGCTGGGAAAAATGGTGGCATCATTCGAAGCAGTACCCTACGGTCAATTCCATTCAAGGAATTTGCAAAGGGCCATACTGTCAGCCTGGAACAAAAAAGTTCAGGCCCTAGACTTACCAATGTCCTTGTCCCCTTCCGTTCGCAAGAGCCTCCGTTGGTGGTTGGTTCTCCAGAATCTGGAAAAAGGGAAATCCTTCAGTCCGATTTCTTGGAAGGTGGTCACGACAGATGCCAGCCTTATAGGCTGGGGAGCAGTACTGGAGCAATAGTCTCTCCAGGGCAGATGGTCGGATGCAGAAAAGGCCCTGCCCATCAATCTCTTAGAGATACGAGCAGCCCGGTATGCCCTAGTAGCATGGACATCCAAACTCCAAGGGTCCCCTGTCAGAATTCAATCAGACAATGCCACAGCAGTGGCATATATCAATCATCAGGGTGGCACCAGGAGTCGTGCAGCCCAGAGGGAAGTAAATTACATCCTGAAATGGGCAGAAAGATATGTCCCAGCCATATCCGCGGTATTCATTCCAGGAGTGGAGAATTGGAAGGCGGACTTTCTAAGTCGCCAGCAATTATGCCCAGGGGAATGGTCCCTTCACCCCGAGGTTTTCCAGACAATATGTCAACGGTGGGGAACACCAGATGTAGATCTGCTAGCATCCAGATTCAACGCAAAGGTGAACAGATTTGTCTCTTGGACAAGGGATCCCCTAGCTTGCGGCTCGGATGCCCTAGTGTTCCCTTGGGATCAGTTCAAGCTGATATATGCATTCCCACCGCCACAATTGTTACCTCGATTACTCCGCAGAATCAGGGTAGAAAAGAAACCAGTGATTCTGGTGGCTCCAGCGTGGCCCCGAAGAGCATGGTACGCGGAGATTGTAAAATTGTCTGTGGGGAGTCCTTGGACCCTCCCACATCGTTCGGACCTGCTTTCGCAAGGACCGATATACCATCCTTCCTTACCAGCCCTAGGTTTGACGGCCTGGCTATTGAAGCCCACATTCTAAAAAAGAGAGGTCTCTCTAATCCTGTGGTATCTACCATGATCAATGCCAGGAAGCCGGTATCCAGGCAGATCTACTATAGAATCTGGAAGGCGTACATCGCCTGGTGTGAGGCCAAGAAATGGCATCCACGAAAGTACGTAATAGGTAGGATTCTGGACTTCCTACAGTGGGCTGTAGATAGGAAGCTTGCCTTGAGTACTATCAAGGGTCAGATTTCGGCCTTGTCAATATTTTTTTCAAAGGCCCTTGGCTTCGCATTCACTAGTCAAAGCTTTTATACAAGGAGTGATGCGTATTAGCCCTCCGTTTAATATTCCCATATGTCCATGGGACTTAAACCTGGTTCTGTCGGTTCTACAGAAACAACCATTTGAACCATTACAGCACATTTCCTTGGTTCTTCTCACCAGGAAATTGATTTTTCTAGTAGCCATCTGTTCGGCTAAAAGAGTGTCGGAATTAGCCGCTATGTCCTGTAAAGAGCCATATCTGGTTATCCATAAGGACAGAGTAGTGTTACGTCCTCATCCAGCCTTTCTTCCTAAGGTGGTATCAAGGTTTCATTTGAACCAAGATGTGGTTCTTCCTTCCTTTTTCCCCAAACCTAGTTCGGTAGAGTAAAAGTTATTGCATTCTTTGGATGTAGTAAGAGCAGTTAAAGCTTATCTAAAAGCCACTGCTCAGATTCGCAGAACGGATACTTTGTTTATTCTGCCGGAAGGCTCCAGAAAGGGTCAGGCAGCGTCAAAATCTACTTTAGCCAAGTGGATTCGACAGGTCATAATGCAAGCCTATAGCTTGAGAAGGAGACCGCCTCCGTTCAAAGTTAGGGCGCACTCCACGATAGCAGTTGGAACTTCATGGGCAGTGCATCACCAGGCCTCCCTGGCTCAAATCTGTAAGGCCGCAACATGGTCTTCAGTACACACGTTTACTAGGTTCTACCAGGTGGACGTTAGAAGTCAGGAGGATGTCGCCTTTGGGCGCAGTGTGTTGCAGGCCGCAAAAGATCCTCATGTCTGATAGCGCTCAGCTTATGTATGGTGTATCCCCCCCCCTCATTGGGCATTGCTTTGGGACGTCCCACATAGTAATGACTATGCCGCTCTGTGTCCCGTGATGTACGAGAAAGAAAATAGGATTTTTATAACAGCTTACCTGTAAAATCCTTTTCTTGGGAGTACATCACGGGACACAGAGCTCCCACCCCTCTTTTGGGGACACGTATTGCTTTGCTACAAAACTGAGGTGCTCCCGGATGGGAGGGGCTTATATAGGGGAGGGTACTTTCGGTTTGGAAGTTGCCAGTGCCAGCACCTGAAGGTAATCTATATAACCCACATAGTAATGACTATGCCGCTCTGTGTCCCGTGATGTACTCCCAAGAAAAGGATTTTACAGGTAAGCTGTTATAAAAATCCTATTTTTCGTTTCCTGGCTGCATGAAAAAAAAAGAAGATTACAATACATGTCCAACAAGGACCAGCAACGTACTGGTATGTTGCTGGACTTTGAATGGTTATATCAGATTGATGCCTGCGGGTTTAGGTATCATCTTGGTATCATTCTTTTCAGCCAGCGGCCGGCTTTCATGTAAAAGCAATCCTAGTGGCTAATTAGCCTCTGGACTGCTTTTACAAGCAGTGGGAGGAAATGTCCCCCCCCGGATATAAAAAGAACCATTGGGAAATTGGGAAAGCATTTTATCACACCGATCCTGGTGTGGTCAGATGCTTTGAGGGCAGAGGAAAGATCTAGGGTCTAGACCCCAGTTTTTTCAAAAAAAGAGTACCTGTCACTACCTATTGCTATCATAGGGGATATTTACATTCCCTGAGATAACAATAAAAATTATAAAAAAAAAAAAAAATATGGAAGTAACAATTTAAAAATAAAATAAAAAAGCAAAATTAATAATTAAAAAAAAAAAAAAAGCACCCCTGTCCTGCCCTGCTCTTGCCCAATGGCGAACGCAAGCGTCGGTCTGGCGTCATATGTAAACAGCAATTGCACCATGCATGTGAGGTATCACCGCGAAGGTCAGATCGAGGGCAGTAATTTTAGCAGTAGACCTCCTCTGTAAATCTAACGGGGTAACCTGTAAAGGCTTTTAAAGGCTTTTAAAAATGTATGTAGTTTGTCGCCAATGCGCGTTTGTGCGAAATTTTAAAGCATGTCGTGTTTGGTATCTATGTACTCGGCCTAAGATCATCTTTTTTATTTCATCAAACATTTGGGCAATATAGTGTGTTTTAGTGCATTAAAATGAAAAAAAGTGTATTTTTTCCCCAAAAAATGCGTTTGAAAAATCGCTGCGCAAATACTGTGTAGAAAAAAAAAATGCAACACCCACCATTTTATTCTGTAGGGCCTTTGCTTTAAAAATATATATAATGTTTGGGGGTTCAAAATAATTTTCCTGCAAAAGAAAATATGTTTTCATGTAAGCAAAAAGTGTCAAAAAGGGCTGTGTCTTCAAGTGGTTAGAAGAGTGGCTGTAAGCTTCCTAATGTTGTGTATAAAATGCCAGAACAGTTCAAAACCCCCCCAAATGACCCCATTTTGGAAAGTAGACACCCCAAGCTATATACTGAGAGGCATGTCGAGTCCATGGAATATTTTATATGTTGACACAAGTTGCGGAAAAAAGAAATTTTTTTTTTTTTTTTTTTGCACAAAGTTGTCACTAAATGATATATTGCTCAAACATGCCATGGGCATATGTGGAATTACACCCCAAAATACATTCTGTTGCTTCTCCTGATTATGGGGATACCACATGTGTGAGACTTTTTGGGAGCCTAGCCGCGTACGGGACCCCAAAAACCAAGCACCGCCTTCAGGCTTTCTAAGGGTGTAAATTTTTGATTTCACTTCTCACTGCCTATCACAGTTTCGGAGGCCATGGAATGCCCAGATGGCACAAACCCCCCCCAAATGACCCCATTTTGGAAAGTAGACACCCCAAGCTATTTGCTGAGAGGTATTGTGAATATTTTGCAGATCTCGCTTTTTGTCACAAAGTTTTGAAAATTGAAAAAAAAAGACAAAAAAAAAGTCTTTCTTCATTTTCAAAAACAAATGAGAGGTGTAAAATACTCACCATGCCTCTCAGCAAACAGCTTGGGGTGTCTACTTTCCAAAATGGGGTCATTTGGGGGGGTTTTGTGCTATTTTGGCATTTTATGGCCTTCGAAACTGTGATAGGTAGTGAGGAGTCAAATCAAAAATTTGTGCCTAGAAATCCTGAAGGTGGTGATTGGTTTTCGGGGTCCCGTACGCGGCTAGGCTCCTAAAAAGTCCCACACATGTGGTATCCCCGTACTCAGGAGAAGCAGCAAAATGTATTTTGGGGTGCAATTCCACATATAACCATGGCATGTGTGAGCAATATATCATTTAGTGACAACTTTTTGTAATTTTTTTTGTCATTATTCAATCACTTGGGACAAAAAAAAAAAAATATTCAATGGGCTCAACAGGCCTCTCAGCAATTTCCTTGGGGTGTCTACTTTCTCAAATGGGGTCATTTGGGGGGGTTTTGTGCTATTTTGGCATTTTATGGCCTTCAAAACTGTGATAGGTAGTGAGGAGTGAAATCAAAAATTTGCGCCCTTAGAAATCCTGAAGGCGGTGCTTGGTTTCCGGGGTCCCGTACGTGGCTAGGCTCCTAAAAAGTCCCACACATGTGGTATCCCCGTACTCAGGAGAAGCAGCAGAATGTATTTTGGGGTGCAATTCCACATATAACCATGGCATGTGTGAGCAATATATCATTTAGTGACAACTTTTTGTAATTTTTTTTTTTTTGTCATTATTCAATCACTTGGGACAAAAAAAAAAAAAAATATTTAATGGGCTCAACATGCCTCTCAGCAATTTCCTTGGGGTGTCTACTTTCCAAAATGGGGTCATTTGGGGGGGGGGGGGGGTTTGTACTGCCCTGCCATTTTAGCACCTCAAGAAATGAGATAGGCAGTCATAAATTTAAAGCTGTGTAAATTCCAGAAAATGTACCCTAGTTTGTAAACGCTATAACTTTTGCGTAAACCAATAAATATACACTTAGACATTTTTTTTACTAAAGACATGTGGCTGAATACATTTTGGCCTAAATGTATGACTAAAATTGAGTTTATTCGATTTTTCTTATAACAAAAAGTAGAAAATATCTTTTTTTTTTCAAAATTTTCGGTCTTTTTCCGTTTATATCGCAAAAAATAAAAAATCGCAGAGGCAATCAAATACCATTAAAAGAAAGCTCTATTTGTGGGAAGAAAAGGACGCAAATTTTGTTTGGGTACAACATTGCATGTCCGCACAATTTACAGTTAAAGCAGCGCAGTGCAAAATTCTGAATTCACCTCTGGTCCTTTAGCTACCAAATGGTCCGGGGCTTAAGTGGTTAAGAACGTTCGTTTAATTTTCTAATCGTCAGTGGGGTCAAATCGACATTTGTTTTCAACCACAGTGACGGGAAAGTTTAGAAATAATAGAAAACTTCTTGGTCAAAGGAATTTTCAGACCGTGTATGTGGTTTTCGTTCAGAAATTACATTAATATTAAAACTGAATGTTAAAAGCAAGTGAAACATTCTTTCATTCAGCAAATGTATAAAGATTTTCTGTATTAATATAATATTAACAGTAGTGATTATTTGCTCTTTTTCAACTATAAAGGGCTAATTTTCATTTTTTAAACCAATCATTATGTTACTGGCCGATTAATCGATTATGAAATTAATCGATTACTATTTTCATAATCGATTAGTTGTCGATTAATCGATTCGTTGTTTCGGCCCTACTCAAATGTGACCCCTCCTCCCATGCCACCAATTCCCTGTCTTCAGCCTCTCCACCGCCTGCCGCTCCTATTCCTGTAAAAAGGCTTCCCCTTTGCTCCCCAATTTGACATCCATGTAGGTCCAGGGGCATGTCCCGAGCTCTCACTGTCTGCATTCGGGGTTATGCGCACACACACACACAGCATGTCAGTTTTCATCAGATCTCATCCGATCCGCCAGACAGATAGCTGAACGTATCGCCATAGGTCTGATTTTAGCAAATCGGATGGCAGGTGAGTGTCAGCGGACACATCTCAATGGATGGCCCGTTCAGATTCGCCTGAAAAACGGACAGGCGGATCTGAGCGGGCTTGCCGTGTGAAAAGGGCCTTAGTAAAAATAGTGATTTGATTTGCGCAATTATTGCAGGGGCCAAAAAATCAGTAGAATTGTTTTTATTCTACAGGTCATGTGCTTTCACAAAATGTATGGTTTGTTTTTGTTTTTTTAATTCTCAAAGTGAAAAATGATAACCTTCGGATTTTTAGAGCAAATGGTTTTTATTTCGTTTTGCGTACCTTCAGTTTTCACCATTTCACAAAAAAGCGCAATTTAACATTAACAAATATTTATTAACACAAAACAGGTTTAGCTTTTATATTCAGAAGTAGAGATAAGCTTCGAGTTCGGGTTGTACCCGCGTTCGACTCGAACATCGGCTGTTCGCCGAATTTCGAACATTATGGGCCGTTCGCGCCAAATTCGAGTGGCGCATCGCGGCCCATAATTCACTGCCGCACCGCAGTGCATTGCTGGCTGATGATTGGCCAAGCATGCACTATGACCCGCATGCTTTGGTCAATCACAGCGCGCAAAAAACGGAGAGGCATAATTGGCCAATTATGTCTCAGGGGGTTTAGTACACGTCTGACATACTGCTACACCGATCTCGGTAAAGAGCCTTTGACGGAGGCTCTTAACCACGTGATCAGCCGTGTCCAATCACGGCTGATCACAATGTAAACAGGAAGAGCCGTTGATCGGCTTTTCCTCACTCGTATCCGACAGACGCGAGTAGAGGAGAGCCGATCGGTGGCTCTCCTGACAGGGGTCTCTGCACTGATTGTTTATCAGCGCAGCCCCCCCACAGATGCCCACACTGGACAACCAGGGATGCCACCAAGACCATCAGGGAAGCCTCCAACATGTGGATGGCCAGGTACGTCCCACATGGCCACCAGGAATGCCACACACATGCCCAATATATGCCAATCAGTGCCCAAAAATGTGCCACCATTCATAATCCCAGATCAATGATGCCCAGCAATGCCACCCAACAGTGTCCATCAGTGCCCACCTATCAGTGCCGCTTATGAGTGCCCCATCAGCGTCGCCTATGAGTGCCCCATCAGTGCCGCCTATGAGTGCCCCATCAGTGCCGTCTACGAGTGCCCCATCAGTGCCGTCTACGAGTGCCCCATCAGTGCCGTCTACGAGTGCCTCATCAGTGCCGCCTATGAGTGCCCCCTATGAGTGCCCCATCAGTGCCGCCTATGAGTGCCCCATCAGTACCGCCTCACTGGTGCCCCATCAGTGCCGCCTCACTGGTGCCCCATCAGTGCCGCCTCACTGGTGCCCCATCAGTGCCGCCTCACTGGTGCCCCATCAGTGCCGCCTCATTGGTGCCATATCAGTGCCAGTCAGTGCAGCCATATCAGTGCCCGTCTTTGAACGAGAAAACTTGCTTATTTACAAAAAATGTAAATTGGAACAAAGAAACTTTTTTTTTCTACCTTTATTTATTTGTTGCGTAAAAAACAAGCGCTGTCGCACTTTGAATGACAATTGCGCGGTCATGCTACACTGTACCCAAACAAATTTTTTATCATTTTGTTCCCACAAATAGAGCTTTCTTCTCAGTCAGAATATAACCCCCTCCCTGCTCTAGATATTCAGTTTAGTAGCAAGCAGTAATAGAAGTATCAAAAAACTGGGTGGGCGTTGTGTCTGTCAATGAACGCAGAGAAACTGATTTTACGGTAAGTAAAAAATCCTATTTTCTCTTTCGTTCATTGACAAACACAACCTTCTTTATTCAGAACCATAGGGACGTCCCAAAGCAGTGCACAACATGAGTGGGGCAACAACAAAAAATCCCAAGGCTAATACAAGAGCCAACCAGGTAACAAGAGCTTCACACAGACAAGCTGAAACCCAACCTGAACGCTACCTCTTCAAGGAGGGAATAGACCGTCTAAACAGCAGCCTGCAAAAACTTGTGGCCAAAGGAGGCATCCGCAGATACTAACCCATCCACTTCGTAGAACTTGTGAAAATGTACACCGACGACCAGAGGCCACCTTGCAAACTTGCGCAACGGACTCCTGATGACAGAAGGCCCAAGAAGCACTAAGCGCCCGAGAAGAATGCGCCATAACAGGGAAAGGAGGAATCCGATCCCCGACCGAATAGTCCAGAGTCATCATCTGTCCAATCCATCTAGAAAAAGGTTGCAGAAGAAGCAGACATCCACTTTCTTGAGCACAGGGAGCCTGACCTCCAAACAGACTCTGTGACTGGCAAATACATCCAAATCCCCCAAAAAAACACATTCAGGGCAGATAAGGTAAATTCCTTGGGATGTGCTGAACCGAGAAACAAGAAAGGCAACACAATGTCCTTATTCAAATGGGAATCCAAGGACGAAACTATGGAAAAAAGGGCGAAGCCACACCTTAACCTGGGTAAGGTGAACGACAAGATAACGCCACCATTTTCGACACCCTGTGAACAGAGGGGATAGCCACCAAGAGGCCACCTTTCGAGACAAACAGTGGAATCTCCCCAATATTTTGAGAGAGATTAAGAGGCTTCTGGAGAACCGAAATCACCAAGTTCAGATCCCACGGCGGTAGATGAAACCGCACCGGTGGGAAACAGACGTCTAAACCCTTTGAATAAAAGGTGCGCATCAAGGAGTGCGAGACCAGGGGATGCTGAAGACCACCCAGGCTGTCACCTGGCCTTTGATGGTACTCGATGCCCATTTCTCCGCCTCCCCCCGTAAATGGAGGTCGGAATCGGAGCCACCTAGAAGAACGAGGATGAATGCCCGGTGACTCACACCAGTATATATTTGCTTTCTGCATCCGGAGGTAAAACCTCTTAGAAGGTAGACTCCTTAGCCATCAGCAGTGTTGGAACTACAGCACCTGGCTCATCACAGCCAGGCCGTTAAAACCAGCGACTCTAAAGCAGGATGGAAGAACGGTCCTTGGGGCAGTAGATCCTTCCTGAGAGGCAGTCGCCAAGAAACGATGGCGACCAGGCGCACCCGGTCGGCGTACCCGGACCAACAGGACCCATCCGGAACCAATAGAATGACCGGAATCCCCACAGCCATGATCCTGCGCAAAAAGCCACAGCAGAAGCTGGAGGAGATGGAAGACATAGAGCAAATGTCACTGGACCCATGGGCCACCCGAGCAGCCAGAAAATCCCATGTTCTTGCCAGAAACCTTGGTACTGTCCTGTTGAGCAAGGACGCAACTAGATCTACTTCAGGAGTGCCCCAGCGGATGACAAATCCGATGAAACACGGCCCAGTGAAGGGCCCGCCCCGTGGTCCAACCCTAGCCAACTGAGGTATCCGTTTGACAGTATTCCACTCCTGGAAAGCGTACGCCAGAAAAGGCCGGAACGAGACGCTCTGCCCACCAGAGGATACTGGCAACAGCCAGGGCCGCCAACAGCTTATTTTGGCCCGCCCTGGTGATGGACATAAGCCACCGCTGTTGCCTTGTCCAACTGGAACCGTACCGGGAGGCCCCGAAGTCTATCCATCAATGATCCAGAACTAGTCTGATCGCTTGAAAATCCAGGGCATTACTCGGTAGTCCGGATTCCACCAACGTCAAACGACCCTGAGCAGAGCTCCCTCACGGGGCACAGACCGGGGCCCCTCACAGGGGGCACAGACCCAGGGCCCCTCACAGGGGGCACATACCGGGACCCCTCACAGGGGCGCCGACCCCCACCGCGCCACCCCTCTGGAAAGAGGCGGCCACAAGGCCTAGCAGGCCGCAGAATCCGCGGTCCAGTAGGCCACTGCAAAAGCCAGGGGCTAAAATTTTTGGCCGCCCACCGCAAGTGCGCGGCGTGACCGGATCGATCCGAGCCCTGAACGGACACCCCGTCGGTAGGCCGCAAAGCCACGAGTATGCGGCCCGTGGGGGGGACTGGACCAAGCTGGTAGGCCGCAAAGATGCGGCCTAAAATATGAGACCTCCGATCACCCGCCTCCCAGGACTCTAAAGCAGCCAGATTCCCCCTCAGTAACAACCCCAAGGGTGGAAAGGGGCCGTGTGTCTAACAAGCCCTTGGCCGGAAGCCTGGGCCTCACCCGGGAAGGAGGGGGCGAGGGGGGGGGAGGAGAACCCCGGAAGAACCGACCACAGCAGGGAGTACCCACGCCCCACAACACTTCCGGGAAGGAGAGGAAGGGACCCCTTACCTCTCCCGCGAAATGCACGGGTAACGCTCCCAGACAGATTCTCCTCGCCACCGAAGTGGGGGGCTGTCGGCCATGAGGAACGCTGAGACACAGGCCGAGACCCGGATATATGCGACCTCGCGAGACGTTTAACTCACAGTGATAGCCCCAGGAAATTCCCAGCAGGGAACTAGGTCCTTACTAGGCCGAAAAAAACTGAATACCTAGAGCAGGGGGTTATATACTGAGGACAGCCCATAGGCATAGCCAGGAGTTTTTGTTTTTTGTTCTGCCTAGTCCTACTCCTAATGTAGGCAATATAACCCTATGGTTCTGAATAAAGAAGGCTGTGTCTGTCAATGAACGAAAGAGAAATAAAAACCCAAGCAGTGACCAAATACCACTAAAAGAAAGCTCTATTTGTGGGAACAAAATGATAAAAAAAATTTTGGGTAGTGTAGCATGACAGCGCAATTGTCATTCAAAGTGCGACAGCGCTGAAAGCTGAAAATTGGCTTGGGCAGGAAGTAGGTGTAAGTGCCTTGCATTGAAGTGGTTAAGCCAAAGCCCAGATGGGCTCACAATAGCTACCAAGTGCACTACAGTGTTAGTGGGATTATACACACACTCAGGTAAAATAGGGTCAAAGCATTCTATCTTAAAGCTGAATTCCAAGTATGGATGTTTCTGATTAGTTACATTAGTCCAGCTTGACCAGTGTGAGTATGCATATTACATTTGTGTCCGATTCCCAATGAAGCAGAGAATCACTGTAGTAGCCTCCGCTTCTACAGTGATCCTCACTGTTTCTGGGTCCTGTACTGAGCAACTGCCCTGCTGTACAGTAACCACAAGGGGTCGCACCTGCTCAGGACAAGTGCCATTCAGAGAACTCGTATATTTCTTAGTGATGACAAGGTGTTTTCAGATTGCACAAGGTGTTTTCAGATTGGACAAGGTGAAGATTGTGACATTAACGTGCACCACCTATTGAAAATATTGGGCTGTCAACACAACCCAGGCTTAACCTATTTTTCCTAATGCAGCATGCAAACATAGTGAGATTAGACTCAGATCTTTCAGTTTGAATGATTTCATGTATATTCTCCTACTGACTACTTTATAAGTTTTAATACATATTGAGTGTTTAGGGCAAGGAATGTGCTCTGTTGGATAATGGAATTTTTGTCATTACTGTAAAATCTCTTAGTCTATTGACGGACACAAAATTCTGAACGAACTTGGTTATAATTCCACCTACAGGAGAACTGAACACTAGAAAAAATAAAACTGCAGATCAGTCCAAAGGCTAATGGGACCTACCACTAAAAAACTGTTGTAAATGGTTTATTGAATTCCCCAGACTAGCTTGGTATGCCAGGCATAAATGAAGCATACCACCCTTCATCATGCCAACATCAAAAGGCTAGGATGTTTTAAGACATGCCTCTCTACAAAACACTCTCTCAAAGGCTTCCAAGCACCTCTCCAGGAATGGGTGTTTACATGGAACAAGAATTTTACATTCAAAGATTGCGAATAGGGAAGAGCTTATTTTTAAAAAACGTTAGCAGAAATAAACTGACTATTCTCCTCCACTTAACCTAAATTAAAGCAAAAAACACTTAAATTAGGCAACAGCATTATGGTTACAATGCAGACATGGCATGTTATCACTCTCGTTCCCTACTGCCTACTAAAAGTAATTCAGTACAGAACTGAAGTTCTTCAGTAAATAGATCAAAGACAGATGAGATATAAAAGTGCCAAAGATGATAAGAATTGCAGTAACCTGTGGACACACTTTCAATCCAAAATTCACTTTGTTGTCAATGTTGAAGGGTCTGTCCAATCTCCACAATTCCTGTAATTCCTTGCATCTCTGGCACTTGTATATCCAATCTATATTTAAACACCATTCACTTGGACTGCTTTAAAACTGCACAAGTATACCCCTAACAAGGTTTAACCATTTCATAGTTGGACAATTTTTGCACTTCATTATAATCATTGAAATAGTTTCTGAAAGCAAAGGACTTGTAGTGAAAAAAAGGTAATAAACAATGGTAGGTGCACAATTTTTTGTTGCACAATATTAATGCAACAGTTTATCGAACCTATATTTTCAGTAAACATTACACTAAAATGTAAATTTTTGTGCACACTGAACACAAAGTTTTTACCAATGCTTTTGTAAAATGATAGGGCTGTGCAAAATAAATGCATAAATAGATAACAAATATCTTAAGCCTTAAAATCATGTGCACTTGCAAAAGAGCAAAAAAAAAACAAAAAACGTAATACTCAAATTTGCATAGGCCCCATTTTAAAAAACATTTACAGTTATTTAGTTCAGAATTAACCATAAATAACGGCCCTAAAATGATTACCCTCACTCAGGTGTGTGCAATGATATCCAATATTTGTTGCATAAACTAAGGTGACCAGATTTTTAAAATGAAATCCGGGGACATATTTTTTTTTTTACTAGTAATGGCGGCAATCAGCGACTCTCTGCCCGTCGCCGCCACCGCCCGCCTCACAGCCTGTCAAGTCTTACTCCTTGGGCCCCGGCTACTACTGGGTGGGGAGCGGAGGAAGATCACTTCGCCAGGAAAGCCAAGGAGATAAGCAGGCGGGTGGCCGGGACTTGAGGCAAGGCAGGAGAACATGCAAGCGGAGCTGAATGGGCATGCACCCGAAACTGAAGAAATATTCCCTCCGCTCTGACCAGCAGATGATCATCAGAAAGGTGCACAGATAATGGAAAAAAATACACCACCCTACGCTAGTAGGAGCGGCGGAGCGGGGGTGTGTAATTCAGAATTAATTTTTTTAATTCTGCACTGAATGTCTTTGAAATTGCTCCAGCCCCTGTTCAAATCCAATCCGGGGACAAAACCGGGGACAGACTTGGTCCGTGGACAGTGTCCTCAATCCGGGGACTGTCCCCAGAAACTGGGGATGTCTGGTCACCCTAGCATAAACGCCATTTACTGTACATACATTCTTTATGCGATTATATGTATAGGCAGAGCAGGGCAGGGGCCCTTTACATTTTTTCCATGTCATCATTTTAAACTTTTTTTTCCCACTTAAAGCCGACATTTAGGTATGGCAATTTTTACACAGTTACATTGGTCAAGCTTAGACCTATGTAAGCATGTACTTTATTTGCCATACCTGGCATATTAATGGACAGCTAAAAATCACTGTAGTAGATACTGCTTCTAAAGTGACTTCTATTTGCTTCTGGGTCCTGTGCCAAGCTGCTACCCTACTACATTGTGGACACTGAAGGTCACTCACTTTGTCCAGTTGCCATTCAGGGAACACTTGCATTTTCTCAATTAATGTAAAGCATTTTATGATTGGACGAAGAGGAGAAGCAAGGCAGTGACATCACAATTTCCACCTTTGTTCAAACAGAGAACACTTTATGTTTGCTTAAAAAAATGCAAAGTGTTCTCCAAATTGTGCCTGTGCCGAGTGAGTGACCTTCTGTGTTCAGTAAGAAGCAGGGCAGCTTAATACAGTGCTTTTCAGCCTATACGGGATCATCTCACAAGTATGGCACTTACATAGTGTGAGGGGGTTAACTCAGCAGCGGGTGTGTGTGACCCCCTGGATGGGTTCACCACACAAAAACAGGCACAGCAGACAGTGGTAGGAGAAAACAAAAGGGTGTGGTTTTATTTGAACTATATACAGACAAAAAAATACAGCAAAAACAAAAAACAGGAAAAGAAATCCTGGTCAACTTGACCGCTCACTACACACGTTGGTGTCCCTAACAACTAGGTACAGCCTTGTGCTGTCCCAGTCCCTAGCTCCCTGCTTTTTAGAAGTTCTTAGCAATAACCACACAGGCTTTGGCTCACCGCACAGAGATCACACTCCCCAGACTATCCACACAGATCTGGTTCCAGGTTGGAGCATCTCCCTTAGCATGCTGGGAGTTCTTGTAGAGGCCCTAATGAGCCCACTTACTTCAGCTGGGCTCATTAACTCTTCCCCTGCAAGACTCCCAGCACTCCCCCTAGTGGAATAAATCGGCATAAAGCCTGAATATAGGACATATATACCTTCCATCCTGGATGCAACCTGGTGATTTTACCTGCCTGCTGTCACATACCCCCCCCTCTTGTTTTAACCTTGGGGTTGGAACACAAGCAATCAGGCATGCATGTACTCGAGACAAAGCATCCACATTCCCCATTTCAACGCCAGGGCGATGCTTTACCGTAAAGTTGAATTTCTGTAGGGCCAGGAACCACCTATTTACTCTTCTATTTGGCTCTTTGTTTTGAGCCATCCACTTTAAAGGAGCGTGGTCAGTAATCATGTCAAAGTGCCTACCTAGCAGATAGTACCGAAGGGAATCTAGAGCCCACTTCACCGCGAAACACTCCTTCTCAATCGTGGCATAATTTACCTCATGGGACTTCAATTTCCTGCCGAGGTAAATGACTGGGTGCTCTTCCCCGTTCCAGACCTGGGACAATACTGCTCCTAACCCAACGTCGGATGCATCACTTTGTACGACAAAGTCCCTAGAGAAGTCTGGTGAGTACAACACTGGCTGGCTACATGAGGCTTTTTTTAAGAATTGAAACGCTGCCTCAGCCTCTGGGGTCCATTTAACCATGACAGACTTATTCCCTTTTGTCAGGTTGGTTAGGGGCACAGCCTGAGAAGCAAAGTGGGGAATGAATCGCCGATACTAACCAGCGATTCCCAGAAAGGCTCGTACCTGCTTCTTGCTGTTGGGACATGGCCAATTCTGTATGGCCTCGACTTTATTGACTTGGGGTTTTATTACTCCCCTCCCAATGGTGTACCCAAGATACTTGGCCTCCTCCTGTCCAATGGTACACTTCTTGGGGTTGGCCGTAAACCCAGCTTCCCGGATAGAGTCTAGGACTGCTTGCACTTTTGGCAGATGTGAGGCCCAATCTGTGGTATAGATAATTACATCATCTAGGTAAGCCGCAGCATACTTCTGATGGGGCCTCAGTATCTGGTCCATTTTCCGCTGGAATGTTGCCGGCGCATTCTGTAAACCAAACGGCATTCTTTTATATTGGAACGGCCCGTCTGGGGTTACAAATGCGGTTTTCTCCTTGGTCGAATTGGCCAGGGTAATTTGCCAATACCCTTTGGTGAGATCAAGAGTTGTCATGTATCGGGCTGTTCCCAACCGGTCGACCAACTCATCTATACGTGGCATGGGGTAAATGTCAAATTTTGTAACTTTGTTCAGTTGTCGGAAATCGTTACAAAATCGCCAGCTCCCATCCGGTTTAGGCACTAACACTATGGGACTTGACCAATCACTTTGGGATTCCTCTATCACCCCTAACTTAAGCATTTTCTGTACTTCCTCACGTATTGCCTCCCGTCGGGCCTCTGGGATCCGATAGGGTTTTAGCTTCACCCTTTCACCGGGCGGGGTAATAATATCATGCTCTAGCCCATACGTTTGTCCCGGCAGCTCAGAGAAAACATCCTTTTTGCGAAGCACAAACTCCTTAACCTCCTGTTGTTGGGGGTTTGACAAGGTGACTGCTATTCCAACCTCAGGAATCACGCAATCAGACAGAGCTGGTGACAAAGTTTCTGCGACTAGGGATTCCCTATCCCTCCAGGCTTTCAACAGATTAATGTGATAGATCTGTTCGGGCTTTCGCCTTCCTGGTTGTCTGACCTTGTAATTCACTTCGCTCACTTTTCCATTATCTCGTAGGGGCCTTGCCATTTGGCAAGGAACTTGCTTTCAACCGTAGGGACAAGTACCAATATCTTATCCGCCGGGGAAAAGGTACGGGTCTTGGCTCCACGGTTGTACACTCTCCGCTGTGCCAACTGCGCTTGGGCCAAATGTTCCTTTACGATTGGCATTACCTGTGCAATTCTATCTTGCATCAGGGCGACAATATCAATCACACTCCTGTGAGGAGAACTCTCACTTTCCCAAGTTTCCTTGGCGATATCCAACAGCCCTCTTGGGTGTCTCCCATAGAGTAACTCAAAGGGTGAGAAACCCGTAGAGGATTGGGGTACCTCCCTAATAGAAAACATTAAATAGGGAATTAGACAGTCCCAATCCTTTCCATCTTTATCCACCACCTTCTTTAACATTTGTTTTAGAGTTTTGTTGAATCTTTCAACCAACCCATCTGTTTGGGGGTGATACACAGATGTACGCAATTGTGTCACTTTGAACAACTTGCACAGCTCTATCATAACCCGGGACATAAAGGGTGTACCTTGGTCCGTAAGCAGTTCCTTACAAATACCCACACGGCTAAAAATAAGAGATAGCTCTTTGGCTATGGTTTTGGCCGAGGTATTTCGGAGAGGAATCGCTTCCAGATAACGGGTGGCATAGTCCAATATAACCAGAATGTACTGATGTCCCCTAGCGGACTTCATTATCGGACCTACCAAATCCATTGTGATCCTCTCAAAGGGAACCTCAATGATGGGAAGAGGTACCAGCGGGTTACGGAAGTGTGGCATCGGTGCCGACCTCTGACACACAGGGCAGGAGGAAAAATCATTTTCTGTTTCCTTCATGACCCCAGGCCAATAGAATCTCTGCAATACTCTCTCTCGGGTTTTCTCTGTCCCCAGATGACCTCCAAGAATGTGCCCATGGGCCAAATCTAACACCAACTTCCTGTAAGGTTTGGGCACCACAAGCTGCTTAATGGTTTCTTCTGCCCTTTTAGCCACCCGATACCCATACTTCATCGTAGAAAAGGACCTAGTGTAAGTGTAGGTCTCATCTGGGTTCACTAACTCGCCATCTATTTCCACTACGTTTTCCCGTGCCTTTATTAGGGTGGGGTCTTTTAACTGTTCTGTGACAAAAATTTTCTTGTGAATCTCGAGATCCAAAAACTCCACAGACGGCATGTTTTCATCTGAGGATGTTGTCTCCTCCCCAGTTTCTCGAGTCTCCCGGCCAATACCGACAAGGGGAATTCTGGAGAGTCCTCACCACTCTCAGAGGAATTCTGGCTATCACATTCCTGGTATATAGAGGCACAAGTGGGGGGCTCAGGATAATCCCATAGTTCCCAGAACTTTGGAAAATCCCTTCCCACAATGGCATCATGAGGCAAGTGAGACACTAACCCCACCTGATGAGAGAGGGTACCTTTGGGGGTCTCAAAACACTGTAGTCACCGGATACTCTCGGGTGTCCCCATGCACACAAATAACAGCTACCTTGTTATTCCCAGAGACCTCTGTAGTAACTAATTCCGCCTTTATCAGTGTCACCAGGCTACCTGAATCCAGCAACACAACAAAATTTCTACAATTAATACACATTTTGCATAAATGTTTCTCAGTTCCTCGAATGGCAGTGCATGCGACTGTCGCAAACAGCGACTGACGTCTGTCTCTTAGAAAGTCACATTGCATGGGTTCATCCACAACCGGGCAATTTGCTGCAATATGTCCCTCTTGTCTGCAGCGGTAGCAAACAATCCTTTTTGCTGCCTCTTGAGCCCCTGACTTCCCAGGATGTTCTCGCCAGACCTTAGGTAGAACTCCCACCCTCTCACTCTCTCCACCCTCACCCCTTGGAATCATCTTACCCGCCACAGGGGATGGTCTGGTCTTAGGGTGGAAAGTCCGTGAGTCTCTGGAAGAGGCAGTCAGGTTCTCTGTAGCCAAGTACTTCTCTACACGATCCACAAGATTATTGGCCGTTTCTGAGTCTCCATGGCTTTCCCACTTTTGGATGGCAGTAGGAAGAGCTCTCAAGAAACGATCCATCACAACACGTTCCACAATCTTTGGTGCGGACAAAGTCTCTGGCTGTAGCCACTTCCTGCTCAGGTGAATGAGATCATACATTTGAGACCTGGGGGGTTTTCCAAGCCGGAAAGTCCAGTTATGCACACGCTGAGCCCGGACAGCCAGGGTGACACCCAGCCGTGCTAATATTTCAGTTTTTAGCATCACATAGTCTTTTGCTTGGTCAGGCTCTAGGTCATAGTAAGCTTTCTGCGATTCACCAGTTAACAGAGGAGCCACCAGTCCAGCCCACTGCTCCTTAGGCCACTTTTCTCTTTCAGCAGTCCTTTCAAATGTGGTCAAAAACACCTCTGGATCATCCTCTCCAGTAATTTTTGTCAATAAACGACTCACCCCAAAGGACGCAGTATTAGTGGAACTACTTGCCTCACTGGTCTGCGGACGTTGCTGCATTAACATTTCCATTTGTTGCTGTAGTCTCTGTTCTTGCTTCTGTAACAGGTCTATGAAGCGGGCCTCAGATTGCTGCTGGGCTTGTTGCTGAGCTTCCAGACTCTGTTGCAAAGTTGCATTTGTCTGCTGCTGGGCTGCAAGGCTCTGTGGATGAGTTTGCTGCTGGGCTGCAAGGCTCTGTTTATGAGCTTGCTGCTGGGATGCAAAGCTCTGTTGAGCTACAAGGCTCTTTTGTAAACCTGCATTTGTCTGCTGCTGATTGGCATTTGCTAGAGCCAGCTGTTTCAGTATCTCCTCCATGCTGGCCTTAAAAAACTGCCACTGGTTCTCCACCAACTGTGAGGGGGTTAACTCAGCAGCGGGTGTGTGTGACCCCTGGATGGGTTCACCACACAAAAACAGGCACAGCAGACAGTGGTAGGAGAAAACAAAAGGGTGTGGTTTTATCTGAACTATATACAGACAAAAAAATACAGCAAAAACAAAAGAAACAGGAAAATAAATCCTGGTCAACTTGACCGCTCACTACACACGTTGGTGTCCCTAACAACTAGGTACAGCCTTGTGCTGTCCCAGTCCCTAGCGCCCTGCTTTTTAGAAGTTCTTAGCAATAACCACACAGGCTTTGGCTCACCGCACAGAGATCACACTCCCCAGACTAACCACACACATCTGGTTCCAGGTTGGAGCATCTCCCTTAGCATGCTCGGAGTTCTTGTAGAGGCCCTAATGAGCCCACTTACTTCAGCTGGGCTCATTAACTCTTCCCCTACAAGACTCCCAGCACTCCCCCTAGTGGTATAAATCGGCATAAAGCCTGAATTTAGAACATATATACCTTCCATCCTGGATGCAACCTGGTGATTTTACCTGCCTGCTGTCACAATAGGTACGTCGATCCAAGCTGGATTAACCCCCTCCAGACTGTACATATACTGCGGCAGGGCAGCCCGGCTGTGCAAAATCATGTACCTGTATGTGATTTCATGCACGCGGTGTAGGGGGCGAGTGCGCCTCCCCTGAACACAGCAGGAGCCAACCAGCGGCTAAGCTAAAACACTATCTCTTTTTTCCTCCAGTCTGTCCCTCCCCCCCCCCAGTTCGAAAACACCTCCCTAGGACACACTTAACCCCTTGATCACCCCTGGGATAAACCCCTTCCCTGCCAGTGTCATTTATACGTGACAGTGCATTTTTTATAGCACTGATCACAGTATTGGCGTCACTGGTCCCCAAAAAGCATTGCTTAGTGTCAAATTTGTCTGTCACAATGTCGCAGTCCTGCTAAAAATCGCTGATCACCGCCATTACTAGTGAAAACAATAAAATAAAAGTCCCTAAATATATCCCATAGTTTGTAGACGCTATAAATTTTGCGCAAACCAATCAATATACGTTTATTGGGATTTTTTTTTTTTTTTACAAAAAATATGTAGCAGAATACATATTGGCCTAAATTGATGAGAATTTTTTTTTTATTGGGAATGTTTTATAGCAGAAAGTAAAAAATATTGTTTTTTTAATCAAAATTGTCGGTATTTATTTATTTATAGCACAAAAAATAAAAAGAGGTGATTAAATACCACCAAAAGAGCTCTATTTGTGGGAAAAAAAGACAAATTTTATTTGGGTACAACGTCACACAAATACGCAATTGTCAGTTAAAGAAACGCAGTGCCGTATCGCAAAAAATGGCCTGGTCAGGAAGTGGGTAAAGCCTTCCGGAGCTGAAGTGGTTAAAGTGGTTCTAAAGGCAGGAGGCTTTTTATCTTAAAGGAGCACTAAACCTTTTTTTTTTTTGCTTAAAAATAACAAACATGTTATACTTACCTCCACTGTGCAGCTCGTTTTGCACACAGTGGCCCCGATCCTGGTCTTCTGGGGTCCCTCGGCGGCTGTCTTGGCTCCTCCCCGCAAGGACTCCACACCTTAATGCGAGTGAGCTCGCATGGTGTGGAGTGATTGCGGGCGCGCTCCCGTGATACAGCGGCGGCCATAGCCGCCGACTGTATCACTCGGCCCCGCCCCCCGGCGTGCCGCGTCATTGGATGTGATTGACAGCAGCGCCAGCCAATGGCTGTGCTGCTTTCAATCTATCCAGTGTAGCCAATCGGCGGCCAGGCAGAAAAACGAAGAGGATGACGGGGACGAGCATGGGACTTTCGAGGGGCCAGGTAAGAAAAACGGGGGCTCGGGGGGGGGGGGGGCGGTATTGTCGAATGTTTTTTCACCTTAATGCATAGGATGCATTAAGGTGAAAAAACATGTAACTTTACTACTCCTTTAATGCAATCTATGCATTAAGATAAAAAACCTTCTGTGTGCAGCAGCCCCCCTAAAGCCTCATACACACGATCGGACTTCCATCAGACTTTTCCGTGGATTTTGGTCCGAAGGGCGTTGTCCGTGAACTTGGTATGCATACACACGGCAGGACTTTTTCAGCCAACTTTCACCAAATCACGTGGTTTTTCTGCTCTTTACCTCCACCCTTTGGGCAACTTCTGCTATTTTTGTCTGATCTTTAGCATTGGTTCTGAGCATGCGTGTTTGTACTTTGGACTTTAGTCCAATGGACTTGTGTCCACACGATCGGATTAGCCGACGTAGGACATTTGTTGCCGGAAAGTTTGTCTGTTTTCACAGCGAACATTTGTCAGATGAAAAAGCGAAAAAGTTTGTCCGATGGAGCATACACATGGTCGGATTGTCCGCTAAAACAGATCCGTCGGACATTTGTTGTCAAAAGGTCCGATCGTGTGTATGGGCCTTAATACTTACCTGAGCCCCATCTCGATCCAGCGATGTTGCACGAGAGCCCTCGGCTGTCCGGGACTCTCCCTCCTCACTGGCTGAGATTTTGGGGGGGACCCACACCATTTTTTTTTGGGCACTGGAGGTGTCCCCTCCAAATCCTTACTAGACCCAAAATTCAGCTGTCAGCGGGAATCCCTTTATGTTAGTCATACACATTATGATAAGGCGAGAATGTGTGTCCTTTAAATGAGATCTATTTTTTCACTGACTCAGCTATTCCAGATTTTTGCAAGCAAAATTTAAGAAAGCATCTTAAGCTGAATAAAATATACAGAAACCAGCTGACTCCAAACGAGAATACATACTGACAAACACTGATAGCAAATTGTGCATGCATAAACAGGTTAGAAAGTATTTAGTTGTAAAACCTAAGTAAGATTGGTCTGGTTTGACAATGATTAGAACACCTTGAGCTCTATGCCCATATCAGAAAGTTATTTCAGCACTTTGACATCCCTGGCTTGATCACTTTCATTCCAAAAAATAGAAGCTTTTTTTTTTTTTATAAAAGGGTAGTGAAGAGAAATAGTAATGGCTCCACATGTTAGAAACAAAGATACAAATTCCATGATGGAGAATTAGAGCTTGCACTGAACTGTTCACATCCGAGTAAAAAATTAAAATAAAGCCTCTCCAGTAAAATATATCACAATGAGGAATGATAATTAGAGATACTTGGCTATTAGTCACACGGACAATATCCTCCTCTGTAAAGATGTGGTAGATCACAATAAAAAGAAGAGTGCTCCATATGCAAACAAATGAGGCTGTGTATAAACAATACAGCAACATCTACCAGCCATAAATTTCCAACAAAATTGTGCCTTACTTTCTCAAGGAGGTGGAAAGGCTTTTACAGAGGGATAGCAAACCAAGTGTGAAAATGTCAGACTGAGCAAATCACTGTCAAAAACAAGGCAGAATGGAATTGTGTTGCATTGAAAAATAATGTTCTATGGCATAAAGGATGTCACAGAAGAAAGGAACATGTAAATATACGATCTTCACAGCAGACGCCATATTTGTATACTAACAAAGTTATCAGGAAAGCCCTGTTTAGTGTTGGGTTAGACTAATGCATCTGTAAACAAGATGCATAACAGCATCATAACAAATACATACAACCCATATTATCGTTATATGAATATAGTTAATTTATTTTACTTTTTTAAGCACACCACAACTTTCAAAATAAAGTTAGTTTGAAAGGCCAACTGAACAAAAGCCAGTAGATTAAATGAACAGATATTCTCTAACATAACTGTGATTACTTTCTTGTCCTTCCAAGTGTTCTCCAATTTTATCTTCTGAGCCAGTTCTCCGCACTACTCAAGGTGCAGCTAGAGCAACCTAGACCACAGAACTGTTTCACTAAAACCTACATTTCTTTTTTTTAACCAAGTCTCTTACCCCTGGAAAAAAAACAACTGGTTACATGCAATAATGAAACACAAAATAACCATCTAATATCATTATTTGTTTAAAAGCTAAGCCCAGGAGAAAACAGAAGCACATGTAAAACTGTACCTCAGTTTCTTTCAACTTTTGCCCTTTTCTCTTCTAATATGCCAACCCTCCTACAATCTTCCTCCCAGATCTGTAAGCTGGAAATCTCCCCTCACCTTAATGCTCATCCCTTCCAGAAAAAGGCATCAGCCCTCTGTTTACAGTGCATCCCTCTAAACAACCTGCATTTCCCCCTACTCACAGCTCATCTTTACTGGCAACGTTAAATTCCTCTCCAGACACCAAACACCCCCAATAAAGCTCATTTTTCCAAGGTAAACTACATTCACCTCCAATCACAACATGTCCTTCCTGGAATGGCAACCTGCAATAACAACCCCCTTCCATCAGCACATGCCTCCTGGCAGCATGCATTCACCTCCTATTTACAGCCAATCCCTGCTCACAACCTCCTTTTACCCTCCATTCACAACGCATTTTTCCCAGCAACAAGCATTCACCCCCTTACATTTTATACATTTTAATAACCTGGTAATTAGCGACAACTTTTTCTGTCCTATAAAGGGCACACCTTTGCTATTATAACTAAAATAAAATCATCAAATAAATTTACCTCTGATTTTTTTTTTCAATTTTATTGAAAAAATGAAAACCTTTCAACACAAAACTGTTGTGTGTTTTTATTTATTTTTTTAATCTTGAAGCATTATATGGGTAAACAAACAAATATATCAGTCAAATTTTAGAGTCAAAACTAAAAGGGTACCTTGTGCCAGACGTCTCAGGTGGTCTGGGAGGTGTTGGTGGAGTTTTGAGTGGCAATCACCAGCTATTTGTGACAGCCAGGGTCCAGCGGTAAACCCAAAAGCTGAAATGATCAGATCCTAGGTCTTACTACAGAACACTCCATAGGAGAGAGTTCTGCAGCAGACAATTACTGCTGCACAGTGTTTATATAAGAAATTAAGTCATGGAACACTTGCCCTTAAGGATTTTGTAGGCATATGGGTTTCAGTGCCTAAGTAAACAAGTAACCAAACAGGTGCTACTGATCAATGTAGGATAAAATACAATTATTAAAAACAAAAGAAAATCTACTGTGCAAGCAGAATGAAATTGAGTGAGAAAAAGCAACGCTAACAAGCCGAGGTTCCAGAAGACTGTTTATTATAAAAGATCAATGGCAAAACCAAGCAGAGCAACAAAACACAGGGTGGTCTTGCTGTATTAGTTGGGTCTCTTACACAGTGCTGGGACTAAGTCATCCAGTGCTCAGGGCAAAGATGCCAAACTGCACCCTCCAAAAGTTTACTATGCACAAGTCAGTCACAAAATTGCCTGGCTGCTTGCTAGAAAGACAAGTATCCCTCTTCTTCTTTACTCTGCTGTAGAGTCTCCCAGGCAATGACGGCAGCGACATTAAGTTGTAGGCAAGAGGGAGGGAATTGTTCAAAATGGGACAGAATGAGAAGAAAATAGTCACTAGTAGTTACACAGACAAGAATGAATAATGCAAAAGGTGATTAATTGACTCATAGGAAGAAATGTGACTGAAATTCCACTTTAAGGCAGGCAGTGGCAAAAGAAATGTGCATGATCAGTTGGTCAATACTGGGTGATCACAGGTGATAGTGGTGATCTAAGTGGTGTCGTCATCCTGCCACTCCTAACCAGCTTGTTTGGCTTTGGACCAAACAGACCATACGGATTATGGGCTTACTATTATGAGACATTAGGTAAGCGCTCGTAAACCGCGTTACTCGCAATCCGAGGTTCCACTGTACTGTATTTCCCGATTACAAATATCAGGAGTATAGCTGTCTTGCAAAGCAGTGATTTGTGAGTAGCGGGAACCCAAATGTATATTCATAGACAAAGCACTAATTTTTTTCAAACTAAAGTTCAGTGGGCTAATAAATTTAAGAGAATCCTGCCCATCATCTTCTTTCCTAAGTCACACTAATTTGTGAGAAAGAAAACAATCTATTCTTTTTGCCTTGGAAGAATCTAAGAAAAACAGTAAGGAATCCATTTTTAAATGCATTCACACAAGTCTTATACAACTTTCAACCAGAATTCAATTAGAAAAACATAGAAAGTCCAATGAGAAAACATGTCTGAATCTTGTGTGAATACATTTATAAATAGACCCCTTAAAGTTATTTTGTTTGGCAAATTGGAAATCCCCGGATACAGATGGTCTCCTGGCCGAGATTTATAAAAGGTATAGTGAACCGCTCCTTCCTCTTCTCTTGAAAACCCTGTATGCAGCTGTGAAATTTGGAGATCTCCCTCAATCCATGAATGAGGCAGTCATAGTGGTCATACCCAAGCCTGACAAGAATCCGCTCCTGCCCAACTCATATAGACCCATTACCCTTATTAACACAGGTATTAAAATTCTTGCTAGGGTTCTAGCCACGAGATTGGTGGGAATTGTATCACATTTGGTGCACTTGGATCAATCCGGTTTCATACCGGCTAGGTTGACTGCGCGTAACATACGTTTATTTCTGAAAATCCAGCTGCCAGTGGATAATCCTGGAATAGGGCAGTGTTCTGCCTCGACGCTGCCAAAGCCTTTGACAGCATTGAGTGGAAATACCTGTGGGCAGTTTTGAGGAGGTTCAGGGTTGGAGAGTTCTTTGTTGCCTAGGTGCAGCTACTGTATGCAACTCCTTGCGCCAGAATACAGATTAATGGGATCTTATCGGAAAGGTTTTCTTTGCACAGGGGTACCAGACAGGCGTGTCCACTCTCGCCCCTGCTTTTTGCACTGGTATTGGAACCACTGGCAGATATTGTCAGGACTTCCCTTCCATTGTGGGGTTTCATCATGGTGAGAGGGAGGACAAAATCTCCCTCTACGCTGATATACCTGGGGGATACGGTAGGTTCCTTGGAGGCGGTTATGGGTCTCATTGAAAGGTTCGGGCGGTACTCTGGATTTACCATTAACTGGCATAAATCTCCCTTTTACTACTGAACCCCATTAATGCTGAATTACCCGGTTTGGCGGCTCAGCTGTAAGTGGTTTGATCCTTTAGATCCTTTAGATACCTGGGAATTGAGGTGACTGGAGACCCTAGAAACTATATCTCTTTAAATTTGAAACCTATTTTACAAAAATGTAAGCTTAAATGCGCCAACTGGTGCAAACTTCCATTATCTGTTACAAGCAGGGCCAATCTCATTAAAATGGTGTGGGGCACCGCAACTGCTGTATGTTCATTACAACGCACCCATTTGGATAACTGGCTATTGGTTTGCCCGTATAGAATCTAAGAATAGAGCATTAATCTGAAAGAATGCAGTGGCCTTAATTAAATTAGCTACATTGCAGTACCCCAAAGACCAGGGGGGAATGGCTGTTTCACACTCTTTTACTTCTTGGCTGCACAGTTGCAGCATCTTACAGGATGGGATCTATCCTTGGTAGCAGACCCTTCCAGGACCCTGCTGATTCACTCTCTGGTGGAGAATTCTGCGATGTCCCAGCTGAAAAAGGGCTTCCAGAGGCCCCTCTGGGGTGCCCGACTGTCGGGCTTTCTAAACTGCACGCCCATTTGGTGCAATATATCCCTTGCTGAATTAGAGAAATTGTTGAATCACTCTATCTGGAAAGCGTCAGGGATCAAGTATATGTCCCAGCTGTTTGATGGTGCGGTAATGAAGCCCTTTCCTCAGCTGAGGGCAGAATTCCCCTTGTTACCCAATCGCTATTTTATGTATCTGCAATTGCGGAATGCCATGAGAATTCAGAGTGGATGCTCTGTTATGCGCCTTGATTCCGATTTCCTCCCCTCTATCTTTACTACTGTAAATAAGAAGGGAATTATCTCCCGTATATACACTTGCCTGTTAACCCATATCCAAGCTCCGGATCTGTTACCCTGTAGGGAAAAGTGGGAAGCTGATGATGGCCTTATAGATGGGGATAGTCGGGAGCAGATTCTGGCTACTGGCCCCCTAGTTTCTGTCTATGCGGCTCACATTTATTTATCCTCCACAGGGTGTACAGGACCCAAAACAAACTACACAAATGGGGAAGGAGTGACTCCCCCTTGTGCCCGAAGTGTCAATTACATCAGGGTACTTTGATTCATCTACTCTGGAAATGCCCTAAATAAATACGCTACTGGAATGAGGTTATAGAGGTTATTACGAACGTTTATCACCTACAGTTGCCAGTGGATCCGATCACTTGTCTAGGTGGTCTTGTGGAAGAGAGTCATATACTCCTACTTATGTCGCTTTGATTAGATTACTTTATCTTGCTAGAAAATTGATTGCAAGGTTTTGGCTCTCCCCCCGGGCCCCCACATCTACTGAATGGATACAACAAGTAAACACAATACTAGTTGGGGAAAAGACTGCATATCCGCACAGAAATGTGTCGTGTAAATTCAACAAAATCTGTCAGGAGTGGCTGGAGAACCCTGAGGTTGCCCCCCCCCCCCCCCAACTAGTACTTAATAGACTGTTAGAGAGTTAGGGGAGGAAACGGGAGCACACCAGACTCTGTTCCAGGCACACAAGGGAATAGGGACTTTTGATTGGATTTCTTTGGATGTCGTTTTGGGGATTATTTGATATTGTATTCTAGTTTCTCGGGACGCTATCTTTTTCTTTTTACCTTAATAGATGGTACACACTTCAGGGGATGTATGTTTTCAGGCTTTTTTTTTGTGTTGAAGTTAGTTTAAAGAATGTTACTATGCTTATTGTGCTGCTGGTTTATACCACCTCAATGTACAACTTGCACATGGTACACGCTATTTTTTTTTTTTTTACAACTGTTTGTAGCTTTACTAATTTTAAAATAAAATATTTTTCTGATAAAAAATAATAATTTTGTTAGAAAAATAAGAGAAATTTTGACTTACCTGTAAATTCCATTTCTTGGTGTACGATACAAGACACAGGCTTAGACCCTGGGTATTCACAGACCCTGTGTTATAGGCTCATGTCTTCAGGTGATTGGACACCTGCAAAGTCCTCCAGCAGCCACTCCCCTTGATGATGTCCACTATGACGAAATGTGTTGGGTGGGGCAAACGGATGTGATGTCCTCAGGCACACTCTGCCAGAAGATGTACTGGACTGAGGACTTTGCGGATCAGATGTATGCAATCTGAAACCTTTATTTGGCTACTGATATATAATATATGTGAGTGTGCACTTAATGTTTTAATAAACTGGTAATTTTAACTTTATTACCCTATACGAGTTATCTCTTCCATTCCATGTTACCATCTCGGGGAAATTTATGAATTTATGTTATATAAATTTGTAGCGCAGCACTTTTTTCAATTTGTTTTAGTTTGGTATCACATATTTTAGTGCTAGCAGCTCAAAGTTTTTACTACACCTGAGCGCAGGGATCCTCCTCCAGTGCCAAATGCCAGAGGATTCTTGGTCCTGGACACAAACAGAGGTAGCTGCTTGTTGAATCTGGAGCCCAGGATATCCATACACAGGACCCTAACCCCGACACATCGGGTTGAAGATAAGAGTCCATTTCCCCTTGGTAATTCAGCTTTCAGTTGTTTACTCCTGGGATATGGACTGCAGAGATTGCTAGACAGTAAGTCTCTGTACATGACTCCAGGAGCCCTCTATGGTGGTTAACCACTTGCCGACCAGCCGTCGTCATACTGCAGCAGGTCGGCTCGTTCCCGCAAATCACCATAGGTGCACATCGGCACCTTTAAGGTCGATGTAAACACACAGATCCCTGTTCTGACATGGAAGGAGAAACAGTTCCGCTGTTCCTAGTGATTAGGACCAGCGATATGTCTCCTCCAGTCAGTCCCATCCTCCCCACAGTTAGAAACACAAATGAGGGAACACAATTAACCCCTTGATCGCCTCCTAGTGTTAACCCCTTCCCTGCCAGTGATCGCTGTATAACTGTCAATAATCCCAAAAAAGTGTTAAAAAAGTGTACGATCTGTCAGCCGCAATCAAGCTAAAAATCACATATCGCCACCATTACTAGTAAAAAAAAAAAAAAAGGCATAAATCTATCCCCTATTTTGTAGACCCTATAACTTTTGCGCAAACAAATCTATATACGCTTATTGTGATTTTTTTTTAGCAAAAATATGTAAAAGAATATACATCGTCCTAAACTGATGAAGAAATTTATTTTTTTACATTTTTAGGTGGGAAATTTACTATAGCAAAAAGTAAAAAAAAAAAATATTTATTTTCATTTTTTGATGATTGCGCAAAAAAATAAAAACCGCAGAGGTAATCAAATACCATCAAAAGAAAGCTCCATTTCTGGGAAAAAGGGACATAAATTTTGTTTGGGTACGTCGTCGCACGACTGCGCAATTGTCAGTTAAAGTGACGCAGTGCCATTTGGCAAAAAATGGCCTGGTCATTAAGGGGGGAAATCTTCCGGTCTGTAAGTGGTTAATGAAGGCAAGCTGTGGCATTGTTCCGATCTCCCCCTTATTGGGTGTCCTTGCAGAAAGGGAGTCCAGTGTTTCAGAGCCATCCTTATTGCTCTGAGCTGCTGATGGAGAGCTTGGCTTCCAATGGTGACCATGTTCCCTGGAAGACTCCTCCCAGGCTTTAAAGACTGACATGCATTATTACTTTCCAGTGATAAGGAAGGAAAGGCTACCCCCCATTGTTAGGGCAGGGCTGGAGATCCACCAATCTACTGATATCTTTGCTTGGCTGGACAGGAGCATTGGAAGGTCAGAAGAGCATGCTTGTTCCTCAAAGGAAGCTGCCACAAGGCTTAAAACCCTCAGAGGGATGTTCCTTTGACCACAATTCCCAAGCATGAGCTCTAAAAGAAAGTGACCTGGACGCCCTGTGTTCCTAGAAGCGCAAGAGGTGCTAGCCCTTTTGTGAATGCATTGGGAGCAGAGGATAGGCCAAAATGGCAAGATGACAAACTGGAAGTGAATGGCTCCTACTGGAAAGTGTAGAAAACACAGATGAGGTGGATAAACGGGATGATGCAGCTAGGCATCTTGGATGTCTATGGATGCCAGATATTCCCCTGGTCTCAGAAAGGCAACTGAGCTTTTAGGGGGTATTTTCGCTGGATTTTTGCTGAATTTTAAAATATGAATGTATTTGTTGAGGAATTGCAGGTCCAGACTAGGATAAATACCTTGGTTGGACTTTGGTACTGTTAACAGGTTTGAACAGAATCCTTTAAAACAATCTTGTAGGGGGCACTGGCACAACTACTCCCCCTGGGACAACAGATGGTTTAAAGCAGTGGTCCCCAACCTTTTTGGCACCGAGGACCGGCGTTGTGGAATTGAATCGGGCCAAGGCCCGGGGGGGTTCGGTTGTTATGAAGCTTTTCGCTGGCAATTTGTCAGGGAAATGGCTGGTGTTAGCGCTTCAATCATCACAGAACACTGGCTGATATGGTGTTGGGATGATTGAAGCGCATTATTTCTGTCATTGCATTGTAATATAAAATGAAATAGTTCAAACTCACCATAATGCAGAATCTGCTACCAGATGCGGTTTGTCACTTGCCACGCCGCCTTCCACCAGGTGTGGATTTTTCACTTGCCACGTCACCTGCCACCAGGTGTGGACTGCCATGTCACCTGCCACCAGATGTGGATTGCCACAACACCTGCCACCAGGTGTGGATTGCCACGTCGCCTGCCTCCAGATGTGGATTGCCACTTGCCACATCACCTGCTACTAGGTGGGGATTGCCACGTCATCTGCCACCAGGTGCGGATTGCCACATCACCTGCCACTAGATTTTTTTTGTCACCTGCCGTGGTGGAAGCACAGTATAGCAGCCCCGCTGTGTGGGCGGAAGTGCCGTGTTCCGGACGGGCGGCGAGAAAGGATCTCATCTCTCTGCTCCTGCGCCTTGCCGCAGTGTAGCAGCCCCACTGTGTGGGCGGAAGTGCCGTGATCCGGGTGGGCGGTGAGAGATGTCATCTCTCTGCTTGCCCGCTGCCGCACCTCACACAGTGCAGCCCTCGCGGCCCGGCAGTGGGCCCCGGACCGGGGGTTGGGGAACCCTGGTTTAAAGCATCCCACAAATCTGACTGTCCTTGGGCAGATTTTGGTTAATTTGAGGGAAGAAAGTGGTAAGGGGGTAGGGTTTTGAACTCTATTTTGTACTCCTGTGAAACCGCCAATTGAACCAGTCTGGGATGTCCGTGACCAAGAGAGAAGCAAACTGTAAAAGATATCCTCTCACTTCAATGGGGAAAGAGCTTTGGAGAAGACTGAGGGCTTTCCAAAGGTGTGAATGCAAAATTTGCATCATTATTAGGTCACTGCTGTAATTGTTCACTTAAGGCATGGTCCTGAAATAAAAAGTTGTGTTGGTTGTTTACTGACCTAGAAGAAAAGAAAAATGTGCCTAAGTACAGTATGTAAGTATAAGCATTTTAATTAATAAAAATTCTCCAAATGGCTACTCACAAAACAGTAGATAAAACTGTGCATTGAATGATGTGCATAGGGTCATTCGGGGGATGTCACTCTATTGTCCGACGTCGTCTGCGGTTGTGTCTGCTCCGGTCTGGGACTGTCCGGTGGAATGGTGTCCATGGCTGTAGCGAAGAGAGCGTGGTGGATCTCGTTTAGCAGCCGGCTAAGCCGGAACTCTCTGCACAGCGGTGTGCATTTCAGCCTGGAGCGCAAGCAGATATCAGCGACAGGAAGTCAGGACGGGCTCGTGTTGATGACGCATTTCAATGCTTCCGCATTTTCCACAGATCTGCTATCGGCGACTTCCTGTCACTGATAGCCGCAGTTTTATCTACTGTTTTGTGAGTAGCCATTTGGCTAATTTTTATTAATTAAAATGCTTATACTTACATACTGCACTTAGTAGGCGCATTTTTCTTTTCTTCTTTTGCTATCCACAGAGTCGCTTCACTCTTCAAAGTGCTGCCAACGGTGCATATGTAATCTTGTCCCCCCTTGCCATCATCATCATTATTACCATTATCATCGTATGGACTTTATTTTCCTATTGGGACTTAATTATTATTATTATTATTATTAGTACATTTTTTTATAACTTATACCCTTCCTTATCAGTACTACTACCATTGTGTATGACTGTTGTTGTTTTAATACCATACCTATTATATATTTCTACTCAATCTTAATAATTTACTTATGTATCTTTTGGCTTGCTCCTCGCACCGTCATTCTGTTTGCTATTCTATGTTCACTGACCTAGTCCAGTTACCTGTAGTCTGAAAAACAGAAATCAAAGTGATAGCCGATTGCAGAGCTGGTATACGAGTGTAAAGAGCACCATTAAGAGTGTCTCAACTTCCTATCCGCGGAATCTTAAAGTGAAGGAATACAGTGGCGGCTGGTGCTCTAATTTAATAAACCACCCGACCCCCCCCCCTTCTCCATTCGTTTGGTCAAACGTCCCATCAACACCCCACCCCCCCCCCCGATCGGTCGATCATCCGTTCGTCCATAAACCCTGCACTTACCCCATCCAGGCAGTGGGCAGCTCTGGCATCTTGTCCCTGCCTCTCCTCCTCTGCACCTCTCCCCCTGCTCCCAGCCAATACGGTCGCTTCTCCTCTCGGCCAAACGGGTCTTAAGACCCCCTTCCCGACTGACTGGGAGGAGAATCGGGAAGACAATAGTGAATATTAATTCACTATTATCACACAAGTGGGTTGCCTAGGGGCGCAGTGCTTTGTGTCCCGAGCCCACCCTTTAAGCCAATCAGAGCCTCTGGCTCTAACCATGTGCTTAAAAGAAGAAAAAAAACAGAAATCCCTGTGTACAGCAACCTGCATGTAGATTAGGAGCCGGGCACACGGATTAGGGGGGCGGCACCCCTAATGGCGTGGCCGCCATTGAAGGAATACCTTCAACTATTACAGTTACAGTAAAAAGTTGAAGACTGAGATGACAGTGTCAAGTTCCAGGAGCGACCACTTTTTAGTGAACTTTTGAGGTGAAAAGCTTTTCTGGACTGACCCAATCCTCATAAAAATTGCCTGTTCTATTTATTAACAGGAAATGTCTTTATATTTTGTGGGTCTCTCTGTACCAAAAAAGGTATAGCGAGAGGGTGGAGAGTTGCACAGCAAAAGTGAGCATATCATCATTTGTAAGTACATTGCGTGCGGTTCTAAGAAAGTCTGGTAGATGTAACTTGTAAGGTGGATCACGTGTTTCCTAGAAGACTAGTCTGGCTAAGTAGCAAGGAAAGACATGGCTGAGAGCAATGGGAACTGTAACAAGCAATCGTGTGTGTGCACCATGATAGGTGCACTTACTTTTGCTTTGTTTTACCAAATTGTTATGAATACTATTATACTATTTGTTGTTTCCATCATATTTTAATATACAGTGGAACCTCGGATTACGAGCATAATTCGTTCCAGAATGCTTGTAATCCAAAGTACTCGCATATCAAAGCGAGTTTCCCCATTGAAGTCAATGGAAACGAAAATAATTTGTTCCGCATTGAGTTCAATGGCATGCAATACCGCATGCGGCCAGAGGCGGGGGCGCCGGAGAGCCTCAGAAATGGGCGAAAAGGCAGGAGGAAACCTCGGCTGACCTCGGCAAGACTTCGCTCATAAGATTTGCCGAGGTCAGCCATGTCTCCTCGGGCCTTTCCGTGCATTTCCGAACGGTGCCGATCGGCGACGGTCGACTCTGCTCGGCTCCCCCCACCTCAGGCCAAACACGGTACTGCACACCGCTTTGGCCTGAATCGTGCTCGTTTTGCGAGATAACACTCGCAAACCGAGTTACGATTTTTAAAAATACAGTGCTCGTATTGCGAAACGCTCATTAACCGCGTTACTCGCAATCCGAGGTTACACTGTACCAATATTCTGTGGAGATGTCCAGCATTTCTCCTCTAGGTAGACTTACAAGTATGCTTGACCGTGCCAATTAATATTAGAATGAAGCCAGGCAAAAAGGTTAGTGTTATTCTGAGGGGATCAAGAAAATCCTCAGACAAGCACAGAGTGCATTGGGTCACATTTATGGTTACCAAAAAAGAAAACCTGGAATTATCAGTGTGAACAAACAATTGTATATAATGTATGTGAATGAACTTGTTCATAAACTTGTGGACTTTTGTGTTTTTGCATTTGTGCACAGAGGGAGTTATACATTATTATAAGTATTATTAAGCTTAAAAAGTATAATAAATGATTTAGCCACAATAAAACACAATTTTGCATTGTGGCTAAATAGTTTATTTCCATGTAAATGTCCTTGTTTGAAGAAAGTCTATTACATTGTGTGTTATGCTGTAAGATGGGTACTTCAGTTGGTTTGAGTACCACTCTACCTCCACAAAGAAGTGTGAGTGCTACTTAAAGGACTTGCTTGATTCTTTGAATACTCAGCTTGCGTCCTTTTCTGTACAATTAAGATAACGGAGTCTCCTCTCCTTTAAGTACAATAGTTCCCTGGCTGTCATACCGACGCTTTAGCTACAGTGAGTTTTTTTAATCTAAAATAATACTATATTATTATCACTCCCAGGTAAGTACTGCAAGAACATGTAAGTAGAAAACCCCTCCACCACGTTAAATCCCTTTTGGGCAAACTCTCACCTCTCTGTATTGACCCTCACAACAAAGGTCAATATGGGCTCCAACACTAGTTGGACTCCGTTAGTTCAGCAAGAACTCTGACTCTTGGAGAATCTCAGCAGCTCAAGTTGGTGGATGGATGATTCCGTGTGTACTTACATGTTAAAAGACAATAAGCACCTATATAGTGCTCACTGTTTTTTTATATAAAGTAAGCATAAAAACAGAAATCTATTCACATGTATTAAGATTAGACATGAGCCTATATACAGTTTGGTCCGTATATATATATATATATATATATATATATATTTGAACAGAGGCACAATGGTCATACTTTTGGCTCTGTATGCCACCGGAATAAAATTAAAACAATCCAAATTAATTTGAAGTGCAGACTTTCAGCTTTAATTCAAGGGGTTGAAGATAAATATGAAGTATAAGCACTGCAACCATTTTATACACAGTCTCCCCCCCCCCCCCATTTTCAGAGGCGCAAATGTAATTGGACAAATGAATATAATCCTAAATAAAATATTAATTACCACCTTTCTGATGTATTTCCAGGCTCTAACTGCAGCTATCTTCAGTTTTTGTTTGCGAGTCTTTCTGCCTGTAGTTTTGCCTTCAGTGAGTGTAATGCATGCTCAATTGGGTTGAGATCAGGTGATTGACTCCGCCATTGCAGAATATTCCACTTTTCCTTCAAAAGCTGCTGGGTTGCTTTTGCGGTGTGTTTTGGATCATTGTCCATCTGTACTGTGAAGCATCGTCCAATCAACTTCGCTGCATTTGGCTGAATCTGGGATGACAGTATATCTCTAAACACTGCAGAATTAACCTGGCTGCTTCTGTCACATCATCAATAAACACCAATGACCCAGTGCCACTGGAAGCCATGCATGTCCATGTCATCACACTGCCTCCATCATGTTTTACAGATGCCGTTGTGTGTTTTGGATCATGAGCTGTTCCAAGCCTTCCCCACACCTTTTTCTTCCCGTCATTCTGGTACAGAATAATCTTAGCGTCATCCGTCCAAAGAATGCTTTTCTAGATGTTTTTTGGCAAAAGTCTAATCTGGCTTTTCTACTCTTCAGGCTTATGAATGGTTTGCACCTTGTGTTGAACCCTCTTGTATTTGCTCTTGTGAAGTATTCTCTTGATTGCAGGCTTTAACAAGGTGGGCGGTAATGGATTGCATCCTTCAATGTAAAGCTCCCACGGTCATCTTGGTCTCTCTCTCTCTTAGTGGTGTGAAGCCATGCCTTTGTCATGACGACGTCATCGAGTGGCATATCATGGGGGGTGCAAGGGGGGCCTTGGAAGCAAAATTTAAAGGGGCGCTGTCACAAAAGTGGACCGTCTAGCATAGGGATAAAAGACCCTGGTTAAAATTATGACCACGTTGTTCAGCAACAGCGGCCGTTCTTGGGTGCGGGCGGCTGGGGGATCTGTCTCACGGTGGTGAGAGGGGCCAAGGAGAGCCCGGGACTGGGGAGAATAGTTCCACAATGGCTGCCTCCTCCTTGACCTAGCTCCCCTGACCCTGCCCCCCCCCAAGAGATGAGAAGTGTTAAGTGCAGCATCTCCGGTGCCCCCAGAGCATGGGTTGCTCCAACTTCCTCTCCGCAGTAACATGAGGCCCAGATAACAAGCTGACTGAGGACCCAGAGGACGGGCGAGGAGGCGCACGCTGCCAGGGAGCCACAGAAAGGATCAAGGAGACAGACTGGCATGGAAGGTAGGGCTAGCAGTCTCTCTCATCTCCCCCTCAGGCCCCTCTCTCCCTCAGCTCCACAGTCTCTCTGATCCCAATGTCTCTCTCTGCCCGTCTCTCAGTGAATCCAAATCACCAGTGCTGCAAACACACACAATTGTGCAAATATATAAACTAATTTTATATAATAATCAATCAATAAAAAGTTAATTCATAGCCATGTTTTTTGGATGCTTTTTATTGATTGTTATATGAAATTAGTTTATTTACATATTTGCACAATTGTGTGTTCTTGCAGCACTGGTGATTTGGATTCACTACCCAGTAGGGCTAGCTTAGAATTATTGTATTTGATGAATTGTTATATGAACATTTTCTGTGCTTTATTTGCTTAATTTGCACAATGAGTTTGAGGTTTCTTGTAGCACCGGTGATTAGGACTCACTAACCAGTAGGGTTATTTTATAATATTTCAGTTAATGGGAGCTACATATGTCATATACCCAGTAGGGTTTTGCATTTAACCTTTTTGAATTTTTTCTATATCAATATATATTGGTTTATATATAGATATAAATATACCAAAATATATATAGAAAAAAATCAAAAAGGTTAAATACAAAACCCTACTGGGTATTGACCCCAACTGCACCGTGCTGCAACAAGTATTATAGTGTGAATATGACATATGTAGCTCCCATTAACTGAACTATTGTAAAATCTCCATCCTAATGCCCATTATGGCTAACCTGTGTATTAAAGATGTAAACACCTATTTTTAGGCTGTCCAGTCCCTGTGTGAGCCAGTGGGGTATGCAGGGGAGAGGAGGGAGCGCCAACAACAGATGGGACATAAAAACCTATGTCCCACTCCAGGCTTTACCAGTCATTGTCAAGCACGCTCTTCCCTCCCCTACAGCCATCGCTGTCTCACACAGGGGCTCATGTGACCAGACTGGAGCTAGCTGAAAATAGGCAAGTCTGTGGGTCAGGGCGCAAATTACTTGCCTCACCCCGGGCGCTGACAATCCATTCTACACCACTGACGTCATCAGTAAGGTTCTGCAAGTCCTCGCTGATGATGAAGGAAAGGAGTCCATCTTGTGAGCGCATATTGACCTTTGTTGTGAGGGTCAATACAGTGGCGGTGAGAGTTTGCCCATAAGATATTCACCATGGCGGAGGTGCTTTCTACTTGCACGTTCTTGCAGCACTTACCTGGGAGTGATATATAACACAATTTGTATGGGACTACTACATTCATCAGATTACAGACATTGGTTATTACTCACAGACACTATTGGTGATAGCGCAGCATTTATTCTTTTATACTCATTCAAGTGATTTTTTTTTTCACTTCATGCTTGTAGCTTGTGTGCAGATAATCCCATACACAATACTAAAATATTACAAACCATGTTTACAGTGATTTATGTTTTTTTACCCAAAATACTATAATGCTACAAATGATTTTTACAGTGCTTTCAGTTTTTTTTTAATCTAAAAAAATAATATAAAATATAATAACAAAGTAGTAAGTGTACAGCTTGTATAATTGTGTAAATTTGCCATCCCCTCAAAATAACACAGCCATTAATGTCTAAACCACTGGCAACAAAACTGAGTACACCCCTAAGTGAAAATGTCCAAATTGGTCCCAAAGTGGATATGGTAGAGACCTTGCACTCCTCCACCTTCCGTTTGAGTATGCCCCACAGATGCTCAATAGGGTTTAGGTCTGCAGACATGCTTGGCCAGTCCATCACCTTTACCGTCAGCTTCTAGTGGTCGTCTTGGAGGTGTGTTTGTGGTCGTTATGTTGGAATATTGCCCTGCAGCCAAGTCTCCGAAGGGAGGGGTTCATGCTCTGCTTCAGTATGTTGGCATCCATGGTTCCCTCAATAAATTGTAGCTCCCCAGTGCCGGCCGCACTCATGCAGCCCGAGACCATGACACTCCCACCACCATGCTTGACTGTAGGCAAAACACACTCGTCTTTGTACTCCTCACCTCGTTGCCGCCACACATGCTCAACACCATCTGAACCAAATAAGTTTATCTTGGTCTCATCAGACCACAGGACATGGTTCAAGTAATCCATATCCTTAGTCTGCTTGTCTTCAGCAAACTGTTTGCGGGCTTTCTTGTGCATCATCTTTAGCGGTTTCCTTCTTGGATGACAGACATACAGACCAATTTGATGCAGTGTGTGGCGTATGGTCTGAGCACTGACAGGCTGACCCCCGCACCCTTCAACCTCTGCAGCAATGCTGGCCGCACTCATACGTCTATTTCCTAAAGACAACCTCTGGCTAGGACGCTGATCGCGTGCACGCAACTTCTTTGGTTGACCATAGCAAGGCCTGTTCCGAGTGGAACCTGTCCCGTTAAACCGCTGTATGTTCTTGGCCACCGTGCTGCATCTCAGTTTCAGGGTCTTGGCAAACTTCTCATATCCTAGGCCATCTTTATGTAAAGGCAACATTTTTTTTTTCAGATCCTCAGAGTTCTTTGTCATGAGCTTCTCCCATCCTTTGGAAGTCCCTACCCCAATCTGTCCGACTGTCCCCTAATCGATCCATATTTAGATGATCCCTGAAAACTCTACTCTTTAAAGAAGCCTATCCTGCTTCTAACTAACACTTTTACTTCCTCCATCAGCTCATCCCCCACAGCTATTACCTTTTGTATCAATTGACCCTCCCTTTTTAGATTGTAAGCTCTAATGAGCAGGGCCCTCTGATTCCTCCTGTACCAAATTGTAATGTAACTAATGTCTGCCTTTATTTTGTTAAGCGCTGCACAAACTGTTGACGCTATATAAAACCTGTATAATAATAATAATAATAAGTTTCCATGTTGAAATTCCAGTGACCAGTATGAGAGACAGAGCGATAACACCAAATTTAACACACCTGCCCCCCTTCACACCCAAGACCTTGTAACACTAATGAATCACATGACACCGGGGAGGGAAAACGGCTAATTGGGCCCAATTTGAACATTTTCACATAGGGGTGTACTCATCTTTGTTGCCAGCGGTTTAGACATTAATGGTTGTGGGTTGAGTTATTTTGAGGTGACAGCAAATTTACACTGTTATACAAGCTGTACACTCACTACTTTACATTGTAGCAAAGTGTAATTTCTTCAGTGTTGTGACATGAAAAGATATTAGAGGTCGACCGATGTATCGGCTGGCCGATATATCGGCCGATATTTGGCCATTTTTGATAAATCGGCATCGGCCGATTATTATCAAAATTAGGCCGATATTTTACACTGACCGCCGTTCCTCCAGTCCTTCCTTCTCCACACTCCGCGGCTCTGGCAGCAGCGCGGCGCGCTGAGTGTGTGAATAGAGAGAGAGAGAGAGAAGCTGTCAGCTCGATGTCGGGGGTGGGTGGGACCCGGCCGGAGTGGGCGGGACCCAGCAGCCAATGGGATGGTATCTGGGCGGGCCGCTACGTGTATGTGGCCCCGCCCCTTTCTAAAGCAGCCCAATAATTGGCTGGTGTAATTTAGCTGCTGGGTCCCGCCCACCCCGGCCGAGTCCCACTCACCCCTACATCGAGCTCAATTCTGACAGCTCTCTGTCTCCTCTCTGTTGTCAGTTTCACAGTTACACTCGGCTTAATGTGAAACCTGCCAGTGTCACCGCCCATCAGTGCTACCAGCCAGTGCCAAATTCCAATCAGTGCCACCGCAAATCAGTGCCACCAGCCAGTGCCAATCAGTGCCACCGCAAATCAGTGCCACCGCAAATCAGTGCCACCTGTCAGTGCCACCAGCCAGTGCCAACCAGTGCCACCAGCCAGTGCCAACCAGTGCCACCAACCAGTGCCACCAGCCAGTGCCAACCAGTGCCACCAGCCAGTGCCAACCAGTGCCACCAGCCAGTGCCAACCAGTGCCACCAGCCAGTGCCACCAGCCAGTGCCAACCAGTGCCACCAGCCAGTGCCACCAGCCAGTGCCAAAAGCCAGTGCCAGCCAGTGCCAAAAGCCAGTGCCAACCAGCCAGTGCCACCTGCCACTGCCAGCGCCACCGCCAATCAGTGCCACCTGCCAGTGCCAACCAGTTCCAATTGCCAGTGTGACTGCCAATCAGTGCCATCTGTCCCAAACTAGTGCCATCTGTCAGTTCCAAACCAGTGCCACCTGCTAGTGCCAATCAGTGCCACCTGCTAGTGCCACCTGCCAGTGCCAAACCAGTGCCACCTGCCAGTGCCAAACCAGTGCCACCTGCCAGTGCCCATCTGTCAGTTCCAAACCAGTGCCATCTGTCAGTTCCAAACCAGTGCCATCTGTCAGTTCCAAACCAGTGCCACCTGCCAGTGCCAATAGTGCCACCTGCCAGTGCCAATAGTGCCACCTGCCAGTTCCAAACCAGTGCCAACCAGCGCCAAATGTACTGAGGACATCAAGTGTGTGCTAGAGTGACAGGCGTAAGCAGGAAGGAGTGGAGTGGGTGAGGTTTTTTTTTCTTTTATCAGCATCATATATCGGCATCATATAATCGGTCATCGTCCGCCCCAATTTCTAAATATCAGCATCGGCATCGGCCAGAGAAAAACCTATATCGGTCGACCTCTAAAAGATATAATAAAATATTTACAAAAACGAGAGGGATGTACCCACTTTTGTGAGATATTGTATATACCATAGTTTGTAGACTCTATAACTTTAACACAGACTAAATATATACAGCTTTTTTATAACAAAAACTAAGTTTAATTTTTTCCATATATTTGGTCTTTATTTTTATTTATTTTTGCTATAAAAAGGAAAAAGACAGTGGTGATTAAATACCACCAATAGAAAGCTCTATCTGTCTCAAAAAAAAATAAAAAGATACAATTTATTTGGGTACAGAGTTGCATGGCTAAATAATTGTCGTTCATTGTGTGACAGCGCTGAAATTTGAAAAATAGCTCACACTGAAAAGGGGTGAAACTGTCCAGACTTGAAGTGGTTAAAGGATTCTAAACCTTACATTATATTATAACTCTATTATACCCCTGACCCGAGTATTCTGTGTTCAGAAAATGATTTGTAATGGAAAAATATATCTTTTAAAAATATTTTTGCTTAGGTTAAAGAAGATTGTCACGTGTGGCACCGCAATTACTTTTTATTTTTTGGAGTACAAGGATTATGGCACACAAGTTTTATGTATACATCAAGCAGATTCATGTTCCATTTACCCATGTCCCTTTAACCGCTTCCCGACCGCCGCATGCCGATATACGTCGGTAGAATGGCACGGGCAGGCAAATGTCCGTTTGAATTTGCCGTATAGCCTGTGCGCTTCGGAAATGTGCCCGCGGGTGCCGCGAACACTGTGTTCGCCGGTGGCCGGCGATTGCGGTGAGGAGAGGCAGAACGGGGAGATGCCTATGTAAACAAGGCATTTCCTTGTTCTGCCTAGTGACAGGACAGGGATCTACTGCTCTCTGTCATCAGGAGCAGTGATCGCTGTCATGTCAATGGTAGCCCATCCCCCCCACAGTTAGAATCACTTCCAAGGACACACTTAACCCCTTTATCGCCCCCCCTAGTGTCATTTATACAGTAATCAGTGGCTATTTATAGCACTGATCGCAGTATAAATGACAATGGTCCCAAAATAGTGTCAAAAGAGTCCGATGTGTCCGCCATAATGTCACAGTCCCGATAAAAATCGCAGATCGCCGCCATTACTAGTAAAATAAATAATATTAATAAAAATGCCATAAATTTATCCCCCATTTTGTAGACGCTATAACTTTTGCGCAAACCAATCAATATACGCTTATTGCGATTTTTTTAACCAAAAATATGTAGAATACATAATCGGCCTAAACTGAGGGAAAATTTTGTTTTTTTATATATTTTCGGGGGAAATTTATTATAGCAAAAAGTAAAAAATAATAGGATTTTTGTACTCACCGTAAAATCCGTTTCTCTGATGTCCATGGACTGACACAGCTGCATACTGTAAACGTGTGGGTATATGTCCCTGCTTGCAGGAGAAGATCTAGGCAGAATGTTAGAAACATACATTCTAGAACAAGCCAGAGCTGAACAGCCCCGCCCAGGTGGGCGGTCCCTCCGGACATTACCCTCCCACCTGCAGCTAGCAGCCTCCGTTCGTAACAAAGCAGTACAAACCTTAAAAGGAAGGGTGGGTGCTCTGTCAGTCCATGGACGTCAGAGAAACGGATTGTACGGTGAGTACAAAAATCCTATTTTCTCTTATCGTCCATGGACTGACAGCTGGATATTGTAAATGTGTGGGACGTCCCAAAGCATTATCAGAAGGGTGGGAGCAGTAGTAAAGGAACAACCAAAACTTCACTCCAAACAAGCAGAGCTCCTCAACGGAGGAGTTGCAACATTAAACAGTGGCCTGCAACACTTTGCGGCCAAAGGGAGCATCTGAAGATGCAGCCACATCAACCTTATAGAATTTTGAAAAGGTATGAACGGACGACCAGGTCGCCGCCTTGCACACTTGTGCAACCAATACTTGATGTCGGAAAGCCCAGGAAGCACCAATTGCCTTGGTGAAATGCGCCGCAACCGGAAAGGGAGGCGCCCACCCCTTAAGGGCATAGGCCTGTATGACGGTCTACAGAAAAAGGTAAAATGGCGCAAAAATAGTTCTGGCATAATAAGAGTTAAAATGTCACTGGAAAATACACTGAAAAATTCCAATGTCCATCAAATGATGTATGCACCAGCGGCAGCTACCATAGGCAGAAGCAGGCTCTGGAAGATAAATGAGGAAAGGAAGGTGCGCCAAACTAAGTGCAGTATTAACGTTTTAATAACCATTAATAAAAACAGCCAAATGGCTACACACAAATAGGAAGAAGTAATCAGGCATGTAGTGTATACAATGTATACGGGGTCCGGTGTCATCAACAGTCCGAGGGAAGGATGTAGGTCCCAGATGGAGGATAAGGCTGAAGGCAGATGTAGTGTCAGCAATGGAAGTCCTGGGCGTAGAGATGCTGTAAACGTGTATGATGTTGTTCTTCCTGTAGAAGAGGAAGATCCAGGACGATGCGCATCAGCGCACGCTTCGGCGTGGAGCGCAGCGTGCCGTCGGACCGGAAGTGACGTGGTAAGAGGAACGGACCAATCGGATGACACGTTTCTCAGCTTCCGCTGTTTCATCAGATCCATGGATATCATGGGGTGGGCGGAGAATATATGGCAGAAAGGAGTGCTGTGATAGGTCGATTAGTACATATGCATTTGTGGGCAAAGCGCCAAGGGATATAGAAAACATATATTACAGGGATACAAGGCGGCATGTTAAGAAAATAAAAATAAATAAAAAATTGTGTAATTAGAGCGTAGGAGGGGAAAAAGGCTTTTACACATGGAATAATATATAAAAAAGGGGGGGGGGGGGTTAAAAAAGAGGTGTTAAAAGACGTAATTCAAGAGGAGGGAGGGGGGGGGCGGGGGCGCTGTTTTTGATAAACAAGTACAGGGAGAAGGATATAGCAATTATGAGAAATCAGGGCTGGATGAAAGACAATGTAACACCAAGCAGGGGTAGTAGGAGAGGATCATGAGACCTCATAATCATAGTTATAATGAACTGGGAAATTAGTGTATGTAATAAAAGCTGTATAAAATGAACACATAAAAAATAGAAAATAAAAGTTATATAGGGATGGATACAAATCTCAGTGGAGAAATAAAAATGGGAAGAGAAAAAAGGAAAGTGAAGGGGAGGGAGTATTGGTAACATGATATATATTGTATAAAGGGGTACACACATATATATATATATATATAAACATGGAAGGATAGATATGAAGGAATGGTGTGGGTGGCTAATATATATATACACACACACAGATGCAAACATTGGTGCACGTATGCATCTGTATGTATGGTATAAGCAGGGCGAATGAAAGTGAGGGGACATCTGTATTATTGTGTAGAAAACATGGAGATTATGATGGGGAAAATGAAAGGAAAAATGAAGGTTATACGTAATAAACATGCATATACAAGCAATAACATATACATATATATACTTAATAAAATCATACACATATAATATATATATATATATATATATATATAGAAATTAGAAAACACATATATAAAACATATATAAAAAAATTATACATATATGCACACATACACATATATACATACACATGTATGACGGTCTGGCTGATCCACCTAAAGACGGTGGCAGACGACACCGCACGGCCCGGTTTTGGACCAGACAGACACAAACAGTGAGTCAGACTTCCGAATGGAAACAGTAGCAGACAGGTACACCCGTAAGGCTCGTACCCATCTTAATGTATGAAGCGCAAACTCTCAGGGATGCGATGGGTGAGGACACAAGGACGGAAGAACAATGTCCTCCTTAAGGTGAAAGGCCGAGACCACCTTTTGAAAAGAAGGACGGTCGTGGGCGCAACACCGCCATATCCTTGGCAATGAGGATCACCGTAATGGCCTCGGCCCCTACTCTGCGAAGCAGGCGAGGCAACAACAGTAGCGGAGGGTAAGCATATATCAGGCGATACTGCCCCCACGGGCTACCAACGCGTCTGCCCAGGGGTCCCTGGACCTGGCCACGAATCTTGACACCTTGCGAGTGAGTCGAGAGGCCATAAGGTCCACATCCGGTGCCCCACCTCCGGTAAAGGAGGTGGAAACACCTCCGGATGCAAGGACCCTTCCCCTGCAATGCACACGGCCGACAGGATGTATGAAAATCCCAAAGAGACTCCGCAATGTATCGGAGAAGAGAGGCCGCGGTTTACAGGGTGCCTCAACTGTTGGCCAAGAAAGGCAACTTGACAGAACTTCCTTAGAAACTCGGTCAGAGGACCAGTAACTCAGCCTCCACAGGTGGCGCAAACCCACCCCGGGCACAGAGACCCTAAAGGCTAAAGCAGTTGCAGTGCACCTGCTAGTCGACTGATAGATGAAGCAGAGGCTTTTGCCCAGTCATTGAGCTTCAGAAACGCCAGAGACGCAGCCACTAACGGGTGGAATGCTAACCTCAGCCTGGCGAACACAGTCCAAGCCATCGCTTCTGATCACCACTGAAGGCAGGTGGAAAGTGGTACCCCTGATACCAGGGATCCTTATGACAATGCTCCATCCAGCAGCTACCCCATTGATAAGTGCTGATTGTACAAACACATAGTTTATACTGTGTATTGCGTCAAAACGCGCAAATAGAGTGTGGGAGGAAACCCACCCAGCCACAAATAGCATAATACAACCACATATGTATGTAGTTTAGTATGTGTGGATAAACATATTAAACACGTTTATACTGTGCCAGCGACGAAGGCGCGCACATCATCGGGGCTTGGACGGAAACCAGCCACGCAGATTGCGTACACAACCGTGTAGGTGTGTTAGCCTGCGAATAAACAAATTGCACAAGTTTATACTGTGCATAGCGCTGAAAATGCGCACACCATTGGAGCGTGGGGGAGAAACCGGAGCACCCGGATGAAACCCATGCAGACTGCATACCGTGTAGGTATAGTACTATAGTATGTGTAATAAATATTTTGCACAAGCCTATGTGTGCATAGCACCGAAGGCGCGCACACCGTTGGCGCGTGGGAGGAACCAAAGTACCCGGAGGACCCCACGCAGACACAGAGAATGCAATACATACAACTACTGTGAATGTATTTAGTGTTGTGTATAAACATAATGTGTATGTTTACACCGTGTATTGCACCATAGGCACGCATGTCATGTAGCGTGGGCGGAAACCCGGAGGAAACCCACGCAGACTGCACAGACATACCGGGTAGGTATGTTAGTATGTGGATATCAATCACACAAATTTAGGCTGTGCATAGCGCCGAAAGCACCCATACCAATGGAGTGTGGGAGGGAACCGGAGTACCCGGAGGAAACCCACACAGACTGCATACACATACCGTGTAGGGATTATAGCATGCGTGATAAACATATGAACATGTTTAACTGTGCAGAGGGCCAAAGGCGCACATACCGTCAGAGCGTGGGAGGAAACCGGAACACCCGGAAGAAACCCACACAGACAGACAGCACACCGATACCGTAAAGTCGGGGGGACCACTGTATCATCCATATCACCACCCTCTGAGACCTTATACACTACAACAGTGAATATACAGTCCACCCACTGGCTACGCTGAGGCTGAGGAGGGGATACCCGGAGGACTCACCATCCCTTAAGAACCGCTCAGTTCTGCTGAGGAAACCGCGCTGTTAAGCCTGAGGAGTGAGGAGATTGTGAGGAGATCCGCGCCGCCGCTAGAGGCCAAAACCGAAAGTAAAAGCGCGCGGCTACAAGAAAATGGCCGCCGGCCGCAGATATAACTGCACCATTGAACCACGGCAAGATGGCCGCCGAGCGCATTATTTAAAAAACAACCAGCGCTAATGCGCACGCTAATGGCGCACACAATAAGTCCCCACCTCACACACCAGAACACTGCTCCTCTTCCACTAACAGACATGAGCGCCCCCCCAGGACAGAGTGACCCCCAAGCACCCCCACAGCACAGCACCAGTACAGGGTGCAGAGAGCAGCATAACAGGGGGGAGACAGGGAGAAACCCCCCCATATAAAGAAACACAGCCAGCATGTACTCACCTGCAGCAGGAGAGACTACTTACCCGTCCCAGAGGGACCCACTGGCTTGTTTCATACAGACCTATCACAGAGCATTACTGCGTAGCTGTCGACCCGGTCCACCGCGAAAGATACAGTCAGTCAGTCAGGTACTGTTCAATCTTGAGAGGACCGCGGGAGCATAAAAGCAACCCGGCCACCCCTGAAGTCATGGGGCATGTCGTGAACCGAGTCTCACGCACACAAGGCGAGGATCAGCACGCTCAATGGTCGGACAGGGAAGACTACGAGGATACCAGTGTACCCAACCTGTTGCCCAGCCGAAAGTTGATTGAAGGTCTCAAAAATAAAATAAAATTCCCAAAGGAATAACATTTATTTTCATCCTTTTATTTTTTCAAATTTATAAATTTTTATTTAAACATATAAACATATCACAAAACTGGCCTCACATAACCAAATAGATGTTCCAAATAAGCCAGGGGGAGGGTGACAAAGCATATATATATCAATGCCAGGGGAGTTATTAAATCCCCTCCATTTAGCCTTCTTAATTTTAAAGCCTAGAAACAAAAAGAAAAAGAAAGAAAAGGAGCAATGCTCCTCTCGGCCCTAAATTAATAATCAAGCATCTCCTCTCCCTGCCCCCCTCTCTTCAATCTTATCTATCACCAGATCCATCTCCATCTCTTAGTTATATTTATAGTCTATTAATTCAGCGAGACAAAACTAACAACAATTGAACAAAACCCCCCAAAAAAAAAAAGGACCTATTATGGGGAAACTTCCCCTTAGGAGACCCCCTGGTGCTTCCCCCAATGCCATCGGATCAACTAAATAAGAACTTCCATGCTTTCCCCCTGATTATCCTAATTTTTATCAAGGAGGGTTCTTCCCTCTTCTGAAGCTAGGAAAGCATTCCAAGAAGACCAAGTCCTGGAATAGCATTCCTGCTGGTGACGTGCGGTAAGCACTAGGTCCTCTAATTGGCTTATTTCTTTAACTTTACGTATCCACATTCCTATCGTCGGCGGTATTAATGATTTCCATTTCAAGGGTATGCACGCTTTAGCGGCATCTAACAAGTGGCCTATGCTAGATTCTCTGTATTCCTTCCCTGTTATCTGGTTCGCATGTAATAAGAAGAACGCTGGGTCCTCCGGTATGCTTTGGTCTGAACAGATTTGAAGAATTCGTCTAACCTCCCTCCAGAATTCTCTCAGTTTGGGACAGCTCCAGAAAATATGTAGCATAGTACCTTTGTCCACCTGGCATCTCCAGCACAAGTCTGAAGTGTCAGGATAGATTTTTTTTAAACTCACTGGTGTTCTATACCACCTGGAAGGATCTTAAAATTCGTTTGTTGTACTTTAACACATATAGAAGATTCATGTGTAAACCTAAAAATATGCTGTAGCTGTTCCAAACTGAAGGACTCTCCCAATTCCCTTTCCCAGTCCCGAACACATTTCAGAGACTGGGTTTCGGGCAATATCGTCAGTATTTCATAGGTAGTCGATAGGGTATGTGACATTTTCCCTTCCTCTACACATAGTTTCATTTACAAGTAAAATCTTCCAGGAGACTGGCTCCTGAGAGAGCCACGTCTTCTCCTTCTGCTAGCCAGAAAAAAAAACTGGGGCTGCTAGCTGCAGGTGGGAGGGTAATGACCGGAGGGACCGCCCCCCTGGGCAGGGCTGTTCAGCTCTGGCTTGTTCTAGAATGTATGTTTCTAACATCTTACATTCTGCCTAGATCTTCTCCTGCAAGCAGGGACATATACCCACATGTTTACAGTATCCAGCTGTGTCAGTTCATGGACGATAAGAGAAATACATTTTTTTCAAAATTGTCGCTCCTTTTTTGTTTATAGCGCAAAAAATAAAAACCGCAGGTGATCAAATACCACAAAAAGAAAGCTCTATTTGCGGGAAAAAAATGATGTAAATTTTGTTTGAGTACAACCGCGCAATTGTCAGCTAAAGCGACGCAGTGCCGAATCGCAAAAAATGCTCTGGTCAAGCGGCTGAAGTGTTTAAACTGCTCTCACCTTTGGCATGCTACACGGCATCATTGATCTCGTCAGGGTGCCCCAGTTGACAATCTTAGCAAAACCCTTGCATGTACAGTCAGATTATATAAGCAGGTTACCCATTTTACCACATTCTCTAGTTAAAGCAGTATTCCAGGAATAGCTTTTTAACTATTTTTATCTAGAGATAGATGGCAAATATTAGTCAATAACATTTTAAATATAGAAGACCATGTGGGATGAAACACTTACCTTAGCAACCTTTATTATATCAGGAATGTGCAAGTAGGCTTGGACTGGAGGCAACCCCTTTCCTATAAGGTAGGCTTCATCTGCTTTCTGTCTGTGTATCTGACCAGTGTCCTGCTCAGAGTAGACGGCTACTGTCCTTATACCCAGTTCTGTGCATGCCCTGAATACTCTTGTAGCTATTTCACCTATACAAAGAAAGCACAATTGTCACGTATGGTAACTGCTGCAAATCTTCAGAAATGTTACATATTCCTTTAAAGCTGATCTCGAGACAGACATAAATAACACAATTCATGCACCTCTGTATGCAATAATATACAGTACCTTGCAAAAGTATTCACAGAACACAATAGTCTAAGTTGGTGAAGTAAAATTAGAAAAATATATACAAAACTATTTTTTAGAAATAAAAAAATGATAATTGGCAGGTGCGTATGTATTCACCCCCTTTGTTATGAAGCCCATAAAAAGCTCTGGTGCAACCGATTACCTTCAGGAGTCACATAATTAGTGAAATGATGTCCACCTGTGTGCAATCTAAGTTTCACATGATCTGTCATTACATATACACACCTTTTTGAAAGGCCCCAGAGGCTGCAACACCTAAGCAAGCGGCACCACTAACCAAACACTGCCATGAAGACCAATGAACTCTCCAAACAAGTGATAATGTTGTTGAGAAGTACAAGTCAGGGTTAGGTTTTAAAAAAAAATATCCAAATCTTTGATGATCCCTAGGAGCACCATCAAATCTATCATAACCAAATGGAAAGAACATGGCACAACAGCAAACCCGCCAAGAGATGGCCGCACACCAAAACTCATGAACCGGGCAAGGAGGGCATTAATCAGAGAGGCAGCACAGCACAGTAACCCTGGAGGAGCTGCAGAGTTCCACAGCAGAGACTGGAGTATCTGTACATAGGACGTCAATAAGCCGTACGTTCCATAGAGTTGGGCTTTATGGCAGAGTGGCCAGAAGCAAACCATTACTTTCAGCAAAAAACAAAATTGCATGTTTTGAGTTTGTGAAAAGGCATGTGGGAGACTCCCAAAATGTATGGCGGAAGGTGCACTGGTCTGATGAGACTAAAATTTAACTTTTTGGCCATGAAAGAAAACGCTATGTCTGGCGCAAACCCAACACATCACATCACCCAAAGAAACATGGTGGTGGCAGCATCATGGTGGGGGGATGTTTTTCAGCAGTCGAGACTGGGAAACTGGTCAGAGTTAAGGGAAAGATGGATGGTGCTAAATACAGGGATATTCTTGAGCAAAACCTGTACCACTCTGTGTGATTTGAGGCTAGGACGGAGGTTCACCTTCCAGAAGGACGATGACCCCAAACACACTGCTAAAGCAACACTAAAGTGGTTTAAAGCGAAACATGTAAATGTGTTGGAATGGCCTAGTCAAAGCCCAGACCTCAATCCAATAGAAAATCTGTGGTCAGACAAAGATTGCTGTTCACAAGCGCAAACCATCCAACTTGAAGGAGCTGGAACAGTTTCGCAAGGAGGAATGGGCAAAAATCCCAGTGGTAAGATTTGGCAAGCTCATAGAGACTTATCCAAAGCGACTTGGAGCTGTGATAGCTGCAAAAGGTGGCTCTACAAAGTATTGACTTTAGGGGGGTGAATAGTTATGCACATTGACTTTTTCTGTTATTTTGTCCCATTTGTTGTTTGCTTCACAATTAAAAAAAAAAAAACATCTTCAAAGTTGTGTGTATGTTCTGTAAATTAAATGATGCAAATCCTCAAACAATCCATGTTAATTCCAGGTTGTGAGGCAACAAAACATGAAAAATGCCAAGGGGGATGAATACTTTTGCAAGGCACTGTATCTTTAAATGTATTTCTATTAGCCTAAGTTTAGACTTGCGTCTAACCTGCCACTCCCCAGAAAAATTACCTGCTTTTGGAAACATTTAAACCTCTGTTATCAACTTCAATTCAATTAGAACAAACACGTGACAAATTGTGTTAACTTAATCTTCAAAACAAATAATCGTGCCCACAACTCCAGTGCCGAGTAGATAAAAAGGCTCACGCACAAATTTTAGGTCATACCGTATATTACTAGAGATGGGTGAAAGTTAGACAGGGTATCAGGAAAAGCATTAGAGAGGACAGTCCTGAGCTGACATACCCTAATAAATATGCCCGGTTGTGCAATGTTGGAGATATCAGTCAAGGAGCGGCATTACTGGAGCAGAGCGATTCCCATAGATACCAGGGGAACAATTTCTCCAGTGAGGATGGGGGCAGAGTTACAGGAAAGGGCAGACACATACTGGTGGGCAGGGGACTCAATTATGAAAAAGACAGATAGGGCAATCTGTCACAAAGACCTTGATCGTCGAACAGCAGTTTTAATTTTGACTTCAAATTTCGCTTTCGTCATAGTCTTTTGACTAAAATGCCATTTTAGTTTTAGTCATATTTTAGCCATCCGAATTGTTTTAGTCGTATTTTAGGCAACTAAAATCCCCAGCACATTTAAGTAGACTAAAATCTATTGGGTGTAATGCATTATTTAAGCATTTATCCAGAAATATCAAGCTCATTATACAGCGGCTAAATAAATTATTTGATACCCTTGTAAGCTTGCCCACTTAAGAAATCAAGGGTCTATAATTGCTATCACAGGTGTATTTTAAATGAGAGAGACAGAATATCAACCAAAAATCCAGAAAAAACACATGATACGATACAAATGTTATAAGTGGAGTTGCAGTTCAGTGAGTTAAGTATTTGATCCCCAAACAAAACACGACTTAGTACTTGTTGGCAAGCACAGAGTTGAGACGTTTCTTGTAGTTAGTTACCAGGTTTGCACATATCTCATGAGGGATTTTGGTACACTCTTCTTTACAGATCTCTAAATCCTTAAAGTGGTTGTAAACCCTCTCTGAGAACTTTCACCTACAGGTAAGCCTAGATTAAGGCTTACCTGTAGGTGCTTGCAATATCTTCTACACCTACACGGTTTAGGAGATATTTGCAATAAATAATGCACCGATGTCTACAGCGCATGTGCGCTGTAGACAAACGGCGCAGGTGCACTGAGCCTGCCATTTTCTGAATGGCATGCCGTACGTGTCGGCTCCCGCGCACATGCGCAAGAGTGACGTCACGCGACTCTGGCCAGTCACAGAGCCGGAGTTCGCGGAGCCCAGAAGAAGAGGGGTGAAGAAAGGCTGCTCGCTACTAGTGAGGAAGACGGGGACATTGCGGGCTTCTCCTGCAGGTAAGTGACACATAATGGGTTACTATGCGATGCATAGTAGCCCATTATGCTTTACCTTTGCAGGTAAAGAGGAAGTAAACCCATTAGGGTTTACTTCCTCTTTAAGGTTTCTTGGCTGTCCTTTGTCAACGCAAAGTTTCAGCTGCCTTCAAAAAACTAAATTCTATAGGATTAAAGTCTGGAGACTGGCTAGGCCACTCCATGACCTTAATGTGCTTCTTCTTGAGCCACTCCTTTGTTGCCTTGGCGGTATGTTTTGGGTCATGGTCATGCTGGAAGACCCATCCACAACCCATCTTAGGTGTTCTGGCTGAGAGAAGAAGGTTCTCATCCAAGATTTTACAATACATGGCCAACCCCTGAAAAACAAACTCACACCATAATCCCCCCTTTACCAAATGAATTGGATCAGTGCACAAAGCAAGGTCCATAAAGACCTAGATGAGTGAGTGTGGGGTAGAGGAACTTGACTGGTCTGCACAGAGTCCTGACCTCAACCTGATAGAACACCTTTGGGATGAATTATAGAGAAGACTGTGAGCCAGACCTTATCATCCTCATCAGTGCCTGACCTCACAAATGCGCCTTTGGAAGAATAGCAAACATTCCCATAGACACACACCTAAACCTTGTGGCCAGTATCCCCAGAAGGTTGAAGCGTTTATAGCTGCAAAGGGAGAGGCAACTCAATATTGAACCCTACGGACTAAGACTGGGATGCCATTAAAATTCATGTGCATGTAAAGGCAGGCATCCTAATACTTTTTGCAATATAGTGTATCTATCCAATTCACCTGTTTTAATACCTTAAGGCCCCTTTCACACTACTGTGACTTCAAAGTCGCGCGATTTTACCGTGATTTCGCGGCGCGATTTTGCCGCAATTTCAGGGAATGCCTGTGTAAGTGGCATCAAAATCGGACCAAAGTAGTGCAGGGACTACTTTGAAGTCGGAACGACTTGGAGTCGTACTAATATGAATGGTTGTCATTGGAAATTATGGGAAAAAACTTGTCATGCTACTTTGCCATCACAAATCGTGGAACAAGTCGTATAAGTGTGAAAGGGGCCCAAGTCTTTTTACTCGGCTGTCACAATTTGTTTTTTAAGACCTAGTGAACCTTTAGCTTCGGGATTCAGCAGAGTACTAGTAGGGACATGGTCACACATCTCTAGGTCTTTCAGATTATTGGGGCTGCCCGGATCCTGTGTCTCACACTTGGGACCTTTCCAGGTGCATAACACACACAGTCCTGTATGTTAATGCTGTATATTTTGCCATATTTATATCACTTTGAACTGCGTGGATGTGCATATGATCTCTAGACTAGGTACTAAGGCAACGTTGTCTGTTTATGGTGGTGGAAGGTGGCTATGTTTTGATATTTTTGTGATTTAATAAAGTATTTCATATTTTATACTAATTATTGTTCTTTGTTTGAGAGCGGTCCTATTATTTCCCGGAGGCTCCCATTTATGGTTCTTTTTTTGGTAGCCCTCTTCTGTCTGCCATCCTTTTTTGTATATGCTGAAGGTGACCATAGAACCCCACTCCTTATTGTAGTAGTGAGGCTAGCACCGCGGGTATAGATCTGATATCTAATGTTATTGATTATCCCTCTTTTTTAACATGTTTTTTTGGTTCAGTTAATAACCTCACAACCATACATAGAAAGTTTCTAGGAAGACCTCTATAAAATAGGAGGAGTAAATTAATGCACTTCGGGCTAAAAATACGAGTGCAAGTTACTCACTAGGAGAGAACCTCTGGGGATCTTAGTAAATCACAAGCAATGCCAAGCTGCAGCAAGCAGGACTAGTGGGCTATTAGCATGCAATAAAAAGGATATCCACTCAAGGGAGAAGACTCTAATTCTATCACTTTACAAAAGTCTGGTTCGGTCACATTCTGAGTATGCTGTCCAGTTCTGGTAACGAGTCCTGAGAAAGTATGTGCTGGAACTGGACAGAGTCCAGAGAAGTACAACAAAAATAATAAGGGGACTAAATGCCCTCAGATATGAGGATCAATTTCACAAACAAACTTACTCTCATTGGAGAAGACATGTTTAAGATAAGATATGATCACAAATAATTATCTAAATGGTGTTTCTAGCATAGGGAGAAAAAGATTCAGTCTCAGAAGACAGGCCAATGGTAGGGTCACAAACTGGTAGCTAAACAAAGGTAGCAAGTACTCATCTTTGATGTCCATAGAGACTAAAAAGTCTCCCTCATGGAGGGAGAGTACTATCGACCTGTTGGATTCCATGCAAAATTTTTATACTCAAGAGGACATTAAAGGGGTTGTAAAGGTTCGTTTTTATTTTCTAAATAGGTTCCTTTAAGCTAATGCATTGTTGGTTCACTTACCTTTTCCTTCGATTTCCCTTGTAAAAATTTTTTTTCTTTGTCCGAATTTATCACTTCCTGTTTCTCCTCCGTAAACTTCACACCATCATCCGAGCGGTGTTTAGTCAGCCAGAACAGCTTACTGAGGAGGAACAGGAAGTGAGAAATTCAGACAAAGAAAACAAAGAAAAAAATCATTTAGAACGGAAATTGAAGGAAAAGGTAAGTGAACCAACAATGCACTAGCTTAAAGAAACCTATTTAGAAAAAAAAAAAAAAACGAACCTTTACAACCCCTTTAAGATAAAAGGTTGTCTAGATTCCCCCTTTTTGTTTGGAAACTGTAAAAAATATTGGAGTAAAAATCCAGAATCCATTCCACCATTAGAAGTATAATATGCATAGCATAATAGCTCATTATGAAATACTCGCCTTAGATCAAAACCCCGTAGCGGTCCCAGTACACAGCTCCGGCCGGTGACATCGCTTGCGGAGTTGCTACCAGGTATCGCGTGCTCCGGCGCCGTGATTGGGTAACAACCACCACCTCCTTAAAGTCAGTGACCAAGAAGGATGGAAATTCAATCTTTATAAATGCAGGAATGCAAATCTAGACAGTCTGGTATTGCCCACAGAGCAGCAAGCAGTCTTACCACAGCGGCATGCATTGCTTTCCCAGGCCACACAGCAGATGAGAAAAAAGCTACACAGGAGGAAAAGGTACTGAACAGGCATACTTGATCCCACGGAGCCAGCAGTGTGCCTACTGCCTTCAGCAGTGGACTGAGGGGCCTGGACACAAACATTTCCAGTATATAGTTGAATCTGGATGCCAGAAGTTTCACATTCAAATTACCCCACCTACAACACAGGTCCTGAAACACATCTGTGTTCAAAGGCTAACCTCCTGGGTTGAAACAACGTCATTCGAGTAAGTCTGTCCAACAGCTTTTGACCTCTTTTTCCTCGGCTAGACTTCATAATCCTGGTGGGTGACAGACACCATGTCCGTGACTGATTAGATCTGGAACAGATGGCTCTCAAAAAGTGTGGTTTAATGTTGGATAGACAACCAGGTCACTCAAACATTCAAGAAGTAGTTTGGGAATTCATATTTGTTTCACGACCAGGCCCCATGCACAAGTAACCTGGACTCCACCTCAGCCCAACAGGCTGGCATCCATCATTACAGGACAAGGGACTTGCCCAATGTCAGGGGCTGATACTAAAGCCAACAAAACAGACATCCTTGTATTTGGTGTTGGACAAATTGGCTAGAGACAATGGCGACTTATCCTTCAACACCAGAATGATTTGCATAGGGTCTTACAATAGAAATGGGCAAACCCGGCTGTACACAGGACTCTCACTCAGAAGCAGAGTTGGATGGCGCCTTGGCTAGTGCACATAAATCTGAGACTGAACAGTCAGACATTTTCCTAGGAAATTAAGACATGGGTCCTGTTGGTGTCCAGACCAGTCACAGGTACTTCAAGTGATAAGTCTATATCATTAAAAATGTCTGCAGGTTCAGGATACAACCCAACTGCTGTGAGGTTTAGAAAGTCATGGAAACATTGTGTTCCAGAGCCCTTGACGATTGTTCCCACAAAAAGAGCTAGTCTAGGTAGCCCATTACCTGATTTTCCCAGGATGACAGGATTGCTGGGACCAAGGAAAAACCCTTGGTGGACACCTGAGGGTGCAGAGGAATGGGCAAATGAAAGAACCACGTGTAGATGTGATTTCCGATATCCAACGAGACCAGAAAACCCCCCCTGAAGGAGAGAAGCAATGATCGACCTTGTGGATTCCATATGAAACTTTTGCACTCAAACATTTAGAGCCTGGAGGACCAAGATGGGATGGATGCACCCTGTGGGATTGGGACCATAAAGAGGTTGGAAAGGAACCCTTGAAAGCATTCTGCAGCAGGGTGGGGGTCTATAATACCCTGGCCAATAAGCCACGAAAGGCCCCGATGAAGGTCTGCAAGGTGTTGTAAGGACAAAGGGAGATAGGAAGCTAGAAAGAGATGAAGGGGCAGGTAACAAACCTCAAGCTTGAAGCCTTGAGATACCATCTCACACATCCAGGGAAAAAGGAATGCAACACTTCCAAAGTTTCAGCAAAAGCGGATATCACCTTCATGCTGTTCCTTGGTAGATTTGGTTGAATGCCAGACATTGAATGTGGGAGAAGACTCAGAATTGGGATGCCTCAATGTTAAGGCCAAGGTTTGCGTAATCAAAAATATGTTGGTCTATGCCAACGTGGGCCAGATCCTGTTAAAGAAACATGGACAAAATAGCCATGGTTTGACAGAACAAAACTGTGACGAAAACTGGATGCAAAGCAGTAGGTAGATCATGTGGAATGGGAAAAATATGGTGCTGGTAAGAGCCTCCATCCTCTTGTCTGTAGGTTACTTGAAAGAAAGACTCCTCCACCACTATGGTGGTTGCCTTATTAAAGTGGAACTTACATCTGTAAAAATATTGTCCCTGCCTTTAAGGCAGCCCTTCCTGGTTTTCGGCCATGGCGGGGCTCCCCTGCCTCCCGTGATTGCTATGTCATAGCTATCTCAGGAGGTAGTGTGTTACAAACTCACAAGTTTGCGGTGCATGTGTGTACACATGGCTAATTTCCATTTATGAACCAGATCAAATTACTGGACTGTTTGTAGGGGTCAACTGTAACAGCATGACTATCCCCTGAGTCTTGTATCAGACATGTCGCGGTTGCAATGACAGGAGACTAGGCTCAAAGGAGGCGGCAAGGTCTCAGCTACTAAAAGAACTTGGGCAGCGGAGCATTTGGCAGCAAAGCTCAAGACCAGGGGGTCTCCAGCCAGAATGAAGTAACCCAAGCCTTTATAAACTGGCAAGCCCATGACAAGGAGATTGCCTTGGACCTGGAAAGCGCACCACAGTGAACAAACTAGATATAAATCTGGAAAGCACTCAAGCAAATCCAAACAAAGATGTGGTTTGTAGAATCTTTGAAGAAGGTTGCAGCAAATTAGTAACAGGGAAAGCCTTGAATCAGCAAAGGTGAAAAAAGAGACGTCCATTACTAGGACAGGGGTGCTACGTGTACTTGGATTGTTTAGTTATGAGAATGGGGGGGTTACAAATGTCTGTCCCCCTCTCTGGTATAGAATGTCCGAGGATCCCAATGACAAAAGAAAAATTGGGAACTGGATTAACCAGGTCCTGTGGTTAAGATGTCCTTGACAAGGATAAGCGAGTCAGGCTCCTCCAGGGGAGGATGAAGCCCCTCGCAGGCAGAGGAGATGATGGGGGAACAGTCATTTCCAGGAACATTTACATGGTTATTCTATCTTATTTGGGAGAGCTGAAACCATTCCCCTTCTGGGAAAATTATCTAGGACCTTGCCCAAGGTAAAACTGAGTCAGGGGATTAGAGGAGTCGGAGCAACACATGAGAGAGATCTTTCTTGGTTGCCAGGAAAAGAAGAGCAGTGCTTTAGGAGGCTGACCACTGTGTTGCCAGAGTGATATATAAAATAGGGAGAATCTTTGCACACAGGTGAAATGCCTGTAAGCTGCCAGCTCTAAATTTATGATACCAAATCAAATAATAATGTTATAGGGGAAAAAAAGTGCATTACTTTTATAATATATTAAATGTTTATAGTTTTACACTTTTTTTTACAAATTATGTTTTTATGCCTCTCATTTCAACAGCCATCACTACTCACTCGCCATAGTCCACACATTCACCCATGTCCGATGCCTGTCCGACTGGGATGCGTCCTCTGTGGGGGCCGGCTGTCTCGTACTTCCCTGCCACAGCCCCTGGATGGTGCTACCAGGCCCCATGTGAGAGTCTGCTTGGGCCTCACTTCCACACCACTAACATAGGGCTACCTGGTAAGTACCATCGACCCTGACTAGTTCATGGTCCTTTGTTTGTTCGGTGCCCCGGTTTAACCCCAAAATATGTTTATGTTCTTACAGAAATAAATTGCATGCGTGCTCCTGAAGAGCGACCAAAGTCGTGAAACGCGTAGAGCCAACAGCTTCATGCCTCAACAATTATGTATCTTTACAATTCATTCAGTGCATTTTTTGTCTGTATACCTGGGTCCTTGGCTTATTATTATTTTCCAACAAAGTTGTAAAAAAACATATACTATGTATCCTTTAATAATGCAATATAGTCATGGACGGTGCATTATTTGAAAGTAATAAATTATCAACTTTTAAATGTCTTCTAGCCATATTCATTTCCCCCAACCAATTTATAAAATCTTTCCCGCACATGCTTCACACAAAGTCCCGCTCTTTCCTCTCCCCCCCCCCCCCTTTTTACAATACATGAATTTAGGGATGTGAGGTGATAAGTTGACCCATACCTCTGCAAAGTCCCAACCCCTATGGCCCCCCACATTTAATATATAGTTTTACACTATTTCAATCCTTTATTTCTTTTGGGGGAACTTCCATGAGTCTAACTAATTGAAGGACATCCGTAAAGGCTTTTTGCTTTGATGGAGTCACATCAGTCGCTGTACCTGTGATCTTAGAAGTTGATATATGGTGGGATTGCCATATATACATCTCCCTATGGAAACAAATGCCCTGGCTGGGTATTGAGCCACAAGTGAGATAGACCTCCAGTAACAGGGGGTCCACACCAGCTGGTAAGCAGGCATTTCTTACAGTGGAGGTGTCACTTTATCTGCAGTGTGGGATGGTGCCATTTTCACTGAATGGACTTTTCAGTTTTGGGACCTTTTCATCATTTTGCACTGTTGGAGAAATATTTCATTTTGATTATCCAATATTTCAGATTGGGACTTTATCTTCACTGATTTATTTTACTATTGGTCTGTTTTTTGTATGTTATTTTTCAGTTTTCCATCCCTACATATACTATGCACTGCAGAATATAGTGCAAGAATCAGCACCTGCAGTAACTCAATTTTTTGGTTTCTTGTTATCTATTTATTTCAGCAAATACAATGCATTCTCTGATTGGCAGAGGTAGAAGGGGGGGGGTGGTTACAGAATATTCTCCATCTTAGCAAATCAGAACATATTGTATTCAGTAAAAAAAAAATGCAAGGCTTCTCCTAAGTGACAGAGGTGTGACCACTATGTTAAGAGCACAGTGCATTCCAGCACCCACCAGAAGAGGTATATGGATAATTAGTTTGAGCCAAGCTGACCCTAAGTAAATATTTGAACTAATCTCATTTCTGGAGCTCTTCTTTAATAAATAACTTGATGAAACTATGTTTTATCTTACATAACACTTTAACTTTAGGGTTAAAGAGAGCTTTAACACATTTAGTTTAATGATACAACTACTTTATTAAATGCATGTAGAATACGTTTCTAAAACGTAATAATTTATACATTTCTGTGTGTGAAATACAGGTATATGTGCTGTTAATATAACTTTATTATGAGCTGCAGTTGAGACGAGGCAATCAATTGCCCTATAATGAAATGATTTTCAAATATTGTGGGGCACACAGTGCAGCTCACTACCCAAATCCTTCTCATACACAAAAAACATAGATCAACACAAGTTAATATATAACCAAGTGTTGTGTACATGTTGTGTAGATTAAAAATAAAAAATTTAAAAACTAGAAAAACTTAATGAAATAAATAAGCATTCTTCCGACTATATAAAATCATTAAAGATGTTCCATCATATTGAACCACACTCACCAAGTGCTGTTGATGCCAACAAATAAATGTTAGAAGTCAGTTTTTTTGGTATGCTATGAGGAAGGCTTAGGCCGAAATGCATACCAAATAAAATTTCATAAGGAGCGATTGTGTGCCGGCTTTTGATTTCTAGGTTTCTTTCATTGGCCAAATTTGTTACATTTATTCTGGTCTGGCTATTCAAATGAATGAACGCTGAAGCGCAAATCACATGTAGCATATAGATGCGTTTAGCAGCGTCAAGCATTTTTTCTGCCAAATCTCTGCTACTCCTGGATGCACTGGAAGTGGGATTTTTTTCCTGCTCCTAAAAGCCTATGTGTGCATTGACACATAGAATAACATGCAGTGGAGTTTAGAGGCATGAAAATAACAAAATGTCAGATGCCCCTAGGAGCAGCTGTAAATAACATCCAGCCTGCATAAGGCCTAAAAAGGTAACTTTTTTTTTCAATAATATTCTATTTGCTTTAAAAAAAAATTGTTCTAACTGGGTACACGTAATAGTGCAATTGAAAAAACAGCCTTAAAATTACCTCGATTGGCAACCATCACTTTCTTTATAGGTTTGTACTCCACACGTTGAGTGCTCTGGAAAGCTGCATTAAGCACAGATAGACGTTTAACACCCAGGAAGGGTAAACCCCCTTTCACAAAACGAAGCTGCAACATCTGAAAAGAAAATATAAGATACAGTGGTTACATCTTCCATTCAGATTTTGCCTAGCAACATACAACTCATGTTTATTTCATACAGTAGCACAGATCACAAATAATGACATGATGTGTATTGTAAGAACAAAGCAAATAATGTTTGTCTGAGGTAGACTGAGCCAGTCTACTACCCCTTATCAAGTCAACATTGTTTGTATACCCCCAGGAAATATTTTGGCCCAACACAACTGACAGATGTGTACATAAAGTAATGACTTACAGCAGTTGCAAATTGAAAATTAAAAAAGACTGGACCTCTATAGTTTTTTTAGCTCTATACTTGCGTTTCATCTGGGTGTCTGAAATAGAAACCAAGGCTATCAATTGGATTTCAACTACAATTCTTCCCGTTCTGGCTGCTAAACTACTTGCTATGCGAAAACAAAGAACTGTTATTTCCAGCATATATACAATTTTTTTTGAACAGCCTGCAATAGAAAAATGGTAGCTGCTACAGTGTAACAGGGCTTAAGCTCGTACACACGACCGGTTTTCTCGGCAAGAAAGCTGCTGGTTGAGCTTTTAGCCAAGAAAACCGTTCGTGTGTATGGTTTCTCGTCGGGAAAACTGCCGGGAATCTCAACGAGAAAAATAGAGAACCTGCTCTCTATTTTTCTCGTTGGGATTCTCGGCAGTGTTTCCTGCTGAGTAAACCGTGAGTGTGTATGCTTACCTGTCCATGGCAAACCCGCACTTGCTCGAAAAGACTTTGACGCATGTGCGGTAGCATACAAGGGTAGTGTAGGGTGTAGCAAGATGGCAGCGACAGCATCGAATGTGACGAGCGCAGGCTTGTCATAGTCTATGATGTCACCACGTTCTTGCCATTCAAAAGAATGGCAGTTCTTTTGAATGGCCTTGTGTACACTCGGCGTGCAAGGCAAGCTTGCCGGGAATCCCATCGGGAAAACCAACGTTTTTTTTCCCCGACGGGATTCCCGCCCGTGTGTACGAGGCTTTAGAGTTTTCAATTGACATCATTCGGTATACTTACCTTAGAAATGAGAGCTCAAAACCAGACACAGGTTGTGGTAAACATTAAAAATAAACAGGCCAAACCCCACTACAGTGCATAGAAAAAATAGGATTTTTATAACAGCTTACCTGTAAAATCCTTTTCTTGGAGTACATCACGGGACACAGAGCGACATAGTCATTACTAATGGGTTATATAGATACCGTCAGGTGCTGGCACTGGCAACTTCCAAAACCGGAAGTACCCTCCCCTATATAAGCCCCTCCCATCTGGGAGCACCTCAGTTTTGTAGCAAAGCAATAAGTGTCCCTAAAGAGGGGCGGGAGCTCTGTGTCCCGTGATGTACTCCAAGAAAAGGATTTTACAGGTAAGCTGTTATAAAAATCCTATTTTCTTTCTCGTACATCACGGGACACAGAGCGACATAGTCATTACTAATGGGATGTCCTAAAGCAATGCCAAATGAGGGGGGGGATACACCATATATAAGCTGAGCGCTATCAGACATGAGGATCTTTTGCGGCCTGCAACACACTGCGCCCAAAGGCGACATCCTCCTGACTTCTAACGTCCACCTGGTAGGACCTAGTAAACGTGTGTACCGAAGACCATGTTGCGGCCTTACAGATTTGAGCCAGGGAGGCCTGGTGATGCACTGCCCATGAAGTTCCAACTGCTCTCGTGGAGTGCGCTCTAACTTTGAACGGAGGCGGTCTCCTTCTCAAGCCATAAGCTTGCATAATGACCTGTCGAATCCACTTGGCTAAAGTAGACTTTGACGCTGCCTGACCCTTTCTGGGGCCTTCCGGCAGAATAAACAAAGTATCCGTTCTGCGAATCTGAGCAGTGGCTTTTAGATAAGCTTTAACTGCTCTTACTACATCCAAAGAATGCAATAACTTTTCCTCTACCGAAGTAGGTTTGGGGAAAAAAGAAGGAAGAACCACATCTTGGTTCAAATGAAACCTCGATACCACCTTAGGAAGAAAGGCTGGATGAGGACGTAACACTACTCTGTCCTTATGGATAACCAGATATGGCTCCTTACAGGACATAGCTGCTAATTCCGATACTCTTTTAGCCGAACAAATGGCTACTAGAAAAATCAATTTCCTGGTGAGAAGCACCAAGGAAATATGCTGTAATGGTTCAAATGGTTGTTTCTGTAGAACCGACAGAACCAAGTTTAGATCCCATGGACATATGGGAATATTAACCGGAGGCCTAATACGCATCACTCCTTGTATAAAGGCTTTGACTAGTGAATGCGAAGCCAAGGGCCTTTGAAAAAATATTGACAAGGCCGAAATCTGACCCTTGATAGTACTCAAGGCAAGCTTCCTATCTACAGCCCACTGTAGGAAGTCCAGAATCCTACCTATTACGTACTTATGTGGATGCCATTTCTTGGCCTCACACCACGCGATGTACGCCTTCCAGATTCTATAGTAGATCTGCCTGGATACCGGCTTCCTGGCATTGATCATGGTAGATACCACAGCATTAGAGAGCCCTCTCTTTTTTAGAATGTGGGCTTCAATAGCCAGGCCGTCAAACCTAGGGCTGGTAAGGAAGGGTGGTATATCGGTCCTTGCGAAAGCCGGACGACGTGGGAGAGTCCAAGGACTCCCCACTGAAATTTTACAATCTCCGCGTACCACGCTCTTCGGGGCCACGCTGGAGCCACCGGAATCACTGGTTTCTTTTCTACCCTGATTCTGCGGAGTAATCGAGGTAACCATTGTGGCGGTGTGAATGCATATATCAGCTTGAACTGATCCCCAGGGAACACTAGGGCATCCGAGCCGCAAGCTAGGGGATCCCTTGTCCGAGAGACAAACCTATCCCCCTTTGCGTTGAATCTGGATGCTAGAAGATCTACATCCGATGTTCCCCACCGCTGACATATTGTCCAGAAAACCTCGGGGTGAAGGGACCCTTCCTCTGGGCCTAATTGCTGGCGACTTAGAAAGTCCGCCTTCCAATTCTCCACTCCTGGAATGAATACCGCAGACATATTTTTCCTGCCCATTTCAGGATGTAATTTACTTCCCTCTGGGCTGCACGACTCCTGGTGCCCCCCTGATGATTGATACATGCCACTGCTGTGGCATTGTCTGATTGAATTCTGACAGGGGACCCTTGGAGTTTGGATGTCCATGCTACTAGGGCATACCGGGCTGCTCGTATCTCTAAGAGATTGATGGGCAGGGCCTTTTCTGCATCCGACCATCTGCCCTGGAGAGACTATTGCTCCAGTACTGCTCCCCAGCCTATAAGGCTGGCATCTGTAGTGACCACCTTCCAAGAAATCGGACTGAAGGATTTCCTTTTTTCCAGATTCTGGGGAACCCACCACCAACGGAGGCTCTTGCGAACGGAAGGGGACAAGGACATTGTAAGTCTAGGGCCTGAACTTTTTTGTTCCAGGCTGACAGTATGGCCCCTTGCAAATTCCTTGAATGGAATTGACCGTAGGGTACTGCTTCGAATGATGCCACCATTTTTCCCAGCAGCCTCATATACAGGCGTATGGACGGCTGTCTTTTTTGTACCCACTAAGTGGATCAAATCTTTCAAAGACAACACCTTTCCTTGAGGCAAGAATATTTTTCTCTGGCCTGAATCCAACCTTAGCTCCAAGTATTCCAGACTTTTGACTGGTTTTTAGGGCTGACTTGTCTCGGTTGATAATCCAACCGTGAGATTCCAGATACTTGATCGTCTTGTGAACGACCACGTCTAGTTTTTTCACTGAGTGGTCTATCAGCAACAAGTCATCCAGATATGCCATTATCATTACACCTTGTGTTCTTAGATTGGCCAATAAAGGGCCAGAATTTTTGTAAACACTCGTGGTGCTGTGGCCAAACCGAAGGGTAAGGCTCTGAACTGAAAATGGCGCCCTTCTACTGCAAAGCGTAGAAATTTTTGGTGGACTGGAAAGATGGGAATGTGCAAATAAGCATCTTTGATGTCGATCGTGGCTAACCAATCCTCCCCTTGTAGGGCAGTGGCCACCGATCGGATCGACTCCATCGGAAAGTCCTGATATACAGGAATTTGTATAGCCCTTTTAGAATTAATATGGGCCTCCCGACCGCGTTTGCTTCGGGACTGTAAAGAGGTTTGAGTAAAACTCGAACCCTCATTCTTCCAGGGGAACCTCCATAATTACTCCTTGGAGCAATAGTTGTTCTAGTGCCAACAGGAGGGACTCTCTCTTCCGGGGATCCCTTGGCACGTTTGACCTCAAAAATGGGAAGGAGGAGAGTCTTTTAACTCCAAACTGTATCCCAAACCTACTGCGGAGAGCACCTATCTGTCTTGATCGTGTCCCGCCAGGTCTCTTGCGAACAACTGGAGTCCTCCCCCCACCCGACTGAGTGGGGGCTTCAATGAATTTAACTTTGGGGGAGGTTTTGTACCTCCCCTGACCCAGGGTTTCTCATTACCCTGCTACTGTCCCTGTTTTTTACCCCCGGGATTTGACCGAGGAGGCCGTCGGAACTGTTACACAGCCGATGCCCCAGGGACTGGAGAAGCAGGCCTCTTAAAGAGGGACCTCTAACTCTGCTTTTAACCGGTAAGAGCGTATTTTTACCGCTGGAAATTTTCTGGATATATTTGTCCAGGTTTTCCCTGAATAAGCGTTCACCATGAAATGGGACGCTAACCAGCCATTCTTTACAGGGAGCTTCAGCAGACCAGTTTTTGAGCCATAGGAGCCTACGCATATGTACTATAGACAGCGTAAGGCGGGAGGCCTGATGGACTGAATCCTCTATGGCGTCAACCGCAAAGCCTAAGGCTCTAGGTAGATCAGCTAGGGCAAAGCCTGCTGATCTGTCAAGTCCCTCAAGACCTGTTTCAACTGATCCTTCACTGCTTAGCAGACCCCAATAGCTGCTACTGCTGGTTGTATCACCAAGCAGATTTTCATAAGGACTCCAATCTTTTATCTATTGGGTTCTTGAACATTTGGACATTATCCACTGGACATGTCAGTGATTTATACATACAAGAGATGGCTGCGTCCACTGTAGGGACCTTCCATTTTTTTTTTTATTTTTTTTTTTTGATGAACTTATCCTCCATGGGATAGACCACCGGAAATCTCTTGGGGGAATAAATATTTTCTCAGGACGTTCCCAATCCTGGTAAATGAGCCCTTTCAGTAAAGGGTGAAGTGGAAAAGAACAAACAGTCTGGGGGCTTCTAGCGACCCCAACGAGGATACAGTAGTGGTTGATGGTTCCGCAAGGTGCATTTTTAAATGCTGATCGGACCATGTTAGTCAGAGACTGAACCCATAATCTTTCAGCTTAAGATGCTGAGAAAAGGTTCCCCCACTGTTGATTCCTCTATAACAGAATCAACCTCATCCTGATCCCCTTCAGGCAGGTCGATCCCTGTATGGGACTGTTGCTCTGCTAACAGGCACTCTGAAGGAGGAGACGGAGATCGGGCGTGCTTTCCCTGACAGGGAGGCAGCGATAAATGTTGACAATCTCTCTCTAATCCTCCCAGAGCTGAGGAAAAAACCTCCTCTGTTACATACACAGGAGCAGGTGAACTGAGGACAGCCACAGTACCAAGTACCCTGCGGGGTCTCTACGGTCACTTACCTCTGAACTTCAGGGGAGACTGGTGCAGCAGGAGTATGCCCAAGATCCTCCGAGCCCGATGAGACCCCCTTCGCTTCCTGGAAGATTCAGTTCCGGAGCTTCTGGACGGCATATTCCTAAGCCTAAAGCTGAGGTATTCCAGCCGTAATACACCACTTTTACTGAGAATAGTCTAGCACAATTGCTGCTATATCACAGTTGGTGTCTACTAATGTGCCTTTCTAGGGGATGCCTGTATCAACCGCTTGCTGTATGCCTTTAAATGTTGCCAGCTCTGTCTCTGTACTTCATAGCCAGCTCACTACAATATTGTGGTTTTTTTAAACTGCTGGGACGCCCGCACATGCGCAGAAGCGCTGCGGCGCGCACAGAGCGTCATCCCCCAGGCTCCGCCCCCTTTCCCGGCTCACCTCTATATATAGAGGCGCGTGCACGCGCACGCGCGCACGTGCGCCTTCGGCGCTAATTTCAAATATGGTAACAAGGGACAGGAGCCAGGGCCCCTCTTTGCCGCAGGCCGGGGGATGGACGAGCACTGCAACATGGCAGAGGAAGCAGTTTCCTATAAGAGAACTCACCATCTGCCTGGACTTTGCTCTGCTGAGAAGAAGCTAGTCCACATGACAAGAAAACATTCCACAGCGGCCTCTAGTGGACAAACACAGGTACCGCAGTCTAATATATTAAATATATATAAAAAAAAATTTTTTTTTTTTTTCTTGACCACCATTAAAAATTATTACATTTTTTTAGTAGTTACAGGCATGCACAGAATTTTGCGGGAATACCATTAGGTAACAGACAGAAAGACAAATTAGGCTTGGGGGTCCCCCAATAGAACCAAGTTCCTGGGGGCCCCCACTTACCTGTTCCCCGCCGCAGGACTTTGTTTGGTCCACAAAAGCCCAAACTTCACCTATCACGGCAGGCATTGTAATCAAACCTTCAGGGACCGGGTTCCCAAGGATTCCACTCCCCTGGACCTGTATAGCACCCTGCACAGAAAACATCTTGGTCGTGGGTATGACCAGAGCTCTGGATCCCAGGGTCCAGCTCTCCTAAGAGAAGCATTACAGGCAAAACCTTGCTCTTCTCTGCAAGGCCCGGGTACCGACCGTTTAGCTATGAAGCTTTTTTGGTCGGATCCGGAATAGCTTACTGAGGCCCAAAAGAACCTGTACGCAAGCTCAGTGAAAAACACATGTTTCTTCTTGGCCAACACCTTAGACACTGGCAAAAAACTGAGGTGCTCCCAGATGGGAGGGGCTTATATAGGGGAGGGTACTTCCGGTTTTGGAAGTTGCCAGTGCCAGCACCTGACGGTATCTATATAACCCATTAGTAATGACTATGTCGCTCTGTGTCCCGTGATGTACGAGAAAGAAATAGCTGCAGGCTGTGTTTTCCTGCATAATGCAGAGGACAAGATTATTTTACCGAGGTGTATTGCAGCACACATACTGTAAGCTTTTATGGTGCGATATGGTGCCAACCACAATGAGTGGCACTGCAGCAATGCCTGCAGCTATCCTGGGCTATGTTCAAGAGATTTAACCTCACAGCAATAAAAAGCTGACAGAGGCTCTACCCCTTTCTCCACACTACTAAAGAAAAGCATGCTCATTTTCTCTCTGTGTTTCAGTTTAAGAGTGTAAATCCCTCTAATGGAATTTTTTTTTGATTAGAAATGCACTTTAACCCCATATATTCTTCTCCCCCTCTATCAACAAGTGTGTTTTAATTGTCTTATGTCCATGAACATTCCCCATCTTTTTAGCCTGTGATGTCATCACAGGGGCTGAAAGAATTCTGCTGAAGCCAGGAGGGGGGAAATATAAGGCATCCTATGTTATTTCCTAGTGGCTAAAGCTAGATTTCTCATCAGTCTTGTGTGTACAGGCTGCTTAACATCTGTAGGCAACTTCTTGGGCAAGTGGATGTGGCCGATGTATCAGTGTCTTTTCTGAGAAACAACCTGGCAGCCTAACTGTAAAAAATGACTGACTCCCTTTTCTTATTTCTTTACACTGCTGTTACTGTTGTGCAGCAGTGTCAGCCAGGCCAGATTATCCACAATGTGACTTATGCTGGCCATACACAATACGAAAAATCGGCCAAAATTCGGTCATTTGGACAGTTCGTTCGTTTTTCGGCCAGTTAATGGGCACAAACTCGGTAATTGTTGGGATGTTTTTGAGCCAAAAAAGTTTGAAAATTTTCTGCCGAACGAACGATAAATTGAAAGGTTAATGTGTTTACCGTCCAAACTGTTTGCACTAGGTACAGTTGAACCTCAGATTACGAGCATAATCCGTTCCAGGAGTATGCTCGTAATCCAAAGTACTCGCATATCAAGTCGATTTTTCCCATTGAAGTCAATGGAAATTAAAATTTGTTCGGCATTGACTTCAATTGGATGCAATACCGAATGCGGCCTGAGGTGGGGGGGGGGGCACCGGAGAGCCTCGGAAATGGCCAAAAAGGCCCGAGGACACTTCGGCTGACCTCGGCAAACATCGGAAAGATACGGAAACTGAGTATTTCCGTGTATTTCCAAGCGTGGAAATATTTCCAAGCATTTCCAAGACACGGAAACTGAGTATTTCCGTGTATTTCCAAACATTGCCGAACGGCGGGGATCGTCGCTGTTCGGCTCTGCTCGGCGCCCATACCTCAGGCCAAATGTGGTACTGCAGGCCTATTTAGGCTCTGCTTGGCTCCTGCGCCCCCGTACCTCAGGCCAAATGCGATACTGCAGGCCTATTTAGCTTGAATTATGCTCGTCTTGCGAGTCAACACTCGCAAACCGAGTCAGAATTAAAAAAAAAAAATTGCTCGCAAATCAAATTACTCTTAAACCGAGGTTCCACTGTATATGTAAAAAAAGGATTAATTTATGTCCACTGAACGATTTATCGGTCATTACATGATGGCACTATCATTTGCTCTCACAGCCGAATGTTCGTTTTTCAAAAATGGGTTTGGCCGATATTTCGGATAGTGTATGGCCAGCATTAGGCAGATGCCTACGGCCCAGTGGGTGCCTGGAGTCTGCAAACATAGAAAAACCAGCTGATATCATCAGGAGCTTTTCTACGTTAATCAGAATTAATATGGACAGCTATATGACCTCCCAATCATGCCCAGCACTCAGCTGGCTCCTCTGTTAGCCCCTGAACATTGGCAGTAGTATTCGGGATAGAGAGCAGGAGGTGAAAGATCAGGCGCTGCTGGGCTAGTTGACACACGACAAAGCCTGCCTAGTCCAGATAGTGACATCACATGTCAGAGCTAACAATAAAAAGGTAAGAGGGTACCAAAACTCTGACCACCAGTGTACAGGGCCGCTAAAACTATTGACAAGCCATAAAAGGAGGACTAAGCTGATGACTAAAAAAAGAGAACTACATTGCCTACCAACTAAAAGAGGGGCCATACACTTGCTACAAGCTAAGGGGGGGGGGGGGGGGCACTACACTGACCACCAACTAAAGGGAGGCACTATGCTGCCCACTAATTAAAAGTGCAAGAAGCTTAGGTGTTACTCTAACTACTAAAAGCAAGGGAACTACACAGTATACCTAAAAGCAAGGCACTACACTGATGACCAAAACAAAAAACACCACACTGGCCACCAACTTAAAATAGGAGGACTCCATTCACCATGAGTTTAAAGGGGGGCCTCAAACCATTAACAATGAACTTAAACTTGGGCACGTCACTGACCACCAGGGGTACACTACACCGACTACCAATATAACAGGGTGCACTATATCAATGTTCCTCAGCTCCAGTTCTCAAGTACCTCCAACAGGTCATGTTTTCAGGATTTCCCTCAGATGAAACGGCTGTGGTAATTACCAAGGCAGTGAAACTGATCAAATCACTTGTGCAAAATAATAGAAAGCCTAAAAACATGACCTGTTGGGGGTTATTGAGGACTGGAGTTGAGAAACATTGCATTACACTGACCACCAGTGTAACCAGTCTGATACTACTGTCACGGTTGTCGTCACTACCCTATCTTTTAATTAGTGTATGTTTGTTCTCCTTTACTGTACTTGTCCATTTGTTGTCCAAATATTTTCACGCTTGTTTGTTGACTGCATATTGTCACGATTCCCCATTTGCTGCCTGCAGATTTGCACAATTGCTAATTTGTTGACTATGTATTACAATTATTTCTTGTTTGTTGGCTCAGCATTGTAACTGCCTGTATATTGTACAGTATAGAATTGCCCATTTATTGTCAAGATTTCCACTGTTTGTCTATGTCTCAAGTCACTGCTGTTTAGAAGATATAAGGGAGCATACAGAAGATGGAAGAGATTAATAGTGGGGGTTTAACACCCACACGCCAAACATATGAGCCACTAGGCAGGCAATGTTTCTGCGCTGAGAGCGCACACGCTACATGCTCCCACCACAGAGACCGAGCTATGAAAGACATACGACCTACCTCAATGTATCCACTGCTATATGCACTCAAATGTAGAGGCTTTCAGACTACAGTTAGGAGCTACACTATACAGAGAAGACTTGATAAGACAGAGTGGCCTTCCCATATATTTACAAATGCTTAGCAACTACATCCCCTGCTCTTAATGCATAAGTGTTAGCATAATTAAAAAAGTGGGGGGGAAAAAAGGGGGAGTTGGTAAGTGATGGCATTCCTTTATTCATAATCAGTATCTCTCTTGAAACACATCATGCAGGTGAACGCAGCATGTTACTGCTACAATTATCTCTCTTTGTGAATAAAAAAAGACATAAGGAAAAAATGCAGCAAAGTGGAACTCACACATTCGCTAAATCGTGTATAAAGTGCTCTTAACCAAGCATTTGCAAGGGACTTTAAATGTACCTCATTATTACAAATTAGCCTGCCTTTTTTTATGCCCCTTGTTACCATAAAAGTACAATTGTAATATTAATGTGATACAAACATAAGCATCTGTATAAAAAAAAAAACTTTAAATTGTTTCGAATAAACAGAACAGTTACCGTATATACTCGAGTATAAGCCGAGTTTTTCAGCACATTGTGTCCATCTTCAACTTGATCCTGGCAAAACTTGGCACACATGTAGCCCCACTCTTCCTCTACAAGTGTGCAAAGTTTGTTGTCCGGCGGACCCACGGCCGGGGAGCACCGATTTTTCAAACCCGGCACCCCTTCCATAGACTCCCATGTTAAACGGTAATTTCTCTGGTGAATTTGGGGACCCAGTACCGGCCGGCCCAAGGTCCCCTGGACCCCAAACTTGGCACACATGTAGCCCCACTCTTTATATATAAGTGTGCAATATTTGTTGTCCAGGAGACCTATGGCCGGGGAGCACCGATTTTTGAAACCGGGCACCCCTTCCATAGACTCCCATGTTAAACGTCAGTCTAGTCACACAGCGCCGGAGATCAGGTAGGGAGATTGGGCACAGTGAGGCATGGGCACAGTGAGGCATGCAGATAGACACCCTAGGCTTATACTCGAGCCAATAAGTTTTCCTATTTTTTTGTGGTAAAATTAGGTGCCTCGCGAGTATATACGGTACTTGGAAGGATGCCGAGTGTATCTTTGTGTCTGTTCCCCACTGCAGTAGTTGTTATTAATTTGGAACCACTAAGTAGGATAGGAGTTGCCTATCTACAAAAAGTGGAACGTTACTAGGGTTGCAACTAACGATTATTTTCATAATCGATTAGTTGGCCGATTATTGTTTCGATTAATCGGTTAATTACCTTTAAAAAAGTGTAATGTATAATTTAGTTACCGTATATACTCGAGTATAAGCCGAGATTTTCAGCCCTTTTTTTGGGGCTGAAAGTCCCCCCCTCGGCTTATACTCGAGTCATAGAAATTTTTACATTGTAAATATTACCTGTAAAGAAGTTGCGGCTGCGGCGTCCATCGTTCAAATTCCGCGGTCTCTTCCTGTTCCTTACTTGATAGGCGAGTCTCAGCAGACACTCTCCCGCCTATCACGAACGTTCTCTCATCCTCAGTTTTCCAGCAGACGTCTGATTGGCGGAACACCCAACACAGTGTCTGCTGGGAAAACTAAGGATGAGAGAATGATCGTGATAGGCGGAGAGTGTCTGCTGAGACTCGCCTATCAAGTAAGGAACAGGAAGAGACCGCAGAATTTTGAACGATGGACGCCGCGGAATTCGAACGATGGACGCCGCAGCCGCAACTTCTTTACAGGTAATATTTACAATGTAAAAATTTCTATTTACAGGGAACAGCGAGCTAGGGAACAGTGGGGCATCGGCTTATACTCGAGTCAGTAAGGTTACCCAGTTTTTTTGGGCAACATTAGGTACCTCGGCTTATACTCGAGTCGGCTTATACTCGAGTATATACGGTAATATGTAAAGCTTAAAAAAATGTATTCTTAAATATCTCTATGCAGTGGTAAATATAAATAGCCAACTATATGGTTAGGGAGCAAAATCTCTAATCCACTCTGAGAATAACTGACATATTATATATACTATTAGAGGGTGAATCTGGTAAATATCATCAGATATTAGGGTTATCCCGATACCACTTTTTTAAGACCGAGTACAAGTACCGATACTTTTTTTCAAGTACTCGCCGATACCGATTACCGATACTTTTTTTTAATGTCATGTGTCAGTATTTTTTTTTTTTTACAATTTTTTTTTTTTTTTTTTTTTTTTACAGTGCTTTATTTTTATTTATTTTTTTAGGGGGGGGGGGGAGTGGATTGTGTCAGTGTGTTTTTTTTATTTTTAGTATTTTTTACAATTCATTTTTTTTCCCTTTTTTTTATTTTCTTTTTACCGCTGTTGGGGGGCTTTGGTGAGATTTCAGGGGTCTTAACAGACCCCTGACATCTCCCCTATGAGACAGAGAAAGGGACTGAGGACACAGATTCCCCAGTCCCTTTCTCTGCAGCCTCAGCTAAAATGAATGGACAGGAGGCTCCTCTCCATTCATAAACTGAAGCATCGTAAACACAGGTTACGATGTTTCAGTTATATGAATGAACAGAGTCAGTGATCACTGACTCTGTTCATTCGAAAAGGAAGGAGCCGGCTTTAGCGGCTCCTACCTCCGCTCTCCATCCTGAGATACCGAGGACAGAGGGGGTGGAGGAGGACATGGTGGGGGGACTCGGAGTGCAGAGGGGGAGAGCAGCAGGAGGGGGACACGGAGCGCCGACAGCAGCAGCACGGAGGGGGATACAAGGACACCCGGAGGAGAGCAGCACCGAGGGGAGCACGGAGGGGGAGAGCAGCACAGAGGGGGACAACGAACCGGAGAGGGAGAGCAGCGCCGAGGGGGACACAGAGCACGGAGGGGGAGAACAGCACACAGGGGGACACAGAGCGTGGAGGAGTATAGCAGCACGGAGAAAGATACAGTGACAGTCAGCGGTGATCAGTGCGTGTTGGGGGGGAGTTACAAGCACCGATCACCGCTGTATAAATTTCACTAAAGCAGCTAAAAAGGGGGGGGGGGGTCCGGGGAGAAGCTGTCAGGCTTTATTGAAATGTATACAGGCAGATCAGTGCTTGTAATTCCCCCCGCCGCACCGATCATCCCTGACTGCCCAGGTATCGGGTGAAGCATCGGAGCATTTCCCCCGAGTACAAGTACTTGGGGAAATGCTCGGTATCGGTGCCGATACCGATACTAGTATCGGTATCGGGACAACCCTATCAGATATTATTAGAAATAATAGAAAACTTCTTGGTCAAAGGAATTTTCAGACAGTGTATGTGGTTTTTGTTCAGAAATTACATTCATTTTAAAACTGAATATTAAAAGCAAGTGAAAATTTCAAACATTCATTCAGCGAATGTACAAAGATTTTTTGTATTAATATACTCGTCTGGAAATTGTGACCAGCATAAGGCTCAGTACACACCTAGGCTTCACATGACGTCACAGTCACATGGTCCCATGACGTCACAGTCACATGCTCCGGGGCATGTGCCCCGGAGCATGTGACTGTGACGTCATGGGACCATGTGACTGACGTCATGTGAAGCCTATATTAATCTCTGCGGACCGAAGATTTATCATTACTGCGAGAGAAAGCGCCGAGTCAACATCGAGGAGGAGAAGAGGGAAGAAGACGCCGACTGCGACGACGGGAAGACCGGCTCCTCCACTAGCAAAAGAGCTACCAAGAAGTTAGTGGAGGGGCCGGCAGAAGGACAACGGAGAGCCGGACGAGACGACGGAGAAGACCGGGCCTCCACTAGCAAAAGAGCTAAAAAGAAGTTAGCGGAGGCCCGGCGGAAGAAAGAACCGGATAGCGGGAGAAGAACCGGAGAAGAAGAAGGCGACGGAGAAGACCGGACCTCCACTAGCAAAAGAGCTAAAAAGAAGTTAGCGGAGGCCCGGCGGAAGAAAGAACCGGAGAGTGCGGCGACGACACCGGAGACCCCCGAAGTCGGAAGAAGACCTCCGGAGCGGTGCAATAAAATACTTTTAAAAACTGTGTTTTATTTTTATTACCATTTTTTCCCACCAGGTGAATGGGTAGGGGTACGATGTACCCCATACTCATTCACATAGGGTGGGGGGGCCGGGATCCAGGGGCCCCCTTATTGAAGGGGCTCCCGGATTCCAATAAGCCCCCCGCCCGCAGACCCCGACAACCAACGGCCAGGGTTGTCGGGAAGAGGCCCTGTCCTCATCAACATGGGGGCAGGGTGCTCTGGGGTGGGGGGGCCGCAGGTCGCCCCCCTGCCCCAGAGCACCAAACCCCCCATGTTGAGGGCATGTGGCCTGGTACGGTTCAGGAGGGAGGGGGGCCGCTCTCGTCCCCCCTCTTCCCCTGTGGCCTGCCAGGTTGCGTGCTCGGATAAGGGTCTGGTTTGGATCTTGAGGGGGACCCCCACGCCGTTTTTTCGGCGTAGGGTTCCCCTTCAAATCCAGACCAGGCCCAAGGGCCTGGTATGCTCCTGGAGGGGGAACCCACGCCGTTTTTTTCTTTAAAAATTGGCGTGGAGTTCCCGCTCAGGATTCATACCAAACGCAGTGCCTGGTATTGGCGGGAATCCGCGTCGGATCCCCGCCTATCGGCAATGCGTGTCGCTCATCGTGAAAGGAACAGTTTTTCCTTTCCCGATGACGAGACAACTCGGCGCTGGCTCTCGCGACGGAGCTCATAGGGTGTCAATATAGCCGCTAGAAGCGGCGAGATTGACACATTATTGGCGGCACCTACTGTAAGCATGGGAAATCCAACCGCAGGACCGATCAGCTTGTCTGATGATTCATGTGGCGTTGGAATCTTGGCCGTTGAGACTTGACAATCCTCAGATCCAGACCTTGGATGGATATCCCAGATGGATGGAGCAGACCTGGGCTCACAGGGAATCACCCTATTTCCAATTGATGTAGGAATGATTCAACCACCCAAGACCCCAAGAAGGGGTGACTGGATAATGTGGAGTGGCTCCAGATAAAACTCTCTCCGACTCTCATGCAGGAAAAAAAGAGACAGTGCTCCAATGGTGCAGGTCAAAAAAGAAGTATAAGGTTTTAATGAAATAAAACCACAAAAATTTGACATAAAAGTGATCACATAAAATAGAGTAAAAAAGGCAATATGGGGAGTAGTGTACCAAGCCCTACGCGTTTCGTGCAAATAGGACTTCTACTGGGGCTACCCTGTGAGCCCAGGTCTGCTCCATCCATCTGGGATATCCATCCAAGGTCTGGATCTGAGGATTGTCAAGTCTCAACGGCCAAGATTCCAACGCCACATGAATCATCAGACAAGCTGAACGGTCCTGCGGTTGGATTTCCCATGCTTACATGATCTGCTGCCATCGGCAGGCAGATCCACGGGCTCTGGTAAGAGTATTCCACCTATTCCTTATAGTCAGAAGATGTATTTTCCTTGATGACCCATAAGCCTGTGTCCCCTTCCCTTCACTGTGTCTCTACTTATCACTTTGATGGACACTTTGCATATACATTTTTTCACGATTGTATATGTGTTTTTTTTTTTGGACTTTTTAGTCCATATATACACATTATCATTGGTTGGTGTGATATTCATTTATCTTCCATTATATATTTAGAGAGACATGTAGTTTTTCCCTAACCCACCAGCGCTACTTTCTTCACCAATAAATATTTTTGACAAGAAAAAAAGTCCATGACCTTTCCAAATACGCAAGCAGCTGAAAAAAGCATAATGCAGAGCGACATAAATTAAAGCCTGTTAGAGTGAGAGACAGGACAACAGCGCCCCACAGCGTCGATGGCTGTGGGGCGCTGTTGTCCTGTCTCTCACTCTAACAGGCTTTAATTTATGTCGCTCTGCATTGTGAGACATTCTTTTGAACACAGATTCATTATTGGATTTATTGCCTCGATAGGGTTGGTGCTTCTTTGCTGCCAATATACATCAGCTACCTGTAGGCACAATTTGGGTCGGGCTCCTTTGGGGACCTTCGCGGAAGCGTGACGTGCCCTCTGTACGGACTGGCGGATCTATTTAAATCACTCTGTACAAACTTCTTACCCCCGATGAAGCCAATGGATTGGCGAAACATGTAGGGCTAATTATGTGATTTTGCTGATGTATGTACAATATGCTTTGCCTATATATTTCTTTATTTGTATAATTATGTAAAAAAATGCTTTTCTATTGTCTGTGTAAATAATATAATAAAAATACCCTTATTTTTTTACTAAAAGTTTTCCAAATTCTTTGTGGCACCATTATAATCCCATAGTCCCTACTACCTTCTTTCACTTAATTTACCAGGGATGAGGTGCCGTATCTTTCAGAGAACACACCAACCACATACAACTTTTTTCTGCAATACATACATATTATCTATGTATTCACTACACTCATCATATGTATGTATTGCAGATACATCTATAAATTTGTACATATTTCTATGTACAAATTTTATGCACATATGTATCATCAATGATCTGATCCTGAGGAAGCCACAAATTGACTGCGAAAACACGTCAAACTTTGGACTTTGGTATACAGACCATTGCTTAACTTGTATTACAAGCAAAATAGAGCTGTCTGTGAGGTTTTCAATAGTTTTTATGTATATTCCATGAGTTGTATATATTTTTAATGAATTAAAATAAGAGATTTTAAGGTATATAGGTGTTATATTAGAATTTTGAGGTATAACTTACCACTTGCAGTACATTTAAAGTCCCCACGTATGCTTGGTTAAGCGTACTTTATACTTGTGTATATAATTGGTTTAGCCTCAAGAGATGATCTGTAATTGTTCTGACCTTGAGGATGAAAAGGTTGTTTGTCCAGCTATTGCTCTACTGACCTTGTAGATATGATCAAGCATTAATACACTCATGTGGAGATTATTCCGAAATGATATGAACATATTTAAAAACTCTTTGTCAGTGTTATCCAAATATAGCTATTGTGAATGTACATAAAGAGCCAAATACTAATCAGTTAATGTCACCAATGTAGGTTTAATAATGGCAAACACAACTGTTGAGCACTCTCATAAAATAGAAAACTAGTGCTGAAGGTTCTAGAATAGAGCATCTAAAAAAAGGTAAGCTCCCATTTTAAAATATTTTTTGTTAAGTTATGCTATGTGAATGAGAACATGTAAAAATATAACGCAGATGTTCTTTTAACCACTTCAGCCCCGGAAGGATTTACCCCCTTCCTGACCAGAGCACTTTTTGAGATACGGCACTGCATCATTTTAACTGACAATTGCGCGGTTGTGCGACGTTGCACCCAAACAAAATTGACGTCCTTTTTTTCCCACAAACCGATCGTTCTTTTGGTGGTATTTGATCACCTCTGCGGTTTTTATTTTTTGTGCTATAAACAAAAAAAGAGCGACAATTTAAAAAAACAATATTTTTTACTTTTTACTATAATGAATATCCCAATTTAAAAATAAATAAATAATTTTTCCTCAGTTTAGGCTGATATGCATTCTTCTACATATTTTTGGTAAAAAAAATTGTAATAAGCGTATATTGATTGGTTTGCGCAAAAGTTATAGCGTCTACAAAATAGGGGATACATTTATGGCATTTTTATTATATATATATATTTTTTTACTAGTAATAGCGGTGATCTGCGATTTTTATCGTGACTGCGACATTATGGCAGACACATCGGACACTTTTGACACTATTTTGGGACCATTGTCATTTATACAGTGATCAGTGCTATAAAAATGCAGTGATTACTGTGTAAATGACACTGGCAGGGAAGGGGTTAAACACTAGGTGGTGATCAAGGGGATAAGTGTGTCCTAGGGAGTGATTCTAACTGCAGTAGATCCCTGTCATGTCACTAGGCAGAACAGAGAAATGCCTTGTTTATATAGGCATCTCCCCATTCTGCCTCTCGGTGTCACGATCATGGGCCTGCCGGTGAATATCGAGTTTGCGGGCCCTGTCGCAGAGTATGCGTCGGGCACGCGCCAGCTAGACGGCAAATTAAAGGGGACCTACAGGTACTTCAATTTGCCCACCGCTGCCATTGTGCTGACGTATATCAACGTGCAACGGTCGGCAAGTGGTTAATTTGGCTGCAAAAGTAGAAATACACTTAACATCTGTTCAAAGGTTTACATTAACTCGGTTTAATTTAATGTACCATTGGTAAAATCAAAAGTGACACAAAGGTCTCTCTGAGGTGTTACATGTTTTAGCCTTTTTCCCCAGAAAACAAAATTTAAAGCGGATTTCCGACTAAAACAAAACAAAAAAGTCAGCAGCTAAAAATACTGCAGCTACTGACTTAATAATCAGACACTTACCTGTCCCAGGGTCCAGCTATGCGGGGGAACGAAGCCCCCGTCCTCTCCCCCTCCTCTTCACGGCGCTGGCATTGTCACTGTGGGTGCCCGGCTGTTGCTTCACAGCAGGGCGTGCACTGTGACTGGCCGGGCAATCAACTGGGACCTGTGACGTGTAACAGATGATTGCCGAGAGGGAGGGGGAGAGGTGAACTTCCTACCGGCGCCGCAGTGCCCCAGGAGGAAGTGGGAGCTGGAACCCTCTAAAAAGAGGGTTTCCGCTCCCCCCCCCCCAACAAAATGACATGCCAAATGTGGCATGTCAGGGTGTCGCCTTACCTTAAAGCGGAAGTTCTATTTTTGGGTTGAACTCCACTATAAAAGCTGAATTCCAGAAAATCTAAAATTCCTCCTTCACAGTGCGGCTGCCCCCACCTTGCAAGGGTTAAAAGGTTAAAATCTTGTTTAGGTCAACAAAAAAACTTTTATACTTATCCTATACTGCTAGACCAGTCCCATGCAGTCTCTTTTCCCCTCCATTCCAGGGTCCTTCATCATCAAGCACAATGCAGTATCCATAACCCTGCACTGGAAATGAGGGACGGTCCATTGCCGGAGCGCAAGAGCTCCAGCTGCTGGTGTGGGGGGGGGGGGGGGGGGTACGCTTCCAGACAATGCAGCCAAATATGGGAGGGTTTCACCAGAACAGTCAGTGCTGCTAATCCAGAACTGGGCAGGACTAGGTGTGACCAGACACCTACTAACAAGCTACAGTGACAATGCTTAAAGCTGTGACCCCAGCAACATCTTATTCTAGAGGAGTGCAAGCAGCCACCACTTACCTGAGGGACAATGCTGCTGTGAAAACAGTAGTAGTGTGGCAGCATTGTGCTGCCCCCATCACAGGATGCTGCATAACGCAAACCCCACTGGCAATATCAACAGATATTTATTAGACTTTGCAGGAGGATTAGGGGAAAACAAGTGCAGAAGCTTATGCAATAAAGTGTGCTACAGCACTTTTTTTTTTTTTTTAAGGAAACCAAGTCCCAGACAGAGGTTTTTGTTCAGCCGTCTTGCCTAAACAAAGTAGAACTCCAGGCTAATCTTAAAGGGGTTGTAAATTAAATTTTTTTTTCTTTTTTTTAAATAACAAACATGTTATACTTACCTCCACTGTGCAGCTCGTTTTGCACAGAGTGGCCGCGAACCTGGTCTTCTGGGGTCCCTCGGCGGCTGTCTCGGCTCCCTCTGCAAGAACTCACCACCTATATGCGAGCTCGCATGGTGGTGAGCGATTGCGGGCGCGCTCCAGTGATACAGCCGGCGACTGTATCACTTGGTCCCGCCCCCCAGCGCGCCGCATCATTGGATGTGATTGACAGCAGCGCGAGCCTATGGCTGCCCTGCTTTCAATTTATCCAGTGTAGCCAATCAACGGGCAGGCTCAGAAACGAGGATGACGACAGGGGCAAGCGCGGGACTTTCGAGGGCTCAGGTAAGTAAAACGGGGGCTCGGGAGGGGGGGGGGGCGGTATAGTCGGATGTTTTTTCACCTTGATGCATTAAGGTGAAAAAACGTTTACCTTTACAGCCCCTTTAACTAGTCTTAAAAATGCTTCCTCCCCTTTCCTAACACCTATGCTGACTAACCTGTGTAATGCCCCGTACACACGATCCGAATATCGTACGACAGATCGTACGACTTTTTTCGCTTAATAGTTGCAAGTAAAATTAAATAGGTTATTAAAGTCATGAAAATTCTCGTACAACAGAAAAAAAAATCGTAAGTGATGTCATGTGTTGTAATGTATTTGTATTGTATTTTTGGACGACAACTGTACTGACTAAACGAAAATCGTACGATTTGTTATCGTACGAGAAAAATTTTCGTGCATGTCCGATAAAATAATATCGGATGAACTGTCATGATCGGCTCTCAAAGCTCTGTACTAACGATCCGATTATCGTACGATTCTTCCTCGGACGACATTTTTCGTACGATATTCGGATCGTGTGTACGGGGCTTAAGAAATACTTACATATTTTCAGCCCGCTCTGGTCACATTACCCATGTGTCAGCTGGCTGTAAATGCCATTAGTCAGCATAGATGTTAGGAGGGGGGAGGGAGCATTTTTAAGACTAGTTACGTTTAGCCAGGAATTTTACTTTATGTTTAGGCAAGATATTAGCACAACAAGCAGGAGAAGCTTTGAGGAGACGCCGCGTCCCTGCCATACCATACGATACGCTCGCACAGATCAACATTTCTGTGAGTGCAATACTGTGTTGTCAATAAATATTTATTTGCAGTATTACGCTATGGTTTCTTTCCATGTCTTCTGGAGTTGAATAGATACCATTTCTGGATACACATCCACCCACTAAGGGGAGACTTTAAACCCCTGCGCCCGAAGAGACCACCGTAACAGTGGTCACACAGTTGCGGTAAGCAGATTATATTATCACTCTTCTGGTGCCTCGTGATTCTGGTGGATGAAGACTTCCCTATCATAGACCTTCCTTCCAACATATATAATATAATTTTTTTACTTCTTTAAAGGACTGATTCGCTTCATTTGTGGCACTTTTTTTTTTTAGAACACCTTTCAGAACTTTTAAATGTTGCGGGATTTTAGTTTAACCCTCAGCTCTTTCACGTTCACAGTTTATAGGTTGATTATCACCTATTGGATTTCACATATATATCCCCTGATGAAGTCACGTGACCGTGACGCCACGCGTAGGGACGGAAAAAGCATAGAGACAGACGGAGGCTAACGAGCTCGCCGCTCGTATGAGAAGTTTTTGCACTTAATGTTAATGTGAGTACCTAGTATATGCGCCAAACGTACCCTGCTGGTTTTTACATACTTCACTATCGAGATATCCCTTGTTTCCTTTTGCTTCTTGCAAACCCTGGTGCCATTTGAGAGATAACCCAGCACTTAGGATCCAGTGACTGACCCAGGACCCCATGTGAGGAACCAACATTTCCATTGCTTTCATATGCGGTTACCTTGCTACCGCAAGGTAAGAGGCCACCCTCACTTCATAGTGTGTGCTGCACAGAACAAGAGATAATTTTATCTCTATACCACCCTGCATGAAAAACAGGACACTCATTTTTGAAGAGAGCACTTCTGTTGCTACTAGCACCACCAGCGGATGCATTTTTGAATTCATTGAACTGTTGCTGCTTTAGTTCACATTGGACACTTATGTTTTTTAGCACATTGTGCACCTTGTTTCAGACACTTGCACAGGAAATGTGTGATTAACGGCTGTTGCACATTGCAGCCGTTCATGTATTTAATTTCTATTTTGCACTTTATTGTCACTTTATTGATATATTGACAGTCTGCACATTGCACTTTGGCAGTTCACATTGCGACTTGGTCTTATGTTTTAAGCTTATGTGTATACCCCAAGTTGCATCACTATTTTAAGCTTCATTTTATTCACATATTATTTTATTCCCAATTGGATTTATTTTCTACCAGTATTTTATTCATATTAGCATTTATGCACTTTTGGATTTAATATTATATTATACTTTTTTACCGAGCATAGAGGTACCCCTCACGCAGTATATATTTTAAACAGCGCAACACCACATTTTTACCTCTATTTATTACCTATGGGTTCGGCTTGACCATTTCGGTGACTGCAGCAGTTCATTTATTTTATTCATTTATTTTTACCTACCAATTTCCTCCTCTCTGGTAGCGCAGGAATAACCCCCCTTTTTCTCAACATATTGTCCTGTGATTCACATTTAAGCTTTATATTCTTTCAATTGATTTTTTGTATACACTCATATGTTTTTTCACATTGTTTTTATCACTACTTATATAGCGCTGTACTAAATTTTTACTATTTACTTATGTGAATTTAGGTATCCACTTTCTAGTACTGGCAGCTTTTTTTACACTATCATTGTGTATCTTTATTTTATTACTTTACGTGTTTATCTAGCGCAGTGTTTTCTTTTATTTTAAGGTTTTTAAATTATGTTTAGGCAAGATGCCTGAACAAAAACCTCTGTCTGGGACTTGGTTCCTAGGCTCGTGTGCCTGTGGTCATGTGCCTGATCCCGTTTCCGATTCATGTTGATTGCCAGACTTGGTTCTGTACCCTATAGGGGAATCAAGTTATCACAATCCCTTTTTGTCCATAACTCATTGCATGTGTTCCCTCAAATTGGTGATTCTGAATAAGTATATTATAAGTGGCAAGAAGATAGGTACTGTTGCTGCTCATCTTGTAGATTCAAATCTTGGGAATGCCTTTCCTGGTATTGAGAAGTTTTTTTAAATGTTGCACAGACATTTGCCATGTAGTGGGTTCATGTATATACTTGTCTTTGATGATTCCTGCCCGCTGCCTGCCAATGACCTCTGCCCGTTTTTGACAATCCCAGTTTGGCCACCAAGCAGCTTGCTATGAGGGCACTCAAAAGGGAGGATGAGCTAAAAGCATCAGCAGGGGACCCCAGTAGAGGGCGTTCGGGGCTGCTCTATGCAAAACCATTGCACACAGCAGATAAGTATGACAATTTTTTTAAATAAAAAAAATAAGATAAATACAAAATCACTTTAAAGCGGAGCTCCACCCTAAAGTGGAACGTCCGCTCATCGGTTTCCTCCCCCCCTCCGGTGCCACAATTGGCACCTTTCAGGGGGGGAGGGGGGTACAGACAGGTATTTGCACCCGCCTGTGGGTAGTACGTCACTTCCCGTACCCCCCCCCCCGTTGTGTTCTGGGAAAGACGCGGCTCCCAGAACACAGCTCGTCTTCTGCTGCCGACGTCGCTGGACGACAGGTAAGTTTCCATTTATTAAAAGTCAGCAGCTGTAGTATTTGTAGCTGCTGGCTTTTAATAATTTTTTATTTTTACGGCGGAGCTCCGCTTTAATACAATTCATGTAATGCAAGAAAAACTGCACCTTAAAGTGGGATTCCACCCCCAATTATTTTTTTTTAAGTCAGCAGCTACAAACACTGTAGCTGCTGACTTTTAATAAGGACACTTACCTGTCCTAGGCGACCGCAATGTCGCCCCCCGAGGGCGACCCCTCGATCCTGGCAGGTCCTGGCGCCGCCATCCTCACTAAGGGAAACAGACAGTGAAGCCTTGCTTCACTGCCCATTTTCTACTGCGCATGCGCGAGTCTCGCGTCCCTTTGTGAATGGGCGGCTGCTTTCTGGGATACACACAGTTCCCAGAAGGCAGCGCGCTCCATTCCCCAGAAGACACCGTGAGGAGGACGAGGAAGAAGACCTGCCGCGGTTTGCGAAGAGGCAGATTAGGAAGATCCGCATAGCAACTGCCTTTTCTGGTGAGTAAAAATAAAAAAAATTCTATTTTTTTTGCAGGATTTTGGTATTTTTTTTTTTTTTGGGTGGAACTCCACTTTAATGTGCACACAGTATTGTCCAGGACAGGACCTTTCATTTGGGAAGACAAAGGATAGTCTGCCCTTTGCTCTAGTTGGAAGTGTAAACAACTCTCCACAGCTAAAAAAAACAAGGTAAGCCCACAATATAAACGTGAAAGTTAAAAAGTGGCAGACATTCCAACAAACATAGACAGAGATAAAAGTTTAATTTGGAGCAGAGGTTAAACTCTATTTAATTCTAGTGTTATGCCACAGGACTTTGAAGCAGTTACAATTGAGCAATCAAAATAATTACCTTCAATATATAAACTGACTGACATGAAAAACATGATTAGGATATGAACACCCATAAACGTGTTAGAAAAGAATTCTAGAAAAGTAACACCTTGCACATTATTGTTTTTTCTATAGGTGGCTTTTAAACCTATAAAAGATGGTTGCCCTGTTATATCAGTCAAAGTTAAATTGTGAAGAGAGTGAAGACCAGAATCTTCAAAATCCAAAAATGCAAGTCTCCTTAAAATCAAGATGCATAGCCCCATAACATTCTGCACAGTTCTTGCAAAAGCGGTTTAGTAATTATATGGTTATTAAAACAAATTGAAGAGGGGCTAGTGCCAGATATATTTTTTAAATGATCAAGTATGAATAATCTCTCCATCTCTCTAGAATCCAGCACCACCTTGATTGAGGCATCATTCAGGGTTAGGATTGTGTTGGAAACCTTGCGCTATGAAAAAGGTGCTAAATTGAATTAAATTTAAAGCGGCTCCCCTGAAAGTGAAAAGTGCCAACTTAGATGATGAAGTGATTAGGATTAGGGGGTAGGGGGCGCTAATGAAATACTAACCAAATTATTAGATAATGTACATTAGTGATAAATCAGGATATGTTAAAGTGCATTGTACTAATAATATAGACGAAAAAATAATAATTCACAATATTGGTGATAAATTCATATATCAAACAATCAATTAATTCAAAGTCCATCAATACTTTTTTGAGTGCTGTGAATCTTATCCATACACCATCACCAAGGCAAATCGTGTGACTATCACCCGATGGATTGTGAGTAAATTGCCTACTCACCAAATGGACATGACCTCCTTAATCAGAAAGAAGGTCATAACAGGCTGTGTGTATATATATACCGTATATACTCGAGTATAAGCCGAGTTTTTCAGCACATTTTTTTGTGCTAAAAATGCCCCCCTCGGCTTATACTCGAGTCACCTTTTTTCGCCTGATCTACCGGACTTTGGGGACCCAGTACTGGCCGGTCATAGGTCCCCTGGACCCCAAACGTAGCCCCACTCTTCCTCTACAAGTGTGCAAAGTTTGTTGTCTGGGGGATCTTCGGCCTGGGAGCACCGATTTTTCAAAGCCGGGCACCCCTTCCATAGACTCCCATGTTAAACTGTCATTTCTCTGGTAAATTTGGGGGCCCGGTACCGGCCGGTCCTAAGGCCCATGGACCCAGAACTTGGCACACATGTAGCCCCACTCCTCCTCTACAAGTGTGCAAAGTTTGTTGTCTGGGAGACCTACGGCCGGGGAGCACAGATTTCTCAAACCCGGGCCCCCCTTCCATAGACTCCCATGTTAAACGTCAGTCTAGTCATGGGCACAGTGAGGCATGGGCACAGTGTGGCATGCATATGGACACAGTGAGGCATGCAGATGGACACCCTAGGCTTATACTCGAGTCAATAAGTTTGCCCAGTTTTTTGTGATAAAATTAGGTGCCTCGGCTTATACTCGAGTATATACGGTATACATATATATATATATATATATTGTGAGGGGGTTAACTCGGTAGCGGGTGTGTGTGACCCCCTGGTTGGGCTCCCCACACAAAAACAGGGCCAGCAGACGGAGGTTGTGGTTTTCAAAATCAAAAGGTGCGGTTTATTTCTCTATGTACAGTGACAAAAACACAGCAAAGCCAAAAAGAAACATAAACAAAATAAATCCTGGTCAGTTTGACCTCTGACTAAACATGCAGGTTTCCTAAACTAACAACTGGGATCAGCCTGGTGCTGTCCTAGTCCCTAAGTCCCTGGTTTAGTAAAAGTCCAAACAAATAGCCACACAGGCTTTGCCTCACCGCACAGGGGTTCACTCTCCCTAGACAGTCCACACAGGTCTGGGTCCAGGCATGAGCTAACATCTAATGAAGCTGGGAGTTTTTATAGAGGCCTTAAACGAACTGACAGGCTTCAGCTGGTCTCATCAACTCCCTGCCTGCACGACGCCCAGCCCTCTCCCTAGAGGTATGAGTCATCCATGAGCCCACTAGCCTCAGCTGGGCTTCATCAACTCCCTCCCTAGTTGTATAAGTCAGCATAAAGCCTGAATCTGGGAGAAATATATCTACCCCCCTGGATGCAACCAGGTGACTTTACCTTCCTGCTGTCACAATATATATATATATATATATATATATATATATATACATATACACACACACACACACATATACACACACACACATATATATATAACCATGGCGTAATACAGTTTATTAAAAACAATGGTTATAAAAACAATGACAGAAATGGCTGCTCACATTTAAGTGTCTTATCCTGGCACTGGAGATAACAGCAAAAAGACCACCAAGTGATGAGATCCGCAGCCTCGGCTTGGTAACCTATGATGGAGAGGAGGATCTTAAGGGCCAGTTCACACCAGACGCAGTTCCGTGCGCATTTTTTCAGCACTAAAAATGCATTTACAGTGTTTTCCATGTATTCCAATGGCTCTTGTTGGCTCTAGTTCACACCATGCAGTCAGTTTCCGGTGCGGAAACTGACTGCATGGTGTGAACTAGAGCCAACTTGTGCCATTGGAATACTTGGAAAATACTGTGCATATATTTTGTGCAGAAAAAAAGCACACAGAACTGAACGGAACTGCGTCTGGTGTGAACTGGCCCTAAAGGTTTCCAGCTACAGCTTCATTGGCAGACCAGCAAGCCCACAGATATACAGTTGTGCTCTTAAGTTTACATACCCTGGCAGAATTTATGATTTCTTGGCCATTTTTCAGAGAATATGAATGAGAACACAAAAACCTCTTTCACTCACGGTTAGTTTTTGGCTGAAGCCATTTATTATCAATAAACTGTGTTTACCCTTTTTAAATCATAATCACAAATCACAACAGAAACTACCCAGATGACCCTGATCAAAAGTTTACATACCCTGGTGATTTTGGCCTGATAACACGCACACAAGTTGACACAAAGGGGTTTGAATGGCTATTAAAAAGGTAACCATCCTTACTTGTGAACTAGTGTGTGTGTGTGTGTGTGTGTATATAAAAGGTCAATGAGTTTCTGGACTCCTGAGAGACCCTTGCATCTTTCATCCAGTGCTGCACTGACGTTTCTGGATTCTGAGTCATGGGGAAGGCAAAAGAATTGTCAAAGGATCTGCGGGAAAAGGTAGTTGAACTGAATAAAACAGGAAAGGGATATAAAAAGATATCCAAGGAATTCAGAATGGCAATCAGCAGGGTTCAAACTCTAATCAAGAAGTGGAAAATGAGGGGTTCTGTTGAAACCAAACCACGGTCAGGTAGACCAAGAAAAATTTCAGTCACAACTGCCAGGAAAATTGTTTGGGATGCAAAGAAAAACCCACAAATAACTTCAGGTGAAATACAAAATTCTCTGAAAACATGTGGTGTGGCTTTTTCAAGATGCACAATAAGGAGGCACTTGGAGAAGGATGGGCTGCATGGTCGAGTCGCCAGAAGAAAGCCATTACTATGCAAATGCCAAAGTATCCCGCTTACAATATGCCAAACAGCACAGAGACAAGCCTCAAACCTTCTGGCACAAGGTCATTTGGAGTGATGAAACCAAGATTGAGCTTTTTGGCCACAACCATAAACACTACATTTGAAGAGGAGTCAACAAGGCCTATGATGAAAGGTACACCATTCCTACTTTGAAACACGGTGGTGGATCGCTGTTTTGGAGATGTGTGAGCTACAAAAGGCACAGGAAATTTGGTGAAAATTGTTGGCAAGATGAATGCAGTATGTTATCAAATAATACTGGAGGAACATTTGCATTCATCAGCCAGGAAGCTGCGCATGGGACGTGCGTGGACATTCCAACATGACAATGATCCAAAACACAAAGGCCAAGTCGACCAGTCATTGGCTACAGAAGAATAAAGTGAAGGTTCTGGAGTTGCCATCTCAGTCTCCTGACCTCAATATCATTGAGCCACTCTGGAGAGATCTCAAACGTGAAGTTCATGCAAGACAGCCCAAGAATTTACAAGAACTGGAGGCTTTTTGCCAAGAGGAATGGGCAGCTTTACCATCTGAGAAGATAAAAAGAGCCTCATCCACAAATACCACAAAAGACTTCAAGCTGTCATTGATGTTAAAGGGGGCAATACACAGTATTAAGAACTGGGGTATGTAAACTTTTAATCAGGGCCATTTGGGTAGTTTCTGTTGCGATTGTGATTTAAAAAGAGTAAACACAGTTGATTGATAATAAATGGCTTCAGCTGAACACTAACCATGGGTGAAAAAAGTTTGTGTGTTATTTGTTGTAGTCTCTGAAAAATGGCCAAGAAATCAAATTCTGCCAGGGTATGTAAACTTATGAGCACAACTGTATACAACACACAGCCTGTTATGACCTTCTTTTTAATTAAAGAGGTCATGTCCATTTGGTGAGTAGGCAATTTACTCATCTATCCATCGGGTGATATTCACAAGATTTGCCTTGGTGGCGGATAAGATTTACAGCACTCAAAAAATTATTGATGGACTTTGGAATTAATTTATTATTTGATATATGAATTTATCACCAATATTGTGAATTATTATTTTTTATTCTATATTATTAGCATATATGCATATCCTGATTTATCACTAATGTACATTATCTAATCATTCAGGGTTAGCATCTGATTGCCAAAATAAGATGCTGGCACAAAATTATGAAGCAATTAAGTCTTTATGTTTTTGGCCAGGGTATGCATATTATCTCACAATGACTCGCCCCCTGCTGTCTTTCTCTGATATTTTAAGAATGTTAAAATGTACAGTCTAAGTCAGGGGTCTCCAAACTTTCTGAACAAAGGACCTAAAAAGGGTAAACAAAGGGCCCCATACAGCCCCCAGGCGAAGGTTTGGAGACCACTGGTCTAAGTGATAACAGACTGAGGAAATGGTCCTTTTTGCTTTCAGTAGAAATCAAATGGCATTCTGCAAAAATTGTTTTTTAGGCAGATCTTTGTAGACTGTATCTAGGTACAGTTCCTTGACAGGAGCTCAAGGATTATGTTTTTTTACCTCTTCCCACCCAAATCTGTAAATAAATGTCCCCTGGCAAGATACCCCAACATTGGGGATAGGTTTATAAACCTCCTTCTCCTGAACAGCCAACATCCAACACTTTCTGTGGTTGCTCGCTCTAAAACCAGGCTTTCGTGTCCCCACTGACAGATGTTTTCAATCATGTGATTGACATGTCAGCTCTGATATGCAAGCTGGAGGCTTCACTGATGAAATTCTGCATGCAGATGAACACTGCATTTTTTAGGTTTGAGTGGCCTCTGCAATGCCATCAGTTTTATACTGCAATTGGCCAACATTGAAGTAAAGGAGAAAAAATATAAATAAATAAACAAACATTAAAAGGTAGTTTTTTTTATTTTTTATTACAAACGAGACTATGGGGGGATTTACTAAAACTGGAAAGTGCAAAATCTTTTGCAGCTGTGCATGGTAGCCAGCTTCTGACTTCAAGTTGTTCAATTAATCTTTGACAAAAAACCTGGAAGCGGATTCATTTGTATGCAGAACTGCACCAGATTTTTCTGCAATAAAATATCTTTTACTGCCTGCTAGCAATTTTCTTCTAATTGTAAAATGAACCATGCAAGCACAGGTACAAAATCCAGAAGAATGCCAGGAGATGTCAGTGATGGAGCAACAAGGGGAGCATGGGTGAAGCATTGCTTAACGAGGACACCTTGGGGAGGTAAATGTGCCATATACAGGTCCTTCTCAAAAAATTAGCATATTGTAATAAAGTTCATTATTTTCTGTAATGTACTGATAAACATTAGACTTTCATATATTTTAGATTCATTACACACAACTGAAGTAGTTCAAGCCTTTTCTTGTTTTAATATTGATGATTTTGGCATACAGCTCATGACAACCCAAAATTCCTATCTCAAAAAATTAGCATATTTCATCCGACCAATAAAAGAAAAGTGTTTTTAATACAAAAAAAGTCAACCTTCAAATAATTATGTTCAGTTATGCACTCAATACTTGGTCGGGAATCCTTTTGCAGAAATGACTGCTTCAATGCGGCGTGGCATGGAGGCAACCAGCCTGTGGCACTGCTGAGGTGTTATGGAGGCCCAGGATGCTTCGATAGCGGCCTTAAGCTCATCCAGAGTGTTGGGTCTTGCGTCTCTCAACTTTCTCTTCCCAATATCCCACAGATTCTCTATGGGGTTCAGGTCAGGAGAGTTGGCAGGCCAATTGAGCACAGTAATACCATGGTCAGTAAACCATTTACCAGTGGTTTTGGCACTGTGAGCAGGTGCCAGGTCGTGCTGAAAAATGAAATCTTCATCTCCATAAAGCTTTTCAGCAGATGGAAGCATGAAGTGCTCCAAAATCTCCTGATAGCTAGCTGCATTGACCCTGCCCTTGATAAAACACAGTGGACCAACACCAGCAGCTGACATGGCACCCCAGACCATCACTGACTGTGGGTACTTGACACTGGACTTCAGGCATTTTGGCATTTCCCTCTCCCCAGTCTTCCTCCAGACTCTGGCACCTTGATTTCCGAATGACATGCAAAATTTGCTTTCATCCGAAAAAAGTACTTTGGACCACTGAGCAACAGTCCAGTGCTGCTTCTCTGTAGCCCAGGTCAGGCGCTTCTGCCGCTGTTTCTGGTTCAAAAGTGGCTTGACCTGGGGAATGCGGCACCTGTAGCCCATTTCCTGCACACGCCTGTTCACGGTGGCTCTGGATGTTTCTACTCCAGACTCAGTCCACTGCTTCCGCAGGTCCTCCAAGGTCTGGAATCGGTCCTTCTCCACAATCTTCTTCAGGGTCCGGTCACCTCTTCTCGTTGTGCAGCATTTTCTGCCACACTTTTTCCTTCCCACAGACTTCCCACTGAGGTGCCTTGATACAGCACTCTGGGAACAGCCTATTCGTTCAGAAATTTCTTTCTGTGTCTTACCCTCTTGCTTGAGGGTGTCAATGATGGCCTTCTGGACAGCAGTCAGGTCGGCAGTCTTACCCATGATTGCGGTTTTGAGTAATGAACCAGGCTGGGAGTTTTTAAAAGCCTCAGGAATCTTTTGCAGGTGTTTAGAGTTAATTAGTTGATTCAGATGATTAGGTTAATAGCTCGTTTAGAGAACCTTTTCATGATATGCTAATTTTTTGAGATAGGAATTTTGGGTTGTCATGAGCTGTATGTCAAAATCATCAATATTAAAACAAGAAAAGGCTTGAACTACTTCAGTTGTGTGTAATGAATCTAAAATATATGAAAGTCTAATGTTTATCAGTACATTACAGAAAATAATGAACTTTATCACAATATGCTAATTTTTTGAGAAGGACCTGTATACAAATATACTTTGCATATCTCCTCTATTGTAAGCTCTAGCGAGCAGGACCCTTTGATTCCTCTTGTACCAAATTGTAATGTAATTTTAACGTCTGCCTTCTTTTTGTTAAGCGCTGCACAAACTGTTGGCGCTATATAAATCCTGTATAATAATAATAAAATATCTGCACATCGTGGCAACAGTCCTGAGGCACCTTGATGTATTTATCGCCCCTTTAAAAAGAAAATAATTCAAAATGTATTTTTTTTTATGTTTTTGCTAATTTGTTTTGTTAAAACAGTGCACCAAATAGAAACCATAGGGCCTTAGTATAGAAAAAAATATTTATAAAAATGTATCAGTTATTAAGTTCGATTAAAATTGACATTTACATTTGTCTTGGGAATCTAAAAGCTTTAACCACTTGCCGCCCGCCCACCGTCAAATGATGGGGGGGGTCGGTGTGGCTCTCGTTCTGGGTGGACATCATGTGATGGCACCCAGAACGGCCGCTCTCGCGCCCAGCACGATGTTCGTAGCTGCACCGTGTTGCTAGGACACGGCGCGACCCCAATCTCTGTAAAGAGCCACGGAAGCGGCTCTTTGACCATGTAATCAGCTGTGTCCAATCACAGCTGGTCACATGTAAACAGGGAAGGTGCCGGTAATCGGGGCTCCTCACCTCACACTGACAGAGTGTGAGGAGAGCCGATCAGCGGCATCTCCTCACAAAGGACATCTAGGCATGTTATCAGGGCACTGATAATCAGTTTCCCTGATTACAATAAAGCACCCACAGTGCCAGAAGTGCCCACCAGTGCCAGCAGTGAGTGCCCATTAGTGATGCCAGTCAGTGCTGGCCATCACAGCTGCCCATCAATACCCATCACTGCTGCCCATTAATGCCACCCATCAATGCCGCCTATCTGTGCCCACCAGTGCCACCCAGTGCCCTTAAGTGCAGCATATTCATGCCCCCTAATCAGTGCAGCCTATCAGTGCCGCCTATCAGTGCCCATAAGTGAAGGAGAAAAATTACTTATTTACAAAATTTACCGACAAAAACGTATTTTTCCCCCAAATATTTTAGTTTTTTTAGGAAAGGATAAAAAAAAAAAAAAAAAAACACAGAAGTGATTAAATACCACCAAAAGAAAGCTCTATTTGTGTGAAGAAAATGATAAAAAAAAAAAATTCACATGGTTACAGTGTAGCATGACCGCTAGTGATGCAACGGATCGTCATTGATCCGTGATCCGCACGGATCAATGACTTCGGATTGGCACACAAGTGATCTGCAGCGCGCCGCGGGATGGCAGAGCGGTAAAACACACATTGAAACGGTCTCCGCTCTGCTCGCACACAGCCCCGCCTCCTCCTAACCCTGCGTTGTGATAGACCGAATGTGGGTCCAATGCTGGGATGTGTTCTGTCTATCACAGCGCGGGGTTAGGAGGCGGCGGGGGCTGTGTGCTAGCAGAGCGGAGACAGTTTCAACATATGGGCGGTGAGTTGCTTTCTAGCAGAAAATGCGTGCTGCCGTCCGTCCTCCCCTCCCCCCCCCACATACCTCTTTTGGCTGGCTCTGTCTTCGGAACTCCGTCCTCCCCCCCCCTCCTCCCCCCGGCCGCCGAGTCTGTCTCCTGTCCCTGCCGCCTATGTACACAGTGAGAGGGGTGAGCTGTGCTCTTCCCATCTCAGCTGTGACAGGAGTTCTAGCACAGTGCTAGTACTCCTGTTTTGGAGGTGACAGGGTCAATAAAGAGAACCTGTCTCCTCCAATTGCTATCACACAGGGAATTGTTTTCTCCTGTGTGATAGCAATAAAGTTAAGTGATGAAAAAATTAATTAATTAATTAATAAAATAAAAAAGTACCGTATTTTTCCCCCTTAAAATCAGGGGAAAATCGTGGGTGCGTGTTATACGCCGATCCCCCCGCTGAAACGAGCCAGCGGAACCGAGATACACAAAGCCGAAGTACACTCGGCTTCACTCGGCTCCTCTCGCAGTCCCGCCCATCTCCACTGATTGCGCCGCTGACATACAGAAAGCAGAGTGTACTTCGGCTAGTCTCGGCTCCTCTCGCAGTCCCGCCCCTGACTGTGAGCAGAGCAGAGTCTAGCCGAAGTACACTCGGCTTTCTGTATGTCAGCGGCGCAATCAGTGGAGATGGGCGGGACTGTGAGCAGAGCCGAGTCTAGCCGAAGTACACTCGGCTCCGCTCACTCCACTCCGCTCAAATCTGCGCCACTTTTAAAAATGCAAAGAGACTGGCAAGGCTGCAAAGGCACTGGGCAAGGCTGCAGATGGACACTGGGCAAGGCTGCAATGATGGGCAAGGCTGCATTTAAATGCATGTTTTTTTCCTTAAAATTTCCTCCCTCCCGCCGGCACGTGTTATACGCCGATAAATACGGTAATTAAAAAGTAAAGAATAAGAAAAATAATATTAAAACTAATAAGAAAATTATACAAAAATAAAAAAAGTAAACGACAAGCTACGAATAAAAAAAATTGATAAAGTAAAAATAAAAGAAACAAAAAATATTTGAACTAACCATGCCGCCCCTGCCATCCAATTGCAATTCTCAGTTGATTTGGGGGGGGGTTCGGTTGGTGGGGAGGGGGTGCATTGCGGAACCTGGACTTGGGGCGGCAGGGAGAGCAAATCCAGCCCTGCTGGCCGCCCTCTCACTTCCTCCGCCCTGGCGAGGCTGCAATTTGGGGCACAGTGAGGCTGCAATTTGGGGCACAGTGAGGCTGCAATTTGGGGCACAGTGAGGCTGCAATTTTTTTTGCTGATCCGAAAAATGATCCGATCCGTGACTCTGATCCAAGGAACGATCCGAACCGTGAGTTTTTTGATCCGTTGCACCCCTAATGACCGCGCAATTGTCATTCAAAGTGTAGTGCTGAAAGCTGAAAAATGGCCTGGGCAGGAAGGGGGTGCAAGTGCCCTGTATTCTAGTTAAATATATATATATATTTTTTAACATTAGTCTGTTGCAGACAGCAAAATTGACTGATGGTTATTGCATTTAAACTTGATAAAAAAAGCAGACCTAAGTGGAGTGAGTGAAACATTTTTATTGTTTTTAGGGTAATAGGGTAATTCAAGGTGATTCGAGTGACAGAAAACCAAATATGCAGTTTCCATCTGTTCTCTGCCTGAACACACCTCACTTCAGTCGTCATCATTTTCACTCACTAAATCATACTGCTTGTTCCGTAAATTTAAAATGAAAAATTAATAAATTGATCAGGATGTATGCCAAGACACAAAAAAATAAAAATAAAGACATTGACATACAAAGCAAAAAAAATAGGATTTTTTACCCACCGTAAAATCCTTTTCTCTGAGTTCATGGACCGACACAGCTTCCTATTGACATAGTGGGTATTATCCGTTATTTAGGAGTGACTAGGCAGAAAAACTTGTAAACAGTGTTGCATCACACCTTCTACAGTACCGCCCAGGGGGCGGACCCTCTGGGTATATCCCCTCTCTCTGCATCTCGCAGATCAGTTCGTCAAAAAGCAGTACAAACAAAAAGGAGGGGTGGGTGCTGTGTCGGTCCATGAACTCAGAGAAAATGATTTTATGGAGAGTAAAAAATCCTATTTACTCTTTCGTTCATGGACCGACACAGCTTCCTATTGACATAGTGGGACGTCCCAAAGCAGTGTAAAAAACAAACGAGGGGTGGTAACAGCATAAAAGTAAACTTCACCCCAAATACAAAACAGCACTCCTCCAACGGAGGTTGCAAAACAACCTTGTAGAATTTAGTAAAAGTGTGAGCGGACGACAAAGTCGCCGCTTTACATAATTGGGAAACAGACGCTTGATGTCGGAAAGCCCAAGAGGCACCTATTGCCCTGGTTGAATGCGCCATGACAGGAAAGGGGGGCGCTTGACCCCTTAAGGCGTAAGCCTGGATTACTATCTGTCGGATCCACCTCGAGATGGTGGCTGACGAGACTGCTAGGCCCTTCTTGGGACCAGCCGCCGAAACAGAGTGACTTCCGGAACAAAGCAGTAGCAGATAGGTATACTCTCAAAGCTCGGACCACGTCCAAGGAATGCAACAAGGTTGGAAGTACAATCTCTTCATTGAGATAAAAAGCCAAAACGACTTTCGGAAGAAAAGAGGGCTGCGGACGCAGCACCACCTTATCCTTGTGGAAGATCAGATAGGGAGCCTTGCATAACAAGGCTGCCAGCTCAGAAACTCGTCTGAAGTGTCAACAAGGGAATCTCCCTAATATTCTCAAACGGTGACTTCTGAAGCACCGAGAGGACCAGGTTCAAGTCCCACGGAGGTAGCGGGGGACAGACCGGAGGAGCCACATGTCAAACCCCCTGCACAAATGTACTCACAGGAGGGTGAGCCGCCAGGGGTCGCTGAAAAAAAGACAGCCAGGGCAGAAATCTGTCCCTTAACCGTACTTGGGGAAAGCCTTTGGTCCACCCCACGTTATAGAAACAGTAGGATTCTGGAGACCAAATAAGTACGCGGATGCCACATAATTTCCTCACACATGGAAATGTAGGCCTTCCAAGTGTGATGATAAACCCTCCTAGAGGACGGCTTCCGAGCACTTCTCATAGTAGAGATTACTGAATCTGACAGGCCCCGGTCTCTCAGTACCTGGCTCTCAATAGTCATGGCGTTAAAAGCCAGTGACTGTAAAGCAGGATGGAGTATGGGACCTTGCGATCGCAAGTCCTTCCGTAGTGGTAGGCGCCAGGGGACGTCTGCTATTAGACGTACTAGATCGGCGTACCAAGGACACTGAGGCCAATCTCGAGTGATCAGAATCATTGGAATTCCCTCTGCCTCAGGAAGGAACCTCATGGGAGGGAAAGCATAGATTAGGCGATACTGACCCCACAATGTTACCAACACGTCCGTTGCGTCGGCCCATGGGTCCTTTGACCGGGCCACAAACCTCAATACCTTCCGATTGAGTCGGGACGCCAGAAGATCTACGTCTGGCGTGACCCATCTTTGGCAGAGGAGCTGGAACACATCCAGGTGTAAGGACAATTCTCCCTGGTCCAGCATTTGGCGACTCAGGTAGTCCGCCTGCCAGTTCTCCACACCCGGAATGTACACGGCCGACAGTGCCGGTACACTCTTTTCTGCCCACCTCAGGATGCGAGCTACCTCCGATGCTGCAGCTGAGCTTCTTGTTCCTCCTTGATGATTGACATATGCCACTGCCGTGGCGTTGTCTGACTGGATCCTGACTGGACGCCCTTGCAGCCTCTGAGACCATCTGAAGAGGCACAGCCTGATCGCCTGGCGTTCCAGGACATTGATCGGCAGGCGGGATTTCTCCGGGGGCCAGCGACCCTGCATCGACTGAACACCCCAGACTCCCCCTCCCAACCTGTAAGGCTGGCGTCCGTCGTGATCACTACCCAATGAACAGGAAGGAATGACTTCCCGACCAGCAGAGCCGGTGATGTCAGCCACCATACCAGGGATCTCCTGACTAGGTGGCTTACCCGGATTCGATAATCCAGAGATGATGGGCATCTGTTCCATCTGGACAGAAGCTCCTTCTGTAACACCTGAGTGTCATATTGAGCATATGGGACCGCCTTGAAGGAGGCTACCATGAGGCCCAAAACTCGCATGCAAAAACGGAGTGACGGCCAACTCTTGGATGTCAGCTGCCGCACTGCAGCCCGAAGGGTCTGCAACTTTTCCACAGGGAGGAATACTCTTGCCTCTGAGGAATCCAAAATCAACCCTAGATACACTAGGCGTTGAGTCGGCACCAAAACTGACTTTTGCGTGTTTAGTACCCAACCACAGTCTCGGAGAGTCTGACAGGTTATGGACACGCTTACCTCTAATTCTGAGCTTGAAGAGGCCTTCAGAAGAAGGTTGTCCAAGTAGCCCACGGTAGCGATGCCCCGCTGTCTTAGGAGGGCCAGAATTGGGGCGAGCACCTTGGTGATCGTCCTGGGTGACGAAGCCTGGCCAAACGGGAGGGCCACAAACTGATAGTGGTTGTCCCAGATTGCAAATCGCAGAAACCTTTGGTGTCTGGAGTATATGGGGACATGCAGGTATGCGTCCTTGATGTCCAAGGATACCAGAAAGTCCCCTGGATGGAGAGCAGTGACTACAGATCGAACCGACTCCATCCGGAATCTTTGTACTTTCACAAAGCAATTGAGGGCCCTGAGATCCAGGATAGGACGAACCCCATCCTTCTTTGGCACTATGAACAGATTTGAGTAAAAACCCTGAAATCGTTCCTGCTCTGGAATGGAATGACCACCCCGCGTTCCAGCAGACCCTGGACCGATGGGTCCTCTGTAGCTGGAGGGAACAAATCTGTCTGGTGGACAAGAGAAATTCTATCTTGTAGCCTGAGGAGATCACTTCGCAAACCCACCGGTCGGAGATCAGAGATGTCCACTGAGTCGCAAATTTGCGAAGACGTCCCCCCACCCGAGAGATGGGTGGGAGCAGATCTTCATGCGGACGCAGATTTGTCCGCAGGCTTGTTGGGTTTGCGGGGCCAAGGACGCTTCTGTCCTTGAGCAGGCGCTTTGTCTGTCTGGGGTCTTTTCCCTGTCGCTCTGGGCGGACGAAAAAAACGCTTGCGTGCAGTAAAGGAGGGGCCTTGCCCCTGGCGTGGCCCCTTACCCTTCTTGGTTTGAGGAAACAAAGGGCTCTTGCCTCCTGTGGCATCCTTGATGATGTCATCCAGAGAGGCCCCAAAAAGTCTGTCATCCTTAAAGGGCAGATCCAACAGGGCTTTCTTGGAAGCCTGGTCCGCAGACCAGCCTTTTAGCCAGATCAGGCGGCGTATTGCTACCGCATAAACCCAAAGCTTTAGACAGCAAGGGAATAGTGTCCATGTCTGACTCGCAGACAAACTTAAGGCCATGTATCAACTGGTCGGCTAAAGTTAATTAGGAGGAGCATCTCGCTCCTTTAACCCCTGAAGTAGCAATTTTGCCCATTCAGTAAGTGTCTGATACACTAAGGCCCCGGCCAATGCTGAGCCTACCACTGAGTATAGGTAGCAAGCGAGTGCTTCAGCTTTCTTATCCGCAGGGTCCTTGAAAACAGGAGCCCCTTCCACTGGAATTGTGGTAGCTCTATTAAGTCTGGACACCGGAGGGTCCACTATCGGGGGAGAGGTCCATTTTTTCAGAAAACTCTCCACAAAGGGGTACCGTACCGCAAAATTCTTTGGGGATGTAAACACCCTTAGTGGGTTTTCCCACGTCTTGTACAAGAGCTTATCAAAATAAGACACACAAGGAAACACTTTAGCAGTGTGGGCAGGTTTACGGAACCCAAAGGGGATTGGCGTTTCTGCTGCTTCTGCAGCATTCTCCAATTTTAGCGTATCCCGCACTGCAGTAATAAGGTCAGATACCAAAGCCTTATTGCGTACTGACCTGGACTTGGAGTCATTCTCACTGTCCTATCGGTCACGGTCTGCAGTCTCTGATGCATCAGAATCCGGGCCATGAGCCATATAGCTGGGCCTGGTTCTGCATCAGAATTATCCCCGAAAGATTGCAGGGGACGGGGGCGTTTACTACCCCCTGTGACCCACGTGCTGAGACCCACAGGGCTCCAGGCAAGGTTTTTCCCCCAGAGGACTCACCACCCTTGGAACGGTACCGCTACTGCTGCCGCCGTGTGTTCCGCCTGTGATGCTATCCCACAGCTGTAGTGTCAGTCTGATTCTTATCAGCGTTTTCTGTGTAAATTTGCGCCAGTGAAAGTGCACCCTAGAGGCCGGAGACTACGGCAAAATGGCCACCAAGCGGCTGTATGGAACAATGTGGGCTCTAAGAAAATGGCCGCCGAGCCGAATATAGAGGCAAAAGCGGCCGCGGGCCACAAAAAGATGGCCACCGAGCGGCAGTATCTACATACAGGCGAGAATCATAACAAAAATGGCCGCCGGACAGTCACTAGAGGCCAAAAAAGCATGGAGGGAGAGAGGCACACACACACGTAAGCAAAATGACATTTTTAAATGACAACACAGCGCAGTCCCACTCCAGATGGAGCCCCCCAGGTGACTCCCAGCACCCAGCAATCTTAGCTCAGGGAGGAGGAAAGGCAGGGAGAGAGGAAAGAAAGGGGCCACAACCACTTACTTGATCTCTCCAGGAATGTCCAGCCAAGTCACCCTGCCGAAGCAGGGGAGCTACTTATCTTTTCTGCGTGGATCATGCTGGAAGACATTCCGGACAGATCATCATCCGCGCACAGAGGTGACTGTCGGCCAGGCATGCTGTGATTGAACCCTAGGGAACGAACATATGCATGCCCTGGAGCGCTAGCTCACCGGACAGGCTACTGCGACTCGGCCGTAAGGTCAGCCGAAGCTGAGCGGTCCGAAGCAGGCCCTGGAGCATAGGCTCACCGGCCACCCGTAGTGCGACGGGCATGTCGTGGAAAACACAGCGCGTAGCTAGGGTCGGCACACGCTCAATGCCCGAAACTGGGGGGACTACAAGGATTGAGGATCCAGCCTGTCACCCAGTCGGCAGTTGATCGAAGATCGCAGGAAACAAAAAATAAAAATGTAGAACATTTTTTCCCCGGACCAATAGGTCCGAAGGGAGCCATGTCCTTCTCCTTGCTAGACAGAAAAAACTGATCTGCGAGATGCAGAGAGAGGGGATATACCCAGAGGATCCGCCCCCTGGGCCGTACTGTAGAAGGTGTAATTCAACACTTTTTACAAGTTTTTCTGCCTAGTCACTCCAAAATAACGGATAATACCCACTATGTCAATAGGAAGCTATGTCGGTCCATGAACGAAAGAGTAACTAATATTTCTACTTTTAATAATAATATGCCAGATTACATAGTAGGTAAGGTTGAATAAAGACAATAGTCTATCCAGTTCAACCTGTGTAGGTGTACGTGTCAGTGTCTATAATTATTTCCCATATCCCTGTATATTGTGTTCGTTAAGGTGCACATCCAAGAGTCTTTTAAAAATACCCATACACCTCACTGACACCAATTGTGGAAGAGTGTTCCACAGCCTTATTGCCGCGACAGTGAAAAACCCACTGCGCAGTTTAAGGTTAAACCGCTTCTCCTCCAATCTCATTGTGTGGCTCCGTGTCCTCTTGCACTCCCTGAGACTGAATAATTTTCCTATGCTGGCATCACAATTGAGATATTTGTAAATCGCCATTATGTCCCTTCTCAAGCAGAGCTTCTCTAACGAGAATAAATTTAGTGCTTGTAGTCGTTCCTCGTAATTGAGGTCGTCCAGGCCCCTTATTAATTTTGTTGCCCTTCTTTGGACTCTCTCCAGTGACAAATTCTATAAAAATTTATTCAGTTGCAGCAGTGATCAACTGATGTTTTTAGTTCAAAGAGTCCAAGTTTAGTAATAAATCCAGATCAGCACTGTATGGTTAGCTCTTTTCTGCGACAAACCAAGCTATACAAATAAACTGACCTCAAGCTTTGGCAAAATTGCCAGACAGCCATGCAAGAGAACAAACACTTTGGCTTTAAGCCCAAAAAAAAGCCAGATAATCAGTATGAATTTTGGATCTTTGAATTGCTTGGTGTAATTTTCAGTGTGCCTTGGACCACAAAAGTACATTGTCAGCCTGTAACTCCTGCAGTTGCAGACAGCATTGAGGAAAGTGGGCTATGCTTTCTTATCCTCCTCCATCTAGATACAGAGAAGACAAAAATCAGTGGACAAAGAGGAAGGTAATCTACAGCTGTGCCCCGGTAGGTACAAGTTGAGTGTAAAAGGCACTGCTGTAGCTGTCTGTATGTACTGTTAAAGCCATTAATGTTTTGCCACAGTTGGCAGAGCCACACAAATTTTCTCTGATGCCCGGTATTGCAACCAGCACCAGTGATTTGTTACAACTGCCTGTGTTGATGCCTGCAACCTACCAAAACTGCCTGGGTACAGTGACAATTTAGTGATAGGGTAACACCTGTTGTAGTCTTTGACCAAAGCAGCACTATTTTAATGACTATGCGGCTACAAATTCAACCCCTCCTGCATACGCCAAGATTTTATTCTACCACTGTTCCATGCATTAACTGTCATGTTCTTTAGTAACAGGGGTATATTAAAATCTTTGCGTATGCAGGAGGGGTTGAATTTGTAGCCACATGGTCATTAAAATAATGCTCATGTTCAGAAATTATCAGAATGATGGACTGTGCTTGTTTATTTCATGTGTGTCAACATAGCACTGGCTTGCATAGGTGTCTCCACTCAATTGGGATAATATTGTTATTAGATACTAGCTTGTGTGGCTCCACTGACCATCATCAAATATGTACTGTATATGTGTTACAATATTTGCCACTTTTGAAAAACCTCCAATCCGTATGCTGTAATATTCTTAAACCTGTGGCTTGCTCCCATATTGGGGTCTGTTCATTACACCACAGACATAAAGGAGTAAATTGTAAAGTCGTTTACAGACATCTTTGATAAACATCACATCTTCACTGCTGGTTGTATACAGATTAACTGTGTATAGGCTCTTCATATATACTGTAAAAGATTTACAGGTTTATACACATAATTTAATAGCCTCCATCAGACAACGTTAAAAACACAGTAAATGTTAAACATACAGTGTATATATATGTTAAGTTATTGGTTTCAGCAAACACTGCTTACTTTTATTACTGTTCATCAAAATCTACCAAGTCGGATGTCAGTTAATGTTTAAGAGGAATATTTACAGAACGTCACCAGAAAGTTTTCCTGGTCTATCACTGCATGCTGCCTTATCACAAAAATGTCAGAAATACATATTATTAATGACCTATAAATAGCAAACTAGCAAATTATAAAAATACACACGCAATAAATGTAAAGATAATAAAGAAACTATAACTAACTACAAACTGTTATTTCCTACAAATTATTAGACAAGAATGTTCATGTCCATCAGTGCTTCAGGCTTTAGACAAGTGTACAACAAATTTCTTCACAGGTGTCAGATGAAAAACAAGATCCAATCAACGTACCAAATTATTATTCATTGCTCAACTTATCATGAGTTAAACTTGAAATTCTTACGATATTAAAACAAAAAAAACGAGTAACAAATGCTAGGTCCTATTAATGTAATTTTCAGAAGAAGGCTATTGCAAAAATGTATCATTTAATCAGAAAAGGAATATCATGTTGTAATTTGCAAGCTCACATATGTTGCCATACATTATACTACTGAAAGACACATATTTAGCACAGCAAATCTTAAAAATAAACATGAAAGTTTCGAAATAAAAAGAGAAAAGTAAACCAAACTTATAGAAAGTGTAAAATAATCATTGCTGGTACATACTCTGATCCCTGTGGTGCTTGATCGGTGTTTAAAAGAAAATGTACAGAGGGTATGGCTTTGTACACGTACAGAGAGTATGGCTTTATACACGTGGAGTCAAACAACAAGTTTTACTAGAAGCCAGATAAGTATTTGTACTTTGTGCCTGAGGCAGGCAACACTAGAGCAGAGATCTCTCTCACAAGCATATCTCTTTAATTATACTTGGTGCACACACACACACAGTGTATGCCTGTGATAAGGTAACAAACTAGGACACCAAATATTGTCCATATGCAATGCTTTAACAAAACCTTCTAGTTTATAGATAACCATTAAAGACGACCTTAATTATTCTTCACATTCTAGTATGCGAATACCTGATAAATACTGAAAAAAAAACAAGAAGAAAACAAGGCATTTTTATTGTTTATTTGCCAGATCACAAATAATAAATTAGCAGTGGAAGGCCTCACGCACACTAAGCATTTGCCCAGCTCTTCTGAGCGCCCTTTCTCCTGGCAGGTAAAAAAGCAGTATTAAAAAGCGGAGTTTTCCAAACACATTTAGGTACGTCAGGCATCAGGCATTCATTCACTTAACTGGCCAGATCATTATTTTATTTTGGGCATTGAAATTAATGAACGCTCAAGCGCTAAACGCGTAAGCACACTTACATACACGTTTAGAGGCTTTCTGCATTTTTTTTCAGTTTTTCTCCTGAAACGCTCTTCTCCTGAACACACAAGTGATGGGTCTTTTTTACCCTCTAAATGCCTGTAAACTCCCATGTGTGCAAAGATACACAGGCCAACACTGGAGGTGCATTAAGGCTCTGTTCACACCTAGGCGTTTTTCTGCTCTAAGCCTCAGCTCTAAAAATGCCCAACAAGACAAATCCTATTAATTTCAATGGCCCCTGTTCACATCTGAGCGTTCGGTCACCTAAAGCAAAACGCTCGTCGCTCAAAAAAGTACAGAAGCATCTTTTTATGCAGATTACAGGCATTTTTCATTCTTTTACATTGGTGACCTATACAAAATCGCGGCAAAAATTGCGCGGAAAAAAAAGAAAATGTCAAACATCTTAAAAAATTATATTTTTCACACCCAGTGTGCATTAGGCCCAATTGTCCAGCAAAGCGCATCATGACAAACAGATTTATAAAAATGTAACCACATCAAGGAGATCCCTGGCTCTATTGTCTTCAAATACACCTTTAGTTACTTTCTGTAACATTAAATGTTTTCATGCATTTACAGCTGGGTTCACACTGGAGAGTGCATATTTCGTTGCATTCCTGCACAGTCCAGTTTGACAGCACATTCAGGGTATTAGTTATGAGGAAATGTTGCGAGCACTGAACTTATTCTCTCTGGAGAAGAGACACTTGAGAGGGGATATGATTTAAAATGTACAAACACCATACGGGTGACCCCACAATAGGGATACAACTTTTTCACGGAAGGGAGTATAACAAGACACGTGGCCACTCATTAAAATTAGAAGAAAAGAGGTTTAACCTTAAACTGCGTAGAGGGTTCTTTACGGTAAGAGTAGCAAGGATGTGGAATTCCCTTCCACAGGCGGTGGTCTCAGCGGAGGGCATCGATGGTTTCAAAAAAATATTAGATAAGCATCTAAACGACTACAACATACAGGGATATACAAGGTAATACTGACATATAATCACACACTTAAGTTGGACTTGATGGACTTGTGTCTTTTTTCAACCTCACCTACTATGTAACTACCGCTTTAAGTACTATATGATCCGGGAAGAAATGATGAGGTGACCTCAAGCAATGAAGTTTACTAGAAAAATGTAGTGAGGCAGATCATTAATCTTCTAGTCTTTGGGCAGTACCCAGTGAAAACTCGGAATGCGAGTAACGCGGTTAACGAGCGTTTCGCAATACATTTTATTTTTATTTTTAATTGTGACTCGGTTTGCGAGAGTTGTCTCGCAAAATGAGCAGGATTCAAGCCACAGCTGTGTGCAGTCTCGCATTAGGCCAGAGGTGCGGGGGCACCGGAGCCATTCGGAAATACTCGGAAATACTCCATTCCTGAGCCTTTCCGAGGCTCTCCGGCGTGCCCCCACCTCTGGCCACATGCGGTATTGCATGCCATAGAAGTCAATGCGGAACATATTATTTTTGTTTCCATTGACTTCTATGGGGAAACTCACTTTGATATGCGAGTGCTTTCAATTACAAGCATTCTCCTGGAACGGATTATGCTCGTAATTCAAGGTTCCACTGTATTACTGTGTAAAAAAGAACAAAAAAAAGGCCAAGTTTGCAGCAAGGGTGCTGGTAGTGTGAAAAGCTAAATTAATGATAAAAAAGTATATTTAATGTGTTTTATTTAATAGAAAAATATTCAATGAACATTTATTTTTTATTTTTTTAAGCAGTGACTAGCTAATCTATGCCAAAGAATTTATGACGCAGTCAGGCTAGAGACTTGCCTGATCAAATACAAAACTACAATTCTATGTCACTTCCCACTATTTTACTCAACATTAGTGATAGATGGTCCATGGGCAGATTCAACAAACATACAGAAATCCGCAATTTGAAAACTTTAATGCAATTCCCATTGAAATCAAAGGGAGGCAAATCCTGAAAATCAGTTCTCTCTATTTTCAAGGTAAATGCCTAGTACACACGACCAGTTTTCCCGGCAGGAAAACCGCCATGAGAGCTTTAGGCCGAGAATCCCGGTCGTGTGTATGCTCCATCGCAGTCCCCCCCCCCGACAGGAAAACCGCCGGGAGTCCCGGTGGGAAGAATGAGAACATGTTCTTTTTTTCCCACCGGGATTCCCAGCGGTTTTTAAGCCGGCAGTTTACCTATGGGAAACACTGCGATGAAGCATATATACAGCCGGGTTTCCCGACCAAAGCTCTCATGGCAGTTTTCCTGCCGGGATACCCGGCCATGTGTAGGGGGGGAAAAGCCATCGAGCAGGTTCTCCGTTTTCCCGGCGGACTTTTTACCACCGGGCAAACAGAGCGTGTACTAGGCATAATACGCAAGGGAATTGTCAGCCAAAAGGGCAAAGGGCACGAGGGTTGTACACTTTCAGGGAAGACCAGGAAATGTACCTATGCAAATTAAAAAGATTTTAAAATACCATATCGGGGAGCATTTTTTTTTTTTATTAAACCGAAACAATAAAAATTGCACACTTCTTTACATAGCATGCTTGGGGGATGCCTTAAACCTGTCAGTGAAGTGGCACATCTGTAGCATGTACTGTTGTGGAAAATGTTATTAATGTATGTTGCCAGATGTCCCCCAGTGTCAATTTTGCTGCAATGAGCTCATCTGAGCGTATTTGCACATACAGACGTTGGTGGAAGACCGGCGGAGGGAAAAACCTTCCTGTAGACACAGCGATGTTTGCTCCTTTTAGGGATATTTGTTTTATGCCTCGCCAAGGGACTGGTCACTTCTTGGCATTGGCATTAAATGACTCCGAGCGGACAGATCTGCGTCCACAGGAACTATAGCATAACTATATGACAATTGTGGTCCATTGAGCCATAATTGTCGTATGGTTCCTGTCATTGGAAGCAGTGCATGTCACTGCTAGTCTATTTTGAATTTATACATGTCATGTATTGTATGTATTTAAATAACCCTGTTGGAAGGGATATCCTTATATGGTCATCTGCTGGGTGGAGCCCACACCCTGTGAGCTCACTTCCTATGGAGGAGGTCACATGTTGTGACATCACTTCCGTCTGGGAGTTTAATAAAAGCCTTTGAGGGCGTCGACTTGGCAGTCTTTTGCTGGGAGGCCTTCATGATGAGACCAGTCTGGTGATGCTTCTTGATTTGTATGAATGGGATGAATGGAAGGTGAGTGAATTTTAGCTTATGATGCATTATATCATTGAGACGAAATGTGTTACGATTAGAGACACGATATCTGGCTGTGTGCTCTGCGTACAGCCTAATTTCGCTGACAGAATGGCGGGCCAAAGGTAGGACTCATTATGGCCTCTTTGAGCATCAGATCAGCAGAGGGGGAGTATGGATGCACGATCTGATGTGTGGGGAGGCTGTGCTTTGTAAAAGAACCAATTTTTTTTAAATAATGCGGGCTGTATGAGAGATGTCTGTGGGTGGATGTCTGTGAATCCAATCGTATGTGTATGTGTATGTGTGATTTTGTCATAGATCATTTGTCTGTGTGTCTGTGGTATGAGAGATGCCTGTTGTGTGAGTGTGTAGCTGATGGTTAAAATGTTTGCTGCCATGTGCTTTAGTGGGGGAGGGGAGCCAGCATGGCTATCTACAATGGAGAATGTTTTGTGTTGGAGGGGCTACGCCCTGAGGGATGATAATCTGATGTACTGAGAAAGCATAGAAGCAACATTGTGGTGAAAAGAATGTTGTTGTTTTTAATGTTGCGCATGTAACTAACATTTTTGAATGTGCTGTTTAGTTGGCCAAAGGGTCTTAAAATGTTTGTAAGGTCTCAGGTGTGTGGCTTTGTGGAGATTGCATGAGCCTTGTGGAGTGTGTAGCCGACTCAAGACACAATTTTTTCAGTGGATTTTGATGGTCATTTCGAAAAGTTTTAATGTTGGTAAGTGCTCATGTGACGTCTCAGGTGTGTGGCTTTGTAGAGAAATATTCTAGGGAAGAGATCCTGGTTTTGGCGGGAAAACTGCATTTGGTGACTGTGACAGTGGGGTCACTTTGGACACAGGGTGAATAAAAGAAACCCCCGATATGGTCTGTGATAGCCATATTCAAGGCTGTATATACATTGTATATAGATTGGATGTATACTGTGTGTGGGGGTTATGTAATCATTGCTGTGAGGAATTAAGGTGTTTTGCATTCTATTGTTCATTAAGTCTGTCCTTGTGTGTATTGTAAAGTGCCAGACAGACTGGCTGCCAACCCTTTGTGAGAAGATGTGTATTGTGTGGGATCTTTTGAAGCCTAGCAGACGTCAGGATGAGGTGTTGAGTCTTGGGATGTGTGGGTGGAGCTGGGCCCTTGTTCATGTTAAATCATGTGTATTGAATTGTGTATAAACTTACAATGTTTCTCAATAATAAAGTAATTCCTATTACAGAAGAAGACAGAGTGCGTCCCTTCTAAGGGGATCGGGTCCTATGGGAAAGGGTCGTTTGGCTGTGGATATTGGTAGCGAGTGGATGTGTGTCTAGGAGAGGGAACATCGTAAACTGCGTTTTACTCCTTGATATTGGGGTGCCGTTACAGTGACCATGTTGGCCATGTGGTTTGTCTGCCATCTTGAGGTGCAGTTTCTCCTTAGCCTGAGGGTATCCTATAAGGGGAACGTGCAGCCACCTTTCCTTTGGGTGTGATATCATGTGACTGCTGTGGCATTTGTCGGCTATCTTGCTGGTGGAATTTCGCAGCCTTTGGGGCAGATTTGGGGCAGATTTTGATGTTTGGTGCAAATTGAGTAGTGCGGTCTTTTCTGTGTTGGAATCTGGTGGAGACCATTTTTGTTTTCCTTCGTGTGTGGGAACCCATGTGGTCTTGTGTTTTATATTTGATGTCCCATGTTTGTCAGTTTTTGGCTGGTAGGGAAGTTTGTGCTGATTTTGGCGAAATCAAAAACTGCATTGCATGCGTTAATGGCGCCATTTTGTTGTTGTCCATGTGGCTTGTCGGCCATCTTGAGAGGCAGTTTAAGGATTTTGTGTCGTTTGTCCTTTGGGTCATTCTAGAGAGGAATCTGCTCCAATTCCTTTGTGTGTGTAGTGCAGTCTGTCCTGTTTTAAAAAGGTGATTTAGAGGCGCAGTTCCTAAAGTTTTTATCCGGGAGAACCCACAATTTTGAGGGATTTTTCACTTTATACAGTTTGGCCTGTGGGTCGTCCCAGAGTAGTGAGACACCGGGGTGACATACTGAGAGGCTGTTTTTGTTTAATGTTAAATTTGCTAGTTTGAATGGTTTTTCTAAGCATCGCCTATTGAGTTGAGTAGAGTGGTATCTTGATATAGCGCGGTCTTACCCCGAGGGGTCCTGACGCGCTTGCGGACACATGCACATGCTGGGGCTCATTTATGGATGGGATCTGGTTGACCTACCAGCATGTCTTTGGAGTGTGGGAGGAAGCCGACGCAGACACAGGGAGAACATGCAAACTCCATGCAGATGGTGTTAGGATGGGGATTTCTCTGTTGTCATTTAAAGCGGAGGTTCACCCTAAATCTAAACATTTGCTCATCCCAATTAGTATAACATTTATAACAACATTTGGCAAATAATTATCTTGTTCGTTTTTTTATTTACCTTGATTTTCGTATTAAACAGGGACACTTCCTGGTATCCCTCCCGCGGGAGTGGGCGTTCCTTTACTTTCCCCAGCGCCCCAATGCCTCCTGGGAGTGCAGTGTCATGCTTTCCCAGGAGACAATTCACCACCTCGTCATCAGCTTCATCAGCTTGACAGTCTCAGAGCGCTCGTTCTGAGCTGCAGCTGATGTTAGCATACAGGACAGGAGCCAGAGTATAGGAGACAGGAGCGCTGATATCACTGTGGAATGTGAAAAGAAAACATCTCGCAGCGGCGCGGCACCCCCCATCCCCCCCCCCCCCCCCGCTGCGAGATGTGTTTTCTTTTCACATTCCTCAGTGAAATCAGCGCTCCTGTCTCCTATACTCTGGCTCCTGTCCTGTATGCTAACATCAGCTGCAGCTCAGAACGAGCGCTCTGAGACTGTCAAGCTGATGACCTGTAAAATGTAAAAAGAAAAGCACATCCCGCGGCGGCTCCCCCCACACCCCCCCCCCCTCTCAACAACTTCACAGTATGTGTCCGTTGTGATGGCAACAGTGCAGTGGGAGAAAAGCATTCACGCTTCCCGGAAGTATTTGCTTGTGGGCTTCACAATGCCCACAAGCAAAATGGCAATTTCCAAAAGGATTTTTATAAGTTCTAATTTAGAACTGATTCTGACTGGGGAGACTGGGAAACATCTGATACGTGAGTAAATACATGAGAAAGTAATACTCAACCAATGCAATGTAAAAAAAAAAAAAGATATACCGCGGAACCTCCGCTTTAAGTGAATGTAAGCTATTGCAGGGTTATAGCTGACTTTGCAGTATATGAGCGGCGGTTTTTGTATTGGATTTCGGCTTTAAGTGAAATCCCTACCTTACACTGAATTTTGATAGATTGTAAGACTAACTTTAACTGAGTTTTTGTACAGTGGTGTGTGTTTTTATGTTTAAATATTTGGGAGTTTCCCAGAAGGCAATTCATTGTTTTTGAAGCTTGTACTGTATAGCTATCTTCTGGCAGGAGTTTGTATTTGAGTCTCAACTTGTGGTTTGACTTCCAGGGGATGTTTGGGTCAGGGGGGAGTCCCTCCCATTTGCAAAAGGGGGGTTTGTTCCGTCATTAACTTGACAAGGTTTTTTAAAGTGTTGAAATATGATCTTTAGCCAAGGATTTTTTTTGTGTGTTGATAGACAAGGTGATGGGGCTAGGCTTCCCCCTCCCCCTCCCTGTACAAATGATATGTAAATAAACCAGTAGGGGTTTTAAGTAGCTGAGCATGTAACAGGAAGTTCTTTTCAGCATTTATGTATCAGAAGGAAGTTGGTGGAAGGAGTTTGGGGTTTTCTGAAAGGTTGGGCAATGAGATTTGTGCTTAGAAGGAAAATGGAAAGCATTTTGGCGTTTAAAAGTGTTTTATATTTTGTTCCAGTTTTGTACTGTAATACAGTTTTGGGTAGAGAGCAAACAGGGGGGCATCACCATTATTGTTGTAACATCTAGATGCAGGTAGAAAGAAGCCAAAACATTGTTTTGAATAGTGGAGGATTTCATGGTGCTTTGTAGTTCGTCTGACAAACACGTTTACAGGGCTGCCGATAATCGGTTGAAGAATAAGAAAAGAAGAAAAAATAAATCGGAATACGCCGGTGCCAGTACTGTATAAATGGTCACTAAGCAGTACTGCTCCGAAAATGAGTGCAAGGGTGTACTGGACGCGGGACACTTCATAAGCGATTCGAATCGTCATGGGTAATGTGCCGTCCATGCGTTGGAGGAAAAAAATTAAGCTCCACACCAGTCAGACAGCTGCATCGCACATGAGGTCTGGGTTTGGGGCTCCGGACATGAGAACCCTTAAAGGATGACATATCTTGTCAGAGGGTACAGTAAGGTGTACTCCTTTGGAAGGTACTTTTGCCGGAGGACGAGACCTCAGAATAAAAGGTACCTTGGATGTAATTCAGCTGTGGCTTCAGAAATCTGTAATGATGAGTGTTGATGGAGGTGTAGTACACGCTTTTCTGATTCTCAGAGGAGGAACGGTGGTTAAAATTCTCATGCCCGTTTGTTTGAACTTTGTATGGCTGGTCCATGCAAGGTTCTCGAGCTGCTCTCGTGTTTTTCCCATTGTATTTTTTTCTATTGCTGAAAGAGTGAAGGTAGAATTCTGGCTGTTTTTGTTTTTTAAATTTTTTGTTTTGGAAACTATGAAGTATCTCCCCCACATTTGTATCTGAATGTTTGCATGTAGTAACGCGAATATATTCGAACTTACCGCGGCGATCCTCTGATGCGTCGCGGCTGTTGTATTTTTGTAGGAACGGGAAAAGTAAGGGTTACAGAGGGTTTTCATTTAATCGGTTTTGAAAGAATGTCATTGACAATTTACCAATGTACAGGAATGTCATTTTTGTTTACCGTTCTTTGCAGGTTAAATATGAAGGATAGAGTAATGATTTTGCTTATAAGTATTTTTCAGGTCCAAGGAGTTTGTACATAGAGAGCGGGTGTATATAGACAGCTGTACACATGGATAAATACACGAGTCTAAGGAGGTAAAAGCATCCTGGGCTATTTAATTGTTTCTTTTTTCCTGCACAACTCATTTCTTCCTTCAGTCTGTAATGAGGAAGGAAATGGGGGGAGAAGTGATAAATGTAAGAATGACTGTTTTTTTTTTTCAAACAAATAACGTTAACCTCTGTAATTCTAACCAAGTTTGTGCCAAGATTGTCTTTCTTTGATAGAATTTGAATCGGCAAGCAGCAGTCTGGTGAAGTAGGTTCCCATCCCAGATGCCAAGAACCTTTTGTCAATGGTTCCAGGTATTGTAAGCCACGCACAGGTTATGCAGTGACCACAGTCCCGACGTCTGGGTTATTGTCATATGAGGGTTGTTTGGAGGTCAATCAAAACCAGTCGTACTTTCCTCATTAGCTGTCACTTATATTCTCGTCTGATGGGGTGGGTGCGATCGTTGTGACATGAACTTAAAAATGTCTACCACAGGGTTCACGAGTCCCTCCTGGACCCTGACACAATAACCGGTTTACATTCTTTCCAACCAGGTGACTGGGTCGTTGTAAAGAAGCTTGAGAGATGAGACCACGCCAGCCACTACAAGAAGCGACTCAACCACACCAAAGGACTGAGTAGTATCTTCGTTTATTTATATATTCTTTTTGTTTAGTAAATTTTAGCAAGGGTAACGATGAAAAGCATCCCAAGTTATTATTTAAAGTGTATTTCCTGACTAGCTCAGAAAGCGAACAGGACCGATTGCTAGGTCTGTTCTGAGTCTCCACCGAGTTTTAGTACCCCAGCGATGACAGCGGTACATGCCATTTATGATGTTATAATGGGTATGAGGAGTTTTGACAAACTAGTGAAGACTCCAAACAGACACTTGTCAATGGAATCTAACGATGCATTTTTAGAGGGTAAAATTGGTTATAGTTTTAATAGCTCTGCCTCTTGTCAGTTTGGGTATCTGGGCAGCCCACAAGTGTGTTTGAACTTTAGTTTGGTGCTTATGCGGATCTGCAGCTTATAAGGTAATTCCCCCAAAGCAAGAGGTTCATGCGTGAAGGTGAAGCTGTCCCAGCATCTTATGTCGCGGCCGATCGCGAGGTACTGATGGCGCGAGAGAAATTAAGAATGGCAGGGACAGCTAGAAGGGAATTGTTCACCAACCCCGACCAGGTCTGGGCATGGTGTCCTGCATGCAAAGTGGGGGGGGGGGGGCTTGAGCTTAAGATACGATTGCCAGAGCTGTAGCTAAGTGAAGGTTGGGAGTCCTTTTAAGGGTCTGGGAATCTTTGGAGATCTAATTTTTATTTTACAGCAGATCGTGGTTAAAGGAATTGGGAATATATATACTCATGTTGTTTTTATTTCTATTCTTTCTATGTCGTGATGAGTGCTCCTGTTACCTGACTGGACGCGTGACCAGAGCTTCCTTGATGAGACGCCCCGAAGCCGGACCTACGTACAAGACAGAGGATCACAGACGGATCGGCGATTACTACAGCTCACCATGTCGTGTCCTCCTTATAAGTCATGCTCCTGAAGAACAGAGTCTACATGTTAAGCCGTGTTTTCGTTTTTATGGACTGTAAGGACTGATTTCCAGGTGTAAGAAGGAGATCAAGTTTCATCGATGGAAACGGGGGGTCTATATGACAAAAAGTGAGGACTGTTGTGGAAAATGTTATTAATGTATGTTGTCAGATGTCCCCCAGTGTCGGTTTTGTTGCAATGCGCTCACCTGAGCATATTTGCACATACAGACGTTGGTGGAAGACCGGTGGCGGGAAAAACCTTCCTGTGGACTGTTAGAAAAGTTTTGTTTGTGTCTCTATTTAAAACAGAGCTGACATTGATTTTTAAAATGGCTCCTGAGCACATGCTGTTTTAACTTGCTTCTTTTGTTCTTACTAACCCCATACGTAATAGATAACAGATTGTACAGGAAGCTCTGCTTGGAAATAAACTGTACCAGGTACGGGCAGATCTTCCTTAGCAAATTAGCCAATAATAAGTGTTATTGCGGTTTCAGTGTAAGGATGAGAAGGTGGGGGCTCCCGCCTTCTCTCTCACTCTTGCTATGATTTTCACCTTGTAAGCTTCACACAAAGTGTACCAGTGCATTTTGAATAAATTGTCTTCAAACACCTGAAATTTGATTAATTAATCTAACATTTTGGTCCTTTTTCGAGCGGGAATCAATGGATGAGCTCTTGGGTCGATATCGGAACCGACAGAACCCAGTGAGTATTGGAACTGAAAAGCTCACTGAGAACCCCCACTCACGTTAGTGTTAAACAGGGACTGCTTGGCGCCGGATTTCATCCAAATCCACCATCTGGTTCTGAACCTGAATATATTTAGTCTTTTGGTGTTTGGAAGGCAAGATAATTTATATTTACTTTACTTCTCTTCTCTTCATTTCTCTTCTTTGGTTGATTGTTTGTTCTGTGTGAATTGTGTATGTGAATTGTGGTACCGACATTGGCATTGATCGTATAATAATCTCGGTAATCCAATGTTTCGAAGACAGAGTTATTTGGGGACGTTGCCTAAGGTAAAATAGACATCACCCGCTGTCCGGACAGATAAAAAAAAGATTTGTGGTATACCAAAACGTCAGAGGTTGATTGCCTGACGTTGTCTGAGGTTGAATGTTTGATGGTTTAAGCGCTAGTTAGAGTGATCTAGAAAGACCACAAAGTTAACTTTATTCTGTGTGTGTTTTAGTTTCTTCTTTCTTATGTTTTATTGATGCTCTAATTTCAATGAACAATGGCAGAACTGAGCTGAGGTGTTCTATAAGTTAATGTGAGACCCACAAATGCTGATTTATGAGAAAGTGAGAATTAGACCAGGCAATGCAAGTATTATCTAAATGTTTAAGAAATATTTGAGAAGCAGAAAATTTGCGTTTGTGTATCTAGCTTAAGAAAGGAGTGAGCCTCCCCCCTCCCTTCAGATTTGTGGGAAGACAGTCTCTAAAAATTTTAACGCTTGCTATGATTTTAGTAGTATAACATGTGACCGAATTGATTTAGCATGCCAAAATATTAAAGGAACTATGCAAGTTAAAGTTAAAAAGTAGTAGATGGAAAACATGGAAGTGAATTGCAGTATAAAGAAGGTAAAAACTTTGTTTTAAGATTATTAATGAGGATTGTTGAATAAGAGACAAGGAAAAGCTGGAGGATGTTTTTGACTACTTTAAAGGTGTTCAGTCCATGACAAGAATGGGGTAGTCTACTCCTACTAATGTTATTGTCATGGGTTGTAAGTTGCTGTTGTGTTCATAGTAGTGCTGTTAGAAGGAGATAAGAAATGTATGCATAGCAAACAACCTAAAATCTGTTCAGTATTGTGCTAAATGGGAAACAAAAGTTGTATTTAATGGTAAATTAACTGTAAAAGGGTGTCAGGATTTGGGGGATAAGCTTAAATTGTTATGATCCAGAGATCAAAAAAAAAAAAAAAAGACATGGGTTAGAAATGGCCTCACTGGCTTCGACACGCTAGGATCAGAGCAGACGGGAGAAGAACAAAATAAAAATGCCAAGCCCAAATGCCCCTGGTGGACAAAGAGGAAGATTTCATTTGTTGAACCACAAGACCACCTCCTTAAATTAGCCCCCCTCCCCTCAGGTGCAAGCCACTGCCCAGAGTACCACCCTCCCTGTGACACCCACCCCTGCCTTTGAACAAGACCCCAAACTTACTTCCTCAATCTATTTAGACAGTAGCACAGCCTCGGAGATGAACAGATCGATCCTTGAAACTTTAACGAACGCCATAATCCAATGCACTAGGGGCCCCAGCAGGGTCCAAGAGATTAAATAAACCTCCTATGAGGTATGGTGTAGATGATGGAGAGGGGTACCCCTTGATAGAAGTCCCATACCCCAGGGGAGGACAAGTGGACAGGGGCAAGGGGATCCACTGCCTCCAGATAGCCTAGACTTAAGAAACAGGTTGACTGCCTTACTGAATAGATGCCAGATTAGATGGGTACAATGGACTGATTGGACCTTCCAAACAAACAGTGGACTCAAGGGAGGGTCACATGACATCAGTACTTACACAGTCACATGGCAAGCGCCAGAGGCAGATCACATACTATTCTATAAAACTAGACAGTGTAACTAGAGCACTTCTACCCTGTGTACAGGCAGTGGTAGCTGCAGCCAAAGCCGTTAAGGCCTCAGCATCCATAGTGCTATATCACCTGCTGACACTCAAAGTATCACATGCAGTATCTGTTATTCTTTTGCAACAAAAGATACCACATTTGAGCCCAGCACGACATCTTTCCTGTATGACAATACTCTTGACACAACCTCACTTAACAATACAGAGGTGTACTACATTAAACCCATCCACACTGCTACCACTTCCTACTGATGGTCATAAACATGGCTGTACTGCTGCCATCGCTGAAAAGGTACTGCCACAAAGTGATTTGAAAGATGTACTGTTATCTAACCCTGACATGACACTTTTTGTAGATGGCTCCAGCAAAAAAAAAAAAAGGCTAGGCCATTACCAAAACATTATTCAGCACAAGTAGCAGAGCTTGTAGCACTGACAAGAACATGCATACTATCAAAAGGAAAATCTGTAACCATATACACGGATAGTCAATAATGTTTTTTGCACAACAATGGAAAAACAGGGGGATGGTGACCTCTAGTGGTAAGCCAATTTCACACACAGACCCCACCTCAAAGGAAAATAGCGACACAGGGAAAAAAAAAGAAAACAAAAAATGACAGAACAGGAAATCAGAGATGGATCATACAGTCCTTCCTGGTATGCAGCAGAATGCACCTCCCGGGGAGAAACAATATTGGAAAACAAAAGGTTGCACAATAATAGATAACATTTATACATCACCTGAAAGAAAACCGGTATTGCCAAAATCCCTATTTAGGTATGCAACAGTGTTGACACATGGAGTAACTCATGTGTCAAACAGGGGGATGACTGAGATGTTGAATAAAGTATGTACAGCCCATGGTTTCACCAACTACTCAAAAACTTTTTGTTCTCAATGCCTTATATGTGGCTATGTGCAAGACACAATGCTCAGGGAGGCATAAGACCACGGAATGGGAAGTTCCCTACACCGCAATATCCATTCCAACACATTTGTATGGATTTTATTAAATTGGACAAGTGTGGAAAGGAAAAGATATTGTTTGGTTATCATAGACGCCTTGACCGAATGGGTGGACGTATTCCCGACAGGAAGTGCGGATGCACAGACTGTGGCCAAAACATTACTAAGATATAATTCCTAAATTTGGAATCCCTGAAAAGATCTACAGTGATAAGGGATCCCATTTTGTAAATAAACTCCCACGGCAATAAGGTTTGCAGAGAGGTCTACCTGGACTCACCAGTCCCGTTGCAAAAAGGTTTTATAGGCAGAGGAGGGTCAGTTGGTGGCAGAGCTCTGGTAAGTCTGGCTACAAAGGGAGGTTCTGCACAAGGTGGGGCTTATCTCAAACCGGTGAAGACTCCCTTACCTTACCCCCCCCCCCAGGGCTCTGTAGCTGGTCAGGATCAAAGGTATAGTAATTGTCTTGGGTCTACTGGTAACTCTAGGGGAGACGTCCATACGGGGAGGCAGAAACTGGAAAAAGAAGGAATCTCTAGAATGGGCCAGTACAGGGAAGGCCTTGAACTTAATCTTCATAGAAGGGGTAACTAGCAACATTTTAGTTCCTGACCCTACTGAGATAAATCACATTATTAGGTTTAGTGGAGAGGGTGAGGAGCAAACATTTATGTTTACCTGATGCCAGAGACCAGCTACATGAAGAAAACGATGGTGACGAAGGCAAAGATGGGACTGGTGCCAGTACTTTAGAATTAAGTTCAACTGAGAGTTGTCCAATTTGTCTGAACAATCTTTCCCTGAAGGTTGGCTTTCCAGAAGATTGTTGTCATGTTTTCTGTATATCCTGCATTCTTAAATGGTGTGAAACCTCTTCATTCTGCCCTGTTGACAGCGAACCCTTTCAAGCCGTGTAAAAAATAGATCCGGTTGGTAGATGCACCAAAATCCATGTTGTAGCAAGAACGCAAAAAGAAAACTGCAGCTGCAACCTGTGCCAGTGGTGCTGTACAGAAGAGAAGATATGTTTTGGAACGGATGTTATGAAGCAATACTGCTTGAATTAGGAGAAAAAGAAGTGAAAAGATGTACTACAATCAAGCCTGCCAGCTTTTTCCTAGAGACAGAGGAAAACCCAGAAGAGGAGGATGACCACATCTGCTTAAAACTTATGGAAGAAGAAATGCAGCAAATCTGCCCAGTAAAGGACACTCCTTTTGAAAATTCTGATCTGATCCTGTTTGCAGAGGGTTCACGCCTGTACAAAGATGGAGTCCCAAGAATGGCATATGCGGTGACAACATTGGAGGAAGTGATTGAGACCCAACTACTCCCTTCATCACTTTCAGCGCTGGTTGCCAAAGTGGTAGCACTCATGAGGGCCTGTGAGACCGCAAAGGTTCAAACAGCCAACACCTATACTGGTAGCAAGCATGCTGTCAAAGTAGTCCATGACTATGGACCCATAAGGAAGGACAGAAGTTTCACAATTGCTGCAAGAGAATCAATTTAAAACTGGAAATATGTTTAAGAACTTTTGAACCTGTCACCCTCCCAAAGGAAGTAGCCACACTGAAAGTCAAGGCACATACTGGAGGACAACCCATGGAAGGAAAAGGAAACCAGTTGTCTGATCATACTGCCAGGAAGACTGCTGAAACACCAATGGAAGCAATCATGACTTCTAATCACGGATTTTGCAAGAGGAAAGAGAAGAAGAAGAAGAAGCCTGTAACAGATTGAAGGAAAATAATACTGAAAGTAAAAGAGCGGATTAAGAAATTGCAAGAATCTGCACCTGATTGGTATAAGATTATGTAAAGGAACGGAGTAAAGAAGGATCAAGATGGACTCTTGTGCAAGGAAAATGGAATATATGTGTCCCATCTCAAAAGGAGAAGATGATTATGCCCTTAGCCAATGGACTGAGTCATGTATGCCCTAAGGCAATGGAAAGAAACATAAGCAAGGCTGGATGGTTTATGCGATACTCCAGAAATGAATATCGAGACTTTGTTGAGGGATGCATAATCTGTGCTAAAAATAACTCAGGAAAACAGACCAGAGTAACACAAAGACATTTGGCCAAGTCACTATTCCTTTTCCAAAGACTTCAGATTTATTAAATCCAATTGCTCAAATCAGGCCAATATCAATATGTTTTGTTGTGCATAGAAATGTTTCAAGCTGGATAGAAGCCTGACTGGTGGCTAAAGTAAATGCCAAGACAACAGAAAAGAAGATGCTTTCCGAAGTAATATGCCGCTTGGAGTCCCTGAAATCATAGAGAATGACAGAGGAACACGTTCCACTGAACAGATCATGCAGATTACATGCAAGGATTTGGCAATTGAGCAGGCCTTCCATGCTCCTATCATCCTTAGAGTTCAGGGAAGGTAGAAAGGTATAGTGGAGTCGTTAAAGGCAGGCCAGCTAAATCTATGCAGGAAAAGGGTAGATAGGTTAATAAAGAAACAATGGCCATAACTGTTTCCTCAGGTTCTTTACAGCATCAGGATTACCCCGACTTTATAGGTCAGAGAACATGAGCCCTTATGAGATTTTGTTTGGTGGGTCCACCTAAGACAGGGTTGTATTTTCCACATCAGACGGTTATAATGTATAATAATTTTGTTATGTAATTGTCTAATACAAGCAACTAACTGCGATGCACAAGTTTGTTTTTGATTCAATTCCAGATCAAGTAACTGGGACACATGATTTACAGCCAGATGATGGGGTCCTAGTAAAAACATGTGAAAGTACCTTTAGGACCAAAGTTGAAGGACCCTACCAAGTGTCCCTGACAATTGCTACAGCTGTAAAGTGATGTGGATACATGCTAGCCATTGTAAGAAAAGTACAGCTAAGTTCAAAAGATGAGTAAACTACTGTTATGCCTTTGCTTGATCTTAGCAGCCAAGACTATAGAGGAAAATTACCTGTACAAATTACACATGCTAACAGGCATAGAGAGTCATTTGAGTAATTGCTAGATATGTTCACATAGGCCAGAAAGGCACACACCTAGTACTCATTTTACTTTCATTTTGAGTTAAATTTATACAAGGCTGCCCAAAAACTAGTATGTCAGGAATATCAAAAATGGTAAATTTTCATGGATTCAACAGATATTTTTTTTGTTCTTATAGGAATCATAGTTGTTGGATTACTTGCTAATTTGTTTTTCAGGTGTGCTAAATGTAAAAAAAAAATTACTACAATGGCAATTAGAACTGAGGGAGATGACCACAGGGAAGAGATAGAGTGTTATCAGATAGTCAGACAAGAAGAACTTTGCTCCAATTAGACGTGAAGTAGTACTGTGGACCCTCTGGTATCATACTAGGTAGGGAAGATATGATCCTGGCTAAAAGAGGAGGGGTATGCAAAATGTTTGGTAGCATGTGTTGTACCTTTATCCCTAATAATACAGCTCCTGGAAGGACCGTGACCAGAGCCCTGGAAGGATTGACTGCTCTATCGAATGAATTAATGGAAAATTCAGGTATTAACGATCCATTTACAAACTGGCTTGAAGGATGGTTCGGTAAGTGGACTGGACTTATCACATCATGTTTGATCTCAATTACTGCGGTTTTGATCATTTTGGTCAGTTGCGGATGCTGCTGCATTCCCTGTATTCGAGGACTTTCACAAAGACTAATTGAAACTGCAATCTCAAAAACGATGTATCAAGCCGTTCCTACCTCTGAGGAGACCTGTGTGGACATTGAAGCTCAACTTAATGACAAAGTCCGAAAGTGTATAACATCATCGAAATGTGTTGAGATAAAATAGACACAAGTGGAGGGAATGTTAGAAAAGTTTTGTTTGTGTGTCTATTTAAAACAGAGCCGATATTGATTTTTAAAATGGCTCCTGAGCACATGTTGTTTTAACTTGCTTCTTTTGTTCTTACTAACCCCATACGTAATAGATAACAGATTGTACAGGAAGCTCTGCTTGGGAATAAACTGTACCAGGTACGGGCAGATCTTCCTTAGAAAATTAGCCAATAAGAAGTGTTATTGCGGTTTCAGTGTAAGGATGAGAAGGTGGGGGGCTCCCACCTTCTCTCTCACTCTTGCTATGATTTTCACCTTTTAAGCTTCACACAAAGTGTACCAATGCATTTTGAATAAATTGTCTTCACTTTCAAACACCTGGAATTTGATTAATTAATCTAACAGGACACAGCGATGTTTGCTCCTTTTAGGGATATTTGTTTTATGCCTCGCCAAGGGACTGGCCACTTCTTGGCGTTGGCATTAAATGACTCAGAGTGGACAGATCTGCATCCACAGGAACTATAGCATAACTATACGACAATTGTGGTCCATTGGGCCATAATTGTCGTATGGTTCCTGTCATTGGAAGCAGTGCATGTCACTGCTAGTCTATTTTGAATGTATACAGGTCATGTATTGTATGTAATTAAATAACCCCGTTGGAAGGGATATCCTTATATGGTCATCTGCTGGGTGGAGCCCACACCCTGTGAGCTCACTTCCTATGGAAGAGGTCACATGTTGTGACATCACTTCCAGCTGAGAGTTTAAGAAAAGCCTTTGAGGGCGTTGACTTGGCAGTCTTTTGCTGGGAGGCCTTGATGATGAGACCAGTCTGGTGATGCTTCTTGATTTGTATGATTTGTATGAATGGAAGGTGAGTGAATTTTAGCTTATGATGCATTATATCATTGAGACGAAATGTGTTACGATTAGAGACACGATATCTGGCTTTGTGCTCTGCGTACAGCCTAATTTCACTGACAGTACTAAGAAAAATCGACATTTGCAAAGAAAGAAATACACCTGTACCCACAGCCACAATCAGCCGCACAGGAAAACACACTGGATGAATGCAGGTTCCATTAATCCTAAGGGCATGCAGCATGCACTGAAAATCCGCACTGCATTTGCAGTTCCCATGCGGGCCGAGATTCCAGAAATGGTGCAGGGACCTTTTTCCCGGCATTTCTGGTGGCATTAATTTGAATGGGCTGCCATGTCTGTGCAAAACACAGCTTGCAGAGGCACAAAGATGTGAACCAGGCCTAAAAAAGGCTTAATGTACAACATAAAAAATACACAGTTCCTTTAAAGAGGAAGTAAACCCTCTGGGAAAAAAAAAAAAAAAACACCCTGCAAGACAAAGGCATAATGAGCTAGTATGCATAGCATACTAGCTCATTATGAATTACTTACCTGAGATCGAAGCCCCCGCAGCGGTCCTCGTTCCCTTCCTCCGTCACCGCCATCTCTCCCGGAGTAACTTCCGGGTATTGCGGCTCCGGCACTGTGACTGGCCGGAGCCGCAATGACGTCACTCCCGCGCATGCGCACGGGAGCCGCCAGTCACGGCACGATCGCCGTTAGAAACGATACGATATAACATATATATAATGATATATACAACGATAACGATATAACATGCTTGAGGTAGGTCTTAAATCTGCATTTAAAGTACAATTTTCCAATGCAAAAGTGACATTTAGGAAAAAAAAAAAACACACCATTTAAATTACTATTAAGCCCTGATTCACACTGGTGCGTTTTGACATGCGATTTGACATGTCAAATCGCATGTCAAAACGGCGGCAATTGCACCGTCCTAATCTGGGCGACGCCGCATCTTCGGCGCTGCACCGATTTCAAAAAGTAGTTTCTGTAAAACTTTTTGCGATTTCAGCCTGCGATTTACATTGACATCTGTGCAGAAACCTGCACAGATGTCTCTGGAATCGTGGCCGAAATCGGGACTGACAGGCGAGAGTGAAATTGTGTGAGTTCAGCTGAACTCGCACGGCTTCACTCCCGCAGCCCAGTGTGAACCTGGGCTAAAATTACACTTCCCAGTTGCCTCCTTCTGTTTGTAAACAAAGCAGCCATGTTTCCCCTCAACAAAGCTAATAAGGCGACTGGAGGACCTCAGTTACAAAGACCGACCACAAGCATTAAACGTGTTCTCCCGGAGAAGAGACGCTTAGGAGGGGATATCATAGCGATACACAAATATCTCAATGGTGATTCTAGCATAGGAAGAAAACTCAAGGCAGGTCCCTCAGGAAGACACATGGCCACTCAATGAAGTTGGACAAGAAGCAGTTTAACCTTAAACTGCGTAGGGGGTTCTTTACTGTCAGAGCACTAAGGATGTGGAACTCCCATCCTTAGTTGGTGATGTCTGCGGGGAGTGTTGATCATTTCAGAGGATGCCTCACTCTACATCTTGTTGAGACCAAATGGCCTGGTAAATTTCAGAATTGGGGAGGGGGATGCATGCTCCGTGCCCCCTCCCCCCCTTTTTTGGCCACCCAGGCTGCATGCTCGCATAACAGGATTTTTATAACAGCTTACCTGTAAAATCCTTTTCTTGGAGTACACCACGGGACACAGAGCCAGTCATTACATAATGGGTTAAGGGTCACCAGCGGTGATTGGACAATGGCACAACCAATAGAAGACAGTTCCCCTCCATATAACCCCTCCCATCAGGGGAGTACCTCAGTTTTTGTAGCAAAGCAGTAAGGTTCCCATAAGAAGGGGGGGACCTCTGTGTCCCGTGGTGTACTCCAAGAAAAGGATTTTACAGGTAAGCTGTTATAAAAATCCTGTTTTCTTTATCGTACACCACGGGACACAGAGCCAGTCATTACATAATGGGACGTCCCAGAGCAATGCTCAATATGAAGGGTGGGAAACCCAGATCCAGCAGGCCGCTTGCGGACAAGAAGCCCTATACTGCTGCCTGCAGCACACTTTGCCCGAAGGCGGAATCCTCATGTCCTTTCACATCTATCTGATAGAATTTGGAAAATGTGTGGACTGAAGACCAAGTTGCAGCTTTACAGATCTGAGCCAATGAAGTCTGGTGGTGCACAGCCCATGAAGCACTTATCGCCCTGGTAAAGTGCGCCTTAACAGAAAAAGGAGGAGTCCTGTTCTTTAAACCATAAGCTTGAGCAATTATCTGTCTAATCCACCTGGAAATGGTGGATTTTGATGCCGCTTGGCCCTTCTTGGGACCATCTGGCAAAATAAACAAAACATCTGTTTTACGTATCTGAGTGGTTGCTTGCAGATACACCTTTACCGCTCTCACTAAATCTAGAGTGCAATAACTTTTCCCCCGCCATCCGTGGGTTTGGAAAAAAAGAAGGCAGAACAATGTCTTGATTCAAGTGAAAAGCCGACACCACCTTAGGTAGAAAGGCAGGATGGGGTCGTAGTATAATTTTGTCCTTGTGACAATTTAGATAAGGCTCTTTACAAGAAAAAGCTGCTAGTTCTGATACTCTTCTAGCAGAAGCAATAGCAATCAAAAAGGCCAATTTCCTACTTAATATAATTAAAGGAATATGGCGAATGGGCTCAAAAGTTTGCTTTTGCAACACTAACAATACCAAATTCAAATCCCATGGACACAAGGGAGACCTGACTGGAGGATTTATCCTCAGTACCCCCTGAATGAATGCCCGAACTAGGGAATGAGATGCCAATGGTCTCTGAAAAAATACTGATAGAGCCGATATTTGACCCTTGATAGTACTAAGGGCTAATTTCATATCCAACCCTAACTGGCAAAAGGCAAGAATCCTGCTTATTTCATATTTCTGAGGGTTCCAACTTCTGGATTCACACCAGGAAACATATGCTTTCCAGACTCTATGATAGATGAGTCTCGAGGCTGGCTTTCTAGCATTAATGATCGTAGAAAGAGCTGGACCAGAGACCCCTCTCTTTTTCAAAATGTGGGTCTCAGCAGCCAGACCGTCAAATTTAGCCTTTGTAAGGAAGGGTGGAATACTGGACCCTGTGACAGCAGGTCGTGTCGAAGTGGAAGCTTCCAGGGCCTTCCTATCGCCATCTTTACGATCTCGGCGTACCAAGGCCTCCTGGGCCAATTTGGGGCCACTAGGATTATTGGTATTCCCTCCTCTTTGATCCTGCGAAGTAGTCTTTGCAAAAGAGGGATCGCGGGGAATGCATAGATTAGTGAGAACTGATTCCAGGGAGTTATTAGAGCATCTGTTCCGTAGGCTAGAGGATCTCTCGTCCTGGACACAAAGTTGTCCAACTTTTTGTTGAACCTGGAGGCTAGCAGGTCTACATCTGGGTTTCCCCATCTCAGACATATGGCCTGAAAGACCTCGGGGTGGAGAGACCACTCTCCTGGTAATAGCTGCTGACGACTCAGATAGTCCGCTTGCCAGTTTTCTATACCCGGGATGAAGATTGCCGAAAGGCAAGGTACATGATCCTCTGCCCATGCCAAAATCCGGTTCACCTCCTTTTGAGCAGCCCGACTGCGGGTGCCTCCTTGGTGATTTATGTAAGCTACTGCAGTAGCATTGTCAGATTGAACCCGAACTGGGTGGCCCTGTAACCTGTATGTCCAGGTTTTAAGGGCTAGATATACTGCCCGGATCTCTAGTACATTGATGGGCAGGATCTCTTGGGTCTTGGCCCAGGTTACCTGAGCAGAAGCCTCTTCGAATACTGCACCCCAGCCCGATAGGCTGGCATCCGTAGACACCACCTTTCAGGAGACCGGGAGAAAGCACTTTCCCTTCCGTAAGTTCTTGGTTTCTAGCCACCAATTGAAGCTTTGGCGCACTTGTGAGGATAGGCGTATGGGTATATCCAGAGCTTGACTCTTCCTGTTCCAGGCGGCTAAAATATTGCCTTGAAGCAGTCTCGAATGAAACTGGGCGTAAGGGACAGCCTCGAAGGAGGCTACCATCTTCCCCAATAGCCTCATACAAAGGCGAATAGACGGCCTCTTGTTTGCTTTGACCTTGTGGATCAGGTCTTTCAGAGACTGTATCTTTGGCTCTGGCAGGAATACCCTGTTTCGGGCTGTATCTATGATCATGCCCAGGTACACTATCCTTCTTTGGGCCTGAAGAGAGGATTTTTGTAAGTTTATAATCCATCCTAAATGCTCCAGGTATCTTACTGTAGTGAGCACAGTGTGATCTAATCCCTCCTTTGACCGATCTATCACAAGTAGATCATCTAGATAGGCTGTTACCGCTATGCCCTGTGTCCTTAGATTTGCCAACAGGGGAGCTAGCACCTTTGTGAATACTCTGGGCGCGGTAGCTACACCAAAGGGCAGGGCCACAAATTGAAAGTGGCGATGTTCTACCGCAAACCTTAGGAACCTTTGGTGAGCGGGGTGGATGGGTATATGTAAATATGCGTCCTTTATATCTATGGATGCCATGAATTCTCCGCCTTGTAAGGTGGCGACCACGGATCGGATCGTTTCCATTCGAAAATGGCGAACGTTCAGAAACCGATTTAGAGATTTTAGATCCAGGATGGGTCTGACGTCTCCATTTGGCTTTGGAATCACAAAGAGGTTTGAGTAAAAACCTGAACCTTGCTCTTTTTGTGGTACCTCTGTAACCACCCCTTGAGACAGTAAGTGATTCAAACCTTTGAAGAAGGATCCTCTTTTTTGTGGATCCTTGGAGAGTCTTGAAACTCGGAACTGAGAAGATGGGATCTCTCAAAATTCCAGTCTGTACCCTGAGGATATTGTGGATACAACCCACTTGTCCTGGGTTTCTGTCCGCCAAGTCGCTGAAAACTGACAAAGCCTTCCCCCCACTCGGCCGAGCGGGGGCACCCCTTCACTGAGAGGTTTTGGGGTCTTGCTTATTAGCTCTTGCACCCCATGGCTTTTTGTTCCTCTGAGCCCGATTTCCTTTGGCTTTTGAGGGTGGCTGAAAATGCCGTCGCCACTGGCTGGAGGCAGGTTTCCCTGGAGCTGGGGAAAGAGAGCGTTTAAAACAAGGCCTCTTGTTCTTCTTTCTCTCAGGTAAAAGAGTCGTTTTACCACTTGATATCTTTTGTATATATTTTTCTAAATCTTCCCCGAATAGGTGTTCGCCATGGAAGGGGAAACTGGCCAAAAGCTTTTTGCATGGGGCTTCCGCTGACCAATGCTTAAGCCATAGAACTCTGCGCATATGTACCAGCTGGAGTGTAAGGCGTGATGCTTGTATAATAGAATCTCTCATGGCATCCACTGTGAAGCATAAGGCTTTAGGCAAATTCTCCCAATTTTTGGCTTGCTCCGGAGGCAGCTCCTTTGATGACCTGACACATACCGACTGCTGCTACAGCAGGTTGGGTAACTGAGCCGGCCAAAAGAAAGGAAGATTTAAGTAAAGATTCCAACTTCTTCTCAGAAGGATCTTTAAACACTTGCACATTGTCCACCGGACACGTCAGGTTCTTATTTACACAAAAAATAGCCGCATCTACAGAAGGCAGGCTCCATTTCTTTAAAAATCTTTCCCCCATAGGATAAAGAATGTCAAACTTTTTTGGAGGTGAGAAACGCTTATCTGGGTGTTGCCAGTCTGCGTACATTAGATCCTCTAGTAATGGATGAACTGGGAAAGAGCATGCACCCTGCAGGGATCTTAATGAACCTAGGGAGGAGACAGGTGATTCAGTTACCTCTGAAGAGGGTAACTTAAATGCAGATCGCACTGTTCCTGCATAACATTGCACCTGTGACTTCAAAATCTGGGATGCAGAGAAAGGCTCATCTGATATCCCTGATCCGTCTGACTCCTCATCCTCTGCTGGTGTAGCATCATCCTCATCCTCAGATCCTTCTGCAGGGAGGTCAACAACTGGAGGAGATCTGCTTTGCTTATTGTCCTTTTTAGAAGACTTAGCGATCAAAGTAGCAATTCTCTCTTCTAGATTATTTAAGGCTGCTGACAAAGTGTCTTCAGTGACATACGCAGGCCCAGGCTTCACTGGGGAAGCCGCCATACCTGACAGAGGTAATGGCTCATCCTGTATAGCTGCGTCAGGTAATACAGGAGAGGAAGGTACCGAGTTAGCACGGCTAGGGCCTCCTGTCTCAGGCAGCGGTGCTTTTTTATCTTTTTTGTCAGAATTTCTTCCCCTGGAAGGCATACTACTAAGAAAAAAACAAGGTACCAAAAATGCATATATTACTGTGCTAAGTTTAGCAATTTACATAAAGTATGCAACTTTACAAAAACACACAGTTCTATGCATAAAGTGAATGTCTGTCTAGGAAGTACCCAGCCCAACCACATGGAGTCTTACGTCCCTGTAATGCTGCTGTGTATCCCTGCAAAGAGAGAGAGAGAAACGAGCTTGCTTGTCCCTGCAGACGTTTTTGTCTTCAAAATTCGCGCCGTTTTCACGTGCCTGCGCGCGCGTACGTGCCCGCGCCCATTTGCGGCCTCCCGCCCCCCCTCCGATAAAGCGCGCTCCCGCAGCTCTAGCGCTAATGGCGGTGGTTAACGGTGAAAGGGCAGCTCCCTCTCACCAGCCCCTGTATCCAACTTTACCTGCTTCTGCAGGTGTCTGGTCGGCCATCCGAGAGGAGGAGGGAGGTGCCCAAGCAAGCTCAGCAGCAGAGGGACAGACAGTGTACTTGTCGGAACAGACACTGAACAGAGCGAGGTGAGTTAACACTCAGCTCTTTACTCCCCCCAGTGGCGGCATAAAAGAAGCCATCCACTGTATTTTCTTTGGAAAGGTCCTTAAACTTAGTTTAGGACTCTAACCTCTTACCTTTATCCTCGCCGCAGGTTTTTTTTGCTGAAATTTTCAGACAGATACCAAACTTCACCCCTCACGGCGGGCTATGTGTGCCAACCTTCAGGGATATGGGTTCCAATTTAAAGGATACCTCTCCCCTGGGCCTTGTACAAGACTCTTACCAGGACTTTTAGCGAAGTAGCGAAAGTGCTGGATCTTAGAGCCCAGTCCTCCGAAGAGAGACATTACAGGCGACGCCTCATGTATGAGGCCCGGATCCCATCCAGTTTTGGCTTAAACTCTTAGGCGTCTTGGATGAGTCCGAAAGCATAGCTCTTTTTACCCCCAGAGGGTCTCTTTGGCAGAGCTTTCCATTAGCACCTCCTATCGTGTCCAACACCTTTAGACACTGGCGAAAAAACTGAGGTACTCCCCTGATGGGAGGGGTTATATGGAGGGGAACTGTCTTCTATTGGTTGTGCCAGTGTCCAATCACCGCTGGTGACCCTTAACCCATTATGTAATGACTGGCTCTGTGTCCCGTGGTGTACGATAAAGAAAACAGTATGCTATGGATTTTGGAGGATACCCCCTTAAAATCCATAATAGACCCAATAATCTGGTATGAATTTTGGAGGGAGATCACACCTTTATTTTATTTGTGTGGGTTGCCCCTTTAATATCCGTACCATGCCGCCATCTAGGACAAGGGGTGTGGTATAGATTTTTGGGGGATAACCATTTTTTGCTTTTTGCACAGCGTCATTATGGTGCTCCATAGTAACCAATGACACCGTGCAGCTGCTTGTGTCCTAGCAATCAAAAATGTCTGCGGCCTGTCCAACAGAAATCTGGCCATTTAGTTTGCCTTGCCTTTCCCAGTCGAAGCCTTGTATGGGGAAACGCATAGGGTGGAGCCACTATCCTTGACATCACCACACACGAGCCGGTCTGGTTACATGCCGCGGCTGTGTGTTTTTTAAACTTTGTTTGTTTTGTGGTTGACAGTATCATGTGTGTGTTTTTTAATAAAATCCTTTAAATGATTACTGCACCATGAAGTTTTTTCTTCTCTGCCCTATCTAAATATACATCGGATCTGGAAGTGCATCTGGACATTTATTTGCAGAGAAATTGGAAGGATACATGGAAGCAGGAGCTTAATATAGCACGAGCGGGGTGTTTCCACCAACATAGGAATCCTTGGATAGTTATCCGTGGTCGGCTGAGTGTCTCCTGATATGCCATTATGATCTCTATAACTTGAGATCCATCCAATCTGGTAAGCGGCGTTGATCGCCTTTTTATTCTGATGAACAGAACTTCTATGCTTTATCTGCAGTCAAGCTTTTCCTCCATTGAATATTGACAGCACATTTGGAACCGATGTTTAATTGATTGATCACCTTCTCTCCACATTTTTTTGATCACCTTATGCACCTTCACTGGTGGTTTGATCTTGATAAATTTTTTGGTTCGCACGAGCATATATCACATATATATTACTGTGGACTCATAATACCAACCTTTGTATGGGAGTGCAAAACATTTTTATTTTATATTTGTACTAACTGATTTAAGGTTTTTTAGTTGCAGCATCACGAGGTACATGTTGATTAGTGCGTTTTGATTTTCAATTTTTTTTGTTTTATTTTTATTTTTTCATAAATTTTTTTCACACTACATTGAATTAACAAGGGGTTTTAGCACAGATTTTTTCACCCTTTACATTTAGTTTTCCTGTTCGGTGAACTCAGAACAGGTATCATTTGCTGCAAACCCGGCATCACAGGGAACTTGAAGCTCATCACTACTCATTATTAAACTGAAATCTACATTATAAATCTGAGTAATAGGCTCCACATTAAAGCGGAGTTCCACCCAAATTTGGAACTTCCGCTTAATCCACTCCTTGCCCCCTTACATGCCACATTTGGCATGTCATTTTTTGGGGGGGGGAGTGGGGGCTTCAGTAGGAGTGGGACTTCCTGTCCCACTTCCTGCTTCCGCCCTGGGGCCGCCTAGGCGATTTGTCATATCGCCTTTTGGCGGCCCCTCCCTGTATGCGATCACTTGGGACGTGACAGGTCCCAGGCAATCGCCTGTCCACTCAGAGAGCGCTGCGCCGTTCGCGCATGCGCAGTGAGTGGCCAGCCGTGAAGCCGAAAGCTGTCACGGCCGGGTGCCCACACTATGAATGGAGGCGCCGGCGGAGAAGGGGGGGAGAGGAGAGGAGCGGAGCTCCGGGCGGCGCTGGACAGTGGAACAGGTAAGTGTATGTTTATTAAAAGCCAGCAGCTACACTTTTTGTAGCTGCTGACTTTTAATAAACATAAAAAAAATCTAGAACTCCCCTTTAAGGATTTAGCTGCAAGAAAAGTAGAGTATGACCTTGTCTGTGACAAAAACAAATCTGTTTTTCCCATATAACCTAGAAAGAAGACATTCTTCACATGCTGTCCCACTTTTAGTGACTTAACAGAACAACCTTTTAGTACCTATGTGTTTTTAATCTTTTGAAGTAAACAAGTTTGGTTACTGTAATTACATTTTGCCTAAAACTATAAGGAATGGATCTGCCAGCTTTGCTAGAAGGACAGGAAATACAACAGCTGTCACTGGTTGTGTGAACATGGTTGGAGTTGGATTCTCTTTATGGCATAGTATTTAATTTGAAAGCTCTGAATTACAATATCCAGTTCACACAACACACTTCTGGAAGTCACATTCTTTCCTTCACCTCACAACACCCCAAACTACTCCCTCTAAATCTAAATAGCATAGTTGCATAATAAGCAACACACATTTTACCTACAAGCAATCATTAGAAGCAAGTGTTCTGTTCCAGCCAGGGGCTCCATATTTTATCAAATTCATTTGAGCACACCCAGCCAGTATACATTAGGCAAAGCCTCATTATTCAGCTGTTTAACCCTGCTGGTGAGTGAGGTCCAAACTCTTCAAAATTTCTCAATGGCTAAAAGCATAATTTCTGGGATTATGGGAACCACAAATCTCAGTTTTTACATTGGGAAGATGTATATTCTCAACCAAATAATTATGTATCTGGAGGCAAGTCCAGAAGATGTGAAATGTTTTGTGCAGCACTTTACAAAAAAGATGAGGCATTTCAATCAAAGGGGCTTGCTCATGAAAGCTTACAATCTAAACTATTGGGCATGGTGCAAGTGATAAGAGACCCATTTTTTGCTGAAATTCTGGGGTATGTCAGAGGTGGTGAATGAGCTTGAACTGTATTAATTTGTCTGCCGTACTTACTGTATATCATCTTTGAACTAGACTCTCTCCACCTCATGCCAGTCATATTTTGTTACAGTGGGGACATGTTTGGACCATTTTCCATATAAGGTACTGAGAACCCGGGACACCACACACAACTATAGGTTGTAGATATTGGCCACTGGTTTAGATTGGTCAGAATATTTGAGCAGATTTTAGGGAAAATACTTTGAATGGTTGCACAAAAGGAGAAAAATTGCATTCTTTTTGCAAATCTTAATAAAAAAGTATTTGACCAACTCTTTCTGTGCAAGTCTCTTTTCTTCCTTTTGGACCCATCCACACTTTAGCATTCTGAGGTGGTGGATTATTGCATGCACATTAATATGCGCTACATTAGGACAGCTCATTCTTTGTAATAAGCTGCTAATGCACCCTAATATTTAGACCAGTACTATTTTTTGTGATGCGGTGCAACACAACACAAGTAATGCGTTGCCTTTTGTTGCAGTGCACTCTCAGATGCATTGGGGGGGTGTTTTGGGATGCCATTCAAAATGAGTTGCAATGCACATGTAGCGGGTACTTACTTTCCCGCCGTAAGTTTTTGAATTTTTCGGTGACACCAGTGGTGTGTTCCCGGAGGTCCACTGGGTGGCGCTGTCGCTGTGGGCCGACGGACGGATGCCGCTGTGTGCTGAGCTTACTTTTGTCCTCTCTGGGCAGCGGTATGGTGGGGCGGGGAACCCGCCGTGCTTGCTGGGAGAGGGGATAAAAGGGGCCGGACATCTTGGTCACGGGGTTGTTGGTCCCTGGCACCTTTAGCCTGCGGATGGAGTTCGTGTTTGTCCTGTAGGCGGACTAGGCCTAGAGGACCACCGGAGATCGTGTTCCATCTCAGGCACCTTTAGCCTGGGGTGAGGTACTCAGACGGCGGTCCGGAGCTCAGTGCCCAACACTGAGTTCCGCGAGGGAAGGATCCTAGGGTACTCCGGAGATGGATGCCTGAATCCGAGGTGGGCGTAATGGACCGGGAAGAGCGCCTCATCTGAAGACCCGGTGCAGCATACTGCCGGTGACGGGTGAGCCTCTTGTCGGAGACCGTCCGGAAGGTGAATTTCCCTCGTGCGGAGACCATAACCCACTCTTTGGAGGAGAGTGGAGGATCGAACTTGTGTCTGGGCCTATTTGTACACACACCTCCTTTTCTGTTCTATAGCCAAGGGAGTCCATGTTATGTGCTAAATAAAGGAGTGTTGGACTTTAACGGTGTGTGGCTCAAGTTTCTGGCAGACGAGGTTCTTGGAGACTCTTGGAGGGAGGATCCGATGCACAATACAGGCCGTAGGTAAAGGAAGGCATTGCTAAATACCACTTATACATCTGTGTTGGAAGCCAGGCGTAGCGCACCCTCTCCCTCCCCTATCGTACCCCTAGGCCAGAGACATAGCGAGCAGAAAAATAATAGAGGGGACTGGGAGAGGGGAGGAAGAGCCCGCTACACGTGGGATCTCGGGTCCGGGATGTGTGTTGTGCATCACTTGGAAGAAGGTGTCTGCCAGACAGAGTTAAGCGAATAGGCCAAAGTGCAGCCCTGCTCGAAAGTCGTGGACATGACCTCAGAAGGGGAAAGGCCCGGGCAGGAAGAGTGGTTAAAGGGGGAAAACCCAGCCGTGTGACGGACTACACGTGGGGGTTTTTAATTGCACTGCGCCACCAGACACAACCCCCGCAGTGGGCGTGTCTCAACCTAGAAAGTGGAAAAGCCCGCGAACTGGAGCAAAGGGGAGGAGTCCAATACGTGTGACGGACTACACGTGGGACATTGGCGCGAAAAACTCTGCAGTGTGAGATGGAACAGCAACAGGTCGCCATGTTTGGATCCGCCTCATGGATTCCGGTTCACCCGGCGACTACAACATTGACTGCTGCTGCTCCGATAAACGGATACGGGGATCCGACTGAAGCCGAGGGGTCGATTCGCCCTGTACTCATGTATGGACGTTGAGGCCCTGGGCATGATTTGCCCTGGGTGTTCGGGACTGGTATGTCTGTTGAAGCCGTTCGGACGTTGTGAGGCCTGTGGGGAGTTCACGTTTGAAGTGGATCCGGAGGTCGAGAGGCCGAAATCCATCTACCCAGGCCGGGCTTCAGGTACTGTCACTCAGAAGGGAGGAATCATGGCTGTGAGTCACCCCTGCGCACACTGCAGTGACCGCAGAGGTGGTCGTGAAACACCAACGGGAGAAATCCGAGGATGCTGACTCGGTCACCACTGTCTCACAGCGCCACCAAAGAAAAGAACCAGCGTGGTAGCCCCGACCAGCGGTGGTGGTGGACCGTCTCGCATGCTTACGCCAGACCCAGAGGGATCCGTTGACGGGAGTTCCGGACGCCCCAGAAAAGGTCAAGGTAAGCCGGCAGAGAAGACTTGGTGTGAGGGAGGAGGTGTCGAGACGGCATGGCCTAGCAAGTCCCCGGAGTGTGGATGATCTGTTTCCACACAGGGCTACAAACCCGCGGAGGAGTGTGACACCTCTGACCTGGAATCTCTTTCTGATGCGGGAGATGATGCATTGATAGATGACTTGTTTGCCAAGAAGGGCTGGGACAAGATACGGCTTGCTTCATTCCGTGGAAGTGGGAATTCACCCATGTCTGTAGGGGAGAGCACACCCAGGGTGGAGGCGTCAGCGCCTGAAGGAGAATCCTTTCCTCAAATTGTCCCTGCAACCCCGGCAGCATTTGTATCTGACACTGGGGTCAAGAGACTGTTGTTGCGGCCCCCAATCCCCAGAATGGAGGTGGTCAAGGCACCTCGTCATCCAGATTCAGTTGTGTTGCCTGGTGAAGGGGAAAAAGCTACTATGCCTCCTTTGGCAAGATTACAGCGTTTATTCAGTCAAAAGTTTGCAGCGGAGTACGGCTGGGAGTACCCTTACTTATCGAAGGACTTGTTATATGAGGTGGAAGTGTACCGGGAGCGCTGGTACAATGACTTTGTGTGGACCCACCTCAAAGTTCCACACGCCCGCAGATACCTAACATGTTCTCCAAAGGCTTCACAGCGCTTCAAAGACTGCAAGGCAGAATGGATGGTGGGAAGACACATCCACGCAGATAAAGTAGTGATCAGACGCAAAGAAGGCGAAGATGTAGAGTACCATCTAGAGACTATGGATCAGCACTTGAAGCCACTGATTCTGCCACATCCCCGTTTCTACCTTTAGGAGAGAAAGACTCCGATATTATCATGCTGCTGAATTTTCTGGGGAAATTGTGTTTGTGTGCCCACAGAAAAAAAGAAAAGGAACTGTTCCTGTTTGTTTCTATCTTACTGCAAGGAGACCACAGACTCTGGGGTAGATAGGGTTAGAGAGAAAGGAGAAGAAGTTCCACGGGTGCAGTTACTGCGAGGCTGTCACCAGGTGGCAGTGTCGTGCAACGTTACAAACACTTCTCACGCATTCACTCTTTGGAGAAACAGGGATTTCTTTTAGGAGAAATTTCTTTCCCTCATATACACGGATACATGTGTCAGGGTTTTACATGTTAAATTTTATTTCTTTTCCCTCTACAGGAGGACATCCTAGCAAGATTACATACTCTGAGGAGGTCTTTAGTTAGGATGGGGGGGGGGGGGAAGTAAAATGTTGAAATGTGATTTCATGTTGAATGTGTTGTCTTTCACTCCTGTTTTATTACACAACTTCTTCGTTAGGAGAGTTTCCAAAAAGTTTTTCTGTTTCAATTGTTAGTGGTTTCTGGACTGAACCATGTCAGTTGTTTAGGATGTGGTTTACTCCAGACACTGGGGACCAGTGTCAAATAACAGGGGGGAGTATGTAGCGGGTACTTACTTTCCCGCCGTAAGTTTTTGAATTTTTCGGTGACACCAGTGGTGTGTTCCCGGAGGTCCACTGGGTGGCGCTGTCGCTGTGGGCCGACGGACGGATGCCGCTGTGTGCTGAGCTTACTTTTGTCCTCTCTGGGCAGCGGTATGGTGGGGCGGGGAACCCGCCGTGCTTACTGGGAGAGGGGATAAAAGGGGCCGGACATCTTGGTCACGGGGTTGTTGGTCCCTGGCACCTTTAGCCTGCGGACGGAGTTTGTGTTTGTCCTCTAGGCGGACTAGGCCTAGAGGACCACCGGAGATCGTGTTCCATCTCAGACACCTTTAGCCTGGGGTGAGGTACTCGGACGGCGGTCCGGAGCTCAGTGCCCAACACTTAGTTCCGCGAGGGAAGGATCCTAGGGTACTCCGGAGATGGATGCCTGAATCCGAGGTGGGCGTAATGGACCGGGAAGAGCTCCTCATCTGAAGACCAGGTGCAGCATACTGCCGGTGACGGGTGAGCCTCTTGTCGGAGACCGTCCGGAAGGTGAATTTCCCTCGTGCGGAGACCATAACCCACTCTTTGGAGGAGAGTGGAGGATCGAACTTGTGTCTGGGCCTATTCGTACACACACCTCCTTTTCTGTTCTATAGCCAAGGGAGTCCATGTTATGTGCTAAATAAAGGAGTGTTAGACTTTAACGGTGTGTGGCTCAAGTTTCTGGCAGACGAGGTTCTTGGAGACTCTTGGAGGGAGGATCCGAAGCACAATACAGGCCCGAAGGTAAAGGAAGGCATTGCTAATACCACTTATACATCTGTGGTGGAAGCCAGGCGTAGCGCACTTTCTCCCTCCCCTATCGTACCCCTAGACCAGAGACATAGCGAGCAGAAAAATAATAGAGGGGACTGGGAGAGGGGAGGAAGAGACCGCTACACACACAACGTGTGAATGGGCCAAAAGTGTTTTAAAGACAATTAAAACATTTCAAGAAAGTATGAAAATAAATATAGTCAGACTATCAGCTCCCACCAGCAAGACCCGTCCAAGTCCACTTCATTTATATGTATTGAAACTGTACTGGCCCTAGTTATTTTGTAAAGAGCTGTGTAAACTGTTGGCGCTATATAACTCCTGTATAAAAACACATTTAATCCTTATTGAGTCCCGCCAGAATGTGTCCAGTTTCTCATATAATTTCAGCAATCTGAAAATTGAACATCAAGCGTTTGATTACATTTCAACACAGCTAGGGCACTATGCCATGCAATTATGGAGACTTCTGTAGGCAATCTTATTTTTTAAGGAGGATGCAGTGGTCCCATATTGTAAATTTTGTTTTTTTATTATAGCTGCCAACCATTGCTCCTACAACTGCTCTTGTCATCACTGGCACAAGTCAGCCATCCATGTACAAATACGGACTAGGGGGGCCAAAAAATGGTAATAGAAATACACAAGCCTGCCCTCAGCAGGTGAGGATCGTGAGACTGCCCATAAAATAATAGGATTTTTGTACTCACCGTAAAATCAGTTTCTCCGACGTCCATGGACTGACACAGCTCTAATACTGTAAACGTGTGGGTATATGTCCCTGCTCGCAGGAGAAGATCTAGGCAGAATGTTAGATGTTAGAGGACATAACCCTCCTACCTGCAGCCAGCAGCCTCAGTTCGTATCAAAGCAGTACAAACCTTAAAAGAAGGGTGGGTGCTGTGTCAGTCCATGGACGTCAGAGAAACGGATTTTACGGTGAGTACAAAAATCCTATTTTCTTTTATCGTCCATGGACTGACACAGCTCTAAATACTGTAAACGTGTGGGACATCCCAAAGCAGTATCAGAAAAGGGTGGGAGCAATAGTAAAGGAAAAACCAAAACTTCACTCCAAACAAGCAGAGCTCCTCAACGGAGGAGTTGCAACATTTAAACAGCAACCTGCAACACTTTGCGGCCGAAGGAAGCATCCGAAGATGCAGCCACATCAACCTTACAGAATTTCGAAAAGGTATGAACGGACGACCAGGTCGCCGCCTTGCACACTTGTGCAACCGGCGCTTGATGTCGGAAAGCCCAGGAAGCACCAATTGCCCTGGTGGAATGCGCCGACACCGGAAAGGGAGGCGCCCGCCCCTTAATGGCATAGGCCTGTATAACAGTCTGTCTGATCCACCTGAAAATGGTGGCAGACGACACCGCTTGGCCCTGTTTTGGACCAGAGACAGACGCAAACAGTGAGTCAGACTTCAAAATAGAAGCAGTAGCCGACAGGTACACCCTTAAGCCTTGCACCACATCCAAATTGTGAAGCGCAAACTCTCTGGGATGTGATGGGTGAGGGCACAAGGACGGAAGGACAATGTTTTCATTAAGCTGAAAAGCCGAAACCACCTTTGGAATGAAAGACGGTCGCAGACGCAACACCGCCTTATCCTTATGGAGGACCAGGTAAGGCGACTTGCATGACAGGGCCACCAACTCAGACACCCAACAGAAGTAATGGCCACTAAGAAAGCCACCTTCTGAGACAAAGTTAAGAGAGGAATATCTCTGATATTTTCAAAGGGAGGTTCCTGGAGAACCGAGAGCACCAAATTCAGATACCAAGGAGGGAGCGGAGGCTTGGCAGGGGGAATCACATGGTGAACCCCCTGCACAAAAGTGCTAACTAAAGAATGACCTGCTAGGGTTCGTTGAAAGAAAACGGCCAAGGCCGAAATCTGACCTTTAATTGTGCTCAAAACCAGCCTTTGGGCTACACCACGCTGCAAGAACCGCAGGATTCTGGGGATGGAGTACGTCCGTGGCCGCCAGTCTAGCTCTTCGCACATAGCGACGTAAGCTTTCCAGGTATGGTGATAGATCTTTCTAGAAGAAGACTTCCGTGCCCTAAGCATGGTTGAAATTACCGAATCCGACGGGCCTCGGTCCTTCAATAGCCATGCCGTTAAAGCCAGAGACTGTAAAGCAGGATGAAAGATAGGACCTTGAGACAGAAGGTCCTCCCTCATGGGCAATCGCCAAGGGACGTCCGCGATGAGACGTACCAGATCGGCGTACCAGTGACGCCGAGGCCAATCCGGGGCAATGAGGATCACCGGAATGCCCTCGGCCACTACCCTGCGCAGCAGACAAGGAACAACTGCAGCGGAGGGTAAGCATACATCAAGCGATACTGACCCCACGGGGTCACCAACGCTCCCAGGGGTCCCTGGACCTGGCCACAAACCTCGACACCTTGCGATTGAGTTGAGACGCCATCAGATCCACGTCCGGCGTGCCCCACCGCCGACAAAGGAGTTAAAACACCTCCGAATACAAGGACCACTCCCCCTGGTCCAGAGACTGGCGACTCAGATAGTCCGCCTGACAATTTTCTACACCCGGAATGTAGACTGTAACGGCTGCCCAAGTATGAAAGGGGTCAACGCCGTTTAGGATATTCCCTCTCTGAACACACATCCGCTACTGATCCTCCACAGTCAGGCGACCGCTTCCCATAGGATTAATCCTTCCAGACATACGAGACAAAACGCTCTGTATCTTTCCAATGAGACTGACTCTTCAATGCAAAACACTACAACTTTTATACACACAGAGAGAAGCTTCTGATTTTCCTCTCATAATACACCTTTGACCAGACCCAATTTACATGAGCTAATTAACTACAGCTGATGATTCGGACACAGGACATTTGGGCTAGCCGTAATGTCTCCTACTATGCACATTATTTGGACATCTCTTAAGAGACAATAGGTGAGTTCGTTAGCTAATCCCTTTTCGGTTTAAATGATTATGCATGACCCTTTGTGTTCCCCAGCCAGTCTGTCTGCTAGAGTACAATACCTATAATTACAGACTTAACCACTTAACGACCGCCCACTGTATATATACGTCGGCAGAATGGCACGGACAGGCACAATCACGTACCTGTACGTGCCTGCCTTCGTATGGGTGGGGGGTCCGATCGGACCCCCCTCCGGTACAGTGAGCGGCCGGGATCGCTTCGGAAACGATACGTGATGAGGGGGCCGCCATTCGATTCTGGCCACCCCCTTGCGATCGCTCCCGGCGAATCAAATGCTTCCTCTGCCTGTGTAATGTTTACACAGGCAGGAGGAAGTGATGTCATCTCTCCTGCGGCGCTCACATATACCGAGCGCCGCATGAGAGAAGACACACAGGTTAGTGCACATAACGGCACACTGACACTACACACATAGGCACACGATCGCCCCCCCCCCCCCAGGGCCCTCCAGATCACCCCCCAGCCCCCAGTCACAGTGTCAATGATTGCAGTGACCATTTATTTACTGATCACTGCAATCAGTGACATTTGTGACTGTAAAAGTGTCAGGTTTAGGTCCAGTGTAGCCCCCTAACCACCCCTAATAAAGGTTTAACCCCTTGATCGCCCCCCCCCCCCCATGTAACCCTTTCACCGCTGTCACTAAGCAATCGTTTTTCTGATCGCTGTCTAGGTGTCGGTGATGCCGATAGGTAGCCAGTTATTTTTTTTAGGTTCGCCGCAGGTTTTTATAGCGCCAGGTACCCCCATATATTATCTAATAAAGGTTTTAACCCCCTAATTGCCCCTAGTTAACCCTTTCATCAGTGATCACCGTATAAGTGTTACTGGTGACACTGGTTAGCCAGTTATTTTGTTATTTAGGTTCCCCGTCAGGTTTTTATATAGCGTCAGGTACCCCCATATATTACCTAATAAATGTTTAACCACCTGATTGCCCCTAGTTAACCCTTTCACCAGTGATCACCATATAAGTGTTACGGGTGACGCTGGTTAGTTAGTTTGCTTTTTATAGTGTCAGGGCACCCGCCGTATACAACCCAATAAAGGTTTAACCCCCTGATCGCCCGGCGGGTGATATCAATTAGGTTTTAGTGTCAGAGAGGGTCTGCGTCACCCCAGGCAGCGTCAGGTTAGTGCCAGGAACGCTAACACCCACGCGTGAAGCATACACCTCCCTTAGTGGTATAGTATCTGATCAGATCTATACTAGCGTCCCCAGCAGTTTAGGGTTCCCAAAAACGCAGTGTTAGCGGGATCAGCCCAGATACCTGCTGGCACCTGCGTTTTGCCCCTCCGTCCAGCCCAGGCCACCCAAGTGCAGTATCGATCGATCACTGTCACTTACAAAACACAACACACATAACTCCAGTGCTGTAGGAGGTGATTTCACCACCACAGTTAAAAAAAAAAAGAGCATATATGCCGAAGCATGGGGGCAGCAGGGTCGGAGGAGCGATTTTGCTCCTAATGCCGCGTACATACGGTCAAAATTCCGACGGAGGATTGATCAATATTTTTTAGACAATCACCTTGGGGAGAACTCGGCGGTGGGCTGGGATGCCTTTAAGGCCTGTTTGAGGGGTTCCTTTATCGCTGAGATCACGGCCATCAAACGCAACTCGTCTGCACTTTTGGCGCAGGTTGAAGACCAGGTGAAACGGTTGGAGCTTGCATTCGTACTGGATCCAACTGATTCCGCGAGGGAGGCTTGGATATCGGCCCAGGATTCCCTGGACCGGTTGAAAACCTCCGCTGCGGAAAAAAAGAGGTTCTTTACTAGCCAGGCCTTCTATGAGGAGGGGGAGAGGACGGGCAGGCTTCTGGCTAAGATTGCCAGGTCACAGCAGGCCTCCCCGGCGATTGGAGTGATCCGAGACTCCCGGGGACGACTGGTGAATGACCCTGAGCAGATTATGGCTGAATTGGCGTCCTTCTACCGCAATCTCTACAGGCCATGTGATGATTATACAGATGAGGACCTATCACAATATCTGGGAACGGTGGAGCTTCCGCTCCTGGGCGGGCAGGCCCGCGCGGAGATGGAGGCCCCGCTCACTTTGGAGGAACTGAGGGAGGCGGTCGCATCTTTCCCTACATGCAAGGCCCCGGGGGATGATGGGATCCCCATGGAGGCCTATGTCCAATACGGCGAGGCGATTCTGCCCAGGCTGCTTGCGGTGTTCAACACATCCTTCAAGCCTGGAGCATTGCCCCCTTCCATGAATAGAGCCAATATTATACTGTTGTTAAAGGCAGGCAAGTATCCCTTGGACCCCGGCTCGTATAGGCCCATCTCACTGCTACAGAGCGATGTTAAAATTCTGGCCAAGGTATTAGCTATGAGGGTTAACAAAATTATCTTGTCCATTATTCACCCAGATCAGGCGGGGTTCATGCCTCGCAGCTCCACCGCAACTAATCTTAAGCGGCTATACTTGAACATGCAGACCCCCTCGGATTATGTCGGCCACAGGGCACTGTTGTCTCTTGACGCCAATAAGGCATTCGACAGTGTTGGCTGGCGGTATCTCTGGGCTGTACTGGCCAAGTTCGGGTTCGGACCCCAGTTCCTAGGGTGGGTGAGGCTGTTGTACGGCTCGCGGCAGGCGGCCATACGAATGTCTGACAGGATGTCTCACGCCTTTGCGTTGGGTAGGGGGACCAGGCAGGGCTGTCCCCCCTGCTCTTCGCTCTGGCCATTGAGCCCTTAGCGGCTCTGGTGCGAAACTGCCGGTCGGTCAGGGGCTTCCGCTATGGCAATATGCATGAGAAAATTATGCTATACACCGATGACATGCTCCTCTTCCTGGAAGATGTGGATGAATCACTGGCTCAGGTCATGTCCCTTATCACTGAGTTTGGCCGTTTCTCTGGCCTTACAATTAACTGGTCCAAGTCGGCTCTGATGTTCCTGGATGAGGCCCCCGCGCTAGGTGAGGAGCCCTCCTGCCCGGTCCCCATAGTATCCTCATTTAAGTACTTGGGTGTATTCATCTCCCCGGTGATCACAGAATTCTGTCAGCTGAATATATACTCCTTATTAACCAGATTCAGGGATAAAATACAGATATGGAATAGACTGCGGATGTCCCTGGCCGGCAAGACGAACCTTATTAAAATGATACTAATGCCCCAGTTGCTGTACCTGCTACACAACGCTCCTGTTGTCATCACGCTTAAAATCTTCAGGGTCGTCAACTCCCTCTTTAGACAATTATTGTGGCACAACAAACCCCCCCGGATCAAATTGGAACAATTACAACGACCAAAGGAGGGGGGGGGCCTTGCCCTCCCCAATCCTTGGATATACTATTTGGCAGCGCAGCTGCAGCACCTGATAGGCGTCATGGTACCGGCTCATGTGGGCTCCTCGGCTAGGCTAATGCTGCTTGGCTCGGGGGCCGACACGGTGCCGGAGGGTCTGGAGGCTCAGCGGTTTCAGAAATCAATTAAATAGATGCCCACCTATTCACTCCTTCAGAAGGTGTGGAATAAGGCCAAACAACTCCAGAATGTCACGGGATTCACTAGGTACAGCCCGCTATGGGGGAACGGCAATTACACTGAACTGGCCAAACTTCAGCAGGGCCCTAAGTGGAGGTCACTAGGTATAACCCACCTGAGACAAGTGTTTCATAATGGGGCCTTACTCCCTTTTCATGTACTTCAATCGAGATATGCGCTCCCGTCCAATATGCTGTTTTACTACCTGCAGCTGCGACATGCTGTCAGGGCTCAGGGTGATGCAGTGGAGTGGGTTCAGTCCCCCACCCCTGTCTTTCACATGCTGCAGGACGCTTGTGAGACCAGGGGTGTCATCTCTCAGTGCTATAACATGCTGCTGTCCTCATTTTTGGAGGGACACTCCATGAAAGTGGTGAGCCAGTGGGAGGCGGATGTTGGTCCTATAGAGGGGGAGCTCTGGGAGGAGGCAATGCGGGTGGTAAACGCCTGCTCGCTTAATGTGGCACAAAAGGTATCCTAACTATATATACTACTGAGAGTACATTTTACACCGGTAAAGCTATTCAAGATGGGAAGACTGCCCGATCCGCTATGTGGTAGATGTAGGGCGGTGCCTGGAGATCTGATTCACCTCCTCTGGCGGTGCCCCAAACTCCATAGATATTGGACGGAGGTACTGGCTACACTTAATTTGGTGTTCCAGACCAACGTTCCTTCTGACCCCTTATGTTGCTTGTTAGGAATACTGGAGGGGGAGATCCCGGAGGAGGTGACTCGAATGGCATTTACTAGGGCATTGTTCCAGGCGAGAAAAACTATTCTACTACTGTGGAAGTCTGTTGAGCCGCCTACGGTCCAGCTGTGGATACAGCAGATGGGTAAAACCCTTTTGATGGAGAAATACATATACCAGCACAGGGGCATCGCGGGAAAGTTTGATGGGCTCTGGGATGCATGGCTTGCTGTACCGGGGTTAAGCCCCATGGAATTGGTGAGGATGAGGATGTTGGGAGGTGTGTAGCAAGCTCCCACCGGCAACAGGAGGGGGGGTGGGAGGAGGGATAGTCTGATGGGTTGTGTACTGTTCACCCTATGTTATTTGAAACTCTGAGCGGATCGTTTAATGTATGCGATTTCAGATGTGACCAAGGAATGTCAAAAACATTTATTGCTACCGTACATGTAACAGATATACTATGCTGCATATTTTTGTACCTTGTATCTTTTTTTTTCTGTGAGCAATAAAAACCATTTGATTTAAAAAAAAAAATTCCGACGGAGGCTTGCCCGTGGAAAAGTCTGACCGTGTGTACGCGGCATAACTTTTGCGGGAGGATGCCCCCATGCGTCGGCATATATAAATGGTGCATGTATGCCAATCATTAGAAGTGGGTGGATGAAGGGAGGTATTCTAATGGTGGGCATACCCACCGATCAATCTTTTTTTTCGTTCAGCCAACAGGCTGCATGAAAAAAAAAATTACAATACATGTCCAACAAGGACCAGCAACGTACTGGTATGTTGCTGGACTTTGGTTATACCAGATTGATGCCAGCGGGTTTAGGTATCATCTTGGTATCATTCTTTTCAGCCAGCGGCCGACTTTCATGTAAAAGCAATCCTAGCGGCTAATTAGCCTCTGGACTGCTTTTACAAGCAGTGGGAGGGAATGTCCCCCCCCCCCACGGATATAAAAAGTGCCATTGGGAAAGCATTTTATCACACCGATCTTGGTGTGGTCAGATGCTTTGAGGGCAGAGGAAAGATCTAGGGTCCAATAGACTCCAGTTTTTTTCAAAAAAAGAGTACCTGTCACTACCTATTGCTATCATAGGGGATATTTACATTCCCTGAGATAACAATAAAAATGATAAAAAAATATAATATATAGAAAGAACAGAATACAAAAAAAATAAAAAAGCAAAATTAATAATAAAATGGTGAACGCAAGCGTCGGTCTGGCGTCATATGTAAACAGCAATTGCATCATGCATGTGAGGTATCACCGCGAAGGTCAGATCGAGGGCAGTCATTTTAGCAGTAGACCTTCTCTGTAAATCTGTGAATCTAACATGGTACCCTGTAAAGGCTTTTAAAAATGTATGTAGTTTGTCGCCACTGCGCGTTTCTGAGAAATTTTAAAGCATGTCGTGTTTGGTATCTATGTACCCGGCCTAAGATCATCTTTTTTATTTCATCAAACATTTGGGCAATATAGTGTGTTTTAGTGCATTAAAATTTAAAAAAAAGTGTATTTTGTCCCCAAAAACTGCGTTTGAAAAATCGCTGCGCAAATCCTTTGTGGAAAAAAAAATGCAACACCCACCATTTTAATCTGTAGGGCCTTTGCTTTAAAAAAATATATAATGTTTGGGGGTTCAACATAATTTTCTTGCAAAAAAAAATAAATATGTTTTTATGTAAACAAAAAGTGTCAGAAAGGGCTTTGTCTTCAAGTGGTTAGAAGAGTGGATGTAAGCTTTCTAATGCTGTGTATAAAATGCCAGGACAGTTCAAAACAACCCCCAAATGAACCCATTTTGGAAAGCAGACACCCCAAGCTATATAACTGAGAGGCATGTCGAGTCCATGGAATATTTTATATGTTGACACAAAAGACAATTTTTTTTTTTTTTTTGCACAAAGTTGTCACTATGATATATTGCTCAAACATGCCATGGGCATATGTGGAATTACACCCCAAAATACATTCTGTTGCTTCTCCTGAGTACGGGGATACCACGTGTGAGACTTTTTGGGAGCCTAGCCGCGTACGGGACCCCAAAAACCAAGCACCGCCTTCAGGCTTTCTAAGGGTATACATTTTTTATTTCACTCCTCACTGCCTATCACAGTTTCGGAGGCCATGGAATGCCCAGGTGGCACAAAACCCCCCCAAATGACCCCATTTTGGAAAGTAGACACCCCAAGCTATTTGCTGAGAGGTATTGTGAGTATTTTGCAGATCTCGCTTTTTGTCACAAAGTTTTGAAAATTAAAATAAATATATATATATATATTTTATTAATTCATTTTTAAAAACAAATGAGAGCTGTAAAATACTCACCATGCCTCTCAGCAAATAGCTTGGGGTGTCTACTTTCCAAAATGGGGTCATTTGGGGGGGTTTTGTGCTATTTTGGCATTTTATGGCCTTCGAAACTGTGATAGGTAGTGAGGAGTGAAATCAAAAATTTTTGCCCCTAGAAATCCTGAAGGCGGTGCTTGGTTTTCGGGGGCCCGTACGCGGCTAGGCTCCTAAAAAGTCCCACACATGTGGTATCTCTGTACTCAGGAGAAGCAGCAAAATGTATTTTGGGGTGCAATTCCACATATAACCATGGCATGTGTGAGCAATGTATCATTTAGTGACAACTTTTTGTAATTTTTTTATTTTTTTGTCATTATTCAATCACTTGGGAAAAAAAAAATATTCAATGGGCTCAACATGCCTCTCAGCAATTTCCTTGGGGTGTCTACTTTTTAAAATGGGGTCATTTGGGGGGGTTTGTGCTATTTTGGCATTTTATGGCCTTCGAAACTGTGATAGGTAGTGAGGAGTGAAATCAAAAATTTGCGCCCTTAGAAATCCTGAAGGCGGTGCTTGGTTTTCGGGGGCCCGTACACGGCTAGGCTCCTAAAAAGTCCCACACATGTGGTATCCCCGTACTCAGGAGAAGCAGCAAAATGTATTTTGGGGTGTAATTCCACATATAACCATGGCATGTGTGAGCAATATATCATTTAGTGACAACTTTTAGTAATTTTTTATTTTTTTTTAGTCATTATTCAATCACTTGAGACAAAAAAAAATATTTAATGGGCTCAACATGCCTCTCAGCAATTTCCTTGGGATGTCTACTTTCCAAAATGGGGTCATTTGGGGGGGTTTTGTACTGCCCTGCCATTTTAGCACCTCAAGAAATGAGATAGGCAGTCAAACTAAAAGCTGTGTAAATTCCAGAAAATGTACCCTAGTTTGTAGACGCTATAACTTTTGCGCAAACCAATAAATATACGCTTATTGACATTTTTTTTACTAAAGACATGTGGCTGAATACATTTTGGCCTAAATGTATGACTAAAATTGAGTTTATTTGCATTTTCTTATAACAAAAAGTAGAAAATATCATTTTTTTTCAAAATTTCGGTCTATTTCCATTTATATCGCAAAAAAAATAAAATCGCAGAGGCAATCAAATACCATTAAAAGAAAGCTCTATTTGTGGGAAGAAAAGGACGCAAATTTTGTTTGGGTACAACATTGCATGTCCGCACAATTTACAGTTAAAGCAGCGCAGTGCAAAATTCTGAAATCACCTCTGGTCCTTTAGCTACAAAATGGTCCGGGGCTTAAGTGGTTAAGCTGCGTAATGGTCCGGGGCTTAAGTGGTTAATTACCACAAGCCACACTAGACAGTAGAATGTAATCACCCCCCACCTCATCACAGCAATTAGGACACAACAGCCCACACCCAATATACACCCAATATATACCATGTATATACAGCATTGAATTTGACTATCACAGATCATGGTGGGGTTCTCATTCCCCCTGTGCCCCAAGTGACCCCTGTCACACATCTCCCCTTTCGGCAGGAGACTAACACAGGAGGAGACCCCAGACGGGTTGATTCCGAAGTTAGTCCGTAGTTCCATTCCTCTAATGTCTGGACAACCCATCAGCATTGCCATTTTGCTTACCGGGTCAGTAGCTGATGGTGCAGTTGTAAGGTTGCAGGACGAATAATGGAATTCAGTTCTGGAACAGTCACTTGCTTTGCTCTCTCAATGGCTCCCAAAACTTGTTGCTGGTGCTCTTGGGAAAGGTAAGGCAAAACCTGGGCGCAAATCCCATTTAACCTTTTGACAATTTCAGCCTGTTTGTGCATTTCAATGTTCAAGTCATGGGACATCTCATAATACATGACGTAGTGTCGTTGCATCTCTGATTTCTCACTGGCCAACTTGTCACATTCCAATTTTAGACTGTGATATTGTGCCTGATCTAAGGTACATGTCGGGGAAGATAATCTTACCCCGTTCTCAGCCGCAATCAGGCCGGTTCCAGCAGCATGGGTCTGGGCACAGGTAGTCACTGGGTTGGCTTCAGCGGGGCCCATCGGGGCATAAGCAAAAACGAGGGGGGCCAAATCATTCCCCAGTAGTACATCCGCTGGCAAATCCTTCATCACCCCCACATTCACATGTCCCAAACAAACCCCCCAATCCAGGTGAACCCGGGCAACGGGTAGCCGGAAGATGGTACCTTCCGCTACTCTTACGGCTACAGTGTCTCCAGTGTGTTGGCTCTCTGGGATGAGGTTCTTCTGTAGTAGGGTCATGGTAGCGCCACTATCACGTAAGCCATTGGCTACCGTTCCATTAACCCGGACAGTCTGCCTGTGTTGTTGCTGGTTGTCCCGGTTAGCTGCTTGTATTGGATCAGCCTCGTGCAAGACGCCCCAATGTTCTTCCTCCTCAACGCAGTGGGCCGCAGGCATGGGTGTGCGGGGGCTCCCCCTTGCTGGCTGTCTCCATGACTGGGACTGGATGGCTGGATTCAACGGACAGTCTGGCTTTTTGTGCCCTAGCTGTTTACATCCGAAACACCTGATGGGTTGTGCGTAGTCCTGGAAGTTGAACCTGGGCGGCTGAGAATAAGTGGCCGCTGAGGTTGGTGCTGAAGTTGGGTTAGAGGCTGATAAACTGGGCCGAGATGGTGGATAGCGCTCGCTTCCGCCTGCCCTTCGAGAGTCCAGATATTCATCGGCCAAAGTAGCCGCTTGCTGTACAGTCCGTGGTCGCTTATCTCGCACCCAATCCCGTAGTACCGGGGAGGTGTGGTTAAAGAACTGTTCTAAGAGTACTAGCTGGGTGATGTCCTCTATGGTATGAGCGTGGCTTCCCTGGAACCAGCCCTTAAGGTTTCTCTGCAGACGATGTGCCCACTCCACGTATGTTATGTGGGTTTCTGGGATTCTCGAAACTTAATCCGACTGGCTTCGGGTGTAATGGCAAAATCGGGCTAGCAGAGCTTCTTTTACCCGGTCATAGCCTTTAGCGTCCTCATCCTCCAGGGCCCGATACGCATCCGCCGCTCTGCCCGTTAAATTACTTGCCAGCAAGGCGACCCAATCTTGGGGCAGTACTTCATGTATCTGGCATAGTCTCTCAAAGTCCTGCAGGGACGCTTCAATTTCCTCCTCTCCTTCCCTAAATAGTTTGAACGCCCGAAAGGGCAACTTTTGGACAGGCGCTGCATCTTTAGGCGTTGTCTCCGATTGCCGTATTTCCGCCATTCTCCGCTCATGTTGCCGCTCTAGTTCTCTCTCTCGTCTCTCTCTCGTCTCTCTCTCGTCTCTCTCTCGTCTCTCTCTCGTCTCTCTCTCGTCTCTCTCTCGTCTCTCTCTCGTCTCTCTCTCGTCTCTCATCCTGCAGCTGGATGTCTTTAATGGCTTCCTGTATGGCAATCTCCGATGGGTTAGCACCATATAATGCCAACCGCTGTCAAACTCGTTGCTAAAAACAAGTCTTCAACTGACCGGGGTCCTGCATCACCATCCCTCTCATCCATCTCGGCTAGCTCCCTGATCAAGGTGGCCTTGTTCTTTGTCCCACCGGTCCCTCCACGGCTCTCAAGTAAGTCTTTCAGCGTGGCTTTCCTGCAGGCTGCATAGCTGGTCATTCACTGTGGTGGTTTGGAGTGTCCCAGTAACTGGAGGGAAAATCCCACCGCTGCCAACCAATGTAACGGCTGCCCAAGTATGAAAGGGGTTAACGCCGTTTAGGATATTCCCTCTCAACACACACCGGCTACCGATCCTCCACAGTCAGGCGACGGCTTCCCATAGGATTAATCCTTCCAGACATACGAGACAAAACGCTCTGTATCTTTCCAACTAGACTGACTCTTTATTGCAAAACACTACAACTTTTATACACACAGAGAGAAGCTTCTGATTTTCCTCTCATAATAAACCATTGACCAGACCCAATTTACATGAGCTAATTAACTACAGCTGATGATTCAGACACAGGACATTTAGACTAGCCGTAATGTCTCCTACTATGCACATTATTTGGACATCTCTTAAGAGACAATAGGCGAGTTCGTTAGCTAATCCCTTTTCAGTTTAAATGATATGCATGACCCTTTGTGTTCCCCAGCCAGTCTGTCTGCTAGAGTACAATACCTATAATTACAGACTTAATTACCACAAGCCACACTAGACAGTAGAATGTAATCACCCCCCACCTCATCACAGCAATTAGGACACAACAGCCCACACCCAATATACACCCAATATATACCATGTATATACAGCATTGAATATGACTATCACAGATCATGGTGGAGTTCTCATTCCCCCTGTGCCTCAAGTGACCCCTGTCACATAGACGACCGACAGAGCCGGCACTTTCCACCCACCTTAGGATGTGGGCGACCTCGGATGCCACAGCCGAGCTCCGAGTGCCCCCCTGATGGTTGACATACGCCACGGCCGTGGCGTTGTCCGACTGGATTCTGACCGAGCGGTCCTGTGGCCTCTTCGACCACGCGGAGAGACACAGTCTGATCGCTCGCAATTCCAGAACGTTGATTGGTAGACGAGATTCGTCCGGAGTCCAGAGCCCTTGAGCTGACAGGACTCCCCAAACACCTCCCCAGCCCATCAGGCTGGCGTCCGTCGTGACCACCGTCCACTGGATGGGGAGGAACGACTTCCCGGACTGAAGAGCCGGGGATCTCAGCCACCACGTCAGGGACGCCCTGACAGAGTGACTCACCTGGTTCTGAAGACCCAACGACAATGGGGACTTGTCCCAAATGGACAGAATTTCCTTCTGCAATGCCCGAGTGTGTGATTGGGCATACGGAACTGCCTCGAAGGAAGCCACCATGAGTCCCAGGACTCTCATGCAGAAACAGATTGACGACCATTTTTGGGACGTCAGGACCCGTACTGCCGACTGAAGTGTCTAACTTCTCCGAGGGTAGAAACACCTTCGCTGCCGAAGTGTCCAGGTTCAGACCTAGATACTCAAAACGCTGAGTCGGGACTAAAACCGACTTCTGCATGTTCAGGAGCCACCCAAAGTCCCGAAGGTTCTGACTGACTATTGTCACATTTTCCTCCAACTCTGAGCCATTTTCTACTCTTAGGAGGAGATTGTCCAGATAGCCCACAATATCAATTCCTCGTTGTCTCAGCAAAGCTAGAACCGGGGCAAGCACTTTGGTGAAAACCCGTGGTGCCGATGCTAGGCCGAAGGGAAGAGCCACAAACTGATAGTGGACTTCGCCTATGGCAAAGCGCAGAAACTTCTGGTGACTTGCGTAGATCGGGACGTGCAAGTAGGCGTCCTTGATGTCCAAGGACGCCAGAAAATCCCCTTGGTGGAGTGTCGCAATCACTGTGCGAATGGATTCCATCCGGAATTTTTGTACCCTCACATAGGCATTCAAGGCCTTGAGGTCCAGGATTGGCCGGACCCGTCCTTCTTTGGAACAACAAACAGGTTCGAGTAAAACCCCTGAAACCTCTCTTGTGACGGAAACCAGCACAATCACTCCGCACCTGAGCAAATCCTGTACAGCCCCCAAGAGGGCCGGCGGGCAGGGAGGAGAAGGAGGTTTGAGGGAAAGAATCTGTTTGGGGGACACGAGCGAAACTCTATCCTGTATCCCAAGGTGACCAGCTCGCACACCCACCGGTTGGAGATCCGGGAAGTCCACCGAACCGTGAACCTGCGAAGACGTCCCCCCACCCGAGAGTCGGGCAGGGGCAAGACTTCATGCGGTGGCAGGCTTGGGAGCCTGCTTGGTAGGCTTAGGCACCCAGGAAAGCTTCTGTCCCCAAGCCGCACTCTTTTCAGTCTAGGAGGGCTTACCCGTGGAGTCTGACTGACGAAAAAAAACTTTTCTTCGCCAGAAAGGAAGTGCCCCGGCCTACGGTGGGGCTCCTTTCCCTTAACGGACTGAGGAAGGAAGGTGCTCTTACCCCCTGTGACATCCTTAATAATGTCATCCAGGGCGGCCCCAAACAGTCTACTGCCCTTAAAGGGCAAGTCAGCCAGGAGCTTCTTGGAAGCTAGGTCGGCCGACCAGCATTTCAGCCAGATAAGGCGATGCAACACCACAGCAGAGATAGAGGCCCCAGATATTAAAGGGGCCGCATCCAAAGTGGCATCGCACACATAGACCAACCCCTGCGCAAGTTGGTGAGCCAGGGCAATGGTCTCTGGAGGGAGATTATACTCCTGCACCGTCTGGTGCAAATTCTTTGCCCAGCCTGTGAGCGTCTGAGACACATCGCCGCCACTATAGGGCGTAAGGCAGACCCCAACAAGGCAAACATAGTTCTACTCACCACTTCTGACCTCCTGTCAGTGGGATCCTTAAATGCAGGAGTCCCTTCCATTGGGAGCGTGGTAGCCTTATTCAAACGGGCGAACGGGGGGGTCGACCACTGGAAGGAGAGCCCATTTTTTAACCAGGGCCTCCTCAAAGGGATACCTTATGGCTAGGAGCCGCGGGGCCGTCAAAGTCTTCTGCGGCTTATCCCAGACTTGGTCGATGAATCTATCAAAAAAGGGCACATATGGAAAGACCTTTTTTGAAGAAACGGCTTTAAAGGAACCAAAGGAGACAGCCTCCACCTGAGGCTCCTTCGCCGCATCATTTAGCTTGAGAGTATCCCTCACAGCATCAATGAGTTCATTCACAAGCACCCTGTCAGTTACTGGTTCAGAACTGGGGTCTTCCTCACAGGGAATGTCCTGTTCAAAAACATTAAAATCATCAGAGCTAGGGTCCTGAGCAGCAGCAGCTAGGCCCATATCTGAGTCAGAGCACTCCCCTACTGGAGAATGTGTGGGGAGGGGGCGCTTTACAGCTCCCTTGCGCTCGCACACCGCTTCCATCCTGACAAGGAATGATTCCAAGGCTGCCGACAACTGGTCCATAGGGACCGCAGGTGCAGGGCACTTTCAGTTGCCTCTGACAAGTGTGGGGAAGCAAGTGAACCAGACTCCATACTGCCACCCTCTGAGACCTTATACACAATTACAGTGAATAATACAGTCCACCCACTGGCTGTGCTGAGGCGGGGATACCCAGAGGACTCACCAACCCTTATAAGGACCGCTCAGTTCTGCTGTATGTAACCACGCTGCAGCGCGAGTGAAGCCTGAGGAGAGTGTGAGGAGAGTGTGAGGAGATTCGCGCCGCAGCAGCGGCGATAGAGGCCGAAAGTGAAAGCGCCGCGGCTCCAAGTAAAATGGCCGCCATCCGCATGTATTACTGTGCCATTGAACCACGGCAAGATGGCCGCCGAGCGCAGTTTAAAACACCACACAGCGCTAATGGCATCTCCAAACACACACACATGGCGTCTCCAAACACTCACACAGGGCAGTACAGACATGAGTGCCCCCGCCGAACCATAGTGACCCCCAAGTACCCCCACACAGCACAGCGCCAGTACAGGGTGCAGAGAGCAGCATAACAGGGGGAGACAGGGAGAAACCCCCAATATAGAGAAACACAGCCAGCATGTACTCACCTGCAGCAGGAGAGACTACTTACCCGTCCCAGAGGGACCCACTGGCTTGTTTCAGACAGACCTATCACAGAGTAGTACTGAGTAGCTGTTGGCCCGGTCCACCGCGAAAGATACAGCATGGTACTGTTCAATCTTGAGAGGACCGCGGGAGCATAAAAGCCACCCGGCCACCCCTGGAGTCATGGGGCATGTCGTGAACCGAGTCTCACGCACACAAGGCGAGGATCAGCACGCTCGATGGTCGAACAGGGAAGACAACGAGGATACCAACCTGTTGCCTAGCTGACAGTTGATTGAAGGTCCCAAAAATAAAAAAATAAAATTACCAAAGGAATAAAATGTTAAAATAAAATCTTCCAGGTGACTGGCTCCTGAGAGAGACACACATCTTCTCTTTCTGCTAGGCAGAAAAAAACTGGGGCTGCAGGTAGGAGGGCTATGTCCGGAGGGACCGCCCCCTGGGCGGGGCTGTTCAGCTCTGGTTTTGTTCTAGAACGTATGTGTCTAACATCTAACATTCTGCCTAGATCTTCTCCTGCGAGCAGGGACATATACCCACACGTTTACAGTATTAGAGCTGTGTCAGTCCATGGACGATAAGAGAAATGTGGTTTTCTGTTAAAAAAAAGTGGTCTTCTAATGTTAGTATAAGTGTGTTTGCCTAGCTAAAAGCCAGTTTGATCTGGGTGTACTAGAGCGAATATAACCTGAATATAAATGTCTGCATATTTGGCCAAGACTTTAACATCCGCATTCAAGGGTGAGAGGGGGTTTAACCACATCAATACTGGGCACTTAAACCCCCTTCCTTCCCAGACCAATTTTCAGCTTTCAGTGCTCTCGCACTTTGAATGACAATTATTCAGTCATGCTACACTGTACCCAAATGAAATTTTTATCATTTTGTTCACACAAATAGAGCTTTCTTTTGGTGGTATTTGTTCACAATTTCATTTTCAATTTTTTGCGATAAAAGCGAAAAAAGAGCGAATATTTTGAAAAAAAACAACATTTTCTACATTCTGTTTTAAAAGAAATCCAAACAAATCAAATTTCGGCAAAAATTTAGGCCAAAATGTATTCTGCTACATGTCTTTGGTAAAAAAAATCCTGATAAGTGTATGATAATTGGTTTGTGTGAAAGTTAGAGAGTCTACAAACTAAGCTACGCATTATTGCAAATTGATCAATCCTAATGCACTGATGGCCTATCTCATTTCTTGAGGCCCTAAAATGTCAGGACAGTACAAATACCCCCCAAATGACCACTTTTTGGAAAGAAGACAGTCGGAGGTATTTAGTAAGAGGCATCGTGAATTTTTTGAAGTTGCAATTTTTTTCCCACAATGCCTTGGAAAATTAAGAAATATATATATATTTTTTTTTTTCTTCACAAAGTTGTCAATTTAGAAGATCTTTCTAACACATAGTATGTACATAGCAAAAATAACACCCCAAAATACATTCTGCTACTCATCCTGAGTATGGCGATACCCAGTGTGTGAGACTTTTCCACATCCTGGCCACATACAGAGGCCAAACATCCAAGTAGCACCATCAGGCGCTCTAAAGGCATAAATTACACATTTCATTTCCTGAGTACCTATCACATTTTTGAAGGCCCTGGAGAACAAGGACAATGGAATTACCCACAAAATGACCCCATTTTGGAAAGAAAACAACCCAATGTATTTTCTATGAGGCATAATAAGTCTTTTGAACATGTAATTTCTTTCCAAAAGTTTTTGGAAAGTGTGGAAAAAAAATTAAAACATATTTTTTTTTCACAAAGTTGTCAATTCAGAAGATCTTTCTAACACATAGTATGTACACAGCAAAAATAACACCCCAAAATACATTCTGCTACTCGTCCTGAGTATAGTGATACCCCATGTGTGAGACTTTTCCACAGCCTGGCCACATACAGAGGCCGAACATGCAAGTAGCACCTTCAGGCTTCTAACACATAGCATGTACACACCAAGAATTACACCCCAAAATACATTCTGCTGAGCAAAAGGTAATAAAAAAAAGGCTCACCTATGGTTTTAGCAGGCAGGAATACCGTTCCAGAGCAGTCAAAGCATTGGTCCAGACAGCCATAGGAAATGTCCAGGAATTGTCCAGCAGGGAAACAGAGATATGGAAACCTATGAACATGGTCCATGGTTTAGCAGGCAGTTCAGGTGGCAGGCAGAGGCATGGCCAGTTCAGGTGGCAGGCAGAGGCATGGCCAGTTCAGGTGGCAGGCAGAGGCATGGCCAGTTCAGGTGGCAGGCAGAGGCATGGCCAGTTCAGGTGGCAGGCAGAGGAATGGCCAGTTCAGGTGGCAGGCAGAGGCACGGCCAGTTCAGGTGGCAGGCAGAGGCACGGCCAGTTCAGGTGGCAGCACTATAACATTTAGGCCTTGGTCAGGAAAGACCTAAGAACAGGGGTAGAGGCTTCTTCCCACCCAAATCTCTACGAAGCCTCCGAGTCTCCAGACCCTAATCCGAGAAAAACAAAACCTGGAGAAAAACATTTTCTCCACTCGGAAACTCTTTTCTGGAGCCCCTCAAATATGTGAGACCCCTGTGCTGTACTCAAATGATCAGTTTAGGAGGCAGGCAAAAAGCATTGTCATGTAACAGGCCGAGGTCAATTCACGTTGAAGGCAGAAACATGGTTGGCAGAGGCATAGTCGAAAACAGTCCGGGTCATTCACAGAAACGGCAGATGGTGGAAACTGGAAAAAAAATCATCTTCACTTTACTAATAGTTTAGTAAAGTATGATAGCTCTGAAAGCACTTTCCAATACAAAGGCCTGGCTGGGAGGGACATTGGGGACAGTAGTATCGGGTGTCACGACGAATTCCTCTACTTGAACACACACGACATTTTTTTGGGGGTTTGCGACCTGTTTCGGTAAGAGGGAGGATTTCGGAGAAGTGCCTTTCGTGGAGTCTGGCTACTGCATCGGAGCGAATTAGTTGAGGGGCTTGGCCATGGGGATAGAGAAGGGCTTCGATCAAGTCTTCTTGGAATTTTAGATAGGTTAGGGAACTTTGGGGGCACTTAGAAAAAATGATATAAGAATTGAAAAGGGCTAGTTGCATCAAATAAATGGCAACTTTTTTGTACCAAAACAGTGATTTCCTGGTGGCCAAGTAGGGCTGCATCATCTGGTCATTCATATCCACCCCCCCCCCATGTAAAGATTATAGTCATGCACACATTTTGGCTTCTGGACGGGGCCTCTTCTCTGCAGTTCCACCAAGGTGTCATCATGCATTGTGGAAAGGATGTAGACATCTCTTTTTTTATCTCTCCACTTCAATGCTAGGACCTCTTCAGTCCGCATACTGGCCATTTCCCCCTGTTTCAGTTTCTTGGCAACCAATCTCTGTGGGAAGCCTTTACGGTTGGTCTGTGCTGTCCCACAGGCCACAGTTTTCTTTTGGTACAGATGGCGAAAAAGTGGGAGACTTGTATAGAAATTGTCTACGTATAGGTGGTAACCTTTCCCAAGCAATGGTTCAATCAGCTGCCAGACAATTTTGCCACTTGTTCCCATGTAGGTAGGGCATCCAGGGGGGTTTAGCTGTCTGTCTTTTCCCTCATAAATTATAAAATCATATGTGTAACCCGTGGCCCTGTCACATGCCTTATAAAATTTTACCCCACGTCTGGCTCTTTTACTGGGGAGGTATTGCTTTATTCCAAGTCTTCCTGTGAAGTGTACTAATGATTCATCTACACATATATTTACATCAGGGGTAAACATCTGCTTGAAGCTGGCGCAAAAAAAATTGATTAGGGGCCGAATTTTAAATAATTTATCATAATTGGGATGATTTCGAGGGAGGCATTGGGCATTGTCGTTGAAGTGTAGAAACCTCATTATCATCTCGTAACGGGTTCTTTTCATAAAAGATGAATAGATTGGCATGTGGTAGATAGGTCGGGTAGACCAGTAGGAATGGAGTTCATTTTTTTTTGTCAGCCCCATGTTGAGGGTTAGGCCAAGGAAAATTTTAAATTCTTCCACGGTGAGGGGTTTCCAAACAAAAGGACGGGCATAGGAAGAATTTGGATTGTTGGCTATATATTGACTGGCGTATAGATTACACTGCTCCACAATGTAGGTTAGGATATCATCAGTAAAAAATAATTCAAAATAATAAATCGGGGTAGCATTTTCCGACTGTATCTGAGGGCCTGGCTGGGCTGTAAAAGGGGGAATGATAGGTTCTACTGACGTATCGGGCAGCCATGTTGGATACAGTAGAAGATCGGGGAGGCTAGTATGGGCCCTGCCTCGTTGTTGATGGGACGCCCCATTGCTAGCATTTGGCCTATCCTCTAGAAAAGTTGCAGAACTGCTGGCGGATGCCTGCCTATCCTGGCATGATGCGCTGCTGGCGGATGCCTGCCTATCCTGGCGTGATGCGCTGCTGGCGGATGCCTGCCTATCCTGGCGTGATGCGCTGCTGGCGGATGCCTGCCTATCCTGGCGTGATGCGCTGCTGGCGGATGCCTGCCTATCCTGGCGTGATGCGCTGCTGGCGGATGCCTGCCTATCCTGGCGTGATGCGCTGCTGGCGGATGCCTGCCTATCCTGGCGTGATGCGCTGCTGGCGGATGCCTGCATATCATCATGGAGTCCTGCGCTGCTGGTGGATGCCTGCTGGTGGATGTCCTGGAGTGCTGCGCTGCTGGTGGATGTCTGCGGCGCCTGCTCATAACTCCTGATCTCACTTGTTACGATTCTATCCTCAGTTTCTATTTCAGAGCCACTACTTTCCTCTGGATAATATTCACTATCCGATTCTGACAGAGAGAGTTCCTCGCTACTCTCGTCCGACATACCCTGGAGTATCTGGAGAGCCTCCTCGCTGCTGTAGAATCGTTTAGCCATGTGGGCAGATGTGCCAGATGTTGGCGGTCAGATGTGCCAGATGTTGGCGGTCAGATGTGCCAGATGTTGGCAGGGCAGCTGTTGGCGGGCAGCTGTTGGCGGGCAGCTGTTGGCGGGCAGCTGTTGGCGGCCAGATGTGTCAGATGTTGGCGGGCAGATGTGCCAGATGTTGGCAGGGCAGCTGTTGGCGGTCAGATGTTGGCGGGCAGATGTCAGATGTTGGCGGCCAGATGTTGGCGGGCAGATGTGGCAGCTGTTGGCGGGCAGATGTTTACTGCCAGATGTTGGGAGTCAGATGTGCCAGATGTTGGCAGGGTAGATGTTGGCGGGCAGATGTGCCAGCTGTTGGCGGGCAGCTGTTGGTGGTCAGATGCTGGCGATCAGATGTTGGCGGGCAGATGGCGGGCAGATGTGGCAGCTGTTGGCGGGCAGATGTGGCAGCTGTTGGCGGGCAGATGTGGCAGCTGTTGGCGGGCAGATGTTTACTGCCAGATGTTGGCGGGCAGATGTGCCAGCTGTTGGCGGGCAGCTGTTGGCGGTCAGATGCTGGCGATCAGATGCTGGCGGGCAGCTGTGCCAGATGTTGGCGGGCAGCTGTGCCAGATGTTGGCGGGCAGCTGTGCCAGATGTTGGCGGGCAGCTGTGCCAGATGTTGGCGGGCAGCTGTGCCAGATGTTGGCGGGCAGATGCGCAAGATGTTGGCGGGCAGATGCGCAAGATGTTGGCGGGCAGCTGTGCCAAATGTTGGCGGGCAGCTGTGCCAGATGTTGGCGGGCAGATGCGCAAGATGTTGGCGGGCAGATGCGCAAGATGTTGGCGGGCAGATGTTTTCACTGTTTTATGGACACTGTGTTTTGGGGACACTGTGTTTTGGGGACACTGTTTTGGGGACACTGTGTTTTGGGGACACTAGCTGGGTGATCAGTGGGTAAACAGCAGACAAACAGCTAAAAACTCACTGATCTCCCGTCTGCAGCACAGATTGTCTCTTCCTCTCCTCACTGACAGGCTCTGTGTGAGGAGAGGAAGAGATCAGAGCAGTTACAACTGCTCTGTGTTTACATTATATGACGGCTGTCATTGGACAGCCGTCATGTCATCAGGAGGGCCAATCACATGGCCCTCCTGTTTGCACACACCTTCTATCTCTGGGGGGTACAGGCAGATCGGGATCGCGCCGCTGCGCGTGCACGTAGCGGCGCGATCCCCTCACAAGTGCCAGCCCCCCCTCTCTGTGTTTACATCACGATGGCTGTGATTACACACAGCCATCGTGCCGATCAGGAGGGCGAATCACAGTGCCCTCCTGCTGTTCCGAGATGCGGCGTGTCCGCGGGACACGCGTGCATCGGGATCGCGCGGGACACGCGCGCGCGATCACGCTCCTTCTGAAGGACGTTCAGGAACGTCCACTCAGAAGGAGAGAGCACCCACCCGGCCGTATATATACAGTGGCCGGGTGGGAAGTGGTTAATAGAGTTGCAATTTTTCCTATCCTTGCCAGTTCTGTGTATCTGGACTTTTAACGATTTATGCATGGAGCTTTGAAGACTGCCTTTTTACAACACCTTGAGGTACATTTTAAGAAAATGGGGAACCATTAACTACCTGTTCGTTTAATATCACTCTAGTGGTAAGCAATCATGTCCTGGAGTTTAGAAATTATACTATTCTGATACCTTCAATTGCGCCATGCGGTTACAGAGCTAGACTCTGAGGACTGGAAGGACATTTGGGACTGTTACTGTTCTACGCTTGCAATTCTTCTCTTCTTAATTGGAAATCCCCTCAGGTTTCTGGTTTCTGGAAGTCCATAGTTAATACAATGGTACCACTGTATAAATATACATATGCGTCTAGAGCGGGCATCATTAATGGCAGATCGCAGGCCAAATGCGGACTGCATGATTCCCATTCGTCCCGCCACGGTCCCGCCATTTAGAAGCCTTTTCTTCCCCTTGCTATCACTCTGTAATCCTCACAGAGCTGAATAGTGGGAGGCGGGGCGGTTCTGTGTGAAGCTGCCCGAGGTTAGCAAGCAGGGGATTGGCTGCAAGAATAAAGGGCGGTCCTAGCACCCAATCACTATCTTTCAACACGTGCCCTCATTCCAGACATGCTGTACCTCTCTGTGTAAGGCAAGACAGTGATGGAGGGGGCGAAGTTACAGAGGGCGTGGACACCAATGTGAAAGCCTGAAAAGTCATGAGAATGTGTGTGCTGAGGACAGTGATTACTGGGCTGATGGCATTAAAATTGGGAGGAGCTTGAGGACTCATGTGGGGGGGGGGGCTGAGGACATTGAAGGGGAGGGCTGAGGACATTGAAGGGGAGGGCTGAGGACATTGAAGGGGAGGGCTGAGGACATTGAAGGGGAGGGCTGAGGACATTGAAGGGGAGGGCTGAGGACATTGAAGGGGAGGGCTGAGGACATTGAAGGGGAGGGCTGAGGACATTGAAGGGGAGGGCTGAGGACATTGAAGGGGAGGGCTGAGGACATTGAAGGGGAGGGCTGAGGACATTGAAGGGGAGGGCTGAGGACATTGAAGGGGAGTAATAAAAGAGAAAGTAGGGTGACTCCGCGCAAAGGGAATCAAACACAACACAGTATTCAGAACTGCTGCCTCTACTTATTGCTGCCTATTGGGTAGGTGGAGCAAGGGATATAAAAGAGAATGAGGGGTGTAGTGGTGGCACTGTTCTTATATAAAAGCCAAATGTAATGGTAACAGAACGGGATCTGCCGGCTGTTTACTGTTTGCCCTATGGGTATGAAAATGTATTCAGAGCCTTGGTATGGATGTTAGATGAAACCTCAAGTGGAATTACGAATAAAATATAGAAAAATATCAAATAAAATAGGGTTGTCTCTGCCAGGTGTTTGCTTAACCTTGGTGATAGCCTTGGTGTTCAGAAGGTGGTTGTATTAATGGGTGTACAAGTGGTTGAGAGAATGGGTAAATATAAATAAGTCAGATGGATTTTCCAATTCCGGCTCAGCCGGGTGTTTGCTAACCGCAAACTAGCTAATAAAGTGCTGTTTAGGAAATTGCTATGTGTGTCACAAAAGATACAAAATGAGTGAATAAATTACAATGAATTACAATGAATTGAGATGTTGTCTCGGCCGGGTGTTTACTGAGCCCAGCTGAGATTGTGCTCAGTCCCAAGTGGTTGAGCTATTAAAAAGAGTGTTTAGGTATTCCGTGGTGCACTCTAGTAATGCATATAGATTAATAAAATACATATAGTCCAATGGTGTGAAAGTCCAAAAAACGGTGACAAGATAAATTGGTGACTTTTGTTGCAGTGCTTGTTCTAGTAGCCTGTGTCGTGAAGGTGATTATCCGTGATCGTTTAAGATGTTACACTCACCAGATTCTTCATACCCTCGGGGGGTATGGTGCAGTCACAGTATATGCCACTGTGTAGCAGTCTCAGGAAGTCGGGATGGCTCCAATGGTCCCTTCTGGTCCTCCGAGAAGGTGAGGGTTATCCAAGAAGATGAGGATTATGAAAAGGAATAAAGGATGTACTGGATCCACCAAAACAAATCAAAATCTTCAAAAACCTCAAAGGTTTTTTCAAGTGTGCACAATGTCTTCCCCGTAGAACCAGCAAAAAGACTGATAAGAAAATATCCAAATTCACCTCAACCTCCAATGGATCCGAACACAACATCAGAGAATGAATCACCTGCCACAGCACACATGTGACCTATGTGCTAGAATGCCCTTGCCACAAACAGTATGTAGGCAGAACCACCAGGGAACTACATGTCAGAGTAAGAGAACATAACAACATCAAGAACGGCTTCCCCAAACACAGCGTGTCTAGACACTTTAGGCACTATCACAAGCAAGACCCCTCCTGCGTGGTCTTCTATGGCATAGACAGAATCAAGGGACACTGGAGAGGTGAAAATAAGAAAATCAAAATCTCACAAAACGAAACAAGTGGATATATCGGCTTGATACTCTCCAACCAGCAGGAATGAATATCGATTTAGACCTGAACTGTTTTCTCACCAATTAACAATTTTTCCCAGTATCTATTTTAAATAACATTTTAAATTAACATTTTACTTAACATCTTCAATGCCCAAAATAATACTCGCCCGGTCCTTATCCTTTTTCAATTCAAACCCGGCATTACCTAATCTATCCTATTACCAATTTAATGTGACTCATGCCCTCCTAATACGGCACATCACCCCCTCTTTTCAACAAATTTTAAACATGCATTTTAAACATGCATTTAAGGTTTTTAGCATGCATTTTAGGCTTCTTAACATGTGTTTCAACATGCTTTTTACCTATGTACCATTATTTAATCTCATTTTATACTTCAATTATGTTTTTTCATTCTTCATCATATATAGTTTTTATACTTTATTTACGTAATACACATTCTTCATTTTGGTATTGTATGCATGAAATGTTGTTTAATCTAGTAACATTGCTTCCAAAGGCAGCTAACTACGGGTGCATTTTGAAGTTCTGTAAACCTTTTTGGTATGTAGCCCCACGGTTTTCATATTCCATGCTTCAGTTATGAGACCTATTTTAAAATGGCCGCCGTAGAAAACTTGTGGTCTTCGGTCTGCAAATCGAACCAAACACGGCCGCCAGTCCAACACAGACCGCTGTAGACATCGAGCTCCGGTCTGCAAAACTTACCAAACATGGCCGCCGGACTTCTGTCCCTAAAATCATACCCAAAATGGCCGCCGTACAAATTCACGCATGCGCACATGAGACCGGAGGGGCTATAAATTGCATATGGAAGTGAAGCAGGACGTTACGCTCCCGATGACGTCTGACGAAACGCGTAGGGCGGAGTCACGTCGCTTCATCACTTCCAATACCCTGGACTGCTCTTCATTGGCCTAGCGCCATTTTAAATGTTTTTGTCTAAAACAACGCGAGTACCCTTTATCCCGATTTCTCAAATAAACAAATTTTATACGGGTTCACACTATGGGCATCCTTTCTTCCTTTTCATAATCCTCATCTTCTTGGATAACCCTCACCTTCTCGGAGGACCACAAGGGACCATTGGAGCCATCCCGACTTCCTGAGACTGCTACACAGTGGCATATACTGTGACTGCACCATACCCCCCGAGGGTATGAAGAATCTGGTGAGTGTAACATCTTAAACGATCACGGATAATCACCTTCACGGCACAGGCTACTAGAACAAGCACTGCAACAAAAGTCACCAATTTATCCTGTCACCGTTTTTTGGACTTTCACACCATTGGACTATATGTATTTTATTAATCTATATGCATTACTAGAGTGCACCACGGAATACCTAAACACTCTTTTTAATAGCTCAACCACTTGGGACTGAGCACAATCTCAGCTGGGCTCAGTAAACACCCGGCCGAGACAACATCTCAATTCATTGTAATTTATTCACTAATTTTGTATCTTTTGTGACACACATAGCAATTTCCTAAACAGCACTTTATTAGCTAGTTTGCGGTTAGCAAAAACCCGGCTGAGCCGGAATTGGAAAATCCATCTGACTTATTTATATTTACCCATTCTCTCAACCACTTGTACACCCATTAATACAACCACCTTCTGAACACCAAGGCTATCACCAAGGTTAAGCAAACACCTGGCAGAGACAACCCTATTTTATTTGATATTTTTCTATATTTTATTCGTAATTCCACTTGAGGTTTCATCTAACATCCAAACCAAGGCTCTGAATACATTTTCATACCCATAGGGCAAACAGTAAACACCCGGCAGAGCCCGTTCTGTTACCATTACATTTGGCTTTTATATAAGAACAGCGCCACCACTACACCCCTCATTCTCTTTTACATTGAAGGGGAGGGCTGAGGACATTAAAGGGGAGGGCTGAGGACATTAAAGGGGAGGGCTGAGGACATTAAAGGGGAGGGCTGAGGACATTAAAGGGGAGGGCTGAGGACATTAAAGGGGAGGGCTGAGGACATTAAAGGGGAGGGCTGAGGACATTAAAAGGGAGGGCTGAGGACATTAAAGGGGAGGGCTGAGGACATTAAAGGGGAGGGCTGAGGACATTAAAGGGGAGGGCTGAGGACATTAAAGGGGAGGGCTGAGGACATTAAAGGGGAGGGCTGAGGACATTAAAGGGGAGGGCTGAGGACATTAAAGGGGAGGGCTGAGGACATTAAAGGGGAGGGCTGAGGACATTAAAGTGGAGGGCTGAGGACATTAAAGTGGAGGGACCTTAGTACATAAAAGCAGGGGGAGATGAAGACTTTAAAGTGGGGGCTGAGGACTGTAATGTGGGGGACTGATGATTGCAATGAGGGAGCTGATAACATTAAAGTGGGGGACTGAAGACCATCATGTGGGGGGGGGGCTGAGGACATTAAATTGGGGGAGGCTTTGGACTGTGATGTGGGGAGCAATGGGGACAGTATGGTGGGGAGCAATGGGGACAGTATGGTGGGGAGCAATGGGGACAGTATGGTGGGGATTGTGGGGAGCAATGGGGACAGTATTGTGGGGTGGCTGAGGACTGTAATGTGGGGGGGGACTGAGGACTGATGTGAGGAGCAATGAGGACAGTAATGTGGGGAGCAATGAGGACAGTAATATGGGGAAGGACAGGGCACCAAGGACAGTAATGTGGGGGGATAATGTAAAAAGGGGCTGAGGATAGTACTGTCATGGGGTTGATGTCAAGGAAGTGTAAGAACACTACTGTGAAAGGGGTGGAGGGGGATGATGTAAAGGGGGACCTGAGGACACTCATCAAGAGGGGATCTTAATGTGAAGGGGGGAGGGGACTGTGATGTTTAGTGTGGACTGAAGACGCGGATATAAGAATGGGTTCAGATCTGTGCATGGCCATTAGGTGCACACATTGTGGGTAGGTCAGCCCATTTTAATGGGCTGCACTACCCGCATGAAACAGAGAAAAATTCTTGACCTTTTGTTTCCAAAATCACACTGCACCAAGCTGCATGGTGCTGCAGGAACATGCAGTTTGGCACATGCTAAAATGTGCCACAGGTACCAATATGATATTCTGACCTCTGCTGGAAGAAAATTTTACTGACCGGACCTCGAGGAAGTTTAATTCAATACCCCTGGTCTAGAGGATGCCCTAATAAATTTGAATCCAAGAAGACGTCCCCATGTCCCCCTAGTGCTTCTGGTAATATTTCCTTGGTAGCGATTATGGCTCATTTCAGAGTGCTGTAGGATCAATTATTGTATGTTATTTATGGTGCCTTCAGTGGGCATTGGTTGCCATACCAAGTGTGTTTTGTGTTAAGTTGTTTTATTAGGTTATACTGCGTTTGTTTAAGCCTGGATATGCCAAATAGGCTTTGTTTTGTATAACTATGCCTTATGAAATCAAATGAAAATAATTTACAACAGAAATTATACTATTTCCTCCTGTGTTATCAGATTCAACTACTGGTACAGATTATACAAGCAAAAAAACTTAGTTAGACTTACCGGTGACGGTATTTCTAAGAGCCTTTCAGGACAACCTTGGAGAGAGCGTAGCTCCGCCTCTTTAACAGGAAACACTTTCAGCCTTTAAATCCCTCCTCTTCCACCATGGCCTCAGTTATTGTGGTTTCCGACAAACTGGAAGACAAAAGCACAGAACAACCACAACGACCATGATAGACACTTAATCAATACTTCTAAGATATATTAGGGAGGGAAATAGCGGTTGTCCTGAAAGGCTCTTAGAAATACCGTCACCGGTAAGTCTAACTAAGTTTTTCTCAAATCGCCTTTCAGGACAACCTTGGAGAGGATAACCGAGTAACTTACCCTAGGGTGGGACCACTGCCTGCAGTACCTTCCTGCCGAAGGCTTGATCTGCGGCAGACAGCAAGTCCAACCTATAGTGCCGGAGAAAAGTTGAGTAGTTGGACCAAGTGGCAGCCTTGCAAATCTGATCAGGCGTAGCACCGGCCCTCTCGGCCCAGGAAACTGCTGTTGACCTTGTTGAATGAGCAGCAATACCTGAGGGAGGTATTTCTCCTTTAGCTTGGTAAGCTTCTGTAATTGCTTGTCTAAGCCATCTGCCTAATGTACTTTTGGAAGCTTTCTCCCCTTTGCGGGGACCTGAAAATACTACAAAGAGGGCATTTGTTTTTCTAAACTCTTTGGTAACTGCTAGAAACTGGAGCAGACATCTTCTCACATCCAGCGTATGGAAAGCTTCCTCTCCTGCATTGTTAGGAACTGAGGAAAAGGTAGGCAGGGTTATCTCTTGTGACCTATGGAAGGTTGAAGATACTTTTGGTAGGAAGGCTGGATCCGTCTGAAGGATCACTCGGTCTGGAAAGACCCTCAAAAAAGGTTCTGTAACCGCCAGAGCCTGGAGTTCACTGACTCTCCTTGCCGATGTAATGGCAACTAAAAAAATTGTTTTGAAAACTAAACTTCTTAAGGAAGTCTCTTGAAGGGGTTCAAACGGAGCTCCCGTGAGACCCTGTAAAACAACAGATAGATCCCAACTGGGAAAAACTTTAAGGACTATGGGTCTGTTCCGAGCCAAGGCCCTAAAAAAATCTGGAAATTAAAGTTTCTTTGGACAAAGCTTTTTCAAAGTAAACTGAAAGAGCCGCAACTTGGGTTTTCAAGGTGCTGGCTGCCAATCCTTTCTCCATTCCTTCATGGAGAAACTCTAAAACTGAAACGACACTCTTGACTATAAAGTTTTTGGAAGAACACCAAGAATTGAATTTTTTCCATACTTTAAGGTAGATGGCCCTAGTTACCTCCTTTCTACTGGACAGTAGGGTCCTTACTACCTTATCTGAAAGTCCTTTGGCTTTTAGGAGGTCTTCTTCAGAAGCCAAGCAGTCAGATGTAGTCTGTCTGCTTCCGGATGGTTCACAGAACCCTGTGATAGTAAGTCCTTCCTGAGTGGTAGCCTCCAAGGAGGATTTGCGGCTAGGTTTAGAAGTGTCGCAAACCAAGGTCTTTTTGGCCAATAGGGAGCAATCAGGATAAGACTGGTGTTCTCTTCCCTGAACTTTCTTAATACCAATGGGATTAGGGGAAATGGGGGAAAGGCGTAACACAGCTGGTAATGCCATGGGTGTGCTAGAGCATCTATTCCAACTGCCTGATCCCCTCTGTGGAGAGAAAAGAATTCTCGGACTTTCGTGTTTTGCTGGTTGGCAAATAGATCTACCTGGGGTTTCCCCCACTCTTTGGAGATCATGGAGAAAATCTCCTGGCTCAGACTCCATTCTGCTTCCACCACACTCCTTCTGCTTAGCAGATCTGCCAACAGATTCTGGGATCCCTTTAAATGAACCGCTGATAAGGAGGTCATGTTTAGTTCTGCCCAGGACAACAACTGACTGGCTAACTCCATGAGACCTGGGCTCCTGGTTCCCCCTTGCTTTTGTACATAAGCTATCGCTGTTGTGTTGTCTGACAGAATTTGAACATGACGTCCTTTGACTGTCTGCTGAAAGGTAAGGAGGCCCAGAAATATGGCTTTTAACTCCCGCCAATTTGATGACTTCTTTGCTTCCCACTTGGACCAAGTTCCTTGAGCGGTTTGCCCTTCCAGATGAGCTCCCCAACCCCAAGCACTTGCGTCTGTTGTCAGACGTTTGTCCAGTGGAAACACCCACGAGAGACCCTTTGTCAGGTTGTTTGGGTTTCTCCACCACCAGAGTGCTCTTTTTACGTTTGATTTTAGTTTGAAGCACTTTTCCAGTGACTCCTGGTGTGACCAAACTTGTAAAATGTTCCTCTGGAGGGGTCTGGAGTGTAGCCTTGCCCATTGTACGGCTGGGATTGAGGCCGTAAGGAGGCCTAATACTGCCATAGCCAATCGGACAGATGTTGGGAGATTTGTCTGAATCTGACCCACTGCAGAGTAAATCTTCTCTATCTTTTCTTGGGGGAGAAAGACCTTTTGAAGAACTGAGTTTATGGTGTAGCCCAGAAACCTCATCTCCTGAGTTGGATCTAAGTTTGATTTGTCCAGATTTAGGAGCCAACCTAAATTCTTGAGATGAGTCCGTGACACTTGCAGGTTTGTCACAAGCTGATCCCTGGAATCTGTAAAAAACAGTAGGTCGTCCAAATATGGAATGACCGAGATCCCCCTCAGTTTCAGAGGCTCTAGGGCTTCTGCCATGACTTTTGTGAAAATCCTGGGCGAGGATGAAACCCCGAATGGTAGGGCTGTGAATTGGAGATGCCATATTGACGTCCCCAGATCGATGGCTAGGCGGAGAAATTTTTGGGAAGCCAGAGCTATCGGCACATGTAGATAGGCGTCCCTCAAGTCCAGGGACGCCATGAAGCAACCTGGAGTCAACAGCTTTGTAATGGAGTGGATTGTGTCCATACGAAAGTGCTTGTACCTTACTGATTTGTTTAAGATCTTCAGATTCAGAATCAGTCGGTACTTGCCTGAAGGTTTTTTTACCAAGAATATATGGGAATAAAACCCCCGGCCCTCCTGATGTTTTGGGACTGGAACAATCACTTCCTGTTGTATCAGATCCTGTAAGAGGGTCATCATAGCGGAAGCTTTTTCCTGATCCCGTGGTGGGGCTGTGACATAAAACCTGCTTGGGGGGCATTCCGAGAATTCTAGACTGTATCCCTGTGAAATGATGTTCCTCACAAAGGGACTTTTGGATACTTGGTTCCATTGGGGGAAAAAAGCTGACAGTCTTCCCCCCACTGGAGTAATGCTGTCATTTGTTTTTAGAAGCTTGGTCTGTAGGGAATCTAAAGAGCACTCCACCCCTTCCTCTACCTTTTTGGGAAAACCAAGGCTTTTTGTTGTCATCTTTTTTGAAGGATTGCTGAACAGAACGAAAATTCTTTTTAAACGGTTGCTTCTTTTTAGAAGGGAAAGCCTTCTTCCTGTCAGCTGTTCTATCCAGCACAGTTTCTAGCTCTGGACCAAACAGCAAATCCCCCGAGAAGGGTAGGCCACAGAGTTTAATTTTTGAGGCTGTGTCACCCGACCATGTCTTTAGCCAGACTGCACGCCTAACTGAATTCACTAATGCTGCTGATCTAGCAGCCATTTTGATTGATTCAGCGGATGCATCTGCCATGTATTTTACCGCTTTCAAAATTAGAGGGAAGGATTCCAACAGGTCTTTCCTTGGAGTACCTGCCTCTACATGGTTCATCAATTTCTCTATCCAACACTCCAGGTTTCTTGCCACCACTGTGGAAGCCATAGCTGGTTTGAGGCTGGCTGACGTGGAGTCCCATGCTTTTTTCAGCAGGGAGTCTGCCCTTTTATCCATCGCATCCTTCAACACTCCCATGTCCCCAAAAGCGAGATCCGTACGACGAGAGACTTGCGAGAAGGCAGCGTCCACTCTTGGTTTTTTATTCCAGACCTCTGAGTCCTTGTTTTCAAAAGGAAAACGCTTTTTGAGGGTCTTTGATAGGAAGGGACCTTTTTCAGGGTCCTTCCATTCCTTTTTGATAGTGTCCGATATGACCCTATGGACTGGGAACACTCTTTGCTTGGAATCATCCAGACCCTGGTACATTTTATCATGAACTGAAAGATGTACCTTTTCCTCCTGAATATCCAGGGTAGTGTAGATTGCTTTTAAGAGATCATCCACATCTTCCAAAGATAATTTATATCTGGAGGTTTTGCCGTCATCTTCCTCTTCCTCCTCATCCGAGTCCTTGAGAGAGGGGAGAGTACTTGCCCCTTCGTCCCCAGAGTCCACACTCTCTGCTGGTCTAGAGGTGGAGGCTCTTGGGCTGGACGGTGGTTGCTGGGGTTCAGTTAAGACTGCTGGACTTAGCAGAGATTTAACCGAACCAAGAGAACTTGTAAGCTCTCTTACTGAGGAAAATAAATCCTTGAATTGCTGGGATGTTTCCTCTTCCACTAAGTCCTTAATGCAAGACCTGCACATAGCTTTTTGCCATGAATCCCTTAAAGGATTCTTGCAGGAGGGACACTTCCTCTGGCTTGGTGGGTTTACATGTTTGGTTTTTGCTACAGCTTTCTCCTGAAACGAGATAAACAATAGAAATTCACCTAATGTCCTAGCCACACCTAACCAATTAGTGTCATTTAGGCCACCACCAAAGATAGAGAAGAAGTGTCCCAGTGGAAACAACCACCAATGTCCAAGCTGTAGCAGGTCAGAGAGAAGTAACCACCGACCGTACAGCAGCAGGCTCCCTTAAGGGAGGAAACAAACAAAACAACACAGCAAAAAAGACTCATTTGGATAAGAATAAAAGGCACCATTGTACCCCTCTTACCTGAGCCTGACCGGAGCTTAGGGCGCCTGCTTCCGCCATCGCTGTCTGTCTCTCTTCCATCTTGTCGAGAGCGCAGCTGGGCTATACACACAGTGTGTGTTTTAAATTTTCCCGGGTCCCGCGTCATCCACGTGGGCCGGAAACGGAAGCGCCGGTCGATAGACCCGCCCCCTAGTCCCTGCGTTCCAAGCGCTGGGAACCACTAGCGCCACGCCCCCACAGGAAACCGCATCGCCGGAACTGACGTCAGCCGCCAGCCAGGACCAGGAACCGTCATGCGATTCGCGCCGCTGACCTGCAGCGGCAACCGCTCGGCTCCTGGAGCCTTACCGCGGATTCCGGGCACAAGATGCTGCGTCTCCTGTGGGTCCTTTACTCCCCTGAGCAGGCGAGACTGGGGACTCCGGAACACCCCCTGCTTGCGGTGGAGGGGGTGCTGGGATGGTCACTGGTACAAGTACCAAATAAAAGCTGCACACCAGGCAGAAAAAAAGAAAGGTAAGCCTTACTGCTTCCCCCTTGGAAAGAGCGTAGCTCCCTGGTTCCCACCTGTTGCTTCCACCATGGTGGAGGAAACACAATAACTGAGGCCATGGTGGAAGAGGAGGGATTTAAAGGCTGAAAGTGTTTCCTGTTAAAGAGGCGGAGCTACGCTCTCTCCAAGGTTGTCCTGAAAGGCGATTTGAGAAAATAGGCGTGTAGCGATAACCCCCCTCTCTGAGATCGGGCTGCTGGTTTTGTTGGGTCTTGCAAACTACCTCCAAGGCTTCCGTTGTCAGGGTATAGAATGTCTCTAGAAAGGCCAATGTCCACACAAATGTAAAACCCAACAATAAGGCTTTATTTACATTGCTGAGGAAAGTAGGAAACGAGAGAAGAACAGGGGAAGGTTCAGGCACGCAGCACTAAAGACACGTCGCCACTCAAGCCTGAGTGGGTATTGCTCACCCGGATTGTCCCTTTTTACTGGTCCTAGTAGCCGGGATGATGCACGGATCAATTTAATCTGAGAAACTTATGGATGCGATCAGGAATCCTCTGCCACAGGATTATCAAAGTCCCGAACCTCCCAGCCAAGCAATAGAGAGAAATTGGAAGGGAGGGGGAGCTAGTGAGTATGAAAATATAAGCTAAGACTAGCATATATTCAGTCACAATAGGTAATGAACAATTGCTAAGACAATAATAAAATAAAAGTGCAGTAATTATGTGACTAATAAGGACAACATCAAGTGCTGTGATTAGCTAATAATGAAACAAAGCATAAGTAATAACAACTGGAGTGAACAAATAGTGTAAACATCCAATCAGTGAAGCTTGACTAATCCAGTGATAAGTCCATAGAAAAAATCCAGTATGTTCTTTGAAGTGACACCTTCACCAACACAGATAAATCACCCAAAGTGGATGGCCGCTTACCCTAGGATGTTGACCCTCTTAACTAAAAGGGGGTCAGATAGCGCTTATTTGCAAGATGCCACTTGCCAATAGAGAGAATGTATTCCCGGATCCGTCTGACTGCCCAAGGTACGCTCGGTTGGAATATGCAGACAAAACGAATAATGCCAAAATAGTGTAATCCCGTTTATTAAAATTAAAATCAAAATAGAAAAGGAAAGCCAAATGGCAGCTTACATTGTGTGGTGCCTTAGCCCGGCACTGAGGCTGGAAGGCATGTAAAAGCCGAATGGTTCCGTCCGTCCGTATGAAAATCTGGCGTGCATTCCACCTATTGCAGCGGCTATCCAGCAGGACCGGAAGTAGATGGAAAACGTGACCAAGTAAACGTGACTAAGGTAAACGCTTCCTGATGACGTGGTAAACGAAATGTACGTCGAGGTGGTACTTGGTCACGTTTTCCATCTACTTCCGGTCCTGCTGGCTAGCCGCTGCAATAGGTGGAACGCACGCCAGATTTTCATACGGACGGACGGAACCATTCGGCTTTTACATGCCTTCCAGCCTCAGTGCCGGGCTAAGGCACCACACAATGTAAGCTGCCATTTGGCTTTCCTTTTCTATTTTGATTTTAATTTAATAAACGGGATTACACTATTTTGGCATTATTAGTTTTGTCTGTATATTCCAACCGAGAAAAAATAAATAAATAAAATAATAGAGAGGTCCGCACCCGACGAAGGCTCCTGCCATCTGACATTTATTAAAGAGGAAGTAAACCCTGATGGGTTTTACTTATTCTTTTTCTCACTGGAAACCCTGCAAATTGAAAGCATAATGGGCTAGTATGCATAGCATACTAGCCCATTATGTGAAACTTACCTGCAAACGAATCACGCGGCTGTTCCCTGTACAGGCTTCGTCCATCTCCTCTTTCTTCCGGGGCCGCGGACTCCAGCTCTGATTGGCCGGAGCCGCGTGACGTCACTCCCTGCACACGCTAGGGAAGAAACGGCACGGAGGTCCAATTCTTCCCAGCGCATTCGCCGGGTACATCATCGGCGCACTACAAGTGAAATATCTCCTAAACGGTGCACGTTTAGGAGATATTTCCACTACCTATAGGTAAGCCTTATTCTAGGCTTACCTATAGGTAAAAGTAAGGAGGGAGGGTTTACAACCACTTTAAATAACTAGTGTTTAATAACGAATGCTGGGTCAATGATGATCACAAGGGGGCAGGGTCACTTGGTTACGTCATTGGGAGCCGTCAGACAGCAGGAGCCTTTATCAGGCACGGACCTCGTTTTCTTTCACTTCGGGTTGGCGGCGGCGTTCATCGTGATTGACACTGGATTCATTTCTGGGGATATTGTTTTTTTAGAATAAATGGTCAAAAACTGTGTCTATTTATTTTTGTAACTTGTTTTGGTGAATGAGTAGGGCTACAATGCACCCCACACCCATTCACATGGGGATCTGGGGAAGAGGTACTTGTCCCCATCAACATAAGGACAAGGTGCTTTGAGCCCCAAAGCAACCCCCCCCCCTCACAGTTGACTGCATGTGGTTTGACCTGCTATGGTTCAGGAGGTGGGGTGGCAGTCACGCGCCCCCCGCCCCCTTTCCTGGTCTGCCAAGCTTCATGCTCGATTAAGGGTCTGGTATAGATTTGGGGGGGGCAAGCCATTTTAAAAAACACTGTTGTGGGGCTCCCCTTAAAATCCATATTTTAGCCAAAAGACTAGGACTAAAATGAAACCAAAATTTGATGTCAAAATTACCACTGCCGAAAGCTACTTTGGGATGCTTGTCACGCACAGGGAAGCCTATTCCAAGTGAATAAGCTGCCCTATATGCGTGATTGGGAACGCATGTTTCCGCTACACTCAGGTGTAAATTGAATCTGCTTGGAAGGAGAAGTTTTAGGCATCAAGAATAACCTGGGAGCAGAGGTGAGGTTTAAAAAAAAAACACGTTACCAAAGTTGCATAGTAATTCTTATCCAAGACCCCATTCACACATGTGCGACTTATGACGCGTTATACCCCATGTTTTCAAATGAAGACTATTTATAAATGTGCGACTTAAAGCTACAGTAACTTCAAAATAGATCATTCACTACTTTGGTCTGACTTTCATTCAACTTGAGGACCATAGACTTCAGCGTTAATCCGTGTGAAAGTCAAACCTAAATGTTTTACATGCAACAGTGGGTCCGACTTTGGAGAGGGACAACAAGTCACATCCAAGTAGCACCCATCCAAAGTTGCGTCAAACTTGCACCAAAGTTGCAAAGTTACTTGTTAATCAAGTGTGAATGGAGCATAATGCTGATGCAACTTCTGAGTGTTTAACATAGGTCTATAGGGCTGAAATCGCAGGGCTCAAGTCCCATCAGAAGTTGCACTAGTTAAGGACATGTGAGTTCCAGTACAGTTCAGTGCAGAAAAATAATAAAATTCACAGTTCTGGAGAAATGCTGCTCACAAACTGCATAGGGAAAAATGAGTCTTGTTTGCACTGGCAGGTTTATTAAAGTAGATGTCCTGTAGTCGCTATTCAGCCTGTCCATATCCATGGACAATTTTTGCTGACTGCAATTGTTTTATTCACAGGACTTTTGTTTTGACCACTTGACCTGGTCAAGCAATGCTGTACCCAAATAAAATGTATGTCCCTTTTTCCCCACAAATCAAGCTTTCTTTTGGTGGTATTTGATCACTTCTGTGTTAAATTTTTGCGCTATAATCAAAAAGAAAGTACATTTTGAAAAAAAAAAAAATTTTTATTATACTTTCTGCTATAAAATATATCCAATAAAAGTTTTATTTTTTAAATCCAATTTCTTCAGGACTTTAGGTCAATATGTATTTTGCTATATATTTTTAGTAAAAAAATAAATAAAAATCCCAATCCCAGCGTATATTGATTGGTTTGCACAAAATGTTTTTTTTGGTGCCGAAACCGATACCGAAAAAAAAAATCTTCCTTGATCCCGAAAACCGAAACCGATACCGAAACCGAAACTGCACCGAAACAGGCTTTTTTTTTATATATTACCCCAAAAAATTATTGGATATACAAAATTGTGTTACATTCGTATTCGTTATATTATTTATATTCAACTTAATCATTAATTTTATGAAGAAAAGAATACTACAATCCAGTAATAAAAATAATTCAACTGCCCTCTTCTTCCCTTATACACTCCACTGCGCTTCGGGAGCAGGTCTGCTGAATGCAGACCAAAAAAACCTTACTAGCTGCTACTTTACAAAAAACATATAATAAAAGTATTTTGAATAAACAAAAATAGTAGCGCTTCTGTGTATCACACCACAAATCTAAATACTATAGCAAATATATATATGTCCCGTGAAGAAATACATATACGGTATGTGAAAAACTGCAAAACATATACTCTAAAAATATATATGTGCACATACAATAAATTAATAAGTGTCCGTAACGTTCAAATATTGTTTTCAAACCAGTTGTGAAAAAAAACATTTAAAGAAAGTCCATCAGTGAGTTAAGTGTTCCAATAATAGTGACTTCAACTAAAATTTGCATAAAAATCTTCCTGTGTTCTCTTGAATAAACATTCACCACACCAGCGTGATTAGTGACTCCACTCCCTAAGGACTTGCACTCACCAATAGGATTTGCCTTGCACTCTCATGCTCGGCTTCACAGCTTAAACACCCCTCAGGGTATAAAAGATAGATCCAAACGATGTTGCTAGGTCAGTCAAGTTTTCCCACATGAAAAAGCAAAAAAGTCTCCAATAGTGAAGTACGTAAAAACTTTTATTATTATTCAAGAGAACACAGGAAGATTTTTATGCAAATTTTAGTTGAAGTCACTATTATTGGAACACTTATCTCACTGATGGACTTTCTTTAAATGTTTTTTTCACAACTGGTTTGAAAACAATATTTGAACGTTACGGACACTTATTAATTTATTGTATGTGCACATATATATTTTTAGAGTATATGTTTTGCAGTTTTTCACATATATGTATTTCTTCACGGGACATATACCGTATATACTCGAGTATAAGCCAACCCGAATATAAGCCGAGGCAACTAATTTTACCACAAAAAAACTGGGAAAACGTATTGACTCGAGTATAAGCCTAGGGTGTCCATGTGCTTGCCTCACTCTGCCTCACTGTGTCCATGCCTCACTGTGCCCATGCCTCACTGTCACTGTGTCCATGCCTCACTGTGACTAGACTGACGTTTAACATTGGAGTCTATGGAGGGGGTGCCCAGCTTAAAAAAATAAAAAAATCGGTGCTCCCCGGCCGTAGGTCCCCCAAACACCAAACTTGGCACACTTGTAGAGGAGGAGTTGGGCTAAATGTGTGCCACGGTTGGGGTCCAGGGGACCTACGGCCGGCCAGTACTGGGTCCCCAAAATCACCGGAGAAATTACCGTTTAACATTGGAGTCTATGGAAAGGGGTGCCCGGCTTTGAAAAATCGGTGCTCCCCGTCCCAAGGTCCCCCGGACACCAAACTTTGCACACTTGTAGAGAAGGGGCTGGGCTACATGTGTGCCCGGGATCAGGCGCACAAAGTTGAAGTCGGAAACAGACTCGAGTATAAGCCGAGGGGGGCATTTTCAGCACAAAAAAATGTGCTGAAAAACTCGGCTTATACTCGAGTATATACGGTATATATTTGCTATAGTATTTAGATTTGTGGTGTGATACACAGAAGCGCTACTATTTTTGTTTATTCAAAATACTTTTATTACAATCCAGTAATGTCAAAAAGTACTTTAATAAAAAGTAACCGAAATAAAATTGGACAGTGGACACAGAAGATAAAAATAAAATAAGACTGCAGTCAGTGCACATTGCACCACCATACCAAATAAAACAGGCATAAAATATATATATATATATATATATATATATATATATATATATATATATATATATATATAGTAATAATAATTAATAATAATAATAATATAAAAATGCCAAAGACTGACTTTTTTATATTTTATTAATTTCCAACTTACATCAGAACTAGTAATTCAGTTCTCTCTCTCTAAGGTGTCAGCGGCTGGATGTGCGATAAGTGTATGTATGTATGTAGCCGCGGGTTACATACATAGTCATAAAGTAGACCACACTGTTTTCCGGCCCCGGGTATGGGCAGAGACATCCTGGAAGTGGAACACAGACTAGTCTACAGCAGCGGTGCTCAGCCAATCACAGCAAGCAATGTAGACTAGTCTGTGTTTATGGAAGTCACTGCGGTATAGTACTGTAGTATGTAGACAGCCACAGATACAGAACATACAGTTTTGCATTTGCACATGCAGCGGGCTGACAGCTTAGGGAGAGACATAGTTTGGCCCAACAGCAACAAACTATGGTAAAGTAGTTCAAAAGCTGGAGTTCTCTCTTAACCACTTAACGACCGCTCACTGTATATATACATCGGCAGAATGGCACCGACAGGCACAATCACGTAGAGCATACGTGATTGCCTTTGTACAGTTGGGGGGTCCGATCGGACCCCCCTCCTATACAGTGAGTGGTGGCTAAGTGTCCGGGAGCGTTCCGGGATGAGGGGGCAGCCATTCGTTTCTGGCCACCCCCTCGCGATCGCTCCCGGCGAATGGAAATGCCCCCTCTGTCTGTGTCAGACAGAGGGAGCAGGAGGAAGTGATGTCATCTCTGGTGCGGCGCTCACATATACCGAGCGCCGTACAAGAGAAGATATCAGGTTAGTGCACACAACACTACACTGACACCAGGACACATAGGGACATAAATCGCCCCCCAGATCACCCCCCCAGCCCCCAGTCACAGTGTCACTGATTGCAGTGACCATTTATTTAGTGATCACTGCAATCAGTGACATTTGTGACTGTAAAAGTGTCACCAAAGTTTAGTCTTAGGTCCAGTGTAGCCCCCTAACCCCCCCTAATAAAGGTTTAACCCCCTGATCACCCCCCAGATAACCCTTTCACCGCCTATCACCACTGTCGCTTAGCGATCATTTTTCTGATCGCTGTCTTAGCGTCAGTGATGCCGATCGGCAGCCAGTAATTTTTTTTAGGTTCGCCGCAGGTTTTTATAGCGTCAGGTACCCCAATATATTATCTAATAAAGGTTTAACCCCCTTGATCGCCCCCCAGGTAACCCTTTCACCCCCTATCACCACTGTCACTAAGCGATCGTTTTTCTAAACGCTGTCTTAGTGTCTGTGATGCAGATCGGTAGCCGGTAATTTTTTTTAGGTTCGCCGCAGGTTTTTATAGCGTCAGGTACCCCAATATATTATCTAATAAAGGTTTAACCCCCTTGATCGCCCCCCAGGTAACCCTTTCACCCCCTATCACCACTGTCGCTAAGCAATTGTTTTTCTAAACGCTGTCTTAGTGTCGGTGATGCAGATCGTAGCCAGTAATTTTTTTTAGGTTCGCCGCAGGTTTTTATAGCGTCAGGTACCCCCATATATTATCTAACAAAGGTTTTAACCCCCTGATTGCCCCTAGTTAACCCTTTCACCAGTGATCACCATATAAGTGTTACGGGTGACGCTGGTTAGTTAGTTTGCTTTTTATAGTGTCAGGGCACCCGCCGTGTATATAACCCAATAAAGGTTTAACCCCCTGATCGCCCGGCGGGTGATATCAATTAGGTTTTAGCGTCAGAGAGGGTCTGAGTCACACCCCAGGCAGCGTCAGGTTAGTGCCAGTAACGCTAACACCCACGCGTGAAGCATACACCCCCCTTAGTGGTATAGTATCTGAACAGATCAATATCTGATCTGATCAGATCTATACTAGCGTCCCCAGCAGTTTAGGGTTCCCAAAAACGCAGTGTTAGCGGGATCAGCCTAGATACCTGCTGGCACCTGCGTTTTGCCCCTCCGTCCAGCCCAGGCCACCCAAGTGCAGTATCGATCGATCACTGTCACTTACAAAACAAAAACACACATAACTGCAGCATTCGCAGAGACAGGCCTGATCCCTGCGACTCCAGTGCTGTAGGAGGTGATTTCACCACCACAGTTAAAAAAAAAAAGCAAATATGCCGAAGCATTGGGGCAGCAGGGGCGGAGGAGCGATTTTGCTCCTAATGCCGCGTACATACGGTCGAAATTCCGACGGAGGCTTGCCCGTGGAAAAGTCCGACCATGTGTGTGCAGCATAACTTTTTTGCGGGAGGATGCCCCCATGCTTCGGCATATATAAATGGTGCGTGTATGCCCATCATTGGAAGTGGGTGGATGAAGGGCTGTATTCTAATGGTGGGCATACCCACCGATCAATCTCTTTTTTCGTTCAGCCAACTGGCTGCATGAAATAAAAAGATTACAATACATGTCCAACAAGGACCAGCAACGTACTGGTATGTTGCTGGACTTTGAATGTTTATACCAGAATGATGCCTGTGGGTTTAGGTATCATCTTGGTATCATTCTTTTCAGCCTGCGGCCGGCTTTCATGTAAAAGCAATCCTAGCGGCTAATTAGCCTCTGGACTGCTTTTACAAGCAGTGGGAGGGAATGCCCCCCCAGATATAAAAAGCGCCATTGGGAAATTGGGAAAGCATTTTATCACACCGATCTTGGTGTGGTCAGATGCTTTGAGGGCAGAGGAAAAATCTAGGGTCTAGAAGACCCCAGTTTTTTCAAAAAAAGAGTACCTGTCACTACCTATTGCTATCATAGGGGATATTTACATTCCCTGAGATAACAATAAAAATGATAAAAAAAAAAAATACTTGGAAGGAACAATTTAAAAATAAAATAAAAAAGCAAAATTAATAATAAAAAAAAAGCAAAAAAAAAAAAAGCACCCCTGTCCTGCCCTGCTCTTGCCCAATGGCGAACGCAAGCGTCGGTCTGGCGTCATATGTAAACAGCAATTGCACCATGCATGTGAGGTATCACCGCGAAGGTCAGATCGAGGGCAGTAATTTTAGCAGTAGACCTCCTCTGTAAATCTACTGGGGTAACCTGTAAAGGCTTTTAAAGGCTTTTAAAAATGTATGTAGTTTGTCGCCAATGCGCGTTTGTGCGAAATTTTAAAGCATGTCGTGTTTGGTATCTATGTACTCGGCCTAAGATCATCTTTTTTATTTTATCAAACATTTGGGCAATATAGTGTGTTTTAGTGCATTAAAATTAAAAAAAGTGTATTTTTTAACCCAAAAAATGCGTTTGAAAAATCGCTGCGCAAATACTGTGTAGAAAAAAAAATGCAACACCCACCATTTTAATCTGTAGGGCCTTTGCTTTAAAAATATATATAATGTTTGGGGGTTCAACATAATTTTCTGGCAAAAAAAAAAAAATGTTTTCATGTAAACAAAAAGTGTCAAAAAGGGCTTTGTCTTCAAGTGGTTAGAAGAGTGGATGTAAGCTTCCTAATGTTGTGTATAAAATGCCAGAACAGTTCAAAACCCCCCCAAATGACCCCATTTTGGAAAGTAGACACCCCAAGCTATATACTGAGAGGCATGTCGAGTCCATGGAATATTTTATATGTTGACACAAGTTGCGGAAAAACGACAATTTTTTTTTTTTTTTTTTGCACAAAGTTGTCACTAAATGATATATTGCTCAAACATGCCATGGGCATATGTGGAATTACACCCCAAAATACATTCTGTTGCTTCTCCTGAGTACGGGGATACCACATGTGTGAGACTTTTTGGGAGCCTAGACACGTACGGGACCCCAAAAACCAAGCACCGCCTTCAGGCTTTCTAAGGGTGTAAATTTTTGATTTCACTTCTCACTGCCTATCACAGTTTCGGAGGCCATGGAATGCCCAGATAGCACAAAACCCCCCCAAATGACCCCATTTTGGAAAGTAGACACCCCAAGCTATTTGCTGAGAGGTATTGTGAGTATTTTGCAGATCTCGCTTTTTGTCACAAAGTTTTGAAAATTGAAAAATATATATATATATATATATATATATATATATATATATATATATATATATATATATATATATATTTTCTTTCTTCATTTTCAAAAACAAATGAGAGCTGTAAAATACTCGCCATTCCTCTCAGCAAATAGCTTGGGGTGTCTATATTCCAAAATGGGGTCATTTGGGGGGGTTTTGTGCGATTTTGGCATTTTATGGCCTTCGAAACTGTGATAGGTAGTGAGGAGTGAAATCAAAAATTTGTGCCTAGAAATCCTGAAGGCGGTGCTTGGTTTTCGGGGTCCCGTACGCGGCTAGGCTCCTAAAAAGTCCCACACATGTGGTATCCCCGTACTCAGGAGAAGCAGAAAAATGTATTTTGGGGTGTAATTCCACATATAACCATGGCATGTGTGAGCAATATATCATTTAGTGACAACTTTTTGTAATTTGTTTTTTGTTTTTTGTCATTATTCAATCACTTGGGACAAAAAAAAATATATTCAATGGGCTCAACAGGCCTCTCAGCAATTTCCTTGGGGTGTCTACTTTCTAAAATGGGGTCATTTGGGGGGGTTTTGTGCTATTTTGGCATTTTATGGCCTTCGAAACTGTGATAGGTAGTGAGGAGTGAAATCAAAAATTTGCGCCCTTAGAAATCCTGAAGGTGGTGCTTGGTTTCCGGGGTCCCGTACGCGGCTAGGCTCCCAAAAAGTCCCACACATGTGGTATCCCCGTACTCAGGAGAAGCAGCAAAATGTATTTTGGGGTGAAATTCCACATATAACCATGGCATGTGTGAGCAATATATCATTTAGTGACAACTTTTTGTAATTTTTTTTTTTTTTAGTCATTATTCAATCACTTGGGACAAAAAAAAAAAAAATTCAATGGGCTCAACATGCCTCTCAGCAATTTCCTTGGAGTGTCTACTTTCCAAAATGGGGTCATTTGGGGGGGTTTTGTACTGCCCTGTCATTTTAGCACCTCAAGAAATGAGATAGGCAGTCATAAATTTAAAGCTGTGTAAATTTCAGAAAATGTACCCTAGTTTGTAAACTCTATAACTTTTGCGCAAACCAATAAATATACGCTTATTGACATTTTTTTTACTAAAAACATGTGGCTGAATACATTTTGGCCTAAATGTATGACTACAATTGAGTTTATTCGATTTTTCTTATAACAAAAAGTAGAAAATATCACTTTTTTTCAAAATTTTCGGTATTTTTCCGTTTATATCGCAAAAAATAAAAATCGCAGAGGCAATCAAATACCATTAAAAGAAAGCTCTATTTGTGGGAAGAAAAGGACGCAAATTTCGTTTGGGTACAACATTGCATGTCCGCACAATTTACAGTTAAAGCAGCGCAGTGCTAAATTCTGAATTCACCTCTGGTCCTCTAGCTACCAAATGGTCCGGGGCTTAAGTGGTTAAATTGAAGTGCAAAAAACTGTAGAAGAAGTACAATGAACAACCAACAAATGGCACAACTAGACAATTGGAACGTACTAGGTAGTCAGTCATACTATGTTGTACCTTCCAATTGTCCAATACCAATTAATTTACTATGTTGAACATTGTAAATGAATTGGTCTATGCTACGGATTTTTAAGTGGCAGATTTCGCTTTAAGAACAAAAGCTGTTCAGCTTTCTCACAGGAGAGACGGTTTCTCTTCTCATCAAGAATATGAGATGCTAGACTGAAGAGTCTCTCACGCTCTGTACTGGTGCTTAGGGCAGATCTGCGTGCAATCTGTGCAAGCAAGGGAAAGCGTTCTTTGTTGATGCGCCAGTACTCAAGGGGATTGTCGCATTTGGCAATAGGCTGTTCAGCTAAATAAATGTCCAGCTGTTGGGTAGCTGCACTTGTGGCACTGCTATGGATTGGGGTGCATTAGTGTAAAATTTATTCAAACAGATATGGAGGGAGTGTGTTCCTCTTCACTTGTATGCGACCGTTTCTCACTTTCCTCTGTGCGACACCTCGAAACTCCTTCACTAGATGATTCCACCACCTTCATTTGTGCCAGTATCATTTCCCGTGCACGCTGCTTTTTCTCCACATTAAAGTAATGCTCTTTAAATCGAGGATCTAGAACTGTTGCAATGCAGTACAGAGGGTTTGTCTTGAAACCGGTTGGTAACGTCCTCCAGTAGAGTGGTTTTAGCAGTTTTTACGCCATGGTCTGTTTCTACCTCTTTTCCAAGCAGACGCTTCAGTGCTGCAATCAAGGGGATAACTTCAGCAATGGAAGCATTAGTTGAGCTTATTTCTTTTGTTAACTGTTCAAATGGAGATAGAAGAGACAAACAGTTTTCAACTAACATCCACTGATGTGCACTCAGTGTTGCTGGCAGCTCGTAATCTGCAATGTATGCAGCTAAAACACGCTTTTGTTCAAAAAGACTTTGTAGCATATAGTAGGTGCTGTTCCAATGAGTGGGTTCATCTTGCTGCAGTCGTTTCGGTGCCATTCCAAACTGCATCTGCAAAGCTTGTAATCTGGAATAAGCAAGCGGAGAATGCTTAGTGACCCACAATTTTTCTTCCTTTTGATACGATATCAGATATGGTGCGCTGACTCAGCAATCCTTCATTCACAGCCAATTGTAGCGTGTGTGCCATGCACGGTATGCTTTGAAGTTCACTGTCCTCCATTGCCTTTGCCATGTTCCGCGCATTATCTCGGACAATCAAATGCACTTTATTTAGACTTCTCAATGTGCCAAGTGTCAAGCATGGTTTTTAAAGCATCAGATATTGCTGCTGCAGTATGTGATCCAGCGCTGTCAGGCTGAGCATGCTCGTTGGACTGACATCTGAACTCCAAATGTCGGTAGTAAAACTGATTGCTAGGATGTCGGTAGTCATGAGCTCCTGAATGTGTTTTCTAACACTGCTAAACAATTCTTGTAGACTGGTATCTGCAAAGTAGCATCTGCTTGGTAGTGAGTAACGCGGCTCAATATGTTGCATGAGCCTACGGAACCCAATGTCCTCCACAACAGAGAATGGCTGGTCGTCTAATGCAATAAATTCCATAATTTTAGCTGTAATGGCACGAACTTTGGGACTGTCACTTGCATATTTTTTAACCTTTTCAAAGACTGCGGCCACAGATGGTGTTAAGCCTGAGGCACTTTTTGAAAGTGGCGCTGTTTTCTTGTAATCAGAATGCTGAACTGGATGATGTATTTTCAGGTGGTGTATCAAACCTGTTGTTGAAAAATTCTTTGGCAATGTACCCCCTCTTGAAATTTCTGTTGAGCAAAGAGTACAGATTGCAAATTTGGGGTCTTTATCAGAAACTTTTAAATATTTCCACACTGCAGACATGGTCCACCTTTGCTGGTAACGTAGAATAATATCATAGAATGATTTATAGTGGGAGGGAAATCTGGGGGGGGGGGGGGGGGTTAAGGACAAAACCAATTTAAAAGCTAAACCACAGGAGGCAGCTTAAAAAAAAAAAAAAAAACATTTTTCCTTTTTTTTATGGCGCTGCTCTTGGCATGCAAGGTAGTTATGTCTGCACTGCAGTACATCTGACTTGTACCAAAAAAATATAATCAAACTGAATAAACTTGATTTGAAATGGAATGGATTGCTTGCAAATTGCATGCTATTTTATTTTTTTGAGCTATTCTGTAGTATACTTCATGCGCCTTGTTGTCATTGAATTTGTCACTTTGTCTCAGCGTAGTATTATAAGTTATACGACACTGACATGACAGCAAGCGCATGAATTTTTTAAACATGACAGTACGCAATAAATAGAATTATGAATATATTATATATGAAATATAATATGATTTATTGCATACTGTCATGTTTAAAAAATTCATGCGCTTGCTGTCATGTCAGTACTGTATAACTTATACTACGCTGTCAAAGTGACACATTCAACAACAGCAAGCGCATAAATTTTATACTGTATACAACAGAATAGCTAAAAAAAAAAAAAATATTGCTTGCAATTTGCAATCCATTCCATTTCATTTCAAATCATATTTAATCACTAAGTTAAATGATAATGTTTTTCATCTCTCGATTCCCAGCAGCGTCGCACAAGCACGAGGAGCGTCCGCGGGGAAGGTGCCAGCATCTCAGCAGGGAACGTGCTTACAAGTGCGGCATCTTTACCGCGAGGAACGTGCACACCGCCCACACAACGAGTGATGTCACCCGCTGGTTCTGCCGTCTCTACTGCGCATGCGCGATTTTCGGCGCCAGTATCGGCAAGAATTCTTTCGGCTTCTTGCCGAAAAGGCCATTTTCGGCCCATGTGTTTCGGTGGCCGAAATTTCGGTGCATCCCTAGTATAGGCAGCAAGGCATGCTTGTTATGCTCACTGTGGAACCTAAGGGGTTAATCCTCTGCATTGTGTAAAAAGGCTGTTTGATCCTGTATGTACAGATCCTCCTCTTCTTCCACTGACTCCAGAACACATCCAGATAAGACAGAGTAACTGGAGTGCACATGCTCAGTCTGGTGTGTATTGCTAGAGTGTTTTTTTTTTTTTCTTGGGAGAGTGCATGTGAACAGCAATTGACCAGACAGAGGGTCAGGGGTCCTGCATCCTGATAGAACAGCCAGTGCAAATATGAAAACTCCTCCTAACAGCTTTAACCAGGCACTGATAGAGGTCATAAGACTGCTATATACTGCTGATGAGAAAAGATATTTAGCAGTTTATATGTACTAAAATAATTGCATTTCCATGTTCTGTGCGGGACCAGATATAGTGAATGCAGGGTCCTGGGTTTAGCAACACTAATATCAGGGGTGATCAAAGGGTTAACTGGGTGCCTAGCCACTGTTTTACTACACTGTGTGGGGTGCTTTTACTAGGGGAAAAAGATTAAATTTATTCCGCAAATTCCATCCCCTCCCTCCTGTCAGAATGGCAATCTGCCTTTTTTACATAGGCAGATAGTATTTTTCTCTCTCTGCCCAATGCTCGGTGGGTTATGGAGGACATCGGGTACTGTGCACCCACTGATCGGCTTCTGCTGTGAAGCAAGCCTCCAGCGGCGCGCATACTTGATCCAGCACACAGGTGCCGCCTTCGGAAGCAGTAAAACTGACAGTGAAATATGCCTGGGCAGTGTGCATCAGCACAAGAGTGTATAGTTTCCTTTGGAAGAGTCTGTGACAGAGTGATTTTAAGGCAGGAGATTATGGGAGATAGGGGCAGAGCATATTCAACCCGTTACCGTAGACTTGAACGGACGGAGTTGAGAGGCTTTAACTACTTCCAAACTCTACATGAAATGCAGAAACCTGACACGACCCAAATGTTTGGATAATATAGATAGCAGGGCCGTCTATAATATTGATTGGACCCTGGGTAAACATTGCCTTTGGGGCCCCCCCCTCCCCGACTTAAAATCAGGTCTGGCAGCAATTGAGATTGGGTGCCAGAGGTTACAGCATTGACTGGATGCTAGAGGTTACAGCATACATTACGACTCATCAATTAGTTGTTAGAGGTTACAGCACATAATTTCTGCTAACTCCTGTGTAGAGTGCAGGATTTAGAGGGGGTCTGTCTATGGAGTGCAGGATTTAGAGGGGATCTGTGTATGGAGTGCAAGATTTAGAGAGGATCTGTGAACGGAGTGCAGGATTTAGAGGTGATCTGTGTACGGAATGCAGGATTAAGAGGGGATCTGTGTACGGCGTGCAGGATTTAGGGGGGATCTGTGTACGGAGTGCAGGATTTAGAGGGGATCTGTGTACGGAGTGCAGGATTTAGGGGGGATCTGTGTATGAAGTGCAGGATTTAGGGTTGTGTTGTGTACATCCAAGTACCCCCCCAGCAAGTACAGAGCTCTCCTCTCCCCAGATTCCAGTTTGGAGCTCACCTCCGTCAATACACAGCATTCCTCTGGCGACCCCCCCCTTTCAGTACTGAGCACATCCTGAGTCCTCACCAGCTAAATAACCTCAGAGTATGGCTGCAGAGCAGAACAGAAGAGCAGCTGTAACTTACTCAATGTCCGTGGCTTGGAGCAGCTTCTGCCTGTGTACATCCCCCGCCTCCTCCCTCCTCTGTCCTCTCTCATAGAGATTGAGGATGTTTTGCAGAGCAGGGAGGGATGTGAACGGCCGCTGGGAGGAGAACGCTGTCACTTGTAAATACAGAAGCAGCGCTCCTCTATTTACAAGTGACAATAGCGGGCAGCTAAGCAACCAGCGCCAGATCCCGGAGGTGGAGGAACTCCACATGAAAAAAAAGCCAGCAGGCAGCACAGGTTCCAGGGGCAGCTGCTTTGGGCCCCCAACAATGGCGGGGCCCTGGGCAGATGCCCCGTTTGCCCTGCGGTAAAGACGGCCCTGATAAATAGTACACAGTGCTTTTCACATTATCAATTGCAGGCTGCTTTACTAGGAGTACTAGGAGAGGTAAAAACGCTAGAAAACGAAACATTTGAATTTTCACCTCAGTTAAAAAATTTAAAACATGCTTTCTGAATATTGACTTCCCGTATAGTCGTGTGACCTTCCAGGAACCTAATTTCCCATCATGAACTGCCTTACTGCATCACCGAATAGGGTGTGTTTATTTCTGTGTACCAAACCCCTCCTTCATTACTATACTTACTATATCAACCCACTTTCCTACTTCTTTCCTTTAGGTGCCCATACACCCTGCAATCTAAATGTACAATCTACCTTAGATCTACCATCAACTATGTAGGGTCTTGTTCAATTTGATACAAATTTAATAGATTGTAAGGTGGGTTCTCCTATTACATAGTTTTGGCAAATCTAAAGGAAAAATTGTACATAGATTGTAGAATCAGATTGCATAGTATATGGCCAGCTTTATACAAGTACATGGGAGGGAGACATTCAGTTGTCAACATTCAATGTAATCTAGGTTCAGCTCAAGGAAGGGGAGAAAGTTAAACACACCAATTTCACTTCAGGCCCCAATTCACGCAGCATAGTAAAAGCTTTTGGTGTGTTTTTCCAATGACATTTGATTTCAATGGGCTGACATACATTTGATAAATGCAGCAAAGTAGCTCATGGGCTATTTTGGTGCATTGCAGTTTGCACATTTTTTTTTTATCAACAAAATAATGCGTGTTTGCCTACAATTGCTTAACAATTACATTTGCTTACAATTGCTTAACAATTAATGGCACAGAAAGTGCAACTAGTTCATTTTAAGTGTATAAAGGTGGCCACACACTATACAATCTGATTGTACAGAAATAGCATTAGATTTACTAAAACTACAGTGCCTTGAAAAAGTATTCATACCCCTTGAAATTTTCCACATTTTGTCATGTTACAACCAAAGACGCAAATGTATTTTATGTGATAGTCCAACACAAAGTGGCGCATAATTCTAAAGTGGAAAGAAAATGATAAATGTTTTTCATTTTTTTTTTACAAGTAAATATGTGAAAAGTGTGCCGTGCATTTGTTTTCAACCCCTATGAGTCTATACTTTGTAGAACCAGCTTTCGTGGACACACTTCTCCTGTTTTCAGTACTACAGCTCTGCTCCACATAGGCTGCTATGTGATCGCTCAGCACCCACACACTCTGCCAAATGAACAATCTATGAACAATGCAAGAAGAAGGTACAAAACAATTGATAGTTATAAAAATTTATATTTCGTGCTCACCCTAAAAAGATCAAAAAACATATGTGAATACTCATCCCGAAGCTTGTATACAAATCCAATAGGTGCGCAAACTAAGAGACAATTCAACATATTTAACCTTTAAATGTTCAAAAGTAGATTTAAAGGACTTTTGCGCTTCATAAGGTGCGCTCTTTCACAAAAAGTATTTATTATTTTTATATATATATATATACACACACACACACACACACACACACACATATATATACATATATATACACACACACAGTCAGGTCCATAAATATTGGGACATCGACACAATTCTAATTTTTTTTTTGTCTCTATACACCACCACAATGGATTTGAAACGAAACAAACAATATGTGCTTTAACTGCAGACTTTCAGCTTTAATTTGAGGGTATTTACATCCAAATCAGGTGAACGGTGTAGGAATTACAACAGTTTGTATATGTGCCTACCACTTTTTAAGGGACCAAAAGTAATGGAACAATTGGCTGCTCAGCTGTTCCATGGCCAGTGTGTGTGTGTTATTCCCTCATTATTCCATTTACAAGGAGCAGATAAAAGGTCCAGTGTTCATTTCAAGTGTGCTATTTGCATTTGGAATCTGTTGCTGTCAAATCTCAATATGAGATCCAAAGAGCTGTCACTATCAGTGAAGCAAGCCATCATTAGGCTGAAAAAACAAAACAAACCCATCAGAGAGATGGCAAAAACATTAGGTGTGGCCAAATCAACTGTTTGGAACATCTTTAAACAGAAAGAATGCACCGGTGAGCTCAGCAATACCAAAAGACCCGGAAGACCACGGAAAACAACTGTGGTGGATGACCGAATAATTCTTTCCCTGGTAAAGAAAACACCCTTCACAACAGTTGGCCTGATCAAGAACACTCTCCAGGAGGTAGGTGTATGTGTGTCAAAGTCAACAATCAAGAGCAGACTTCACCAGAGTGAATACAGAGGGTTCACCGCAAGATGTAAACCATTGGTGAGCCTCAAAAACAGTAAGGCCAGATTAGAGTTTGCCAAACAACATCTAAAAAAGCCTTCACAGTTCTGGAACAGCATCTTATGGATAGATGAGACCAAGATCAACTTGTACCAAAGTGATGGGAAGAGAAGAGTATGGAGAAGGAAAGGAACTGCTCATGATCCAAAGCATACCACCTCATCAGTGAAGCATGGTGGTGATAGTGTCCTGGCGTGGGCATGTATGGCTGCCAATGGAACTGTTTCTCCTGTATTTATTGATGATGTGACTGCTGACAAAAGCAGCAGGATGAATTCTGAAGTGTTTCGGGCAATATTATCTGCTCATATTCAGCCAAATGCTTCAGAACTCATTGGACGGCGCTTCACAGTGCAGATGGACAATGACCCAAAGCATACTGCGCAAGCAACCAAAGAGTGTTCTAAGGGAAAGAAGTGGAATGTTTTGCAATGGCCAAGTCAATCACCTGACCTGAATCCGATTGAGCATGCATTTCACTTGCTGAAGACAAAACTGAAGGGAAAATGCCACAAGAACAAGCAGGAACTGAAGACAGTTGCAGTAGAGGCCTGGCAGAGCATCACCAGGGATGAAACCCAGCATCTGGTGCAACGCTGTATCCTGGCCTAGGGCCAACAAGGCCCAGGCCTAGGGCAGCACTTTACAGGGGGGGGGCAGCACAGAAAGCGTCCCCGCCGGCTTGTGCTACACTGTTAGTGTAACGCAAGCTGCTTCTAATTTTGACTGTCCTATCAGTCTGGACCACAAACCTTCCTCACTCTGCTATATGTTTTCTGTTGCACCATTGGCATGGTATATCTTCTTAGTCCTCTCCATAAAATTATCAGAAATTTGTGCTTAAAGTAGAACTATAGCCAATTTTTTTTTTTTCATTTTGGATAGAGTAATGGAGAGTTATAGCCCCAGTCAGTTTATTTTTTACCATCCCTGACCCGATGCAGAGATTTTCCTTTACTTCCTGCCCCATAGCCAAACAGGAAGTGAGGGGAAATCTATGCAAATTAAGGTAATCCATTGCCCCCCCCCCCCCAAGGCCCTAAGAACTAGTGTCCCCACTCGAAAATTTCAGGGTGGGTCTTAAACAGAAAGGGGTGCGGCCTTGACAGGAAGGGGTGGGTCATATTTAAATTAGGGAGTGCACAAGTTTAGTCAGGCCTAGGGCAGCACAAAACCTAAATACACTACTGATCTGGTGATGTCTATGCTTTCCAGACTTTAGGCTGTAATTGACTGCAAAGGATTTGCAACCAAGTACGGTAATAAGTGAAAGTTTGATTTATGATTGTTAATCTGTCCCATTACTTTTGGTCCCTTAAAAAGAGGGAGGCACATATACAAACTGTTGTAATTCCTACACCGTTCACCGAATTTGGATGTAAATACCCTCAAATTAAAGCTGAAAGTCTGCAGTTAAAGGATATCTTGTTTGTTTCATTTCAAATCCATTGTGGTGGTGTATAGAGCCAAACAGATTAGAATTGTGTCAATTTCCCAATATTTATGGACCAGACTGTATATCGCACACGCACACAGTATCTCACAAAAGTGAGTACACCCCTCACATTTTTGTAAATATTTTATTATATCTTTTCATGTGACAACACTGAAGAAATTACACTTTGCTACAATGTTAAGTAGTACAGCTTGTATAACAGTGTAAATTTGCTGTCCCCTCAAAATAACTTAACACACAGCAATTAATGTCTAAACCACTGGCAACAAAAGTGAGTACACCCCTAAGTGAAAATGTCAAAATTGGGCCCAAAGTGTCAATATTTTGTGTGGCCACCATGATTTTCCAGCACTGCCCCCGTTTAGAGCACTGTGCAACATTGCAGGCCTCCTCACTGTCCTCAGACCATCCAGAGCACTGTGCATTACAGGCCTCCCCTCCTCACCAAGCACAGAGGTTCACTGCCTCTTGGGCATTGAGTTCACTAGAGCGTCATAGGTTGCCACTTGAGTCGTCTTCCACTCATCCATGAAGACAACACGGAGCTGGTGGATGTTAGAGATCTTGCACTCCTCCATCTTCTGTTTGAGGATGCCCCACAGATGCTCAATAGGGTTTACGTCTGGAGACATGCTTGGCCAGTCCATCACCTTTACCCTCAGCTTCTTTAGCAAGGAAGTGGTCATCCTGGAGGTGTTTGGGGTCGTTATGTTGGAATAGTGCCCTGCAGCCCAGTCTCCGAAGAGAGGGGATCATTCTCTGCTTCAGTATATCACAGTACATGTTGGCATTCATGGTTCCCACAATGAACTGTAGCTCCCCAGTGCCAGCAGCACTCATGCAGCCCCAGACCATGACACTCCCACCACCATGCTTGACTGTAGGCAAGACACACTTGTTTTTGTACTCCTCACTTGGTTGCCGCCACACACGCTTGACACCATCTGAACCAATTAAGTTTATCTTGGTCTTATCAGACCACAGGACATGGTTCCAGTAATCCATGTCCTTAGACTGCTTGTCTTCAGCAAACTGTTTGTGGGCTTTTTTGTGCATAATCTTTAGAAGAGGTTTCCTTCTGGGACGACAGCCAGGCAGACCAATTTGATGCAGTGTGCGGCGAATTGTCCGAGCACTGACAGGCTGAGCCCCCACCCCTTCAACCTCTGCAGCAATGCTGGCAGCACTCAAACGTCTATTTCCCAAAGACAACTCAACTTCTTTGGTTGACCATGGTGAGGCCTGTTCTGAGTGGAACCTGCTGTATGGTATTGGCCACCATGCTGCAGGTCAGTTTCAGGGTCTTGGCAATCTTCTTCTAGCCTAGGCCATCTTTACGTAGAGCAACAATTATTCTTTTCAGATCCTAGGAGAGTTCTTTGCCATGAGGTGCCATGTTGAACTTCCAGTGACCAGTATGAGAGAGTGAGAGCGATAACGCCAAATTTAATACATCTGTTCCCCATTCACACCTGAAATCTTGTAACACTAACGAGTCACATTGGGAAATGGCTGATTGGGCCCAATTTGGACATTTTCACTTAGGGGTGTACTCACTTTTGTTGCCAGTAGTATCATGATAATTTTTGGGTTTCTTTTTTACAGGTTGTCTCTTCTATTTTTTGTGACCTCAGTGTTTCTATCTGCCCCTCCTCCTTGAGAGTTGGGGAGGATTTATTTGCTGCCATTTGCTCGATTTGGCTATAATACAGAGGATATATACCTCTGAGACACCATAGAGATCACTCTGTGCCATATAGCTTATTCCACATCCTTACTTTGTTTTTATGAAAAATTTATGGAATGTTCATCTTTGACACGAGATAGAGATGGAGAGAGTGCATGCATGTGTATATATATTATATATATGTACATTTTTTTTTCATGTGAGAGGGTTGGGTCCGCGCAAGTCCACACTATGTGGACTCTCTCCGTTTCTGTTTGAGTACAACATTGCAGGAAGATCTACACCTTGGATTTGGCGTCTCATCCCCCTACTCACCAGTTAAGCCTGTTTGACCCACACGCAGTATTGCCTGAGGAGTCCATCTCATCTGGTGAGTCTAACCACTTGGGGGGGGGGGGGTGAAGCATGGATAACCTGTGTGGCTATTAGAGCACTTTAGCATAATTGGCTGTGTTGAGTTATTTTGAGGGGACAGCAAATTTACACTGTTATACAAGCTGTACATTCATTACTTTACATTGTAGCAACGTGTAATTTCTTCAGTGTTGTCACATGAAAAGATGTATTTTAAAATATTTACAAAAATGTGAGAGGTGTACTAATTTTTGTGATATATATATATATATACACACATATATACACACCGTATATACTCGAGTATAAGCCGAGGCAACTAATTTTACCACAAAAAACTGGGAAAACTTATTGACTCAAGTATAAGCCTAGGGTGTCCATCTGCATGCCTCACTGCGCCCAATCTCCCTACCTGATCTCCGGCGATGTGTGACTAGACTGATGTTTAACCTGGGAGTCTATGGAAGGTGTGCCCAGGTTTGAAAAATCGCTGCTCCCCGGCCGTAGGTCCCCTGGACAACAAACTTTGCACACTTGTAGAGGAAGAGTGGGGCTACATGTGTGCCAAGGGTGAGGTCCAGAGAACCTAGGGCCGGCCGGTAGCGGGTCTCCAAAATCACTGGAGAAATTACAGTTTAACATGGGAGTCTGAGGAAGGAGTGCCCGGCTTTGAAAAATCGGTGCTCCCCGGCCGTACGTCCCCTGGACAATAAACTTTGCATACTTGTAGAAGAAGAGTGGGTCTACATGTGTGCCAAGTTTGGGGTCCAGGGGACCTACGGCTGGCCGGGAACAGGCGCACAAATTTGAAGATGGACACAGACTCGAGTATAAGCCGAGGGGGGCATTTTCAGCACACAAAAAATGTGCTGAAAACTCGGCTTATACTCAAGTATATACTGTATATACACACATACATACACACACACACACACACACACACACACACACACACACACACACACACACACACACCTCTTACAAGAAAGGCTGGATTTCAAATTATAGAGATCTAAATCGCTTGTGTAGATGTCAGCCAGCTGGGGTAGCACACTACCAAAGTTCCCGTTATACCACACTTCCTACCAGGAAGGAGCATCCTATCTTTCAAATATCCTCAATGGCTCCACGGATCCTCCCACTGTAGATGTTCCCCCACATAAGGGGTTTAGGAAGAAAGAGACTTCATAATACAGTCATTTTAATTTACCATTTATTAAAAAGTATCCATTGCACTTACATGAAGACAAACATTAGAAAGCAAATAAAAACACACAGCCACAGACTTCGCCTGCAGGGTGACGTGACAGAATTCGGCTCCACCCGACACGTTTCCCCGTAAGAGACATCGACTGGGAACGGAGAGCAGTGTCCATGCCTCTTAAGGCACAGAGGTAAGACGTTTCTTGTAGTTGGTGATTACGTTTGTGCACATCTCAGGAGGGATTTTGGTCCACTCTTTACAGATCTTCTCAAAATCCTTAAGGTTTCTTGGCACTCGATGTTTCAGCTCCCTCCATAAATTTTCTATGGATTAAGGTCTGGAGACTGACTAGGCCACTCCATGACCTTAAAGAGGAAGTAAACCCTCTTTTTGTTTTTTAAAACCCTGCAAGAGAAAGGCATAATGAGCTAGTATGCTCCCGAAGTGCTCCTCGTTTCCCTCCGCCGCCACCGCCAGCTTGCTTTCGAGTCCCTTCCGTGTTTCGCCGCTCCGGCGCTGTGACTGGCCGGAGCGGCGATGATGGCACTCCTGCGCATGCGTGCGGGACCGGCATAATCCCGGCATGTCCCATTCAGTGCGCCTGCGCCATCGTCCATTTGCAGTGTTTTCTACAAATATCTCCTTAACTGTGTAGGTTAAGGAGATATTTCTTGCACCTTCAGGAAAGCCTTAATCTAGGCTTACCTGTAGGTGCAAGTCGTCAGAGTGGGTTTACAACCACTTTAATGTGCTTCTTCTCAACACTCCTTTGCAGTATGTTTTCGGTCATTGTCATGCTGGAATACCCATCCACAACCCATCTTCAGTGTTTTGGCTAAGGGAAGTTCTCATCCAAAATTTTACAATACATGGCCCGGTCCATTGGCCCCTCAATGCAGCCTGTACCTTTAGCAGAAAAACAGCCCCAAAGCATAAATGTTTCCACCACTGTGCTCGACTGTAGAGATGGTGTTCTGAGGGTCATAGTCAGCAGTTTAAAACATGGCGAGTTGAATTAATTCTCAAAGAGCTCAAGATTGGTCTCATCTGACCACAACACTTTCTCCCAATCCTTCTCTGAATCCTTTAGATGTGCATTGTCATCACTGTACATGTGCCTTCTTGAGGAGGGGGACTCGCAGTGTTTGGAGGAACTTCCCTTGATCATGCTTTTTGGGGCCAATATGCTCAGTCTTTGCTTTTTTACTGTATATATATATATTTTTTTTTAAACGCGCGTCTCCTCTGCATCTCTCGTCGATTTTTGCTTCCCTGATCACATTCTTGCATTCAAGTAAGTGCGCGTAATGAAAGAGTTTTCTATAAAGAGAGACTAGAGGCTGAGACTAGAGGCTGAGACTAGAGGCTGAGACTAGAGGCTGAGACTAGAGGCTGAGGCGAGGGCTGTCATAGAACGTAAAGATCTGCAACAGTGGTACATTAAAGTGGTTGTAAACCCTTACAACACACTTTATGTTACAGGTAAGCCTATAATAAGGCTTGCCTGTAGCTACCCTGGATATCTCCTAAATCTGAACGATTTAGGAGATATCTCCTGTATTTGCATGTGCCAATGTAATCGGCACATGCGCAATGAAGCAATGGCACGTGCGTGCCATTGCTTTCAGTGACTGTGCTGTTACCAGCCGGTCCCGCGCGCATGCGCGGGAGTGACATCATCGCGGCTCCGGCCAATCACAGCGCCGGAACCCGGTAGTAACTACGGGACGATATGACGCCGGCCGGTGCTGTGTCGGCCACCGCAGCGAGACTTCGATCCCAGGTGAGTATTACATAATGAGCTAGAATGCTATGCATTCTAGCTCATTATGCCTTTGTCTTGCAGATGTTAGATTTTTTATTTATTTTGCAAAGTGGGTTTACAACCACTTTAATGTTATATTGGTACATAGGGAAGCTGGAATTTAAGGGGATGGGGGGGGGGGTGAACTTAGCCTTTAAAGAGAAAATTACTTTCCAGGAGATATTATTGTCCTATAATCACTCAGATCAAAGCCAGAGCTGACTGCCCCCCCCCCCCTACACAGATGGGAGAGGGGAGAGAGAGAGACAATTGGCTTCTCCTCCTCCCACCCTCTTCTCCTGTATTTGCCCCGCCCTAAGTGCTATGTATTAGAGAAGGGGATGTGTGGGTGGGAATGTGTGGGCAGGATGTTTGAAGCCCAGCAGCCAGAGAGTAAAGTTGCAGATTCCTGAGTAAGCTCTTCATCCATCCACTGTGAGGGAAGCGTCCCCTCTCCCTCCCTTTCTCTCTCCTGCCTCCCAGTGAATACACTAATGTAAGAGGGTGAGAAACGACCCACTTACAATAGAGTTCCCCTTTACGCCAGAGTCCACAGCACTCTTCTTTACATCAAAGCCCACCCTTAAAAAAGGGTTCCCCTTTATATTCCAGAGTCCACAGAGATCTGGCGGGGTGGCTCTGCGGACTCTGATGTAAAGGGGAACTCTTGTGATTAATCGCTTCAGACCACGCTATAGACAAAAGATGGCTACATCACAGCTCTCTCGTTCTGGGAGGGCATTCATGGACTAAATCCTAGAACCAAGCCCTCTGGGGCACGCTCTGTGATCGCTGTGTTCTTCAGACACAGCTGATCACAGATCGCGGTAAAGGGCCAATCACAGCAGCCCTTACCATGTGATCAGCTGAAGAAACTTGCCGGTTATTGGCATTTATTTCCTCACGCACTGTCACAGCGTAGGGAGAGGGGAGCCACTAGCTGGCAAGTGTGACCGGACACATTTAGGCTGGGTTCACACCTATGCAAATTGGATACGGGTTTCCCTGCATCCAATTCGCATGACATGAGATTGTGACCAGCTCTCTATGAAGCCGGTTCACATATCTTGGTTGTCGCTGCAGAGATGTGCGCCTTTGGCTCTGTTTCAGGGTCGAATACAGGGACACACCAGACTCCTGCCGCGAGCCGTATCTGTCAGAGGTGTGAACCCAGCCTGACACAGATAATCAGGACACTGATAATCAGTGCTGGCTCATCAGTACCTATCAGTGCAGCCATAAGTGCTTCCTCATTAGTGTTGCAAATCAGTGCTGCCTCATTAGTGCCGCATATCAGTACAGCCTCGTCAGCATACATCAGGTTACTCTGCTCAGTTATCACAGGACACAGAGCGATCAGTAACGAACGCTCTGTGTCCCATTCAGAAAAGAAAAGAGCCGGTATGTCAATTGACATACCGGGCCTTTTCTCCGCTCTCCATCCTGACAGATCCCTCCGCGCGGTGGCGAACGTGTTCTGCCTCTCCTGTGCACGCTCTGGCCAAGGGGAGTGTAGAGGTGGGCGGGGAGTCTGCTGACATCATGACTCCGCCCACCGAGCGCCGAACAGACCTGCCCACAGAATCTGGACTTTTTTGGGGTTTCAAACAGCTAAAGGGGGGACATTTGACAGGTAAGGATACATGCAGGAGGCATGTACATCCTTAAAGATCAGCGCTATGGCAGTACTTTAGAATTGATGAGAGTGGGTTTACATCCACTTTAAGTATTTATATTCCCTGTGAGGTTTGTTTGCCTTACCTTGCAATGATATGCTCACATGCTGTGGTTACAGTTTGTAGTGCAATACCTGATTGATATCCTATGTCCCATGTAATGATCTACCTAGCTTGTTCTTATTTGCTAAAGAGACCAGCAACTTCTTGCTCTGGGTCACACCTAAAAAGTATTAGAGACCCAGGGATTGTGGGATATATCGTTTCTTCACAGGATTGTCCATTCTTAGATGGCAGAGGTCATGCTTTGAACACACGTGGCGCAGTGGATGGGTTACACTCCAGCCACGGCACTGATCACAGTGGTTCATTGCCAGCAGCGCTTTGGAGGACAGCGAGGCTACTCTTGAGAAAGAAAGGACTACCATAAAAGGAGACAGGACACCTGGAGCTGCAGCGATAAGAGAGATCATTAGCCTGTTAGCAGAGCAGGATGGATTGCTTGCTGTGGAGCTAACCAACTTTGCTTGGCTATGCTTTACTGCTGATGGATTAACCTTGCCACTGCTCAGCCTCCTGCTTTTAACCCTTTCTCTGCCCAACATGTCCATCCATATGGTGTAATTTTTTGTAAACTTCTGTTTATTGAATTTTAAAGGTTATATAAAAATTTGCAGCATACAAGCTGCCATGTAAGAAGCATACAAAATTCAAAAAGAAACCCTTAACAAAAAAAGTAAAAATAACAGTACAATAGTAGTCTCATCAAGTTTGCCAGTGTTTTAAGATACCCCACCAGGTGAAAAAACCCTTGACCGGTGAAATGCCGCATACTAGCCCATTATGTGGCACTTACCTGCAAACAAAGCCCGCTGGTGGCCGCATCCATATTTGCCCCTTTTCCTTCCGGGGCCGCGTGACTTTACTCAAACGCATGCGCGCAGGAGCCGTCAGTCACTGCACTTGTGAGTGAAGAAACGGCACAGAGGTGCATTGGGCACCCGAGCCGAGTCACAGCTCCCTGTTTCCATTCAGACACAGAGCCCCAGCCCGCCCCCTCTCGCCCGATTGACTAGCTGACTCTGATTGACAGCGGCGGCAGCCAATGGCACCGCTGCTGTGTCTCAGCCAATCAGGAGGGAGAATCTCGGTTGGTTGAGACACTCTTGGACATCGCTGGACAGAGGGACCTTAGGTAAGTGTTAGGGGGGCTGCTGCACACAGAAGGCTTTATATCTTAATGCATAGAATGCATTAATATTAGGGCTGTTACTGATTAAAATTTTCGTGTTCGATTAATCGTTTTTTTTTTTTAATCGATTAATCGACTCATTTTGATTAATTATAACGCACATACAGATCCAACTACTTTTAGCTGATCTCCTTGCAGGCCGATTCCCAGTGCAGCTACCAACCACTGGAAAAATGGATAGCAGGATACAAAAAACACACAAAGGCAGCGCTCAATGGGAATAGCATTAAAACTTTTATAGTCTTAAAGTAGGTAACAAAATAAATATTGCACTGGAGATAAAATCAATGTAGCTACATAAACTGTAAAAATGGTGCGAGTAATACCAAACGGTAGCAAAAGCAGTCATAAAAAATAGGATTTTTATAACAGCTTACCTGTAAAATCCTTTTCTTGGAGTACATCACGGGACACAGAGCGACATATTCATTACTAATGGGTTATATAGATACCGTCAGGTGCTGGCACTGGCAACTTCCAAAACCGGAAGTACCCTCCCCTATATAAGCCCCTCCCATCTGGGAGCACCTCAGTTTTGTAGCAAAGCAATAAGTGTCCCCAAAGAGGGGCGGGAGCTCTGTGTCCCGTGATGTACTCCAAGAAAAGGATTTTACAGGTAAGCTGTTATAAAAATCCTATTTTCTTTCTCGTACATCACGGGACACAGAGCGACATATTCATTACTAATGGGATGTCCTAAAGCAATGCCCAATGAGGGGGGGGATACACCATATATAAGCTGAGCGCTATCAGACATGAGGATCTTTTGCGGCCTGCAACACACTGCGCCCAAAGGCGACATCCTCCTGACTTCTAACGTCCACCTGGTAGAACCTAGTAAACGTGTGAACTGAAGACCATGTTGCGGCCTTACAGATTTGAGCCAGGGAGGCCTGGTGATGCACTGCCCATGAAGTTCCAACTGCTCTCGTGGAGTGCGCTCTAACTTTGAACGGAGGCGGTCTCCTTCTCAAGCCATAGGCTTGTATTATGACCTGTCGAATCCACTTGGCTAAAGTAGATTTCGACGCTGCCTGACCCTTTCTGGGGCCTTCCGGCAGAATAAACAAAGTATCCGTTCTGCGAATCTGAGCAGTGGCTTTTAGATAAGCTTTAACTGCTCTTACTACATCCAAAGAATGCAATAACTTTTCCTCTACCGAAGTAGGTTTGGGGAAAAAAGAAGGAAGAACCACATCTTGGTTCAAATGAAACCTCGATACCACCTTAGGAAGAAAGGCTGGATGAGGGCGTAACACTACTCTATCCTTATGGATAACCAGATATGGCTCCTTACAGGACATAGCTGCTAATTCCGACACTCTTTTAGCCGAACAAATGGCTACTAGAAAAATCAATTTCCTGGTAAGAAGAACCAGGGAAATATGCTGTAATTGTTCAAATGGTTGTTTCTGTAGAACCGACAGAACCAAGTTTAGATCCCATGGACATATGGGAATATTAACCGGAGGACTAATACGCATCACTCCTTGTATAAAGGCTTTGACTAGTGAATGCGAAGCCAAGGGCCTTTGAAAAAATATTGACAAGGCCGAAATCTGACCCTTGATAGTACTCAAGGCAAGCTTCCTATCTACAGCCCATTGTAGGAAGTCCAGAATCCTACCTATTACGTACTTATGTGGATGCCATTTCTTGGCCTCACACCACGCGATGTACGCCTTCCAGATTCTATATTAGATCTGCCTGGATACCGGCTTCCTGGCATTGATCATGGTAGATACCACAGGATTAGAGAGCCCTCTCTTTTTTAGAATGTGGGCTTCCATAGCCAGGCCGTCAAACCTAGGGCTGGTAAGGAAGGGTGGTATATCGGTCCTTGCGAAAGCAGGTCCGGACGACGTGGGAGAGTCCAAGGACTCCCCACTGAAATTTTACAATCTCCGCGTACCACGCTCTTCGGGGCCACGCTGGAGCCACCGGAATCACTGGTTTCTTTTCTACCCTGATTCTGCGGAGTAATCGAGGTAACCATTGTGGCGGTGTGAATGCATATATCAGCTTGAACTGATCCCAAGGGAACACTAGGGCATCCGAGCCGCAAGCTAGGGGATCCCTTGTCCGAGAGACAAACCTGTCCCCCTTTGCGTTGAATCTGGATGCTAGAAGATCTACATCCGATGTTCCCCACCGCTGACATATTGTCCAGAAAACCTCGGGGTGAAGGGACCCTTCCTCTGGGCCTAATTGCTGGCGACTTAGAAAGTCCGCCTTCCAATTCTCCACTCCTGGAATGAATACCGCAGATATGGCTGGGACATATTTTTCTGCCCATTTCAGGATGTAATTTACTTCCCTCTGGGCTGCACGACTCCTGGTGCCCCCCTGATGATTGAATTCTGACAGGGGACCCTTGGAGTTTGGATGTCCATGCTACTAGGGCATACCGGGCTGCTCGTATCTCTAAGAGATTGATGGGCAGGGCCTTTTCTGCATCCGACCATCTGCCCTGGAGAGACTATTGCTCCAGTACTGCTCCCCAGCCTATAAGGCTGGCATCTGTAGTGACCACCTTCCAAGAAATCAGACTGAAGGATTTCCCTTTTTCCAGATTCTGGGGAACCAACCACTAACGGAGGCTCTTGCGAACGGAAGGGGACAAGGACATTGTAAGTCTAGGGCCTGAACTTTTTTGTTCCAGGCTGACAGTATGGCCCCCTGCAAATTCCTTGAATGGAATTGACCGTAGGGTACTGCTTCGAATGATGCCACCATTTTTCCCAGCAGCCTTATGCACAGGCGTATGGACGGCTGTCTTTTTTGTACCCACTAAGTGGATCAAATCTTTCAAAGACAACACCTTTCCTCGAGGCAAGAATATTTTTCTCTGGCCTGAATCCAACCTTAGCCCCAAGTATTCCAGACTTTTGACTGGTTTTTAGGGCTAACTTGTCTCGGTTGATAATCCAACCGTGAGATTCCAGATACTTGATTGTCTTGTGAACGACCACGTCTAGTTTTTTCACTGAGTGGTCTATCAGCAACAAGTCATCTAGATATGCCATTATCATTACACCTTGTGTTCTTAGATTGGCCAATAAAGGGCCAGAATTTTTGTAAACACTCGTGGTGCTGTGGCCAAACCGAAGGGTAAGGCTCTGAACTGAAAATGGCGCCCTTCTACTGCAAAGCGTAGAAATTTTTGGTGGACTGGAAAGATGGGAATGTGCAAATAAGCATCTTTGATGTCGATCGCGGCTAACCAATCCTCCCCTTGTAGGGCAGTGGCCACCGATCGGATCGACTCCATCGGAAAGTCCTGATATACAGGAATTTGTATAGCCCTTTTTAGAATTAATATGGGCCTCCCGTCCGCGTTTGCTTCGGGACTGTAAAGAGGTTTGAGTAAAACCCAAACCCTCATTCTTACAGGGGAACCTCCATAATTACTCCTTGGAGCAATAGTTGTTCTAGTGCCAACAAGAGGGACTCTATCTTCCGGGGATCCCTTGGCACGTTTGACCTCAAAAATGGGAAGGAGGAGAGTCTTTTAACTCCAAACTGTATCCCAAACATACTGCGGAGAGCACCTATCTGTCTTGATCGTGTCCCGCCAGGTCTCTTGCGAACAACTGGAGTCCTCCCCCCACCCGACTGAGTGGGGGCAACCCTTCAATGAATTTAACTTTGGGGGAGGTTTTGTACCTCCCCTGACCCAGGGTTTCTCATTACCCTGCTATTGTCCCTGTTTTTTACCCCCGGGAATTGACCGAGGAGGCCGTCGGAACTGTTACACAGCCGATGCCCCAGGAACTGGAGAAGCAGACCTCTTAAAGAGGGACCTCTAACTCTGTTTTTAACCGGCAAGAGCGTATTTTTACCGCTGGAAATTTTCTGGATATATTTGTCCAGGTTTTCCCTGAATAAGCGTCACCATGAAATGGGACGCTAACCAGCCATTCTTTACAGGGAGCTTCAGCAGACCAGTTTTTGAGCCATAGAAGCCTACGCATATGTACTATAGACAGCGTAAGGCGGGAGGCCTGATGGACTGAATCCTTATGGCGTCAACCGCAAAGCCTAAGGCTCTAGGTAGATCAGCTAGGGCAAAGCCTGCTGATCTGTCAAGTCCCTCAAGACCTGTTTCAACTGATCCTTCACTGCTTAGCAGACCCCAATAGCTGCTACTGCTGGTTGTGTCACCAAGCTTGCTGTAGAAAGAAACAGACTTTCATAAGGACTCCAATCTTTTATCTATTGGGTTCTTGAACATTTGGACATTATCCACTGGACATGTCAGTGATTTATACATACAAGAGATGGCTGCGTCCACTGTAGGGACCTTCCATTTTTTTTTTTGATGAACTTATCCTCCATGGGATAGACCACCGGAAATCTCTTGGGGGAATAAATATTTTCTCAGGACGTTCCCAATCCTGGTAAATAAGCCCTTTCAGTAAAGGGTGAAGTGGAAAAGAACAGACAGTCTGGGGGCTTCTAGCGACCCCAATGAGGATACAGTAGTGGTTGATGGTTCCGCAAGGTGCATTTTTAAATGCTGATCGGACCATGTTAGTCAGAGACTGAACCCATAATCTTTCAGCTTGAGATGCTGAGAAAAGTTTCCCCCACTGTTGACTCCTCTATAACAGAATCAACCTTATCCTGATCCCCTTCAGGCAGGTCGATCCCTGTATGGGACTGTTGCTCTGCTAACAGGCACTTTGAAGGAGGAGATGGAGATCGGCGTGCTTTCCCTGACAGGGAGGCAGCGATCAATGTTGACAATCTCTCTCTAATCCTCCCAGAGCTGAGGAAAAAACCTCCTCTGTTACATACACAGGAGCAGGTGAACTGAGGACAGCCACAGTACCAAGTACCCCTGCGGGGTCTCTACGGTCACTTACCTCTGAACTTCAGGGGAGACTGGTGCAGCAGAAGTATGCCCAAGATCCTCAGAGCCCGATGAGACCCCCTTCGCTTCCTGGAAGATTCAGTTCCGGAGCTTCTGGACGGCATATTCCTAAGCCTACAGCTGAGGTATTCCAGCCGTAATACACCACTTTTACTGAGAATAGTCTAGCACAATTGCTGCTATATCACAGTTGGTGTCTACTAAAGTGCCTTTCTAGGGGATGCCTGCATCAACCGCCTCTATGTGCCTTTATATTGTTGCTAGCTCTGTCTGTGCACAAACAGCCAGCTATAATGTGCTTCAAAACACGCTGGACGCCCGCACATGCGCAGTAGCGCCGCACACCTGAGCGTCATCCACCCGCTCCGCCCCTTTTTCCAGATCGCCTCTATGAATTCGGCGCCTTTTTTGAAAACAACAAGGAGCTAGATGGGAGCCAGGGTCCCTTTGCCGCAGGGCCCGGGGATGGATGAGCGCAGCAACAGGGCAGAGGAGACAGCTTCCCAGCAGAGAACATACCAACTGCCTGGATTTGATTCTGGAAGAAAAAAATCCACATTACAAGAAAAAGAACCATAGCGGCCTCTAGTGTCTAACACAGGTACCGCGGTCTTACATTTTTCTCAGTAGTACACAGAATATTAGCGGGAATACCGTTAGGTAACAGACAGAAAGACAAATTAGGCTTGGGGGTCCCCCAATAGAACTAACTTCCTGGGGGCCCCCACTTACCTGTTCCCCGCCGCAGGACTTTGTTTGGTCCACAAAAGCCCAAACTTCACCTATCACGGCAGGCATTGTAATCAAACCTTCAGGGACCGGGTTCCCAAGGATTCCACTCCCCTGGACCTGTATAGCACCCTGCACAGAAAACATCTTGGTCGTGGGTATGACCAGAGCTCTGGATCCCAGGGTCCAGCTCTCCTAAGAGAAGCATTACAGGCAAAACCTTGCTCTTCTCTGCAAGGCCCGGGTACCGACCGTTTAGCTATGAAGCTTTTTTGGTCGGATCCGGAATAGCTTACTGAGGCCCAAAAGAACCTGTACGCAAGCTCAGTGAAAAACACATGTTTCTTCTTGGCCAACACCTTAGACACTGGCAAAAAACTGAGGTGCTCCCGGATGGGAGGGGCTTATATAGGGGAGGGTACTTCCGGTTTTGGAAGTTGCCAGTGCCAGCACCTGACGGTATCTATATAGCCCATTAGTAATGAATATGTCGCTCTGTGTCCCGTGATGTACGAGAAAGAAACATGTAGCTAAGCATGATACTGGTATAAAAATGTGTAAAACTATACCACTGCTGAATCCAGATGAGGAGGGGTTAACATCAGTCCGTCGGCATGTAGATGTCCCGTGAAGGGAACTATCACAATTCCCAGTGGATGGCTGTAGAATCCCAGGTTGATAGAGGGAAGTGATAGGGAGAAGTGTAACAGCCCTTGCATGTGGCAGATAGTAAGGTCCCGCTGGCATGCAGATACGAAGGCACAGCAAAGGAGCCCTTCAGATGCACACGGCAAGCCCCGCCGGTGTCCGTGACATCACCGGATCTCCGACAGAACTCCCTGAAGACCCGGAAGCCGGCGGAGAGGCGAGTACCGACCAAAACAATTTTGATCGAGCAAAAAAATTAATCGATTAATCGAGGATTAATAGTTAATTTCCACAGCCCTAATTAATATAAAAAAAAAACGTCTGCCTTTACAACCACTTTAAAGTGTGTCAGTGGTCAAAATCATATTCATTGGCACATTCATTGCACTCCTTGTGTCACATATTTCTTTTGAACTACAGAAGATATTTGGAGGAGGAATTTCAGGAGGGACAGTCAGTACAGGAATCACTGCTTGCATTCAGCGAGGCTTTGCTCTGGGGAAGGGTGTCGAAATCCAGATGTGAGGGTTGCTAGACAGGCAAATTCATCCACACCATCAAGGAATCTAGCAAAGACCTGGTGAATCCGGAACCAACATCCATGTTGAAAGCTTGCCTTCTGACCATATATTAGTACTACTCACCACTATTTGGTCCCCCCTGTTCCCTGTGCTGTATGTGATCAGTACATTATCACGGGTACCCTCAATCATGGAGTACTTTGCAATTAAGCAATCTCTTATGTGGTTGTAGACAGCTAAGCTGTCAGATGGCTATGTTGCAGGCTACCTGACTCACAAATCATTCTAAACCTGTACTTTAATCACCTAGACCAGGAGAGCCTACATTACCCCCTTCTTGACAAGGCGATTGCAGCCTTTTTGCTAATTTTAAGGAGGCGCTCAAGCTTTACCTCTGTCTAAAGGTGTTAACCTTGAAGATGTGAGAAAGGAAGGTGTGACTAGTTTTGTTCCACGTGTGGGTGGACCCTAAACCTGGGCGTTTAACCCACTAGTTTAGAATCCTGCTCAGCATGTAATGAACACTTTTTGACACCTTGGGAATACTGTAGTTCCTGACAGGAGCTTAGTAAAAAAGTTAGTCAGCGGGCAAAGGAACTAGCAGAATAACGCTTTTCTCAGGAACAAGTGCCATCATGGGGTGTCTGTCATCATTAAGGACACCCTGCTGCACAACCCCGCTCCCAGGGGCAATGTGCCCAGCCACCAACATAGACAGACCTCTCTGGTTAAAGAGGCAGGAATTATTGCACACACCTCTCCAAGTTTAAAGAATAAGTGCTAGTTCACACCAGACGCAGTTCTGTGTGCTTTTTTTCTGTACTAAAAATGCATGCACAGTGTTTTCCCATGTATTCCAGTGGCTCTAGTTCACACCAGTGCAGTCAGTTTCAGTCAGTTTCTGGTGCAGAAACTGACTGGAACTGATTGTATTTGTGCAGGATAAACAGAACTGCATCTGGTGTGAACTGGCCCTAACTAAAAGGCAAAACTTTTTTTTGTTAGTTTTGGATAAGAGTGGAGAGGGATTGGAATACCTGTCAGCTTTTATTGCAGTCTGTGCCCCTGTTGAGGAGATTCACCCTGTCTAGTTGCCCCGTTTACCATCATCATTGAAAGTGAAAGTAAAAGTAAAAGAAATAACCCAAAATTTGGGTTGTCCCCAGAAAAGTAATTGAGGGGAAACCTTCCAATGGGGACACTAGTTCTGATGACCTGGGGGAATTCCCTTGATTTGCAGAGATTTCCTCTCACTTTCCGTTGGCTATGAGACAGGAAGTGAAGAGAAATCTCTACAATGGAACACAGATGGCAAAAAAAAAAATCTGACAGGGTTTATTACCCTACCTTGCTCTACCCAAAATGTAAAAAAAATAGGATTTTTTGTACTCACCGTAAAATCCTTTTCTCTGACATCCATGGACTGACACGGTGTCTCTTTACACTTTACACATGGGTTATGTCCCTGCTTGCAGGAGAAGACCTAGGCAGAATGTGAGATGTTATACATACATTCTAAAAGCCAGAGCTGAACAGCCCCACCCAGGGGGCGGTCCCTCCGGGCATAACCCTCCCACTACAGTCAGCAGACTTCAGTTCGTAACAAAGCAGTACAAACTTAAAAAGGAAGGGTGGGTGCCGTGCCGTGTCAGTCCATGGATGTCAGAGAAAAGGATTTTACGGTGAGTACAAAAAATCCTATTTTCTCTTATCATCCATGGACTGACACGGTGTCTCTTTACACTTTACACGTGGGATGTCCCAAAGCAGTGTCAAGAGGGATGGGAGCAGTATAAATGGAAAAACCAAAAACTTTCACTCCAAGAAGGCAGATCTCCTCAACGGAGGAGTCGCAACTTTAAACAGCGGCCTGCAGCACCCTGCGGCCGAAGGAAGCATCCGAAGATGCAGCCACATCAACCTTATAAAACTTAGAAAAGGTATGAACAGACGACCAGGTCGCCGCCTTGCACACTTGTGCAACCGACGCTTGATGTCGGAAAACCCAGGAAGCACCAATTGCCCTGGTGGAATGCGCCGTAACCGGAAAGGGAGGCGCCCGCCCTTTGAGAGCATAGGCTTGAATGACGGTTTGTCTGATTCCCCTAAAAATGATGGCAGACGAAACCGCTTGGCCCTGTTATGGACCAGGGGCAGTCACAAACAGTGAGTCGGACTTCCGAATAGAAGCAGTAGCAGACAGGTACACCCGTAAGGCTCGTACCACATCCAATATGTGCAGCGCAAACTCTCTGGGATGCGATGGGTGAGGACACAAGGACGGGAGGACAATGTCCTCATGTAGGTGAAAGGTAGACACCACCTTTGGCGAAAAGGAAGGTCGCGGATGCAACACCGCCTTATCCTTATAGATGACTAAATATGGCGACTTGCAGGACAAAGCCGCCAACTCAGACACTCGTCAAACAGAAGTGATTGCCACTAAAAGGCCACCTTCTGAGACAAGACAAGAGAGGAATATCCCGGATATTCCCAAAAAGGAGGTTCCTGGAGGACCTAGAGCACCAAATTCAGATCCCACGGTGGGAGAGAAGGCTTGACAGGAGGGAGCACATGGCGAACCCCCAACACAAGGTGCTAACCAAGAAATGACCCGCTAGAGGTCGCTGAAAGAAGACGGCCAAGGCCGAAATCTGATCCTTGATGGTACTCAAAGCAAGCTTTTGGGTCACTCCACACTGTAGAGAACGCAGGATTCTGGGGACGGAATACGTCCGAGGACGCCAGTCCAGCGCTTTGCATATGGCGATATAAGCTTTCCAGGCACGGTGATAGATCTGCCTGGAGGAAGACTTCCGTGTCCTTAACATGGTCAAAATGACAGAGTCCGAGAGACCTCGGTCCCTCAACACCTGGCTTTTAACAGCTCTGCCGTTAAAGCCAGAGACTGTAAGCCGGATGAAACATAGGACCTTGAGACTGAAGGTCCTCCCTCATCGGCAACCGCCAGGGAACGTCCGCAACGAGACGTACCAGATCAGCGTACCAGTGACGCTGAGGCCAATCCGGAACAATTAGGATCACCGGAGTTTATATCGGGCGATAAGGACCCTATGGGGCCACCAACGCATCCGAGTCATCGCCCAAGGATCCCTGGATCTGGCCACAACCTCGACCCTTGCGACTGAGTCGAGAGGCCATCAGGGTCCACATCCGACGTGCCCCCCCGTCGGCAAAGGAGTTGAAATATGCAAGGACCACTCTTCCTGGTCCGGCGTCTGGCGATTGGCGACTCAGATAGTCCGCCCCTACAGAGCCGGCACGTTTCTTCCGGCCCACTTCAGGATACGGATTACCTCGGAAGCCGCAGCTGAGCTCCGAGTCCCCCCCGTGATGGTTTACATACGCCACCGCCGTGGCGTTGTCCGACTGGCTCCTGATGGAGCGACCCCGTACTCTCTCCGACCTGAGGAGAGACACAGTCTGATGGCCCGCATTTCCAGAACAGTGATTGGTAAACGGGCTCGTCCGGAGTCCAAGGCCTTGAGCCGACAGGACTCCCCAGACTCCACCCCAGCCCGTCAGGCTGGCGTCCGTCGTGAGTACCGTCCATTGGATGGGAGGGGAACGACTTTCCGGACCGAAGAGCCGAGGGTCCCAACCACCCTGTCAGGGACGCCCTGACCAGGTGAATCACCTGTATCCGAAGATCCAAGGACAACGGGGATTTGTCCCAGGTGGACAAGATCTCCTTCTGCAATGCCCTGGTGTGTGATTGGGCATACGGAATGGCCGCGAAGGAGGCCACCAGGAGTCCCGGGACTCTCATGCAAACAACGGATTGACAACCATGTTCGGGATGTCAGCACCCGCACCGCAGACTGAAGTGTCAGCAACTTCTCCAGAGGTAGAATACCTTTGCCTCCAAGGAGTCCAGAACCAGAACTAGAGACTCCAGACACTGAGTCGGGACCAGGACTGACTCCTGAATGTTCAGGAACCACCCGAAGTCCCTGAGGGTCTAATTGACGATAGTCACCTTTCCTCTAAGTCTGAGCCACTTTCTGCTCATAGCAGAAGACCGTCCAGATAGCCCACGACAGCAATACCTCGCTGTAACAGAAGGCTAGAACCGGAGCAAGCACCTTGGTGAACACCCTTGGTGCCGAGGCAAGGCCGAAAGGAAGAGCCACAATCGAGAGTGGACTTCGCTGATCGCAAGGCGCAGAAACTTCTGGTGACTTGCGCAGATCGGAACATGCAAGTAGGCGTCCTTGAAGTCCAAGGACGCCAGAAGAAAATCCCTTTGGTGGAGTGTAGCGATCACCGTGCGAATGGATCCCATGTGGATTTTCTGCACCTTCTCGAAGGCATTCAGGGCCTTGAGGTCCAGGATAGGTCGAACCACGTCCTATTTTTGGGACGACAAACAGATTCGAGCAGAATCCCTGAAAACTCTCCTGTGACGGAACCGGCACAATCACTCCGGACCTGATCAAATCCTGTACAGCCCCCAAGAGGGCTGCCCGACAGGTAGGAAGGAGAGGAAGATTCAAGGGAAAGAATCTGTGTGGGGGCCAGGATCGGAATACTATCCTATAACCTGAGGTGACCACCTCGCACACCCACCAGTCGGAGATTCGGGAGGTCCACCGATCCGTGAACCTGCGAAGTCGTCCCCCCACCCCAGAGTCGGGCGGAGGCGGGCTTGGGAGCCGCTTGTTTGGCTTACGCACCCAGGGGCACTTGTGCCCACCAGCCGCACTGCCGTCAGTCTGAGAGGGCCTACCTGTGGACTCTGACTGACGAAAAAAACCCCTGTTTTGCTGGAAAGGAAGGCCCCTGTTTGCGGCGGGCCTCCTCACCCTTGCTAGTCTAAGGAAGAAGAGTGCGTTTACCTCCCGTGACATCCATGACAATGTCATCCAGAGCAGCACCGAAAGGTCTACCGCCTTTAAAATAGTAGATCCATCAGGAGCTTCCTAAGGCTAGGTCAGCAGACCAGCATTTCAACCAGATAAGACGACGCAATACCACCGCCGAGACAGAGGCCCTGGATATTAAAGGGGCCGCGTTCAGCGTGGCGTCGCACACAGAAACCAGGCCCTGAACCAGTTGGTGGGCCAGAGCAACTGTGTCTGGAGGAAGAATATGCTCCTGTACAGCTAGGTGCAACATTTTTGCCCAACCTGTAAGTGTTTTAGACACAAGGGTCGCCGCTACCACAGGTCGTAGGGCGGATCCCAACAAGGCAAACATGGTTCTGCTCACCACTTCTGACCTCCTGTCAGTGGGGTCCTCAAATGCAGGAGTCCCCTCCATCGGGAGAGTGATGGCCTTGTTCAACCGGGCGACTGGAGGGTCGACCACTGGGGGAGAAGCCCACTTTTTAAGTAGGGCATCTTCAAGGGGTACCTGATAGAAAAACGCCGCGGGACCATAAAAAAATTCTTCTGCGGCTTTTCCCAGACCTTATCAATGAGCTGGTCAAAGAAAGTACAATGGAAAAAACCCCTTTAGAAGGCCTGGCCTTAAAAGAACCAAAGGAGACAGTATCCGCCTGAGGTTCTGCATCCGCAGCATTTGAGCTTGAGAGTGTCCCTCACCGCAGTCATGAGCACACTAACAAGCGCCCTGTCATTTACTGACTCAGAACTGGAGTTTCCCTCATAAGGAATGTCCTGTTCAAAACCATCCATACATTCAGAACTAGGGTCCTGAGCGATAGTGGCTAGGCCCATATCTGAATCAGCGCACTGCCCTCGAGTAGATAAAGTGGGGAGAGGGCGCCTTTTTGCACCTTGCGCTTGCACACAGCTCCCATCCTGGTCAGAAATTGATTCCAGGGCTGCCCACAACAGGTCCATAGGGACCGCAGTGCTGAAGCACTGCCTGTTGCCACTGACATTTTTAGGGGAAGCTGGTGACACAGACTCCATATTGTCCCTCTCTGAGACTCTCTCAGATAAAAAGTCCACCCACAGGCTGTGCTGACTGAGGAGGGGGCGCCCAGGGGACTCACCAAACCGGACCAGGGACCAATTAGTTCCGCTGTCTGTACCGCGCTGTGTCAGCGCTGGTAAGCTGTGAGGAGACTGTGAGGAGATTCGCGCTGCTATAGCAGCGCTAGAGGCCAAACTAGTGCTGAAAAGCGCGCGGGCTACAAGAAAATGGCCGCCGCACTGCACTGAGGCGATCCGCGGTGTGAGGGGGTTAGCTCGGCAGCGGGTGTGTGTGACCCCCGAGATGGGCTCCCCACACAAAAACAGGCCCAGCAAACGGAGGTTGTGGTTTTCAAAATCAAAAAGGTGCGGTTTATTTTCTATTTACAGTGACAAAACACAGCAAAGCAAAAGAAACATAAATAAAATAAATCCTGGTCAACTTGACCTCTGACTAAACATACAGGTTTCCTAACTAACAACTGGGATCAGCCTAGTGCTGTCCTAGTCCCTAAGTCCCTGGTTTTAAATGTCCAAGCAAATAGCCACACAGGCTTTGTCTCACCGCACAGGGGTTCACTCTCCCTAGACAGTCCACACAGGTCTGGTTCCAGGCATGAGCTAACATCTAATGAAGCTGGGAGTTCTTATAGAGGCCTAAATGAGCTGACAAGCTTCAGCTGGTCTCATCAACTCCCTGTCTGTACGACGCCCCACACTCTCCCTAGAGGTATGAGTCATCCATGAGCCCACTAGCCTTATACAACTCTCCACCTAGTTGTATAAGTCGGCGTAAAGCCTGAATCTGGGCGAAATATATCTACCCCCCTGGATGCAACCAGGTGACTTTACCTTCCTGCTGTCACAGCGGCAAGATGGCCGCCATGACGCAGTTAAAATGAAACAGCACACACGCACAGCGCCACTCGGCGCTCAGGCCCCAAAAAAAAAAAAAAAACACACAAAAAAGCCCCAAGGCATACATTGCAGACCAGCATGAGCCCCCCAAGAACAGTGTGACCCCCAAGCACCCCACACAGTCAGCGCCAGTAATGGTGACAGAGAGCGACAATAAAATACAGGGGGAGACAGGGAAAATCCCCCACAGAGAAACACACAGCCCTTTGTACTCACCTGCAGGCAGGAGAGACTACTTACCCGTCCCCTGAGGGACACACTGGTGTTTCTGACAGGACAATCACAGTGCAGTACTGAGTAGCTGTCGGCCCGCGAAAGATACAGTCAGTCAGGAGCTGTTCAGTCTTGAGAGGACCGTGGGAGCATGAAAGCAAACCCGGCCACCCCTGGAGTCATGGGGCCTGTCGTGAACTGAGTCTCACGCACAGAAGGCGAGGATCAGCACGCTCGATGGTCGGACAGGGAAGACTACGATGATATCTTGTACCCAACCTGTTGCCCAGCCGACAGTTGATAGAAGATTCTCAAAAATAAAATAAAAAAGAATCCCAAAAAGGAATAAAATAGGTCAGGAGACTGGCTCCTGAGGGAGCCACGTCTTCTCCTTCTGCTAGGCAGAAAAAAACTGAAGTCTGCTGACTGTAGTGGGAGGGTTATGCCCGGAGGGACCGCCCCTGGGTGGGGCTGTTCAGCTCTGGCTTTTAGAATGTATGTATAACATCTCACATTCTACCTAGGTCTTCTCCTGCAAGCAGGGACATAACCCACGTGTAAAGTGTAAAGAGACACCGTGTCAGTCCATGGATGATAAGAGAAATTAAGTTTTGCCTATAGTTCTACTTTAAGATTCCATCGTCTGCTGTTTCATAGCCACCTTTCTCCCAGTCTCAGTATTAAGCCCATTACGGATTAAATTCTAAAACAGAGACACGGATTCCAAAATCGCTGTTTCTAATTCTGGGATGAAGGATACCAGATTCGGAAGTCCCAAAAGAAGCCAGGTAACATGCCTAGATGAACAGTAATTTCCTCCTGTATCCAGCCTAGTTTAGTTTCCGGTTACCCTCATTTGGAAAGTGAAGCATATGGCCGGGTTCACACTGGTGTACTGCAGTTTGGCCGCAGTGCAAATGCATCCCTGATTTTCATGCAATTTACTCGCTTTTTTATCCACAGTCCCATAAACGTTCTATTAAGTCATGCATGTTTGCTGTGTTTTCTGAAAGTGCACCAAAGACGCACCATGCAGGACATGCAACCTAATATAAAGTCTATTATCAGTTGGATCAGCATGTGGATAGACTGTTTCAAGACAGGCAGGATGGGTTTGTCAGGTTCCAGTAGACTTCAACAAAATAGTCTGTCTGCACACACCGACTCCCTGTTTCATGAGTGTGAAAATAATGGGTAAAAGATGGCTTCAGCTCCTGTTCTCCATCCCTTTTTGGTGCTTAATCAGAGGAAAAGTCCTAGTTTTCTCCCACTATAGAATTTACTGACTTCTTTCAGGGGATAATATAGTCAACTAGGTTACTGTTTTGCCAGTTTAAACAAAATGTGCCACCTTGTAGCTCTCCCCCAAGTGCCCACATCAGCTCTTCATTGACAACATTTTCCTCCTTTATGACATCCCAGAAACTCTTGTGCCCGATAGAGGAGTACAGTTCTGGAAGGCTGTCAGAAGCTTGGAATTTATCATCCTTTTTTTTTTTTTATCAAAAAGCAAATAGACAAACTGTGCAAACTAATCAATTTCTTTGATTATAAATTTCTCAACAAGATGAGTGGACGGGTTATTAACCTTTTGCCAAACTTGCCTTTAACAAACATATAATATTACGTCACTGTTTGCATTTATATAATTCTTACTTTGCAGGTTATACATATACTGAGCATGGATTGCTATATTACTAGAAATCTCTTTGTTTAAAATACCGTATTTATCGGCGTATAACACGCACTTTTTTCCCCTTAAAATCAGGGGAAAATCGTGGGTGCGTGTTATACGCCGATACTCCGTCGAATTCCCCTGCTGAAAACGAGCGAGAGGAGCGAGCGGAGCCGAAGCCGAAGTACAATCGGCTTTACTCGGCTCCTCTCGCAGTCCCGCCCATCTCTGACTGCGCCGCTGACATAGAGAAAGCCGAGTGTACTTCGCCTAGTCTCGGCTCCTCTCGCAGTCCTGCCTGTGACTGTGAGCAGACACGAGTCTAGGCGAAGTACACTCGGCTTTCTCCGTCAGTGGCGCAGTCAGTGGAGATGGGCGGAACTGCGAGAGGAGCCGAGTCCAGCCGAAGTACACTCGGCCCCGCTCGCTCCTCTCCACAGAAATCGGCGCCAAATTTTAAAAACCGCCGGGACTGACACGATCGCAAAGGCACTGGGCAAGGCTGCAGATGGACAGATGAACACTGGGCACGGCTGCAGATGGACAGATGGACACTGGGCACGGCTGCAGATGGACAGATGGACACTGGGCACGGCTGCAGATGGACACTGGGCACGGCTGCAGATGGACACTGGGCACGGCTGCAGATGGACAGATGGACACTGGGCACGGCTGCAGATGGACAGATGGACACTGGGCACGGCTGCAGATGGACAGATGGACACTGGGCAAGGCTGCAGATGGACACTGGGCAAGGCTGCATGCTGCATTTAAATGTAAGTTTTTTTTCCTTGAATTTCCCTCCTAAACTTGGGGTGCGTGTTATACGCCGGTGCGTGTTATACGCCGATCAATACGGTATATTGTTTATTTTCAGGGGCCCCCCTCCACACTCTCCCCACGGTGTATAAAGCTATTTTACTCCATTCTCATGGGACCTTACTTAACTACATTGTAGTCTAGGAGCCTTGGACATCATATATCCCCTGAGAAATGTAAAACGGCTTTCACCTTTACTCAGTCTTGCTTTGCCCAGAAAAAAAAAAAAACGACAAATTGATATTCAGGTGTTAGAGGCCCTTTCTCTTTGCACCATATTTTCCCTGAAAGCACCGAAGGCTGTTGGTGTTGTAACAGAAGCAAGGGGTCGTATTTGCACATTTGTGGGAATGTCATTTGATCTATTTTGGAGCAAAATCTTTCAAATATATGAGATTTACGATGGGTCTCTCATCCTCTCCCCCAAAATTGGCCTTTTATCTACCTTACTGAGGTCTGTCAGAGCACAAAAGGCTTGTCTGCTATGATTTTTTCTATCAGCTGCAAGATAGCTCATATCTAGCTACTGGAAGTCTGCTTCCATACCCCCACCTAACCCAATGGGTGGACATAGTGAATGATATTATGTTGGTGGAGGAGATGCAAGCGCAGGAGCAAGATACTTGGGACAAATTTAAAGCCCAATGGTACATTTGGATGCACTACTCCACCTTGGACTCTGACCACCACTTAATACCTGTGGGAGACTTTATGCTTACTAACCTGTCAGTCTTATACACATACTTCCCTGCTGTGGTAGCTAGGTCGCCACCCCTTTTCCCCAGTGATGTTACAGCTTTTGTTTATTGTCTATTTTGTTTTTCCATCATGCAGACTAGTTACCATGATTTTTTATCTTCATGGTCAATCCTCCCTTCTACCCCCCTTTTCTCTTAATGCCAAGTACTCAGTTATTGGACTACAGGTGTGGGCCCCTCACGTCACATACTCATTCACCACTTTTATGTGCCCCTATAAAGGGAGGCTTTGGGTGCTCTCATGCCTCTCTACTATATTTAACTATTATCGCCACTTAATACCTTCTTATCTGTATCAATATAACCTCACATCATTGTGAAGTCGTATACAGTGGAACCTTGGATTACGAGCATAGTTCGTTCCAGGAGAATGCTTGTAATCCAAAGCACTCGCATATCAAAGCGAGTTTCCCCATAGAAGTCAATGGAAGCGAAGAGAATTTGTTCCACATCGACTTCTATTGTATGCAGTACCGCATGTGGCCAGAGGTGGGGGGGGCACCAGAGAGACTCGGAAATACTCTGAGACTGTTCGGATGCACTTGGAAAGCCTCAGAGAGGCTCGGGAACCGAGTGTTTCAGAGTTCATCCGAACGGCTCCGAATGTCACGGGCGCCACCGCACCTCTGGCCAAATGCGGTACTGCACACCGCAGAGGCTTGAATCCTGCTTGTTTTGTGAGACAACACTCGCAAACTAAATCAGAATTTTTTTTTACATTTTTTTTTTTTTTTTAAATAATAGCTTGTATTGCGAAACGCTCACCAACTGCGTTACTCGCAATCCGAGGTATTACTGTATGTTTTATTATAATGAAAAATGGTAATAAAAAGATACATTCAACCTAAAATATATTGTTAACCACTTAAGCCCCGGACCATTTGGTAGCTAAAGGACCAGAGGTGAATTCAGAATTTTGCACTGCGCTGCTTTAACTGTAAATTGTGCGGACATGCAATGTTGTACCCAAACGAAATTTGCGTCCTTTTCTTCCCACAAATAGAGCTTTCTTTTAATGGTATTTGATTGCCTCTGCGATTTTTATTTTTTGCGATATAAACGGAAAAAGACCGAAAATTTTGAAAAAAAATGATATTTTCTACTTTTTGTTATAAGATAAATCGAATAAACTCAATTTTAGTCATACATTTAGGCCAAAATGTATTCAGCCACATGTCTTTAGTAAAACAAATGTCAATAAGCGTATATTTATCGGTTTGCGCAAAAGTCATAGCGTTTACAAACTAGGGTACATTTTCTGGAATTTACACAGCTTTTAATTTATGACTGCCTATCTCATTTCTTGAGGTGCTAAAATGACAGGGCAGTACAAAACCCCCCAAATGACCCCATTTTAGAAAGTAGACACCCCAAGGAAATTGCTGAGAGGCATGTTGAGCCCATTGAATATTTTTTTTTTTGTCCCAAGTGATTGAATAATGACAAAAAAAAAAAAAAAATTACAAAAAGTTGTCACTAAATGATATATTGCTCACACATGCCATGGTTATATGTGGAATTGCGCCCCAAAATACATTCTGCTGCTTCTCCTGAGTACGGGGATACCACATGTGTGGGACTTTTTAGGAGCCTAGCCACGTACGGGACCCCGGAAACCAAGCACCGCCTTCAGGATTTCTAAGGGCGCAAATTTTTGATTTCACTCCTCACTACCTATCACAGTTTTGAAGGCCATAAAATGCCAAAATAGCACAAAACCCACCCAAATGACCCCATTTTGGAAAGTAGACACCCCAAGCTGTTTGCTGAGAGGCATGGTGAGTATTTTACAGCTCTCATTTGTTTTTGAAAATGAAGAAAGAACATTTTTTTTTTTTCTTTTTTTTTTCAATTTTCAAAACTTTGTGACAAAAAGCGAGATCTGCAAAATACTCACAATACCTCTCAGCAAATAGCTTGGGGTGTCTACTTTCCAAAATGGGGTCATTTGGGGGGGTTTTGTGCCATCTGGGCATTCCATGGCCTCCGAAACTGTGATAGGCAGTGAGAAGTGAAATCAAAAATTGACACCCTTAGAAAGCCTGAAGGCGGTGCTTGGTTTTTGGGGTCCCGTACGCGGCTAGGCTCCCAAAAAGTCTCACACGTGGTATCCCCGTACTCAGGAGAAGCAACAGAATGTATTTTGGGGTGTAATTCCACATATGCCCATGGCATGTTTGAGCAATATATAATTTAGTGACAACTTTGTGCAAAAAAAAAAAAAAATTTTATTTTTTCCGCAACTTGTGTCAACATATAAAATATTCCATGGACTCGACATGCCTCTCAGTATATAGCTTGGGGTGTCTACTTTCCAAAATGGGGTCATTTGGGGGGGTTTTGAACTGTTCTGGCATTTTATACACAACATTAGGAAGCTTACATCCACTCTTCTAACCACTTGAAGACAAAGCCCTTTTTGACACTTTTTGTTTACATGAAAACATTTTTTTTTTTGCAAGAAAATTATGTTGAACCCCCAAACATTATATATATTTTTAAAGCAAAGGCCCTACAGAATAAAATGGTGGGTGTTGCATTTTTTTTTTTCTACACAGTATTTGCGCAGCGATTTTTCAAACGCTTTTTTTGGGAAAAAATACACTTTTTTTAATTTTAATGCACTAAAACACACTATATTGCCCAAATGTTTGATGAAATAAAAAAGATGATCTTAGGCCGAGTACATAGATACCAAACACGACATGCTTTAAAATTTCGCACAAACGCGCATTGGCGACAAACTACATACATTTTTAAAAGCCTTTAAAAGCATTTACAGGTTACCCCGTTAGATTTACAGAGGAGGTCTACTGCTAAAATTACTGCCCTCGATCTGACCTTCGCGGTGATACCTCACATGCATGGTGCAATTGCTGTTTACATATGACGCCAGACCGACGCTTGCGTTCGCCATTGGGCAAGAGCAGGGCAGGACAGGGGTGCTTTTTTTTTTTTTTTTATTATTAATTTTGCTTTTTTATTTTATTTTTAAACTGTTGCTTCCATATTTATTTATTTTTATCACTTTTATTGTTATCTCAGGGAATGTAAATATCCCCTATGATAGCAATAGGTAATGACAGGTACTCTTTTTTGAAAAAACTGGGGTCTATTGGACCCTAGATCTTTCCTCTGCCCTCAAAGCATCTGACCACACCAAGATCGGTGTGATAAAATGCTTTCCCAATTTCCCAATGGCGCTTTTTATATCCGGGGGGGGGGACATTCCCTCCCACTGCTTGTAAAAGCAGTACAGAGGCTAATTAGCCACTAGGATTGCTTTTACATGAAAGCCGGCCGCTGGCTGAAAAGAATGATACCAAGATGATACCTAAACCCGCAGGCATCATTCTGGTATAAACATTCAAAGTCCAGCAACATACCAGTACGTTGCTGGTCCTTGTTGGACATGTATTGTAATCTTTTTTTTCATGCAGCCTGTTGGCTGAACGAAAAAAAAAGATTGATCGGTGGGTATGCCCACCATTAGAATACCGTCCTTCATCCACCCACTTCTAATGATGGGCATACATGCACCATTTATATATGCCGAAGCATGGGGGCATCTTCTCGCAAAAGTTATGCCGCGTACACATGGTCAGACTTTTCCACGGGCAAGCCTCCGTCGGAATTTCGACCGTATATACGCGGCATTAGGAGCAAAATCGCTCCTCCGCTCCTGCTGCCCCAATGCTTTGGCATATATGCTTTTTTTTTTTTTTAACTGTGGTGGTGAAATCACCTCCTACAGCACTGGAGTCGCAGGGATCAGGCCTGTCTCTGCGAACGCTGCAGTTATGTGTGTTGTGTTTTGCAAGTGACAGTGATCGATCGATACTGCACTTCGGTGGCCTGGGCTGGACGGAGGGGCAAAACGCAGGTGCTAGCAGGTATCTGGGCTGATTCCACTAACAGTGCGTTTTTGGGAACCCTAAACTGCTGGGGACGCTAGTATAGATCTGATCAGATCAGATATTGAGCTGATCAGATACTATACCACCAAGGGGGGTGTATGCTTCACGTGTGGGTGTTAGCGCTACTGGCACTAACCTGACGCTGCCTGGGGTGTGACGCAGACCCTCTCTGACGCTAAAACCTAATTGATATCACCCGCCGGGAGATCAGGGGGTTAAACCTTTATTGGGTTATATACAGCGGGTGCCCTGACACTATAAAAAGCAAACTAACTAACCAGCGTCACCCGTAACACTTATATGATGATCACTGGTGAAAGGGTTAACTAGGGGCAATTAGGGGGTTAAAACCTTTATTAGATAATATATGGGGGTACCCGACGCTATAAAAACCTGCGGCGAACCTAAAAAAAATTACTGGCTACCGATCAGCATCGCCGACGCTAAGACATCGATCAGAAAAATTATCGCTTAGTGACAGTGGTGATAGGGGGTGAAAGGGTTACCTGGGGGGGGGGCGATCAAGGGGGTTAAACCTTTATTAGGTAATATATGGGGGTACCCGACGCTATAAAAACCTGCGGCGAACCTAAAAAAAAATTACTGGCTACCGATCAGCATCACCGACGCTAAGACAACGATCATAAAAACGATTGCTTAGCGACAGTGGTGATAGGGGGTGAAAGGGTTACCTGGGGGGCGATCAGGGGGTTAAACCTTTATTAGATAATATATGGGGGTACCCGACGCTATAAAAACCTGCGGCGAAACTAAAAAAAATTACTGGCTACCGATCAGCATCGCCGACGCTAAGACATCGATCAGAAAAATTATCGCTTAGTGACAGTGGTGATAGGGGGTGAAAGGGTTACCTGGGGGGGGCGATCAAGGGGGTTAAACCTTTATTAGGTAATATATGGGGGTACCCGACGCTATAAAAACCTGCGGCGAACCTAAAAAAAATTACTGGCTACCGATCAGCATCACCGACGCTAAGACATCGATCAGAAAAATGATCGCATAGCGACGGCGGTGCTAGGGGGTGAAAGGGTTACCTGGGGGGTGATCAAGGGGGTTAAACCTTTATTAGGTAATATATGGGGGTACCCGACGCTATAAAAACCTGCGGCGAACCTAAAAAAAATTACTGGCTACCGATCAGCATCGCCGACGCTAAGACATCGATCAGAAAAATGATTGCTTAGTGATGGCGGTGCTAGGGGGTGAAAGGGTTATCTGGGGGGTGATCAGGGGGTTAAACCTTTATTAGGGGGGGTTAGGGGGCTACACTGGACCTAAAACTAAATGTAGTGACACTTTTACAGTCACAAATGTCACTGATTGCAGTGATCACTAAATAAATGGTCACTACAATCAGTGACACTGTGACTGGGGGCTGGGGGGGGGCGATCTGGGGGTGTCTGGGGGGGCGATTTATGTGCCTATGTGTCCTGGTGTCAGTGTAGTGTTGTGTGCACTAACCTGGCATCTTCTCCTGTACGGCGCTCGGTATATGTGAGCGCCCCAGGAGAGATGACATCACTTCCTCCTTCCTGGCAGGCAGGGGAAGCTCTCTCATTCGCCGGGAGCGATCGAGAGGGGGTGGCCGGAATCGAACGGCCGTCCCCTCATGCCGGGTCGCTCCCGAAGTTAAAACGACCACCCACTGTAAAGAAGGGGGGTCCGATCGGACCCCCCAACTATTCAAAGGCAATCACGTATATGTACGTGATTCTGCCTGTCGGTGCCATTCTGCTGACGTATATTTACAGTGGGCGGTCGTTAAGTGGTTAAAAAGGTGCTTAATCATGTTACGGTCATATCCAATAAGCAAATGTTTTACCTAATTAATATAATATTGTTACATTGATGATGTCTATTGGTGGTCTTTGTACTATGTCATTCCAGGTAGTTTGTATGTGGTTTTAACTTACTGTGTGGGTATTCACATTTATTGAATAAGGAAAGACAAAGCTGTTGCTTAGTCAGGTTAACATTTTGAATGAGTACGAACGAGTGTATAGTGTCGTCAGGTTGAATGGACAGCGTTGGCGCACAGCCATTTTCAGATCCCTCCAGAGATGTTTCATTGGGTTCAAGTCTGGGCCACTCAAGGATATTCACAGAGTTGTCCCATAGCCACTCCTTGGTTATCTTGCCTGTGTGCTTAGGGTTGTTGTCCTGTTGTAAGATGAACTTTCGCCCCAGTCTGAGGTCCAGAGTGCTCTGGAGCAGGTTTTTATCAAGAATGTCTCTGTACATCGCTGCATTCATCTTTCCCTCGATCCTGACTAATCTCCCAGTTCCTGTCACTGAAAAACATCCCCAGAGCATGATGCTGCCACCACCATGCTACACTGTAGGGATAGTATTGGCCAGGTGATGACCGGTGCCTGGTTTCCTCCAGACAAGACATTACCATTCAGGCCAAAGAGTTCAATCTTTGTTTAATCAGACCAGAGAATTTTGTTTCTCATGATCTAAAAGTCCTTCAGGTGCCTTTTGGCAAACTCCAGGCGAGCGGTTATGTGCCTTTTACAGAAGAGTGGCTTCCGTCTGGACAATCTACCATACAGACCTGATTGGTAGAGTGCTGCAGAGATGGTGGTTGTTCTGGAAGATTCTCCTCTCTCCACAGAGAAATGCTGGAGCTCTGTCAAAGTGACCATTGGGTTCTTGGTCACCTCCCTTATTAAGGCCCTTCTCCTCCAATCGCTCAGTTTGGCCGGGCAGTCCGTTTTAGAGAGTTCCGGTGGTTCTAAACTTCTTCCATTTATGGATGATGGAGGCCACTGTGCTCATTGGGACCTTCAATGCTGCAGAATTTTTTCTGTACCCTTCCCCAGATCTGTGTCTCGATACAATCCTGTGTTGGAGGCCACAGACAATTCCTTGGACTTCATGGCTTGGTTTGTGCTCTGACATGCACTGGTCACTGTGGGACCTTATATAGACAGGTGTATGCCTCTCCAAACCATGTCCAATCAACTGAATTTACCACAGGTTGACTCCAATCAAGTTGTAGAAAAATCTCAAGGATGATCAGTGGAAAACAGGATGCACCTGCGCTCAATTTTGAGTGTCACGGCAAAAGATGTGAATACTTATGTATATGTGATTTTTTATGATACATGATATTTTTTTTTTTATAAATGTTGGAAAGATTTCAAACAAACGTCTTTCACGTTGTCAATATGGGGTATTGGTTGGAGAATTTTGAGGAAAATAAGGCATTTAATCCATTTTGGAATAAGGCTGTAGCATAACAAAATGTGGAAAAAGTGAAGCACTGTATGTTTCTCTGTTTATTGTCATCCTTCTGCAAATGCCAATATGATGGGCCTCATCTAGTGTCTAAATAGATAAGCAGTTCCATAGAAGATCATTTAAATTATGAGCCTATAATTTAGTATAAAGTACATAATTTAAATTATGAGCACTCAATGAAAACATGTTCCACAGACAGCAAATGTAATAATACACTGCAGATACAACTGCATTTCAATTGAGTATGTGAGAAATTTTACCACAATAGCTACAAGCGTTAAAAGTAGCTGACCCCTTAATGTCTTCACTGACTAATGACAGAGCAGGAATGCAGAGGTGTGTCCGCATGGAAATATCCAATTGGAAAGGCAGCATACAACCTTTACAAAGTGACTTTCAAGGTCAGTGTAAACTCCACAATGAAAAAGGCCAATCTGCTGTACCTACAATATTTGCAGGATCTGAACTCGGGGACAACACAAGCAGGAACTTAAGATAAGTATTCAACCATATGAACTAAAATTTCAGCAGTGACCTTACTGAAGATAAAAGCACATCACAACTACTGCCTATTCCAGGACACGCATTAACAGTACACTGAAAGCATTCCAGAAGACAGACCGTACACAGAGGCTTAAACAAGAACCACAAAATTATAATGTCCATTGTTTATTTTTAATATATTATGACTATTTTAGACATTAAAGAAAATCGTCTTTAGCCTTTTAAGGCTAAGAATTAAAGCAACATGCTCTTCAAGTAATGGCTCATACACACAATCTTAAGCGATCGTTCGATAATCTGATTGTTAGTACAGTTTGAGAGCCGATCGCGACATCTGATATTATCTGATCGGACAAGCACAGCATTTTTTATCGTATGATACAAGATCATACGATTTTCTTTAATCAGTACGGTTGTCGTCCGAAAATACACTACAACGCATTACATCACTTTCGATATTTTATTCTGTCCTATGAGAATTTTCCTAACTTTAGTAAGAGTTAGGCTTATGCATGCGACTAGCATGCAAAAAAAAAAACAGACAATTTGTCATCCGATTTTCGGCTCGTGTGTACGGGTCTCGTAAGTGTTTTAGAAGCTCACTTTATGAGAAGTTCTGTGCAGTACACAGCAGTAGTTTCTTATTCAGAACCATCACTGCTATATCATACCTCTGGACTGCATGTCACCAGGGGGATGTACATGTTCTTGGATTGAAGTGGTTATACCAAGTACTTTTCTAGCAAAGAAAAAAATGCTGATTTTTACATGTATGACAGAATTAGCCTAGGGGTAAAGCAGGTAAACTGTAGCAAACAAATAGTAAACGCTGTTAAATTAAATCAGCCACAGCACAAACAATTTAATATCTGCTGCCAATTCCAACATGGATATTTTAGGCCTCATGCCCACGGACGTTTTTACAGCCGCGTTTTTGAGCGTTTTTTACAGCTTAAAAACGCCTGTCCATGTTATTGTATACATTTTTTGACCGTATTTTGTTTGAAAAAAAAAAAAAACGTCAGAGCTCAAAACCGCAATCGCAGCGTTAGGCATAAAAAACGCGAAGCGTTAAACGCTCAAACGCCGACGAACGCACTGGTCCTGGGTTTTTTTACAGCTTAAAAACGCCTAGGTGGGCATGAAGCTATAGACCAGGGATATGCAATTAGCGGACCTCCAGCTGTTGCAAAACTACAAGTCCCATCATGCCTCTGCCTCTGGGTGTCAAGCTTGCTGCTGTCAGAGTCTCGCTATGCCTCATAGGACTTGTAGTTTGGCAACAGCTGGAGGTCCGCTAATTGCATATCCCTGCTATAGACTAACATGGACAGGCGGTTTTAAGCTGTAAAAAGCGTTCAAAAACGCGGCTGTAAAAACGTCCGTGGGCATGAGGCCTTAAAGTTATTCCAGATCCAGGCTCTACAATCTTTGATCCAGGCCCTATACAATGGAGCATTTTCTGCAATGCCTATAGTTTTAATTTAGTATTAGTGGTAAACGGTTACATATTTATATAGTAATAATAATACAAAAATAAAAACAAACACTAGCCGTGGTATGGTACAGTATGGAAAGACAATTTAAAACTCTAAGGAGAATTGTTAAATCTTTCTTTACTGTATCATCCACTCCAAATATATGCATTGTACAAATGACTAAAAACTGTTTATGACAATAGGAGAAAAATAATAGAGTGTCAATTACATAAAGATACTACAACTGGTCACCTTTTTAGGATATATTCACAAAGTATTCCATGAGGTTTCTTTAAACCCTTAAGGCCTTGTTCACACTGAAAACAGCTTTGAAATTGTGCAACTTCATCGGAAGCTGCGCGATTTTAAAGCAGCATGTCCATGCGACTTCGGGTGTGACTTGAAAGACATCTGTGCGGCTACATGCACAGATGTCTGTTAAAATAGCAATGAAATCGACAAAAGTAGATAGGAACTACTTCTGCAAATCAGTGCGGCGGCGCATCGATTGAAATGGTGCCATTGCCAGCAATAGGCTGCGACTTGTCATGCAATTTGACCTGTCAAATCGCATGACAAAATCGGTATGGTGTGAACGAGGGTTTTTAAGTAAAAGCATTATGCATCATTAAGCGGAGATAATTGTCTCTGTAGCAAGAATAGGCATTCCAATAAATCAAACCAATCCTGAAACTGGCAGGAATTTAAGTAGACAGCGTTTTTGTGCTATCTTTAACAATAGAAGGCAGAGGCCTTCTATTGTTGTCAATACAAGACACTGGCATAGACTTTTTTGGTACATTGGCTAACTGACTGTATTCAGACCTGTTATTCACCATCACTGATTATAAATTTCACTCCTACCTGCCTCTGAAGGAAATACTTCTAATTCTTTGCTCTGACTTTTTTAATCCAAAATCAGGACTGCGACCTGTATAAGAATTAGAGCTGCACGGTTCTGGCTAAAATGAGAATCACGTTTTTTATGCTTAGAATAAAGATCACGATTCTCGCGGCGTAACATATTCTTTCACATTATACAAAAAAATTGGGGTAACTTTCCGGTTTCATTTTTTTATTATTATTATTAATTGAAGCATATTTTTTACCCTAAAAATTGTGTTTATATATATATATATATATATATATATACACACACACATATACATATACACAGTGGGTACGGAAAGTATTCAGACCCCCTTAAATTTTTCACTCTGTTATATTGCAGCCATTTGCTAAAATCATTTAAGTTCATTTTTTTTCCTCATTAATGTACATACAGCACCCCATATAGACAACTCTGTGACTGTCCTTGAATGGCCCAGCCAGAGCCCTGACTTAAACCCAATTGAGCGCCTCTGGAGAGACCTAAAAATTGCTGTCCACCAACATTTACCATCCAACCTGACAGAACTGGAGAGGATCTGCAAGGAGGAATGGCAGAGGATCCCCAAATCTAGGTGTGAAAAACTTGTTGCATCTTTCCCAAAAAGACTCATGGCTGTATTAGATCAAAAGGGTGCAAATACTAAATACTGAGCAAAGGGTCTGAATACTTAGGACCATGTGATATTTCAGTTTTTCTTTTTTAATAAATCTGCAAAAATGTCAACAATTCTGTGTTTTTCTGTCAATATGGGGTGCTGTGTGTACATTAATGAGGAAAAAAATGAACTTAAATGATTTTAGCAAATGGCTGCAATATAACAAAGAGTGAAAAATGTAAGGGGGTCTGAATATTCTCTCTCTCTCTCTCTCTCTCTCTCTCTCTCTCTCTCTATATATATATATATATAAAATGTTTGGGGGTTCCAAGTAATTTTCTAGCAAAAAATACAGATTTTAACTTGTAAGCAACAAGGGTCAGAAAGGTTTGATCTTTAAGTGGTTAAACTGACTTTATTTACAGACCGAAGTTCATCCCTTTGATCTAAAAGAACTAAAAGATACTTTTGTTTAGACCCCTTTCACACTGGGGTGGGGGTGCGTTAATGTGCTGCCCATTCCATTAAAAATAGCGGTGCATTACCGCTGACGCACCCACCGCCCCAGTGTGAAAGGGGGCCTTATAGTTCTCTTCCAGCGCTGACAATGTTGATAAACATTTGTCAGCTTTTTTTCTTTTTTTTTTTTGACAGCTGTGAGTGAGCAGAGAACAGCTCTGCACTGTATGAATCGACAAAATGCTGGGTTAGGCTTAATGTACACGGGACGTTTTACAACCTCTCCTGGACGATTTAACCTGATCGATATTAACCAAACGTTTAAAAACTTCTGTTTTGCGCTTAGAAGCGTTTTTTTTTTACATTTTTTTTTTAAGAACGCCTGTAAATGAAACGCGAGTTACCGCATTTACAAGCTGTTACAGGTCTTTAGCGTTTCAAATGCCTCTGAACATCCGCCCGGAGCGCTTTTTGGTGCTTTCCAAAAAATGCTTCTAATCTCAACTGCCTAGAAACTACTATACATGTAAAGATAAGCTAACGGAGGAGAGTTCAGGAGCAGTTGAAAAAAAAAAAACGCCCAACTGCTCCTGAATGTCTGTTTACCAGCAGCAGTGTACATGAAGCCTTAAGATTGAGAGGGCGGTTGAATTGAGTTAGTGATTTTTTTAAAGATTATTCATGCAGCTCTAATAAGAATCAAAGCTGCATTGCAGTGTGAATGGGACATTGGGAACTGAACACCCTTTAGAAATTAGTTGGGGCACAGCACCAAATGTTTCGGTGATTGTGCCCGATTCAAGTACATGAAATCTGTGTGTGTCTGCGCTGTATAATCCTTCCTAAGTGCATTTGCTTCCGTCCTCCCTCCTTGACCACTGCACCTGTCACACTGACAGGTGCCTATCAGAGTACAGTGGTACCATGGATTACAAGCATAATTCGTTCCAGAAGAATGCTTGTAATCCAAAGCACTCGTATATCAAAGCGAGTTTCCCCATAGGAGTCAATGGAAACTCAGATAATTTGTTCAACAGTGACTGCTATTGTATGCAGTACAACATGTAGCCAGAGGGGGGGGGGCGCTGGAGACAGATCTGATGCACTCGGAGACACACTAGAATGGAGTGTTTCCGAGTGCATCCGAGTGGCTTCTGCACCCCCACACCTCTGGCCAAATGCAGTACTGCACACCCCATTGGCTTGAATCCTGCTCATCTTGCAAGACAACGCTCGCTAACCGAGTCAGGATTTTTATTTAAATAATAGCTCGTATTGCGAAATGCTCGCAAACCGCGTTACTCGCAATCCGAGGCATTACTGTAGTTTGGCACTGGGGCAGTTGAAGCTTGATGGGGAACTGAGAAACGTGTTCCCCATCAGGTCCACTTACCTTTTGATAGTCAGTGCACTGCAGTGGGCGGATCCATAGCCACTATTCAGTCCAAGAGCGGCTTTGAAATCCACCGACTGCTAGGCACTGTCAAACCACGGCAAGGTGGACCTAAAAGGAAACCCAGGATTTCTCATCAGGCTCTGCTGAACAGGACCCAACAGGCCCAGAAGTCGTGAATCTGAGTTGCTGGGTGGGCAGAGCCAGATGGGGAACTCTAATACAAGTTCCCCATCAGGTCCTCCTTGCCTGTGATCGACAGCGGATAGCAGTGGGTGAATCCAAAACTCCTATTGGACTAAACAGTGGCTATGGAATCTGCCCGCTGCCAATCACAGGTAAAGAAGACCTGATGGGCAACTACTAGGGGTGCAACGGATCAAAAAACTCACGGATCGGATCGATCCTCGGATCAGGGGTCACGGATCGGATCATTTTCGGATCGGCAAAAAAAAAAAAATTTAATGTGAAAATAAGAGGTGTTCTGTCACATTAGCAAGCATGTAAGGTCAGCAGGTTTGCTGCTGCTTTTAAAATGTAACATGTAAACAGTCTGTTGGATTTACAAATAATGTATTTAAGCATATAAGCTCCAGTAGTGTTGAAAATAACTGTAAAATTTAAAACTACGTTGGGTGTAACAAGATGTCCGCTTGGCCCCTTCTTACTATCATACTGTGCAGGAGTGTGAGTGGAGCAAGATGGCGGCGACAAAACGTCATTACAGTGGCGCCGCCGGGTGTACCAAGATGGCCGCCGCTCCGGAGCTAGGCCGAAGCCGTGGCCTTTCCTACGGCCGAGGCTCCGGAACGCTCCGCGGATCGTGTGGTGATCCGATCCGAACAGGGTGACCCGTTCGGATCACTGATCACCACCGATCCGTTGCACCACTAGCAACTAGTCTCTCAGAGTTCCCCATCATGCTCCCCCCACTGCGTGTTTAGTGTTACATGTGTCATTTTTTTGCTGGGTCATGAGTGTAGCCAGTGAGGCAGTGGTCCCCAACCTTTTTGGCACCGGGGACCGGCTGCGTGGAAGAAAATTGTGCCAAGGACCGGGGGGGGGGGGGGGCGGGGGTTACGATTTTTTGCGGGCAATGGCTGGTGTTAGCGCTTCAATCATCACGGCACCATGCTTAATATGGTGTCAGGGTGATTGAAGCGCATTATTTCTATTATTACATTGTAGTAATAAATGAAATAGTTCAACTCACCATAATGTAGAATCAGTGGGAGCCCTGAGCATGTCACTTGCCACTGTCGCCTGCTACCAGATTGCCCCGCTTACTGCCACAAGATGTGGATTGTCACTTGCCACGGTGCCTGTCACCAGATGCGGAATGTCACTTGCCACATCACCTGCCACGCTTACTGCCACAAGATGCGGAATGTCACTTGCCACATCACCTGCCACAAGATGTGGATTGCCACCTGCCACGTTGCCTGTCACCAGATGTGGAATGTCACTTGCCACCTGCCACGTTGCCTGTCAGAAGATGTGGAATGTCACTTGCCACCTGCCACGTTGCCTGTCACCAAATGTGGAATGTCACTTGCCATGCCACCTGCCACCATGCCTGTCACCAGATGCGGAGTGAGTGGAGCGCCCCTTGTGGTATATCAGGCAGACAGCTGAGGGGGTGAACTACAAGTCCCAGCACACCTCACCTGTACTCCCACACACAGCTCACCTGTAACTGATGATGTCACATCTCTGTGGGATCGCCCCTCTGGATGTAGCAGGGTGTCTCCCTCGTCTTGCTGCAGCCGGTCTCACCTGGCAGAGGGAGGGTTCGGGACTCCTTCGGCTGTCACCCTTCACCCTTCTGCCATTCCTGATTAGCTGTCCGGGGAGGCAGGCAATCTGCGCCGCTGATCAAGGAATCTCAGGAAGTTCTCACAGGAGCCGCAGGAGAGCGGCGATGCGGGGCGGGCAGTGTGAGATGATGTCATCTCTCTGCTCCCTCCGACACTGAGACAGAGCACTGGCTTTGAGGGCGGAAGAGCGGTGATGCAATGGGCGGAGAGAGATGATATCTCTGCTTGCCCGCTCGCTTCTTCAATCCACCCAGCGCTCTCATGCCGGCAGCCCAGCATGTCTCTTGAGAGCCACCCGCACCCGCGGCCCGACTGCAGAAGGGCCACGGCCCGGTAGTGGGCCGGGGACCGGGGGTTGATGACCCCTGCAGTGAGGTACATTTGTCATTTCCAGAATAATAGCTACTATTACTGCTAAGAATATCCAGGGCATGTGCCCTGGCCCTTGACTACATGCCATGCATTTACTGTGTGGAGATATTGGGAGGATATGGGAAAATGCGTATTGTGTGCATTGCATTGGTCATTCGTTTACAGAGCACATGTGATGGGTTCCCACCTCTTAGGTTAGACTGGCCATACATTATACAATTTTCTTGTACAGTTTTTCTTTAGATTTACCAAAACCATATAATATGAGGTGAAACCAAAACACCTTCAATTTTTATGCAATCAGGTAGACCTTTGCACTACATAGTTGAAGGTAAATATAAATGAAATCAAAGAAAATTGTATGGCCAGCTTTAAACCATGACCATTGTGTGTAAACCTCCACTGAGAGAAAGGGATCTTTACATCAGTTTTGCTAAAGCATGCAGAAGGTAAAACACCTGCATTTACTTTTATATAATTACCTTATGGGTTATGTATAAATCCAAAATTGTATAACCAAACTACCTACTAGTATACTACAAAGGACAAGTACAGGTAAAAACACAGATTTCTGATGGTTATGTCAATTTAAAAGCTTTTTTTTGGGGTGGGGGCTGCTTCTGTGAAATCTGGACAGCTCCCTATTACAGAGAGAGCAATTCCACATACGTAGGGAGAAGCTAATTTATAAACTGTAACTAAGCATGAAAATTCTATTACAGCTCACATTTAAAGACGCAGACACGACCTGACATTTCTTTGTTGGTTTACTTATACGAATAGTAAACAAAAATTCAGACGATACAAAACAATTTATGGAGAAATGCGACTGTCCTCAAAAACCACAAAATAACTGCAACTGCTCTTTATTAATCAGCGGCGTTAAAATAATACTTTTCGTAAAGTATTAGGCACCATTTTACATTTCTTCACATTTTATTTGTCTTTTATGCAATGTAATGCCGCGTACACACGTCCGTTTTTAATGTCATTTTTAAAACCAACGTTTTTCTCGTAGTTTTTTTTCTTGTTTCCTCTCAACCCTGTCTTGCGTACACACGATCATGAAAAAACCCGCTCGAGCAAAGCGCAGTGACGTACAACACGTACGACAGCACTATAAAGGGCGATTCGCGCTTTTCAGCCTCGTGCTTTTCAGTCCGTTACAGCGTGACGAATGTGCTATCTCCATTACGAACGCCAGTTTTACCAGAACGAGCGCTCCCGTCTCATACTTGATTCTGAGCATGCGCGTTTTTTTCCCCTCGTAAAAGCATACACCCTACCGTTTTTCACGACGGGAAAAAAAACGACATGAAAAACGACGTGAAAAAATAGAGCAGGTTCTAAAAAATTTTAGGCCATTTTTCACGTCGTTAAAAATGCTCTAGAGCCTACACACGAGCGTTTTTAATGCCCAAGTAAAAAAATTGCATTTTTAACGACGTGAAAAACGATCGTGTGTACGCGGCATTAGTCTCTAGGAGGGTTCTTTGTTAAGAGCTTCAGCATGCTTGTCACTACTTCTCATGAGAAATAAATGCATCTTAAAACACACCTTTTCTTACCATACAGTATGGGTAGCCTCCGGCACTACAATGCAGGCACCAGCTGTGTCTGTACATACCTCTCACACCTTATAATCTGCAACCAGTGTATCCCAAGTCCCAGGGTGCTCCAACTAGCTAGGCCTGCTGACCCCAGCATCATACCTGAAAAAAACTTCTCCCCAACCCTACCCACATGTACTTTTTGGTTACCACTATGATAACCAGACTTTATTGCCACTAGGATTATGTGCGGGGGCAATGGAGAAGGTAAAGTCAAAACCACTAGAAAGAGCTGAGTCTTTGCGATATTAAACCTGTAAATGAATGCATCTAAAAGGTATGTGTAAGAGACACCATTTGTTGCCTGCATAGTGCCCGTGCTTGTTGGTACTTTTTACTTTAAAGGGTAAGCTCACCTTTACAGAAAATCTGTAGATGAATTTACACTGGACCCCCTTCCCCGGTCCCGCTGTACCAGTGTCCTGCGATCCCACAATGTCAGGCACTGGGACACCACTTCACCTGTCCAGAAATTTGAAATCCCTGTGGCCTCATCTCCTATCCGTACGTCTCAGAGTGTGCATACAAGAGGCATTAGACAGCGCTGACCAATTAAAATCCGTCTAGTCTGTCCAGTCAGCGCTGCAAGGAGAGGAGAGAAAGCCAAGAGGATTTCAAAGCTCCGGACTGGTGAAGCAGCATCCTGGTGGCTGACAGTGTGGGACCGTAGGACACTGGTACAGCGGGACTGGGGGGGATGGGGAGGAGTCCAGTGTAAGATCACCTTACAGATTTTCTGTAAAAGGTGAAATTACACTTTAATGACAGTTTAAAGCTGAAGTCCAGGGATAATAAAATTTGAATTATTTAGGCTGACTTGAACGATTGGAATCTTGGCCGGTTCAGCAGTTACTGGCTGAGATTTGAACCATGTAAGGGCATGCTGAATGTACCCAAGTTGATCGATCAATTTGGGTACAACCAGTCTGGTGGATTTTACATGTGATTATTGCTAGCGGCTATTATAGCTGCTAGCAATAATCACTGTGTTCTATTGGCAGGGACAGGTTCTCCTGCCCTCCCTGCTGGGAGAACACAATGGCTCCGCAGGAGGGATTCCCCCATCAACACTGACTGTGATGGGGGAATCAAGCGATTTTCTTTTCTTGCCTTAGAATCATCATTGCTGCCCACTTTATGCAAGCACAGTGACCCACCTAATCATTGCCCATTCTGCAGTAAGAGCAAAGCAGCAATAACTGCAGTAAACTGAGACTAGGAACAGGACCTGATGCAGTTTATTACAAGTTCTTCTCACCAAAGCACCCTGCCCTGCACAACTCTACCACAGCTGCCACTTAATGCATATCTCGCCACCCACCCCCATGCCTGTGGATATTTATTCCTTGTTTAGGACCTGATGGATTGTTTGAGCCCCGTTAAGCCTCGTACACACACTTAGATTTTGGGACATGCTAGTCTCATGTCGAAAAAGCCTTGTACACACGCTTAGATTTTCGTACATGTTAGTCTCATGTCGAAAGTGAAGAGGTTACTCACAATACAACAGAATACGTCAGAAGTGATGTAATGTGCTGAATAGAGGTCGACCGATATATCGGCCGATTTTTGGCACTTTTTAATTAATCGGCCTCGGCCGATAGTGCTGAAAAAAAAGGCGATTTAAAAAACTTCAGCGCGACTTGTTCTTTCATAGAAGTCAATGCAAGTTGCCTGAAGTTTCCCGTGTAGCGACTTGGGGCAGCCTGCCAAGTCTGAAAAAAGAATACAATGTTTCTTCTTATCAATGGACTGAACTCTGTGTGTAGAAAGAAGTTTTCAGTTTAACCATTTAAAGACTAAATCTTTTGACACTTGTAGCTTACAAGTAAAAATCCTGTATTTTCTGCTAGAAAATCACTTGGAACTCCCAAACATTATATATGTTTTATTAGCAGAGACCCTAGGGAATAAAATGGCGGTTGTTGCAATAATTTATGTCACAGGGTATTTGCGCCGCGGTCTTTCGTTTTTTTTATAATCAAGATTTTTATTTTATTGTAAGCTTCGAGCATTTTACATTTCCATTCAACATTGTACATTTACATAAGAACAAATGAGCATTGCAAGACAGAACCAAGTACAAAATTATCTTATCGGAATAATAATAATAACATCCCCCCCAAGAGAAAGGAAAGAAGAGAGAGAGAGAAAAAAAAAGAGGAAAAAGGGAAAAAGAAAACATATAATTCCCTCTCCCCCCCCTCCCTCAGCACCATCCCTGGCTGCGGTGGAGTAAGTCTGCTCTGTCCCCACTCACTCCTTCCCTTCTACTTATGTCGTGTGTTATCCTACTGTGTCCTTATTTGTCCCTTGAACAGTGCTCCCTCTTGTTTCCAAAGAGGCCACTAATGGCCATGGTGTCTATTATTTTTATGTGGGGGGGGGGGGGGAGAAACGCAATTTTTTGGGAAAAAATACACTTTAATGAATCTTAAATAAAACTAAAGTTAGCCGTTTTTTTTTTTTTTTCGTCTAAAAGTTTTGATTACCTGTTTTTGTGCCTGCTTCCTGATTCCCTTAACGAAGATGGCGGCGGCAGCACCCGAGAGCAGAGGGAGAGATCGGCTTCGTGTGCCGACATCGCGGGCGCCCAGGACAGGTAAGTGTCCATGTATTAAAAAAGTCAGCAGCTGCAGTATTTGTAGCTTCTGACGTTTAATATTTTTATTTTCCGGCCGAACTCTGCTGCTTTCACACTGTAGCGGGTAGGCGTTGACGGTAAAATGCCGCTAGTTTTAGCGGCGCTATTCGGCTGCTAGCGGGGGGCTTATAACCCAGCTAGCGGCCGATGAAGAGGTTAAATGCGCCCGTGTAGGACCGCTGCAGAAGCGCTTTGCAGGCGCTTCGGCAGCAGTGCCCATTCATTTCAATGGGCAGGAGTGGTGGAGGAGCGGTATACACCGCTCCAAAGATGCTGCTTGCAGGACTTTTTTTAACGTCCTGCCAGCGCACCGCCTCAGTGTGAAAGCACTCGGGCTTTCACACTGAGACTGCAGGGGAGCTGTTTTGCAGCCACTTTTACAGGTGCTATTTTTAGCCCAAAAGTGCCTGAAAAACACCCCAGTGTGAAAGGGGTCCAACTGTTAGATTTTATGAGATGAAGAGAAAAAAAAAACCCAAAAATCGGCCTAACATATCGGCCCAAAAAAAAAACGGCATTATATAATCGCCCATCGGCCACCGCGATTTCTAAATATCGGCATCGGCCAGAGAAAAACCCATATCGGTCGACCTCTAGTGTTGAATCGTTTTGTAAATATTCTTTAGTTTCTGAGCATGCGTAGTCTTGCTCGTACGAAAACCGTACTAATGAAATGAAAATCGGAAGTTGAGTTCACATCCGACAAAAAAATGTATAGTCTGAACATCCAGGTTTTGAACATCCAGGTTTTAACGAAAAAGCAAAATCGGCTGCCGAAAGCACCGCACTAACGATCCGAAAATCGTCAGACAGCTGGTCGTACAAATTTTTCCATCCGATTTTCGTATCATGTGTACGGGCCTTAAGGATGTCACAGGGGCTAAGAAAAGGAACGTGTTGGAACATGGTTACAATGTTCAAAGCATGGCATGTGTGGCATTTAGCTGCTGCTCAGAATCTTCTAAAATCACAAAATCAAACCTACACATGATCCCTTTCGTATGTGATAAAAGCAACAAAAATGCAATTCTTACCGTATCCTTTTTGGGAAAAATTTGAAACCAGGGTTCTCAATTCTGAAAGAAAATAGAAAATTGATTAGAGGAAGGCATAAATATCAATTATATATTAATACAATACACTTATTACCTGACAAAGAATGGAATGTATTATACTGCATTTGAGAACATATGTACAGCAGCTATGATAGGGGAACACAATTTCCAGGAATAAATAGAAACCTATATAGTTGAATAGGTACATTTCATATAGGAGAGGACATAAAAGATCGCAAAAATTGCAGATGAAAGCCAAATTGCTAAAACATAAAATTCCTAAGGGCCCATTAAAACCATGTATGTTGGGCTGCACTGGGCAGCCTCGCTCAACACAGTCAATGCATAGTCAAGGCAATTTGCCTTGAGTCCTATAAGCTCAGTTCGCCCCACGGTGGTGCAGTAGCGTGTGCTGGAAAAAAAAAAAGTAGGACATGCTCTGCTTTTTTCAGTGCAGTGTGCTGTGATGCAACCCATTGTGGTGAATAAAGTTGAATGAAATGTAATTTTAAAATATTTCAATAAAAGGGTGAAAAAAAAGGATGTGATGTGTCATTTACAAAGCATCAGCACTGCTCCCTTCACTGCAGACACAACTGGCCACTGTAAAACATGGTGTGAATGAGACTTAGAAAAAAAAATTGATAATGCAGGACCTTTAAGGGCTCATTCACACTATCAGCAGTGACCTGCATTTTTCCCCACTGGATAAACACAGGTTAACGCCAGCACAAATAGAAAATGGTTATTTTCTATGTTTCCTGTTCACACTGCATCACTGGCGTGATGTCCGATGCAGTCAGCTGTGGAAAAATGCAGTATCTCTGGATTTTTCTGCATTGCACTGGATGGTATAGTATGTCACCGTGCTGCCGTGCAGTGACATAAATGAAGCGTGAGACTTCAAATACATAAAAAAAAAAAAAAAAAAAGGAAGCACTGCTAAGGGCTGGAACGCTCATCGCACTGCTCGCTGCCAGAGTCAACACTGTCACTGGCCCACACGGTAAAATGCTGCGTTATACCTTCAGGCAAGTGTAAACATAGCCTAAATGTCAAGAAAAAATATTGTACAGTTATATGCAGTTGAATGCCCTAAATTACTTTATAACTAATAAAGAACATATTTTCCAAACTGAAATACACTATGCTCAATTTCCAAAAGCATAAAGGTTGCAGGATTTTAACTGCATGTCGTTTTTCCAGTTGTCCGAACAAAAAATGTATCAATTCACTGCACCAATATACTATTTTTACTTTTCGGTTCATAAAATTATCACACTGTTTACTAGTAAATGAAACACCACTAGCTTTATGCTGGAATGGAGTTTCAGTGAGGTGTTTATTGAGTTGAGTAGGAGAAGGGACCATTTGGATGGTGATAAATCAACAGTTTAAAAAAAAAAAAAAAAAATCAATTTTAGAAAAAAAAAGGCAAAAACAATTCTCCCATCAAAATGTCCCATTAACATTTTCACATTGATGTGGAATTTCTATTATTTTAACAGTAAATCGATATAGTAAATGTTTAAAGCTTCTTGCTCATCAATATTTCAACAGCCACTGCCCAGAATTCTCAATTATTGCCAATGGGAAGCTGTACAATATGGTAAAACTGTGTACGTTGTAATCTTTGGGAACTGTCCCTTATGTTGTAATTCAGGGGTGCCCAACCGGTGGCCCACGGAGCCCTCTGATGTGGCCCACGACCTCCTGCTCTTGGATGGAATGGAATAAAATACTGTTATTAAAGGTCAGTTTATTATTAAAATCACAGTGTATATATGAGCATATCTGTTCTGCAGTGGTTACTGGGCTACTTTCAAACTGACCCGCAGATGCAGAGCAGCGCACCAGCGGGTTACCTGCACTGAGCCATACACCTTCTGTTATTTCCTGCGAGTTTGGTGAGCTTTCTGAAAATGCACCAAAATCTGCAGAATATAATAGGAGTCTATTGAAAAGTGCAGGAAAGCCAAAGGTACACTGCGTTGGTAAACCGCAGCGCATCAAAGTGAAAGCAGCCTTGGACCCCTTTCACACGGTCAGTCCGACCCAATTGGACCCTCCATTCACCTCTAAGGAGTGGCAGATGTAAACCGACTTGTGTCCTACCTCCAATCTGATCCGCTTAAAAAAAAGGAAAGAAGAGTATAGTGGGCTGTGTCCTTGTCCGCTCTGCATATGCAGAGCAGACATGGACCTGCCATACACCCGCTCCATTTTTATTGTGGCCGGCGACCTGTTACCAAATTGCTTACGTGGCCCTCGCGCTTCAAAAGGTTGGGCACCCCTGCTGTAATTTGATAGAGTCAACTGCCCAACACTGACGTGGGGGCCAAAATGTATATCTAGAACCAGGAAATTTTAGACCACTAATCCGGACTTTTCTCATGCATATATTAAAAGATTAAGAATGAAAAACATATAGTGGTAATAAATACAATACCAGAAAAAGATCATGCCTTTATGGGCTGGGACTAACATGATAGAAATGCTATAAGTGATATTTATAAAAAGTAATTTAAATCAAGTTTGCCAAATTTTCAAATTTGCATAGAAACAAACCAGCTTCCAGGTTTTAATGCCAGCTTGTTAATGAACAAGCTGAAGTTAGAAGTTAATTGGTAGAGGTGCACTGAAATTTTGGCCGCCGAAACATATCGGACGAAAATAGTTTTTTTTTTGCATTCGGCCGAAAGAAAAAAAAGTTGCAGGGGTGTTAATCCTGGCACACCCCAGTCCTCCCCTCCTTGTCACACAGAGCAGCGATCTCCCTCTGTGTCACAGAGATGAATTGTTCAGCAGCAGCTATAACAAAGTCCCGCCTCCTGTGATAGACGGGTTGCTGATCCAATGCCAGGAAATTTAATCAGTGTGACGTCTACCACAGGAGGCGGGACTTTGTTACTGCGGCAGCCCGGCCTGGGCAATTCAAATCCAGCTTTGTGAAAGCGGGACATCACTGCTCTGCGTGATCCGGCACTGGTAGGCTGCATCTGATGGGCACATTGATCTCTTGTATCATGTCTGCAGTCTCTTACCATTTCCTGTACTATGTCTGCAGTATCTGACCATCTCCTGTATCATGTCTGCTAGAGGTGCACCGAATGGAAATTTTGCTAATACTATCAGCAATGTGTTTAAGTAAGAGACTGCAAACATGATACAAGAGATGGTTAGAGACTGCAAACTGCATTTGTCTTGAGCTTTTCTTGCACTAAAGGTGCCAATAATGGCCAACAATAAATACATAATAATTTAAATTGATATTAAAATTTTTAATAAAATTATAAATAAAAATATAAAAAAAATTAAATTAAATTAAACTGTCATGCTGCAGTCCTCAGACCAACAAGAACAAGATACTGCTTATTACTGTGACACAAGTGAAAGTGTCATAGACGCACATGAACCTCAGGACAAAGGCGCATTAAAATGTTGTTTTAACTTAAAGAACTACTTCATTAAAACCAACAACTGTTTTGATAATGAACACTTTGGTCAGGACAACTACAAAAAGATACAATATAGTGTATATAGAGTGCAGGGGTCAGGAATCACCAGAAATAAACCAAGAAATGTACCATAAAGACTATAATTGTGTAAATCTTATGGAAATGCATCATCCCGGTATAACCCCCTAAAGCCGAAGCTGCATATAGGCGTATGCTCAGCGCTAAGGAGTTATTCATCCTTACAGCGTAATACTAAATAAAGAAGGGACTTGGCGTAATCTCAACACACGTGGGTAAAAGACAGATGAAATTTAGTGTCAATAAACGGCAAAGTTATATATCTATGCCAAAACCCAACTGTCCAGTATATACTAAACTGTGAAGTTGCAACATTCAATGCCCAGAAGATGCTGCAAAAACAGTGTTCCACCCAAAAGTGAAACTCCACTTTAAGGACTCCTCACCCCGACATGCCACGTTTGGCATTTCATTTTTTTCAGGGGGGAGTGGGTACCTAGTTTTGACAAGTACCCAGCTCCCACTTCGGCTCGCGCCGCCTAGGCGACTCCTCCTCTCCCACTATCTGCAATCTTCTGGGACACGTCAGGTCACAGGTCCCAGAAGATTGCTCGGCCATTCGGGATGCGCAGCGTGACTCCGCACCCGGCTGTGAAGCCGCAAGCTGTCAGTTGGACGCCCACACTTGCAATATCGGCGCTGTTGAGAGCAGAGGGAGAGAAGCGAGGCTTCGGGCGGATCCATCGTGGAACAGGTGAGTGTGTGTTTATTGAATAATAACAAACAGAAAAATTTGTGAAACTCCACTTTGAGTACAATGTCTATAAAAAGGGAGTTTAAAACAGATACAAAGTTCACTATCCTCAGTGTATCAGGGCCTGTTAAAAACATTCCTACATACTATATACACTGCAGGTTGTTAGTTAAATAAGTCACTTCAGTTTGCATTTATGCACTTCAGTGCATTCAAAAATAATTTGTGTAAATTTTATTTTGACCAAACAAATGTTTTTAAGAATGAATGAAATTGTTATTATTTATTTTTTTAAACAAAGTGGTTAATCAGGTTCCGACCAGCTCACGCAGATATACTGCGGTAGAATGGCTTTCCTGGGCGAAATCCTGTACATATACGGCTTTGCCCAGGAGAGCCACCAGCCCGCTGCACAGTGAGGGAACACACACACTTAACCCCTTGATCGCCCCCTAGAGTTAACCCCTTCCCTACCAGCGACATTTTTATAGCACTGATCGCGCTATAAATGTCAATGGTTCCAAAAATGGGTCAAAAGTGTCCGATCTGTCCGCTGCAATGTCGCAATACCGCTAAAAATCGCAGATCACCGCCATTACTAGTAAAACAAGTAGGATTTTTAAAACAGCTTACCTGTAAAATCCTTTTCTTGGAGTACATCACGGGACACAGAGCAGCATAGTCATTACTATGTGGGTTATATAGAATTACCTTCAGGTGCTGGCACTGGCAACTTCCAAAACAGGAAGTACCCTCCCCTATATAAGCCCCTCCCATCCGGGAGTACCTCAGTTTTGTAGCAAAGCAATACGTGTCCCCAAAAGAGGGGTGGGAGCTCTGTGTCCCGTGATGTACTCCAAGAAAAGGATTTTACAGGTAAGCTGTTTTAAAAATCCTACTTTCTTGTTCATACATCACGGGACACAGAGCAGCATAGTCATTACTATGTGGGACGTCCCAAAGCAATGCCACATGAGGGGGGGGGATACACCATACATAAGCTGGGCGCCATCAGGCATGAGGATCTTTTGCGGCCTGCAACACACTGCGCCCAAAGGCGACATCCTCCTGACTTCTCACGTCCACCTGGTAGAACCTAGTAAACGTGTGTACTGAAGACCATGTTGCGGCCTTACAAATTTGCGCCAGGGAGGCCTGGTGATGCACTGCCCATGAAGTTCCAACTGCTCTCGTGGAGTGCGCCCTAACTTTGAACGGAGGCGGTCTACTTTTCAAGCCATAGGCTTGTATTATGACCTGTCGAATCCACTTGGCTAAAGTAGATTTTGATGCTGCCTGACCCTTTCTGGGGCCTTCCGGCAGAACAAACAGAGAATCCGTTCTACGAATCTGAGCAGTGGCTTTTAGATAAGCTTTAACTGCTCTTACTACATCCAAAGAATGCAATAACTTTTCCTCTACCGAGCTTGGTTTGGGGAAAAAAGAAGGAAGAACCACATCCTGGTTCAAGTGAAACCTCGATACCACCTTAGGAAGAAAGGCTGGGTGAGGACGTAATACTACTCTGTCCTTATGGATAACCAGATATGGCTCTTTACAGGACATGGCGGCTAATTCCGACACTCTTCTAGCCGAGCATATGGCTACTAAAAATATCAATTTCCTGGTGAGTAGAACCAAGGAAATGTGCCGCAAAGGTTCAAATGGCTGCTTCTACAGAACCGACAGAACCAAATTTAGATCCCATGGGCATATGGGAGCCTTAATCGGTGGAATAATACGAGTCACACCTTGCATAAAGGATTTGACAAGTGAATGCATAGCCAGGGGCCTTTAAAATAGTATTGACAAGGCCGAAACCTGGCCCTTGATAGTACTTAAGGCAAACTTCCTGTCTACAGCCCACTGCAGGAAGTCCAGAATTCTGCCTATAACGTACTTACGTGGATGCCATTTTCTGGCCTCGCACCAAGTGATGTACGCCTTCCAAACTCTATAGTAGATCTGCCTGGATACAGGCTTCCTGGCATTGATTATAGTTGATACCACAGAGTTAGAGAGACCTCTCTTCTTTAGGATGTGGGACTCAATAGCCAGGCCGTTAAACTTAGAGTTAGTAAGGAAGGGTGGTATATCGGTCCTTGCGAAAGCAGGTCCGGACGACGTGGAAGGGTCCAAGGACTCCCCACAGACATTTTGATGATCTCCGCGTACCAGGCCCTTCGGGGCCACGCTGGAGCCACCAGGATCACCGGCTTCTTCTCCAACCTGACTCTGCGAAGGAGTCGAGGCAACAATTGTAGCGGAGGGAATGCATATATCAGTCTGAACTGATCCCAAGGGAACACCAGAGCATCCGAGCCGCAAGCGAGGGGATCCCTTGTCCGGGAGACAAACCTGTCCACCTTTGCGTTGAATCTGGATGCTAGCAGATCTACATCCGGTGTTCCCCACCGCTGACATATTGCTCGGAAGACCTTGGGATGAAGGGACCATTCCCCTGGGCATAACTGTTGGCGACTCAGAAAGTCCGCCTTCCAATTCTCCACCCCTGGAATGAAGACAGCTGATATACATGGGACATGCTTTTCTGCCCATTCCAGGATGTGACTTACTTCCCTCTGGGCTGCACGACTCCTGGTGCCTCCCTGATGATTGATATATGCCACTGCTGTGGCATTGTCTGATTGAATTCTGACAGGGGACCCTTGGAGTCTGGATGTCCAGGCTACTAGGGCGTACCGGGCTGCTCGTATCTCTAAGAGATTGATGGGCAGGGTTTTTACTACATTTGACCATCTGCCCTGGAGAGACCATTGCTCCAGTACTGCCCCCCAGCCTGTAAGGCTGGCATCTGTAGTGACCACCTTCCAAGATATCGGGCTGAAGGGTTTTCCCTTCTGGAGATTCTGGGGGATCAACCACCAGCAGAGACTCTTCCGAACGGAAAAGGACAAAGCCATCGGGAAGTCTAGAGCCTGAACTTTTCCGTTCCAGGCTGACAATATGGCCCTTTGTAAATTCCTTGAGTGGAATTGGGCGTATGGCACAGCTTCGAATGATGCTACCATCTTTCCTAGCAGCCTCATGCACAGGCGTATGGACGGCTGTCTTTTTGCACAAAGCAGACGGACCAAGCCCCTCAAAGAGGATACCTTGTCTAGAGGTAAGAAAATCTTCCTCTGGTCTGAATCCAGCCGTAGCCCTAGATATACCAGGTTTTTCACTGGCTGTAGGGCTGACTTGTCCAGGTTGATGACCCAACCATGAGATTCTAGATACTTGATTGTATCGATAATTACCACTTCTAGCTTGGCAACTGAGTGGTCCATCAACAACAGGTCGTCTAGGTATGCCATTATCGTTACACCCCGTGTTCTTAGATCGGCCAACAGTGGGGCCAGAATTTTTGTGAACACTCGTGGTGCTGTGGCCAGACCGAATGGTAAGGCTCTGAACTGAAAATGGCGCCCTTCTACTGCAAAGCGTAGGAATTTTTGATGACCTGGAAAGATGGGAACATGCAAGTAAGCATCTTTGATGTCGATCGAGGCTAACCATTCCTCCCCTTGTAGGGCAGCGGTGACCGATCGGATCGACTCCATCCGGAAAGACCGGACGTTTAGAAATTTGTTTAGACTCTTTAGGTCCAATATGGGTCTTATGTCCCCGTTTGGCTTCGGGACTGTGAAAAGGTTTGAGTAGAAACCCAACCCCCACTCTTCCATAGGAACCTCCATAATTACTCCTTGGAGCAATAGTTGTTCTAACGCCAATAGGAGAGACCGTCTTTTCAGAGGGTCTCTTGGCATGCCTGACCACATAAAATGGGACGGAGGAGACTCTAACTCCAACTTGTATCCCAGAGTTACTGCGGAGAGCACCCATCTGTCTTTGATCGTCTCCCGCCAGGTCTCTGCGAACAACTGAAGTCTTCCCCCCACCCGTTTGAGTGGGGGCAGCCCTTCATAGGCTTGACTTGGAGGCTGGTTTAGTACCTCTTCGGATCCAGGGCTTTTTATTACCCTGTGGCTGTCCCTGATTTTTACCTCCTGAGTTTGACCGAGGAGGCCGTCGGAACTGCTTAGTAGCAGACGTCGCAGGGATAGGAGAGGTAGTCCTCTTAAAAGATGGACCCCTAGACCTCTTCTTACTCGGTAAGAGAGTACTTTTACCACTGGAAATCTTCTGGATATACTTATCCAGGTCTTCGCCAAAAAGGCGTTCCCCATGAAATGGGAAGCTAACTAAGAGCTTCTTACAGGGAGCTTCAGCAGACCAGTTTTTAAGCCACAGAAGCCTACGCATATGTACCAAAGACAGCGTGAGGCGGGAGGCCTGATGGATAGAATCCTTGATGGCGTCAACCGCAAAGCATAATGCTCTAGGCAGATCAGCCAGAGCCTGGGCCTGTTGGTCTGGCAAATCCCTCAGGACCATTTTCATTTGATCCTTTAAAGCTTGGCAGACCCCAATAGCTGCCACTGCTGGCTGTGTAACAGCCCCTGCTGTGGAAAAAGCAGATTTTAATAAAGATTCCAATTTTTTTTATCCACTGGATCTTTGAACATTTGAACATTATCTACTGGACATGTCAGTGATTTGTTCACAAAAGAGATGGCTGCATCCACCGTAGGAACATTCCATCTCTGGGTGAACTTTTCCTCCATGGGATAGATCACCAGAAACCTTTTAGGCGGAACAAATAGTTTATCAGGATGTTCCCAGTCCTGGTATATAAGTCCTTCCAATAATAGATGTATTGGAAAGGAGCAATTAACCTGGGGAGCTTTTAGCGACCCCAATGAGGAGACAGCAGTAGTTGATGGTTCAACAAGAGGCATTTTAAATGCAGATCGAACCATGTCAGTTAGGGTCTGGACCCACAATCTTTCAGTCTGTGATGCTGAAAATGGTTCATCTACTGTCGATTCCTCAAAAACAGAGCTAACCTCCTCCTGATCCCCTTCAGGTAGGTCGGTCCCTTCCTGGGACTGTTGCTCTGCCAACAGGCACTCTAATGGAGGTGATGGAGATCTGGCGCGCTTTCTTTCCTGTAGAGAAGAAGCGATCAATGCAGCCAATCTCTGCTCCAATCCCTCCAGAGTTGAGGAAAAAACCTCCTCTGTTATATATGCAGGAGCAGGTGGACTGAGGACAGCCGCAGTACCTGGCACTCCCGGGGGTTCCTTATGGGTATTAACCTCTGATTTCTCAGGGGAGGAGGGTGCAGATGACTGCTCCAGATCCTCAGAGCCCGATGGAGACCCCCTACACTTCCTGAGAGGTATATCTCGGCGTTTTTTAGGCGGCATATTCCTTAGTTCAAAGCTGAGGTATTCCAGCCGCAATACACCCCTTACTGAAATAGTCTAATGCAATTTGCTGCTATGTACATCAGTGGGTGTCTACTAATGCGTCTTTCTGGGGATGCCTGTATCAACCGCCCGCTGTAAGCCCCTATACCATGCTACCAGCTCCTTTTCATGCTCTGTGTCCATAGCAAGCAGCGTGGACTGAGTCCTTTTATCTTGCTGGGACGCCCGCGCATGCGCAGAAGCGCTGGGCACACAGAGCGCGTCATCCGCCAGGCTCCACCCCCTTTTTTGAAGCTAAACCTTATAAAAAGAAAGCATGTGCGCGCGCGCGCGCACACGTGTGCGCTCTTGGCGCCATGTAGGGAGAGGAGCCAGGGTCCCTGTTTTACCAGGACTCGGGGATGGAAGGAAACTACTTGGCAGCATGACAGAGGAATGCAGCTTCCCTGATAGAGAGCTCACTCATCTGCCTGGACTTTCACCATGGAAGGAATAGTCCCAAGAAAAAAGACGTTCCACAGCGGCCTCTAGTGGACAAACACAGGTACCGCACTTTTGTCTTTTTTTTTTTTTTTTTTTTTAAAACCTCCTTTATGAAAAACATTTCCAGGTTTACAGTTTTTTTAAAACTTCCCTTATGAAAAAACATTTCTAGGATTTCTTAGGCATATACAGCTATTAGCGGGAATACCCTTTAGGTAACAGGCAGAAAGACATATTAGGCTTGGGGGTCCCCTCAATAGAACCAAGTTCCTGAGGGGCCCCCACTTACCTTTTCCCCGCCGCAGGACTTTGTTTGGTCCACAGAAGCCCAAACTTCACCTCTCACGGCAGGCATTGTACTAGACCTTCAGGGACCGGGTTCCCAAGGATTCCACTCCCCTGGACCTGTATAGCACCCTGCACAGATAGCCTCTTGGTTTTGGGTATAACCAGAGCTCTGGATCCCAGGGTCCAGCCCTCCTAAGAGAGGCATTACAGGCAAAACCCTGCTCTTCTCTGCAAGGCCCGGGTACCGACCGTTTAGCTATGAAGCTTTTTTGGTCGGATCCGGAATAGCTTGCTAAGGCCCAGAGAACCTGTACACAAGCCCAGATGAATACATGTTAACCTTGGCCAACACCTTAGACACTGGCAAAAAACTGAGGTACTCCCGGATGGGAGGGGCTTATATAGGGGAGGGTACTTCCTGTTTTGGAAGTTGCCAGTGCCAGCACCTGAAGGTAATTCTATATAACCCACATAGTAATGACTATGCTGCTCTGTGTCCCGTGATGTATGAACAAGAAATATATAATAAAAACACCATAAAAATGCCATAAATATTTCCCATAGTTTGTAGACGCTATAACTTTTGCACAAACCAATCAATATACGCTTATTGAGATTTTTTTACCAAAAATATGTAGAAGAATACATATTTGCCTAAACTGAGGAAGAAATTTGTTCTTTCCAAAAAATAGGGGGTGATATTATAGCAAAAAGTATTTTTTTTTTTTTTTTAAATGGTCGCTCTTTTGTTTATAGCACAAAAAATAAAAACCGCAGAGGTGATCAAATACTACCAAAAGAAAGATCTATTTGTGGGGAAAAAAGGACGGAAATCTAATTTGGGTATAACGTCATACGACTGCGCAGTTGTCAGTTAAAGCGATGCAGTGCCGTACTGTAAAAAGTGCTCTAGTCAGGAAGGAGGTAAAATCTTCCGGGGCTGAAGTGCTACAGAATACTCTTCCACAGGAGGTTATCACTTAAAAATTGGAGGGTCTGTAAGGGAGGATTAATTTTCCTGTGAGGTAGGATTAATTTTCCTGTGAGGTAAACAGGCTAGTTTGTTTTTTTCCTTCCTTCAGAACTGCCATTTGTTACAGGTTGAATCTGATGTTACACAGTCGAGGCAATGTTGAAAAAAGACAAGTCCATCAAGTCCAACCTATGTGTGTGATTTTATGTCAGTATTACGTTCTAAGGAAATATTGCAAAAGCGCAGTGATGAGTTTTGTTGCTGAACATAATGCTCTCGAATCGAACGGTGGTATCGGTGTGTGGATACATCAATGCAGCCATCTACCCAGGGCTTATATCTATGATCTTCTGTGCAAGCAAAGGCCTTGGCTGGGCTATATAGCCACATGCCTGGTTTTGCTTGCCATCTGGTAAGCAAGTTTTTCTATAGGTGGTGGCACACTTCGTTGAGTGATTCACTGTGGCGTTATTAATGGAAGAATCCATCTCATCATTTCCATCATTGAAGCATGTCATAATTTTACAAACAAATACATTCATTGAACTATTTGGACTATACTAGCGCCTCTTCTCTTATTCATTCGTAATTTGTGTATATCTCACATTAAGCTGCTGCTTCCTGGATTAATATTTTTAACTGATACATTAGCGCGTTTTTTTCCCCCTAATAAATTAAATAGGAATGGTCCAAGGACAGAACCCTGGGGGACCCCACTTTTCACCCTGACCATTCCGAGTACTCCCCATTTATCACTACCCTCTGAACACGCCCCTGTAGCCACTTTTCAATCTTCGTACTCACCCTATGGTCCATGCCAACAGACCTTACTTTGTACAGTAAACGTTCATAGGGAACTGGATCGAATGCTTTAGAAAAATCCAGATACAAGTCTACGGGCCTTCATTTATCTAGATGGTAGCTCACCTTCTTGTCAAACCAATGATACCGTTGTCCTTACTAAAATCTTGTATATAGTCCCTTATCATCCCCTCCAAGAGATTGCATACAATTGATGTTAAGCCAACTGGTCTGTGATTCCCAGGGATGTAACTTGGCCCCTTTTTTAAATATTGGTGTTACATTGGCTTTTCTCTAATCAGCTGATACCATTCCAGCCAATTAGGTCTGGTAATTACTTGACTGAGTTCCTTAAGGACCCCAGGGTGCAAGCCATCTGGTCCCGGTGACTTATTAATGTTACGTTTTTCAAGTCTAAATCTAATTCTGTCCTCTGTTAGCCATGAGGGTGCTTCCTGTGACATGTCATGAGGATAAACATTGCAGTTTTGGTTACTGAAGCCACCCGATCCCCTCGTGAAGGCTGAGGAGAAGAAAAAATTCAATACCTTCGCCATCTCTCCATCCTTAGTAACCAGATTCCTTTCATCAGTCTTTATGGGACTAGTATGATCTGACCTCTCGTTCCTACTATGTACTTAAAGCGGTTGTAAACCCGAAAATATATATATTTTTTTAAATAAACACCTGCAAGACAAAGCCATAATGAGCTAGTATGAATAGCATACTAGTTTATTATGCATTACTTACCTTAGATCGAAGCCCCCAAAGCTGTCCTCGTCTCCGGCCGCAGACATCTCTCCGGAAGGTTACTTCCGGGTATCGCCGCTCCGGCGCTGTGATTGGCCGGAGCGGCGAAAACGTCACTCCGCGCATGCGCGCGGGTGCCATCAAAGCCAGCTCTGCCGGTTTTATGAATGGGATTCTTAGTGCGCCTGCGCCGTTGTCTACGGCACGCATGCGCCGTAGACAACGGTGTATTCCTTTTGGCAAATATCTCCTAAACCATGTAGGTTTAGGAGATATTGCAAACACCTACAGGTAAGCCTTAATCTAGGCTTACCTGTAGGTGAAACTTCACCGGAAGGGTTTACAACCACTTTAAAGAGTTTCTTGGGATTTTCTTTACTCTCCTCCGCTTTGTGCCTTTTGTGTTCTATCTTAGCCGCCCTGATTGCACCCTTACATTTATTGCTGCATTCTTTGTACAGTTGGAATGCTGAGGATTTTCCCTCGTATTTTTTGAAGGCCTTCTCCTTTGCTTTTATATGCATTTTTACATTGGAGTCAAGCCACCCAGGACTTTTTTTTCGCTCTTTTAACCACTTCCCGCCCAGTCAATAGCATATTGACGTCCGGGAAGTGGTTGTGTTATCCACACTGGACGTCATATGACGTCCTGCAGGATAACAGCCGCCGCGCGCCCGGGGGGGCGCGCATCGCGGCAATCGGTGGAGCAGTGTGTCAGTCTGACACACCGCTACACTGATCTCGGTAAAGAGCCTCCGGCGGAGGCTTTTTACCACGTGATCAGCAGTGTCCAATCACGGCTGATCACGATGTAAACAGGAAGAGCCGTTGATCGGCTCTTCCTCACTCGTGTCTGACAGACGCGAGTAGAGGAGAGCCGATCGGTGGCTCTCCTGACAGGGGGGGGGGTTTGCGCTGATTGTTTATCAGTGCAGCCCCCCTCGGATACCCACACTGGACCACCAGGGAAGCCCCCCAGGACCACCAGGGAAGCCCCAAGCATGTGGATGGTCAGGTAAGTACCCCATGGCCATCCACATGTACAAATACTCAAAAAACATATGCCAATCAAGGCCCACAAATGGGCACTGACTGGCACCACCACAATGTGCAATGCCCAGCAATGCCAGCCACCAGTGTGAACAGTGCCACCTACCAGTGTCAACAGTGCCACATACCAGTGCCCATCCGTGCCACCTATCAGTGCCCATAAGTGCCCACCTATCAGTGCCCGTCTGTGCCACCTATCAGTGCCCGTCTGTGCCACCTATCAGTGCCCGTCTGTGCCACCTATCAGTGCCCGTCTGTGCCACCTATCAGTGCCCGTCTGTGCCACCTATCAGTGCCCGTCTGTGCCACCTATCAGTGCCCGTCTGTGCCACCTATCAGTGCCCGTCTGTGCCACCTATCAGTGCCCGTCTGTGCCACCTATCAGTGCCCGTCTGTGCCACCTATCAATGCCACCCATACGTGCTCATCAGTGCAGCCTATAAGTGCCGCCTATAAGTGCCCATCAGTGCCACATACCAGTGCCACATATCAGTGCCCATCAGTGCCGCCTATCAGTGCCCATCAGTGCCACCTCATTGGTGCCACCTCATCGGTGCCCATTAGTCTCGCCTTATCAGTGCCCGTCAGTGCCCCCTTATCAGTGCCCGTCATTGAAGTAGAAAAGGTACTTATTTACAAAAAAAATTGACAGAAACAAAGAAAAACTTATTTTTTTTCAAAATGTTCGCTCTTTTTTTATTTGTTGTGCAAAAAATAAAAAAATTGCAGAGGCAATCAAATACCACCGAAAGAAAGCTCTATTTGTGGGAACAAAATGATAAAAAAAATTGTTTTGGTACAGTGTTGCATGACCGCGCAATTGTCATTCAAATTGTGACAGCGCTGAAAGCTCAAAATTGGCTTGGGCAGGAAAGTGTATAAGTGCATGGTATTGAAGTGGTTAAATATATTTCCCTTTGGGATGCACTGGCTAATGCCCTTATTTAATATGCTCTTAAAGCATAGCCATTTTTCCTCCATGATCTTTGTTTCTAAGATTTTCTCCCAATTCCCCTCATCTAGCAAGGTTCGTAATTTAGGGAAGTTGGCTCTTTTGAAATTCAGTCTCTTTGTATTCCCCTGATGTTTCCCATTTGTGCTATTTATACTAAAACAAATTAACCTGTGACAGTAGTGTATTTAGGTTTTGTGATGCCCTAGGCCTGACTAAACTCATGTAACCCTTAATTTAAATATGATCCACCCCTTCCTGTCAAGGCCACACCCCTTTCTGTTTAAGACCCGCCCTGAAATTTTCGAGTAGAACACTAGTTCTGAGGGCCTGGAGGGGGGGTAATTGATTCCCTTAATTTGCATAGATTTCCTCTCACTTCCTGTTTGGCTATGGGGCAGGAAGTGAAGAAAAATCTCTGCAATGGGACAGGGATGGTAAAAAATAAACTGACATGGGCTATAACCCTCCCCTACTCTATCCAAAATGAAAAAAAAACTACTACTACTTTAAGCACAAATTTCTGATAATTTTATGGAGAGGACTAAGAAGATATAACCATGCCAATGGTGCAGCAGAAAAAATATAGCACATTGAAGGAGGATTGTGGTCCAGGATGATAGGACAGTCAAGATTAGAAGCAGTGCATCCCCCCCAGTTGCGGAATGCCGGCCTCCCGCATACCGAAAGCGGTGCGACCGCTTTATGGGGGCGCTAGACTAATTTGCCTCTCAGCCCAGTGTAACAGTGTAGCGCAAGCCGGCGGGGACTCTTTCCGTGCTGCACCCCTGCAAAGTGCTTCCCTAGGCCTGGGCCTTGTTGGCCTAGGCCAGGATACAGCGCTGACCTGTGATCACTGTTTCCTAAATTGCCCCGTATTTCCACATCCATGATCAGGTCTGTATTGTTGGTAAAAAGTAGTCTAGTAATGCTTTGTTTCTAGTTTGTGCCTTTACCATCTGACCCATGAAATTGTCCTGCAAGACATTTAGGAACTGGTGAGCCTTAGATGAATGTGCGGTTCCTTCCACCCAGTCTTTTTCTGGATAATTAAAATCCCCCATTATAATGACACTTCCCATTCTTGCCACTAATCCAAATTGTGATAGGAAGTCCGCCTCCTCCCTTTGGTTAGGGGGCCTACAGCATACTCCCAGTATTACTTTCCCCTTAGTAGCTCTACCCAAAAGGATTACACCTCCTCCCTTGCTCCCTTAGTGATGTCATGTCTCACATTCACTTGTACGTAATTTTTGATATACAGGCATAATCCTCCAACCCATTTTTACCCTCTCTATCCCTGCATTTTAGGGAATGCCCATGAATGGTTGCCAGACAATCAGAGAGCTGTTGAACCAAGTCTCTAATTCCTCCAAAATCTAAATTATCCTCGTACAACAGTAGTTCTAGTTCTCCCATCTTGTCCGCCAGACTCCTGGCATTGATGAACATGCCACGTAGTTCAGACCGGTCGCATATTATATCCTCATTGGCTGCTCTGGGTTCTAACATTTAATGTAACATTACAAATGAAGAATGTAATAGGAAAATGTTGAGGTAACGGTTTTTAGAAAATGCAGGTCCAAACAATTAACAGATTTTGCTTTAACCTTTTCGCATCCGGACCTACAGCACTGCTTTCAGCTGGCCAGGTCCGTACACTGTATGGACCTGCATTCCTCCTCTGCTATAAGCTCATGGTCACTTCAGTGACCATAAACTTATAGCAGAAGTGTACAGAAAATGCTACTGAATAAACTGATAGCGCTGATCCCCCTGCTGTTGCTTCTCTGACGCTATATCTCCCATCCCTCCACCAGCCCTTGCTGTCATCTAAAATGCCCCCTCTGCCTACTCTAAATCTCCCTCACCCTGCCTTCACCCCCAATGCTCGGATTTCCCACCCCCCCTGCAAACCCCAATACCCTTGTGGCTGTCTGCTTCCCTCCTCTGCCCTCCCGCCGGCTCTTTCCGTGCTGTAGGGCAGCCACAGAGGGATTGTTTTTTTTAAAAGAAAACTACACTCAGCTTTCCACTCCCCACCTTCAGTGCCCCCCACCTCCCTGTCAGGGCACCCCCTCCCTGAAGCTGCTAGTCGGCTCTCCCTCCTCCCCCAGGCTGCAGCCACTGTCAGATCGATAAGGATGGAGAGTGGGCAAGGGGGGCTAGCAAACACGTTTACCCCCTCTGGCTTTCCAACCCCCTCTTCAGTGCCCCCCACCTCCCTGATGTCTGGCACCCCCTCCTCTCCCGGCTGCAGCCGCTAACAGATCTGTCCTTTCCTGAAAGAATACAGTCAGCGATCAGTACCGATTGCTTCTGTATTCTTTCATCACTGACACATCATACACTGTGTGACGGCTGGCGACACAGAGCCAGTCCAGGCTGGGGAAAGATCGCAATCATGTGGTCAAGATTCGCCACAACCCTGAAACATCACCCAGCTCAGTGCTCTAGTGATCGCTGGGGGGGGGGGGGGTGCAGAGACCAACAGCCACCAGCTCTCAGCTCAGGGAGCACTGAGAACAGCGGTCTTTGACTCAACTTGTAGTGATGCTGTTAACCTGAATGAATACAAAAAAGGCGAAATTTAAAATTGACAAATATTTATTTATTAACTCAATACAGTGTAAGCTTTTATATTTAGTAGGAATTTTGTAAAATTTGCTCTGTTTACCAGCCCCCTTCCTTTCCTGAAAGAATACGGTCAGCGATCTGTATTCTTTCATCACTGGAAATGTGTTTAGTATGTGTATGTTTGTGAATGAAACATAGTACATGTGTACTACGTTTCATTTTATGAATAAGAGTCTATACAGCATGGGTGCTCAACCTGCTACCAATTTTTTTTATTTTTTTTACAACTTAAAAGAAATAAGAGTAGATGTAAACATGTGTCTAAATCTCCCCAATCCACATTTGGATCACGCTCCAGTGGCTGAAAGGCGGTAAGGAAGCCTCACCACCTCTTTTAACCCCTCTCTAACAACAAATGTGCCACAACCGCACATTTTTGCTGCCTGCTAAACGCTCCCCCTTAAGCTGCAATAGGCAGTGGACATGGTGCTGATGCCATGATGCTTCGCGCCAGTGGCAAAATTGGCCAAACTTGTACCGATGCATCTGCCAAACACTACATATTCATGTCAATGGGGAAACAGCACAAACGCCCCGCATCCTCATGCAATGCATGTAGTTGTGGCGCATTTCTTTGTAAAATGTGGCTAAAACAGGTGCCGTGGAGTCAGCGCTTCGCTTCCTCACTGCCTGCCTGAGTACGATCCGAATGTGGATTGGGTATCAGAGGCAATCGGGGGCACCTTCTTTTTATTCTACTGGTCATGTGCTTTCAAAAAATATATGGGTTTGGGTGGGGGGTCTTTTATAAACTCTGAAAGCTGTAAGTGAAAAATTAAAACCTCCAAATTTTTAGAGACATTTTTGCGTATGTTTGATTTTCATCATTTCACAAAAAGGCGCAATTTAATATTGACAAATATTTGTTATTTATTAACTCAATACAGTGTAAGCTTTTATATTTAGTAGGCATTTTGTAAAATTTGCTGTGTTGGTATCTGCTTAATAATGATTTTAGTGCATCTTTAGCAAAATTATTATTTTGATAAACACTTGCGCAAATATCGCGGAGCCTTAAAAATCTTTAGTCTACTGGACATGTGCTTTAAGAAAATATGTGGTCTGGGGGTCTTTTACAAACTCTGAAAGCTGTAAGTGAAAAATTAAAACCTCCAGATTTTTTGCAAAATATTTGCGTACGTTTGATTTTCATTGTTTTGCAAAAAAGTACAATTTAAAATTGACAAATATTTGTTAACATAATACAGGGTAAGCTTTTATATTTTGTAGGATATTAGCAGTAACTGTGTAAAATTTGCTGTGTTGGTATCTGCTAATATTGATATTTGTGTATTTTTAGCAAAAATATAAATTTTATAAACATTTGCGCAAATATAGTTGGGCTTTAAAAATATCAGCAGAACCTTTTTATTCTACTGGTCATGTGCTTTCAGAAAATATATAGTTTGGGTAGTCTTTTACAAACTCTGAAAGCTGCAAGGGAAAAATAAAAAAGCAATGGAAAAAAATTACAAAAATGGCAGTGAAAGGTTTAAATCTAGTCAGTAATGCAGCGTACACACGTCCGTTTTTCATGACGAGAAAAATGTCATTTTTAAAATTGGTCATTAAAAACGATCGTGTGTAGGCTCCAGAGCATTTTTTTGACGTGAACATGCTCTATTTTTTCTCGTCGTGAAAAAAGGCCGTGTGTACGCTTTAATGACGGGAAAAAAACGTGCATGCTCAGAAGCAAGTTATGAGATGGGAGCGCTCGTTCTGGTAAAACTAGCATTCTGAATGGAGATAGCACATTCGTCACGTTGAAACAGACTGAAGAGCAGGAGGCTGAAAAGCACGAATCGTCTCTCACCAAACTTTACCAACACGAGGATCAGCAAATGCAGCCCAAAGGGTGGTGCCATCTGAATGGAACTTCCCCTTTATAGTGCCGCCGTACGTGTTGTCGAATGTGTTGCACGTCACTGCGCTTTGCTCGAGCATTTTTTTTCACGATAGTGTGTAGGCAAGGCAGGCTTGAGAAGAATCACGTTGAGAAAAAAGCCATAACAGAAGCACAGATAAACAGAATTAATTAGTGGATACAAGGTAAATGCATGAGTGTGAGACAAAGTCCATCAACATATTCAGCTTCTTCCCCCCCCCCCCCCCCCCCAAGGTTCTCCTGCAGTGTGAAAGATTGGGACTGCACCTGTGGCCTCCAAAAATGTGCCTATTCTATGTAAAAGATTTACACAAGAATAAGCATGTAAAATATAAAGAGAAAAAATAATAAAATGCACATATTTTTGCTGGAATTTTTTTTACATTTATTATCTTTTCCACAGGAGCCTGCAGAGCATTCACCTATGATCAGTGGATCGAGGGTGCAATATCAGGATCCTGCACACTTTGCTTGCAGCTCTGTTGATCAAACCAGTTACAGAATGGTTATTGGAATAAGAGTGTGCTAATTGGCACGCTTGCAATCCGTTGAATCTAGGAGTCAATCTGCTGCGGTGGCAGAAATTGCTGTAAATGAATCACATGACTGTGCAGGCATGTCACAGGAAGGGAATAAATAGTGTATGAAAAAAAGCATGTTACACCCTAAATATGATTGTAGCAAAATGTAGCAAGCACCTATTGGTGAACCTATCTTTTAAGTCTTCCATAGACATGTGTTGACCATCGCCTGATTAAGCCGATTATCAAATAGCAGCAGATATTCAAAACCAATATATTCTCAAAGTACCAGGTTTTTTTTTTCATAGCTCAGGTTTCCCTTGAAATATATGGAGGTACCCTGCTGTGCATGCATGCTTAAAAAGTTGACTGAAGGACACCAACATATCTAACATGTCTTACAAGGTTTGCTGGTAAACTCTACAGTTTGTGGATATATCTCTGTCATTGTTATTAGACATTTTAGCACAAACCTTAAAGCGGAGGTCCAGCGGTAAAAAAAAAATGTTTTAAAGTCAGCAGCTACAAACATTGTAGCTGCTGACTTTTAATAAGCACACTTACCTGTCTAAGTCACCAACGATGTTGGCCGCCCGAGGCCGATCCATCCCTCGGACCAGGTCCTATTCTCACCAAGGCTTCACTGCCCGTTTCCTACTGCGCATGCGCGAGTCGCGCGGCTCTTTGTGAATGGGCACACCATCCTGTGTGTCCCAGGAGGCAACGCGAGGAGGAGAACACAGAACCTCACCGCGGACAAGGAAGAGGACTAGTACATTTTTTAAATTTTTTTTGGCCTTTTTGACTATTTTTTTTTTTTTTAGGGTGGACCGCCACTTTAAATAGTTTAAATCCCAAGTGTAGTCAAAATAAAAAAATAAAAAAATCAGCACAAGGGATATGACTTACCATTATTGTAACTTGACTTGAAAGTTTTCTCCATTGACTCCCGACACACACACCCTACTGGTGCAGTGGAGTTTAATACAACTGAGGGGAGCTGTCATTTGCACTCATGAAGAATGCCCAACTATGCCTACCCTTTCGGCCCAGCTTTGCCATTCAAAAAAAGGTGATACTAGAGCTACACGATCTATGAATGGAGAATGGTGGATGATTGAAAGGTACACCCCCTCCAGTCATAGAAGGGGGATCAAAGTGGGATCAATGGAGCAAAAGTTAAAGAAAACCAGGAGTCAGCAGCACAAGTTACACTGTGCATAAATAGCAAGTCATGTTGCTTGTGCTGAATTTTGTGGATTTTATTTTGACTACGCTTGGGCTTTAATCAAGTATAATCCTATATATATGATGTGCAAACAATCTCACCAAAAGGCAACTCTCTGCATAAGAAGGCACTGTATGGATTTTTTATTTTGTATACTTCTATAATTTCTCTGCAAAGAGTCCAGAAAATAAAAATAAAGTGAGATGACAGTTCCCATCCCACTGTCTATTTACCGGAGGTGAGGTTTTTGTACTTTATAATACGGTTTAATGTGTACTCTCTAAAATCTCCTTTTCCACAGGTGGAGCAGCCGCCAAGCATTCTGACGTCACCCACTGCCATTCGAGTGGAACTTGTGTTCCTTCAGCTGTTGTCGGCTGTTTTATTTGCTGGAAACAAGATGAGGAATCTAGTAAGTGATATTCAATAAAGTGTGATAATCTTTATCAAACAGTAAGCACTTACGATCCTCTCTTTTTTCAGGTTTCTTAAATGCCATTTGGATGTCGGTAAAAGTCCCTATTAGCTGAGACAAATCTTCACCTTATATACCCAATTCCCCGGGATAGTGGGAAAAAGGCGCAGTATGACCTTCTGTGGTACAGGGATCAGTCTTTGAGGTGAGCGAAGCAACCCGCATTTTAGTGGTGGAATATACTTAATGGTCCATTGTTTCCTGCACTTTGGTTTATTTATCAGGATTCTTCTTTCTGTGGATGGTTTATTATTTTATACATTACTTTTTGTTTTTTGAATATTTAATACTATATGGACTTTTTTTGACAAAAAACAAAAAAAAGTCAGGGGAAGGAAATATGAGCTTGATTTTGGATAGATTGAGTTTGTGGAAGTGGTGCGACATCCAGTCAGATATGCCGGTTAGTAAATAAGTGATGGGGTGAGCTGAAGAGTATAAAAGATAGCTTTGGGTGTCATCCACATAGAAATGGTAGTGGAAGCCATGGGAGGCCATCAGCTAAACTAGGGAGGAGGTATAGATCAATTGTATCAAAAGAAGCAGAGAGGTCCAGGAGTAAGAGTATGGAATAGTGACCATTGGTTTTAGCTGTTAGTAAGTGAGCTTTAGGAGAGCAGTTTCTGTGGGGTGTTGCGGTTGAAAACCAAACTGAAGGGGATCGAGGTTATTCTCAATGAGGTTGCAGCTCAGCTGGTTGTAGACTAGAAGTTCAAGGAATTTGGAGGCAAAAGGGAGTAAGGAGATGGGTCGTAGGTTGTTAAGATTGGTGGGGTCCAGTGAGGTCTGTTTCAATATTTTTATTAAGGTTTTCAACAAAAGAGAATACAAAAATGGTTACAAAGAACACATACAGTATAAAATATATACTAATTTGGCAGATAACCAAACATTTTGTTAACATGCAAATACACCTAAAGTGTGCGTTCTTTCAAGGATAGATCTTTACTGTCCACATAGAGGGTACTATCAGTGTCTTTATGGGGTAGCCCCAATTCTCATTTAGTACTTCAAATGTGACATTAACATAACACATCCCAATCTCCATATGCAGTTAAAAAATAGGATTTTTATAACAGCTTACCTGTAAAATCCTTTTCTTGGAGTACATCACGGGACACAGAGCGGCATAGTCATTACTATGTGGGTTATATAGTTTACCTTCAGGTGCTGGCACTGGCAACTTCCAAACCGGAAGTACCCTCCCCTATATAAGCCCCTCCCATCCGGGAGCACCTCAGTTTTGTAGCAAAGCAATAAGTGTCCCCAAAAGAGGGGTGGGAGCTCTGTGTCCCGTGATGTACTCCAAGAAAAGGATTTTACAGGTAAGCTGTTATAAAAATCCTATTTTCTTTCTCGTACATCACGGGACACAGAGCGGCATAGTCATTACTATGTGGGACGTCCCAAAGCAATGCCCAATGAGGGGGGGGGATACACCATACATAAGCTGAGCGCTATCAGACATGAGGATCTTTTGCGGCCTGCAACACACTGCGCCCAAAGGCGACATCCTCCTGACTTCTAACGTCCACCTGGTAGAACCTAGTAAACGTGTGTACTGAAGACCATGTTGCGGCCTTACAGATTTGAGCCAGGGAGGCCTGGTGATGCACTGCCCATGAAGTTCCAACTGCTCTCGTGGAGTGCGCCCTAACTTTGAACGGAGGCGGTCTCCTTCTCAAGCCATAAGCTTGCATAATGACCTGTCGAATCCACTTGGCTAAAGTAGATTTTGATGCTGCCTGACCCTTTCTGGGGCCTTCCGGCAGAATAAACAAAGTATCCGTTCTGCGAATCTGAGTAGTGGCTTTTAGATAAGCTTTAACTGCTCTTACTACATCCAAAGAATGTAATAACTTTTCCTCTACCGAACTAGGTTTGGGGAAAAAGGAAGGAAGAACCACATCTTGGTTTAAATGAAACCTCGATACCACCTTAGGAAGAAAGGCTGGATGAGGACGTAACACTACTCTGTCCTTATGGATAACCAGATATGGCTCCCTACAGGACATAGCGGCTAATTCCGACACTCTTTTAGCCGAACAAATGGCTACTAGAAAAATCAATTTCCTGGTGAGAAGAACCAAGGAAATGTGCTGTAATGGTTCAAATGGTTGTTTCTGTAGAACCGACAGAACCAGGTTTAAGTCCCATGGACATATGGGAATATTAACCGGAGGGCTAATACGCATCACTCCTTGTATAAAGGCTTTGACTAGTGAATGCAAAGCCAAGGGCCTTCGAAAAAATATTGACAAGGGCGAAATCTGACCCTTGATAGTACTCAAGGCAAGCTTCCTATCTACAGCCCACTGTAGGAAGTCCAGAATCCTACCTATTACGTACTTACGTGGATGCCATTTCCTGGCCTCACACCAAGCGATGTACGCCTTCCAGATTCTATAGTAGATCTGCCTGGATACCGGCTTCCTGGCATTGATCATGGTAGCTACCACAGGATTAGAGAGACCTCTCTTTTTTAGAATGTGGGCTTCAATAGCCAGGCCGTCAAACTAGGGCTGGTAAGGAAGGGTGGTATATCGGTCCTTGCGAAAGCAGGTCCGGACGATGTGGGAGGGTCCAAGGACTCCCCACAGACATTTTTACAATCTCCGCGTACCATGCTCTTCGGGGCCACGCTGGAGCCACCAGAATCACTGGTTTCTTTTCTACCCTGATTCTGCGGAGTAATCGAGGTAACAATTGTGGCGGTGGGAATGCATATATCAGCTTGAACTGATCCCAAGGGAACACTAGGGCATCCGAGCCGCAAGCTAGGGGATTCCTTGACAGAGAGACAAACCTGTCCACCTTTGCGTTGAATCTGGATGCTAGCAGATTTACATCCGGTGTTCCCCACCGCTGACATATTGTCCGGAAAACCTCGGGGTGAAGGGACCATTCCCCTGGGCATAATTGTTGGCGACTTAGAAAGTCCGCCTTACAATTCTCCACTCCTGGAATGAATACCGCGGATATGGCTGGGACATATCTTTCTGCCCATTTCAGGATGCAATTTACTTCCCTCTGGGCTGCACGACTCCTGGTGCCACCCTGATGATTGATATATGCCACTGCCGTGGCATTGTCCGATTGAATTCTGACAGGGGACCCTTGGAGTTTGGATGTCCATGCTACTAGGGCATACCGGGCTGCTCGTATCTCTAAGAGATTGATGGGCAGGGCCTTTTCCGCATCCGACCATCTGCCCTGGAGAGACCATTGCTCCAGTACTGCTCCCCAGCCTATAAGGCTGGCATCTGTAGTGACCACCTTCCAAGAAATCGGACTGAAGGATTTCCCTTTTTCCAGATTCTGGGGAACCAACCACCAACGGAGGCTCTTGCGAACGGAAGGGGACATTGGTAAGTCTAGGGCCTGAACTTTTTTGTTCCAGGCTGACAGTATGGCCCTTTGCAAATTCCTTGAATGGAATTGACCGTAGGGTACTGCTTCGAATGATGCCACCATTTTTCCCATCAGCCTCATGCACAGGCGTATGGACGGCTGTCTTTTTGTACCCACTAAGTGGATCAAATCTCTCAAAGACGACACCTTTTCTTGAGGCAGAAAATTTTTCTCTGGTCTGAATCCAGCCTTAGCCCCAAGTATTCCAGACTTTTGACTGGTTTTAGGGCTGACTTGTCTCGGTTGATAATCCAACCGTGAGATTCCAGATACTTGATTGTCTCGTGAACAACCACTTCTAGTTTTTCCACTGAGTGGTCTATCAGCAACAAGTCGTCTAGATATGCCATTATCGTTACACCTCGTGTTCTTAGATTGGCCAATAATGGGGCCAGAATTTTTGTGAACACTCGTGGTGCTGTGGCCAGACCGAAGGGTAAGGCTCTGAACTGAAAATGGCGCCCTTCTACTGCAAAGCGTAGAAATTTTTGGTGGACTGGATGGGAATGTGCAAATAAGCATCTTTGATGTCGATCGAGGCTAACCATTCCTCCCCTTGTAGGGCAGTGGCCACCGATCGGATCGACTCCATCCGGAAAGTCCTGATATGTAGGAATTTGTTTAGCCCTTTTAGATTTAATATGGGCCTCACGTCCTCGTTTGGCTTCGGGACTGTAAAGAGGTCTGAGTAAAACCCGAACCCCTATTCAGGGGAACCTCCATAATTACTCCTTGGAGCAATAGTTGTTCTAGTGCCAACAGGAGGGATCCTCTCTTCCGGGGATCCCTTGGCACGTTTGACCTCATAAAATGGGAAAGAGGAGAGTCTTTTAACTCCAATCTCTTCCCAGACTTACTGCGGAGAGCACCCATCTGTCTCTGATCGTGTCCCGCCAGGTCTCTGCGAACAACTGGAGTCTTCCCCCCACCCGATTGAGTGGGGGCAACCCTTCATGAATTTGACTTGGGGGGAGGTTTTGTACCTCTCCTGACCCAGGGTTTCTTGTTACCCTGCGATTGTCCCTGATTTTTTACCCCAGGGATTTGACCAAGGAGGCCGTCGGAACTGTTTCACAGCCGATGTCCCAGGGACTGGAGAAGCAGGCCTCTTAAAAGAGGGACCTCTAACTCTGTTTTTACCCGGCAAGAGTGTACTTTTACCGCTGGAAATTTTCTTGATATATCTGTCCAGGTCTTCCCCGAATAAGCGTTCACCATGAAATGGGAAGCTAACCAGGAATTTTTTACAGGGAGCTTCAACAGACCAGTTTTTGAGCCATAGAAGCCTGCGCATATGTACTACAGACAGCGTAAGGCGGGAGGCCTGGTGGATTGAATCCTTTATGGCGTCAACCGCAAATCATAAGGCTCTAGGTAGATCAGCTAGGGCAAGAGCCTGCTGATCTGGCAAGTCCCTTAAGACCTGTTTCAACTGATCCTTCCCTGCTTGGCAGACCACAATAGCTGCCACTGCTGGTTGTGTCACCAAGCCTGCTGCAGAGAAAGCAGATTTTATTAAGGACTCCAATTTTTTATCTATTGGGTCCTTGAACATTTGGACATTATCTACTGGACATGTCAGTGATTTATTCACACAAGAGATGGCTGCGTCCCCAGTAGGGACCCTCCATTTTTTATTTTTTTTGATGAACTTATCCTCCATGGGATAGACCACCGGAAATCTCTTGGGAGGAGTAAATATTTTATCAGGATGCTCCTAATCCTGGTAAATGAGCCCTTCCAGTAAAGGATGGATTGGAAAGGAACAAACAGTCTGGGGGGCTTTTAGCGACCCCAACGAGGAGACAGAAGTGGATGATGGCTCCGCAAAAGGCATTTTAATGCTGATCGGACCATGTTAGTCAGGGACTGAACCCATAATCTTTCAGCATGTGATGCTGAGAATGACTCTTCCACTGTTGATTCCTCTACAACAGAATCAACCTCACCCTGATCCCCTTCAGGTAGGTCGAACCCTGTATGGGACTGTTGCTCTGCTAACAGGCACTCTGAGGGAGGAGACGGAGATCGGGCGCGCTTTCCCTTTGACAGGGAAGCAGCGATCAATGTTGTCAATCTCTCTTCCAGTCCTCCCAGAGCTGAGGAAAAAACCTCCTCTGTTATATACACAGGAGCAGGTGAACTGAGGACAGCCACAGTACCAGGTACTCCTGATGGTGCTCTACGGTCACTAACCTCTGATTCTTCAGGGGAGATTGGTGCAGCCGAAGCATGCCCAAGATCTTCAGAGCCCGATGGAGACCCCCTATGCTTCCTGGGATTCTTAGTCCCGGAGACTTTAGACGGCATATTCCTAAGCCCAAAGCTGAGGTATTCCAGCCGAAATACACCACTTACTGACAATAGTCTAGCACAATTGCTGCTATATAAACAGTTGGTGTCTACTAATGTGCCTTTCTATGGGGATGCCTGCATCAACCGCCTGCTGTATGCCTTTCTAAATGTTGCCAGCTCTGTTTCTGCCTTTCATAACCAGCTGACAACACCTAATTGTGCTTTTTATCATGCTGGGACGCCAGCACATGCGCAGAAGCGCTGCGGCGCGCACAGAGCGTCATCCACCAAGCTCCGCCCCTTTTTCCAGCTCACCTCTATAAATAGAGGCGCGGGCACGTGCGCCTTTGGCGCTCTTTTTTGAAAGGAACTAGGGACAGAAGCCAGGGCCCTGTTTGCCACAGGGCCGAGGGGATGGAAGAGCATTGCAACATGGCAGAGGAAACAGTTTCCCATCCAGAGAACTCACCATCTGCCTGGATTTTGACTTGGAAAGAAAAAATCCACATGACAAGAAAACAATGTTCCACAGCGGCCTCTAGTGGTCTAACACAGGTACCGCAGTTTAACCATTTTTCTTTATTTTTTTATTGACCACTCTTAAAATTATTACATTTTTTAGTAGTTACAGGCATGCACAGATATTTAGCGGGAATACCGTTAGGTAACAGGCAGAAAGACATATTAGGTTTGGGGGTCCCCTCAATAGAACCAAGTTCCTGAGGGGCCCCCACTTACCTTTTCCCCGCCGCAGGACTCTGTTTGGTCCACAGAAGCCCAAACTTCACCTATCACGGCAGGCATTGTAATTAAACTTTCAGGGACCGGGTTCCCAAGGATTCCACTCCCCTGGACCTGTATAGCACCCTGCACAGAAAACATCTTGGTCGTGGGTATGACCAGAGCTCTGGATCCCAGGGTCCAGCCCTCCTAAGAGAAGCATTACAGGCAAAACCTTGCTCTTCTCCGCAAGGCCCGGGTACCGACCGTTTAGCTATGAAGCTTTTTTGGTCGGATCCGGAATAGCTTACTGAGGCCCAAAAGAACCTGTACGCAAGCTCAGTGAAAAACACATGTTACTTCTTGGCCAACACCTTAGACACTGGCAAAAAACTGAGGTGCTCCCGGATGGGAGGGGCTTATATAGGGGAGGGTACTTCCGGTTTGGAAGTTGCCAGTGCCAGCACCTGAAGGTAATCTATATAACCCACATAGTAATGACTATGCCGCTCTGTGTCCCGTGATGTACGAGAAAGAAATAGAGCAACTACATATTTAAATTTCAAATTAATAGCCAGCTCATAAATCTTAGTAGATTGCAGATGTGCTTATTACCTACTGTATACATTAATGAAAGAGGTCAATACCTACATAAAGAGGATACCACTTCCCTTGTCACCCTAAAACCAGATTTCACACTAAAGGAATAGTCACTGTTCAGGGTTTATAGGGAATAGGCCAGAAGACCCTCATAAAACTACAGCAAAGATCGATCGGGTATAGATTGAGTATCTCCAGTCAGATACTTGACCCATGGGTCCCAGACATTCTCGAACAGACGCATTTTATCATTCAAGATCGCTGTCATGCGCTTGTTAATCATAATCCAGGAAAGTTTGTGCTTATGCGGTTTGAATGGCAAGAAAGCCGATTTCCAAGATTTTGTTGATATAAATGCTATGAGACATCTCTGGGATTTCAACTCTGTCTCCACCTTAAAGCCCAGCAGGGCCTGTCTCGGGGATTTGACAATGTTAACCAGTGAGGACTTTTTAGGTATAGGAGTGACTAGTGCATGTTTTATAGAGTTGGGGAAGATGCCAGTAAAGTGGGATACATTGAAGATATGAGTTAAAGAATGTGGGATAGAGCCAGAGGGTGACCATAGAATTTGTACTGAGTTGAGAGGGGGTATTGCCAATTAAGCAATTAGGAGTTCATAGTAGAGAGACACATGGCTAAAGCTGGCCATAAATTATACAATTTTCTTGTTTAATTTCCATTAGATTTACCTTTAACTATGTAGTACAAGGGCATACCTGATTGCATGCAATTTGAAAGTGTTTAGGTTTGACCTTGTATTATAATATGGTTTTGGTAAATCTAATCGAAAAATTTAAGCCTAACAGAAAACGTCTCACACCAAAGGCAGACTACATAAGACAAGAGAGCAGAAGAGCAGCGTTTTCAAAGATTACCCTAGGTTCACACTTTAGCATTTCGTGCAGCCGCATTTGCACAGGCATGGCAGCCCATTCAAATGATTGTGGTGGATGGGTCGGGGGATCAGATATTCATTAAGTCTCTCCTCAGCCCCCTTTACAGCACAGTTCCCCCTTTACAGCAGTGCTAGTGTTACCCTTCACATTACAGTGCAGTCACATTTATATCACAGTGCCCCCTTTACAGTCTGCCCCCTCCCCTCATTGCCTCTCTAACATCAATCTTTCCCTCCCCTGCTCAGGACTCCTACCTGCAGGGCAGAGGCTTTTAACAGTCTGTGTGTCCTCTCCCAGCTCCTCCACCCGCCAGCCCATCCGGCGATGTCACCTTATTAGTAGAGCAGGGGGTGGGAGGAGCTTTCCATTCTGATCTGCAGCTCCTCCTTCCCTGCTGGTAGGATGACATTGTCAAGAGCCGGTAGAGGACACATGGGCATTGCCGCACAGCAGGAGGTAAGTGGCGACCGTGGTCTGTGGTAGTCCTGTGGGGACTGTGGTCGCGTCTTATCTCCTGCTGGGCGACCCAGTCATCAGGCCGTGGTCGGGGACCCCTGGTGTAGGAAATATCCAAGACTGCAGCTTCTGTTTATAGGAAAATTACAGAGTTCTGGAGCCTCTCTGTGATGATGCACAGATGAGACTTTATTAACAGCCCACTTTAAGGGTAAAATGCTAGTTTTATAAAATTTAAGAGTAGATTCTGAAAACTATTCTGCATTAAATAGTCTTTAAAAGGTAGCAGTATTTGTAACTAAGGTGTAGAAAAAGCCATCAACTTCCACTATATAATAAGAAAACTTTAATGCATTTTTCATCTTCGAAAACAAAAAATATTACTCTATTTTTTATCATCAGGTCTGTACATTTATTTCACGTATAAAACATTTGCTTGCAAACAAGAGAAACAAGCTCTCAATATGTTAAGAAAGCTAGAGAGGTATAAAACATAACTAGAGAATATAAAAGTGGCAGACTGAATTTTAAAACAGAAAGAAATGTCTACGACTACATTACGAGGCTGTGCAGGAACATTTGTGAACAAGCATAAAGGCTAGTACATTTGTAGCTTGCATACAAAAATGTTTGTTTTGTCTGCGTCAAACCATAAAAGATCCTATTTAAAAAAAAAAAAAAAAATAGTGCAGCTGATTCTTGATGGCAAAAAAACAACATTTAACTTGATTAGCTAGCCCCAAGCTATTTTGGTTAAATAAGATATATAAGAAAATAGTGGAGAAAAACCATACATGGAGGAAATTTAATTATCACATGCCTTTACATTAAAAGAAAGTGGGTATCTTAAAAATTAGCACCTATAAACGCGCCCACTGTGAAAAATTACATTCCTAAAATCTACTGCTGTAAATAATCTGAAAGAGTCCAATTTTAAAGTTTTGGTTTACAGACCATTTTCAACCGAGGATTCTCAATTTTGGGAAACAGGTGTGCTTAATTTTTAAATGAAAAAACCCAAAGGACAAATAATTATTATAGTGTAATTAATATTGACTAATATACATTTGTATTAGCTGCAGGCAATATAGATGTCTACTAGGAAAGCTGTATTTTAATGTCCATTACTGTAAGGCTGCAAAAAGACATGTTAAGTGTGTTGGTAACAGAATACACTTTTGACCTTTTACCTGGCTTTTCTTATCGCTGACAAGTTTACGTCGCTGAGGTATTTACCATTTGAATCATTCAAACAGGTCAATTCTGTTTATGGAATTGTTGCTATGCAATGCTGACCCAGTGACCTTGAAGAGCCCATGGGTAGGCATTAACAGAAAACCTGTGTTTTAATTTTCATAAGGTCTACAGGTTCAAGTAAACTAGTTAAGTAACAAAATAGAAAGTTGCTCAAAACCATATAAATGCTTAGGCAGATTCTTACCTGTTTGTTTTTCAAGTGAAGCTCAAATCAAATAAATACAGGTGATACTCGAAAAATTTGAATATCGTGCAAAAGTTAACTTATTTCACTAATGCAACTTAAAAGGTGAAACTAATATATGATATGGACTCATTACATGCAAAGAAAGGTAGTTCAAGCCATGATTTATCATAATTGTGATGATTATGGAAAAGAAAGGAGCCCTGGACTGCCGCACTCTGTATAAACGATTTATTTCCAAAATAAATCCAAAATTAATCCATAAATTAAAAAAATCCAAAAACAGGCAAAACAGAAAACTGACATGCAGGGATGGATGACGCGTTTCACATCAAAGTAGATGCTTACTCATATGAGTTTTCTGTTTTGCCTGTTTTTGGATTTTTTGAATTTATGGATTAATTTTGGATTTTATTTAGAAATTTTGGAAATAAATCGTTTATACAGAGTGCAGCAGTCCAGGGCTCCTTTCTTTTCCATGCATCAGTGCAGAGCCAGCACCTGTTCCAGTATCAGGGCGGGAGCATTTTGAAAGCCCTACAGCTTAAAAGAGCGGTACAACCCTTCATTGTGATGATTATGGCTTACAGCTCATGAAAACCCCAAATCCACAATCTCAGAAAATTTGATATTGGGAAAAGGTGCAATATTCTAGGCTCAAATTGTCCCACTCTAATCAGCTAATTAAGCCATAACACCTGCAAAGGGTTCCTGAGCCTTTAAATGGTCTCTCAGTCTGGTTCAGTAGGAATCACAATCATTGGAAAGACTGCGGACCTGACAGTTGTGCAGAAAACCATCATTGACACCCTCCATAAGGAGGGAAAGCCTTTAAAAAGGTAATTGCAAAAGAAGTTGGATGTTCCCAAAGTGCTGTATGAAAGCACATTAATAGAAAGTTATGTGGAAGGGAAAAGTGTGGAAGAAAAAGGTGCACAAGCAGCAGGGATGACCGCAGCCTGAAGAGGATTGTCTGGAAAAGGCCATTCAAAAGTGTTGAGGACTTTCACAAGGAGTGGACTGAGGCTGGAGTCAGTGCATCAAGAGCCACCAAACACAGATGGATCCTGGACATGGGCTTCAAATGTCGTATTCCTCTTGTCAAGCCACTCCTGAACAACAAACAACATCAGAAGAGTCTTAACTGGGCTAAAGAAAAAAAACAGACCTGGTCTGTTGTTCAGTGATCCAAAGTCTTCTTTTCTGATGAGAGCAAATTTTGCATCTCATTTGGAAACCAAGGACCCAGAGTATGGAGGAAGAATGGAGAGGCACACACTGCAAGATGCTTGAAGTCCAGTGTGAGGTTTCCACAGTCTGTGTTGATTTGGGGAGCCATGTCATCTGTTGGTCCACTGTGCTTCATTAAGTCCAGGGTCAATGCAGCCATCTACCAGGAGATTTTGGAGCACTTCATGCTTCCTTCCGCAGACGAGCTCTATGGGGATGCTGACTTCATTTTCCAGCAGGACTTGGCACCTGCCCACACTGCCAAAAGCACCAAAACCTGGTTCAATGACCGTGGGATTACTGTGCTTGATTGGCCAGCAAACTCGCCTGACCTGAACCCCATAGAGAATCTATGCGGCATTGCCAAGAGAAAGATGAGAGACATGAGACCGAACAATGCAGAAGAGCTGAAGGCCACTATTGAAGCATCCTGGTCTTTCATAACACCTCAGCAGTGCCACAGGCTGATAGCTTCCATGCCACGCCGCATTGAGGCAGTAATTGCTGCAAAAGGGGCCCAAACCAAGTACTGAGTACATACAGGTCCTTCTCAAAAAATTAGCATATTGTGATAAAGTTAATTATTTTCTGTAATGTACTGATAAACATTAGACTTTCATATATTTTAGATTCATTACACACAACTGAAGTAGTTCAAGCCTTTTCTTGTTTTAATATTGATGATTTTGGCATACAGCTCATGACAACCCAAAATTCCTATCTCAAAAAATTAGCATATTTCATCCGACCAATAAAAGAAAAGTGTTTTTAATACAAAAAAAGTCAACCTTCAAATAATTATGTTCAGTTATGCACTCAATACTTGGTCGGGAATCCTTTTTGCAGAAATGACTGCTTCAATGCGGCGTGGCATGGAGGCAACCAGCCTGTGGCACTGCTGAGGTGTTATGGAGGCCCAGGATGCTTCGATAGCGGCGTTAAGCTCATCCAGAGTGTTGGGTCTTGCGTCTCTCAACTTTCTCTTCCCAATATCCCACAGATTCTCTATGGGGTTCAGGTCAGGAGAGTTGGCAGGCCAATTGAGCACAGTAATACCATGGTCAGCAAACCATTTACCAGTGGTTTTGGCACTGTGAGCAGGTGCCAGGTCGTGCTGAAAAATGAAATCTTCATCTCCATAAAGCTTTTCAGCAGATGGAAGCATGAAGTGCTCCAAAATCTCCTGATAGCTAGCTGCATTGACCCTGCCCTTGATAAAACACAGTGGACCAACACCAGCAGCTGACATGGCACCCCAGACCATCACTGACTGTGGGTACTTGACACTGGACTTCAGGCATTTTGGCATTTCCCTCTCCCCAGTCTTCCTCCAGACTCTGGCACCTTGATTTCCGAATGACATGCAAAATTTGCTTTCATCCGAAAAAAGTACTTTGGACCACTGAGCAACAGTCCAGTGCTGCTTCTCTGTAGCCCAGGTCAGGCGCTTCTGCCGCTGTTTCTGGTTCAAAAGTGGCTTGACCTGGGGAATGCGGCACCTGTAGCCCATTTCCTGCACACGCCTGTTCACGGTGGCTCTGGATGTTTCTACTCCAGACTCAGTCCACTGCTTCCACAGGTCCTCCAAGGTCTGGAATCGGTCCTTCTCCACAATCTTCTTCAGGGTCCGGTCACCTCTTCTCGTTGTGCAGCGTTTTCTGCCACACTTTTTCCTTCCCACAGACTTCCCACTGAGGTGCCTTGATACAGCACTCTGGGAACAGCCTATTCGTTCAGAAATTTCTTTCTGTGTCTTACCCTCTTGCTTGAGGGTGTCAATGATGGCCTTCTGGACAGCAGTCAGGTCGGCAGTCTTACCCATGATTGCGGTTTTGAGTAATGAACCAGGCTGGGAGTTTTTAAAAGCCTCAGGAATCTTTTGCAGGTGTTTAGAGTTAATTAGTTGATTCAGATGATTAGGTTAATAGCTCGTTTAGAGAACCTTTTCATGATATGCTAATTTTTTGAGATAGGAATTTTGGGTTGTCATGAGCTGTATGCCAAAATCATCAATATTAAAACAAGAAAAGGCTTGAGCTACTTCAGTTGTGTGTAATGAATCTAAAATATATGAAAGTCTAATGTTTATCAGTACATTACAGAAAATAATGAACTTTATCACAATATGCTAATTTTTTGAGAAGGACCTGTATGTATGCTTATAATTTTCAGAGGTCCGATATTGTTCTATGTACAATCCTTGTTTTATTGATTGCATGTAATATTCAAATTTTCTGAGATTGTGGATTTGGGGTTTTCATGAGCTGTAAGCCATAATCATCACAATCATGACAAATCACGGCTTGAACTATCTTGCTTTGCATGTAATGAGTCTATCTCATATATTAGTTTCACCTTAAGTTGCATTAGTGAAATAAATTTACTTTTGCCCGGTATTCAAATTTTTCGAGTATCACCTGTAAATTGCAGAGATTCACACGAGATCTATGCAAGCAATTTACTTAATCTGAGCTTCACTTGCAAAGACCAGGAAAGAATGTGCTTCAGGAATTTCCTAGGCAGTAAGGGGACATTACTGATTGTCAAAAGCATTAAAGTGGTTGTAAACCCTCGGAAAAAAAAAACCCCTGCAAGACAAAGGCATAATGAGCTAGTATACATAGCATACTAGCTCATTATTAATTACTTACCTTACATGGAAGCCCCCGCAATGGTGCTTGTACCCCCGGCCGGTAACATCTCTCCCGGGGGTTACTTCTGGGTATCGCGGCTCTGGCGCTAGGATTGGCCGGAGCCGCGATGACGTCACTCCCACACAAGCACGCGGGAGCCGCCGGTAACGGCACATTCACTGAAGCAATGGCACATACAGTACGTGCCATTGCTTCAGTTTGCCCTAGTGCCCATGTGCCGATGACATCGGCACATGCAGGGGGACAGGGGAGATATCCTAAACCGTACAGGTTTAGGAGATATCCTGGGTAGCTACAGGTAAGCCTAATTATAGGCTTACCTGTAGCATAAAGTGGACTGTAAGAGTTTACAACCACTTTAATCATATGCAGAGTTATTTAGAAATTTCCCAGGAGCAGGTGATCAGAATTCCTTTTTTCCATACAAAAGAGAATCAACAGTGTTTTTAAAGTGGTCCTAAAGCATACACATGTTTTACCTTGACATGGACTTTCACTGTATTGTCCATTTAAGCACAAGTGACTCCATCTTGTTTGCAATGTTGAAATGTGTTCTCTAACCTTCACTTAACACACATGCACAACTTCTGCTAGAAGCTCTATTTCTCTCTCCCCCTCCCTTCTCAAGATTTTAGTTTTGCAACTGTTATGACATTATTTATATTCTCTAGTTTTTAATAACATTTCTATTTGTTAGTTTTTATTAACATTTCAAACCACCCTTATCTTCTGTATAAAAAAAAAAAATGTAATACTACTTTTGTTAGAATGGATACACAGTGATTTCATTCTGTGAATCTGTTCCTGCAATTGCAGAGTTAAAGGGTAACTCCACTTTCATGTGGAAAAAATTGCAAATAAAATAAATAAATAATAATAATTATATAACATATGCAAATGCGACACAAGTCATATTGCAATTGAACATCATTAAAAATTACCTTTCCTTTTCAACCTGCAGCTCTGTAATTATTTTGTAAAGTGCAATGCACTATTGCTACCTGGAGGTGTTCTGTACACAGAGTGTGTATAGAACGCCCCCCAGAAACATAATTTCCTGGTTGTGTGATTGGCTCACTGATTTTCCCAGAAGTCTACACCAAGGTACACATCAGATTTTTGGCATCCCCTGCAACAAAAAATAGGATTTTTGTACTCACTGTAAAATCAGTTTCTCTGACGTCCATGGACTGACACAGCTCTCATACTATTTACGTGTGGGTATATGTCCCTGCTCGCAGGAGAAGATCTAGGCAGAATGTTAGATGTTAGAAACATACATTCTAGAACAAAACCAGAGCTGAACAGCCCCGCCCAGGGGGGCGATCCCTCTGGACATAATCCTCCTACCTGCAGCTAGCAGCCTCAGTTTGCAACAAGCAGTACAAACCTTAAAAGAAGGGTGGGTGATGTGTCAGTCCATGGACGTCAGAGAAACGGATTTTACGGTAAGTACAAAAATCCTATTTTCTCTTATCGTCCATGGACTGACACAGCTCTCATACTGTTTACGTGTGGGACATCCCAAAGCAGTATAAGAAAAGGGTGGGAGCAAATAGTAAACGAACAACCAAAACTTCACTCCAAACCAGCAGAGCTCCTCAACGGGGGGAGTTGCAACAATAAACAGTGGCCTGCAACACTTTGCGGCCGAAGGAAGCATCCAAAGATGCAGCCACATCAACCTTATAGAATTTTTTAAAGGTATGAACGGACGACCAGGTCGCCGCCTTGCACACTTGTGCAACCGACGCTTGATGTCGGAAAGCCCAGGAAGCACCAATTGCCTTGGTGGAATGCGCCGCAACCGGAAAGGGAGGTGCCCGCCCCTTAAGGGCATAGGCCTGTATGACGGTCTGCCTGATCCACCTAAAGACGGTGGCAGACGACACCACTCGGCCCTGTTTTGGATCAGAGACAGACACAAACAGCGAGTCAGACTTCCGAATGGAAACAGTAGCAGACAGGTACACCCATAAGGCTCGTACCCATCTTTTTTTTATTATTATTCTTTATTTTATTTTATCAAAATTACATGGTGATACATCCGAACATTTCCATATATCAAGCAAAAGAGATGCCTATAGACAATCTAATAAATACTGTGAAAGCTCTCAGCTCAATATACTTAAACCCATCTTAATGTATGAAGCGCAAACTCTCAGGGATGAGATGGGTGAGGACACAAGGACGGAAGAACAATGTCCACCTTTTGAAAAGAAGAAGGGTCGTGGGCGCAACACCGCCATATCCTTATGGAGGACCAAGTAAGGCGACTTTTGCAGGACAAGGCCGCCAACTCAGACACCCGTCTAACCGAGGTAATGGCCACCAAGAAGGCCACCTTCTGGGACAAGGTCAAGAGAGGAATCTCTCTGATATTTTTAAATGGATGTTCTTGGAGAACCGAGATGCATCAAATTCAGATCCCAAGTAGGGAGAGGAGGCTTGACAGGGGGGGATCACATTGCGAACCCCCTGCACAAAAAGGTGCTAATCAAGGAATGGCCCGGTAGCGGTCGTTGAAAAAGACAGCCCGGGCTGAAATCCGACCCTCGATGGTACGCAAGGCCAGCTTTTGGGTCACACCACGCTGTAAGAACAGCAAAATCCTGGGAACGGAATACGTCCGTGGACGCCATCAAGATCCTCGCACATAGCGATGTAAGCCTTCCAGGTACGGTGATATATCTTTCTGGAGGAAGATTTCCGTGCCAACAACATAGATGAGATGACCGAATCCGAGAGACCTCGGTCCCTCAGCACCTGGCTTTAAACAGCCATGCCATTAAAGCCAAGGACTGTAAAGCAGGATGAAGTATGGGATCATGAGACAGAAGGTCCACCCCAATAGGCAGTCTCCAAGAAACGTCTGCGACTAGCCTAAGTAGATCGGCGTACCAATGGCGCCGTTCCGGAGCAATGAGGATCACCGGAATGGCCTCGGCCCCTACACTGCGAAGCAACAACAGTAGCGGAGGGTAAGCATATATCAGGCGATACTGCCCCCATGGGCCACCAACGCGTCTGACGTGTCTGCCTAGGGGTCCCTGGACATGGCCACGAATCTTGACACCTTGCGAGTGAGTCGAGAGGCCATAAGGTCCACATCCGGTGCCCCACCTCCGGTAAAGGAGGTGAAAACACCTCCGGATGTAAGGACCCTTCCCCTGCAATGCACACGGCCGACAGGACCGTCCTGCAGCGAGATGTATGAAAATCCCAAAGAGACCCCGCAAAGCATCGGAGAAGGGAGGCCCCGGCTTACGGGGTGCCTCAACTGTTGGCCAAGAAAGGCAACTTGACAGAGCTTCCCTAGAAACTCGGTCAGTGGACCAGTAACTCAGCCTCCACATGTGGCGCAAACCCACCCCGGGCACAGAGACCCTAAAGGCCAAAGCAGTTGCAGTGCACCTGCTGGTCGACTGATAGATGAAGCAGAGGCTTTTGCCCAGTCATTGAGCTTCAGAAACGCCAGAGACGCAGCCACTAACGGGCGTAACGCTAACCTCAGCCTGGCGAACAAAGTCCAAGCCAGCGCTTCTGATCACCACTGAAGGCAGGTGGGAAAGTGGTAGCCCTGATACCAGGGATCCTTATGACAATGCTCCATCCAGCAGCTACCCCATTGATAAGTGCTGATTGTACAAACACAGTTCATACTGTGTATTGCGTCAAAACGCGCAAATAGAGTGTGGGAGGAAACCCACTCAGCCACAAAGAGCATAATACAACCACATACGGCGTATGTAGTTTAGTATGTGTGGATAAACATATTAAACACGTTTATACTGTGCCAGTGACGAAGGTGCACACATCATCGGGCTTGGACGGAAACCAGCCACGCAGACTGCGTACACAACCGTGTAGGTATATTAGCCTGCGAATAAACAAATTGCACATGTTTATACTGTGCATAGTGCTGAAAATGCGCACACCATTGGAGCGCGGGGGAGAAACCGGAGCACCCGGATGAAACCCACGCAGACTGCATACGCATACCATGTAGGTACTATAGTATGTGTGATAAACATTTTGCACATGCCTATGTGTGCATAGCACCGAAGGCGCGTGGGAGGAAACCGAAGTACCCGGAGGAACCCCACGCAGACCCAGAGAATACAACTACTGTGAATGTATTTAGTGTTGTGTATAAACATAATGTGTATGTTTATACTGTGTATTGCACCAAAGGCACGCATGTTATGTAGCGTCGGCGTCTTCCTCCCTTTTCTCCTCCTCGATGTTGACTCGTCACTTCCTCTCGCAGTAATGCTAAATCTTCGGTCCGCAGAGATTTATATAGGCTTCTCATGACGTCACAGTCACATGCTCCGGGTGGCCCCGGAGCATGGGACTGTGACGTCATGGGAGCATGTGACTGTGACGTCATGAGAAGCCTATATCAATCGGCGCGCATCGCAACACCTAGCATTAGAGCGGGAGGAAGCGATGTGTCAACATCACAGAGGAGAAGAGGGAAGAAGACGGCGACGACGGGAAGACCGGCCCCTCCACTAGCAAAAGAGCTACAACAAGGTAGTGGAGGGGCCAGCAGAAGGACAACGGAAAGCCGGACGAGACGACGGGGAAGACCGGGCCTCCGCTAGCAAAAGAGCTGCAAGAAGATAGCGGAGGCCCGGCGGAAGAAAGAACCAGAGAGCGGGAGAAGAACCGGAGATCGGGAGAAGAAGAAGGCGACGGAGAAGACCGGGCCCCGCTAGCAAAAGAGCTGGAAGAAGATAGCGGTGGCCCGGCAGAAGAAAGAACCGGAGAGCGCGGCGACGACACCGGAGACCCCCGAAGACGGAAGAGACCCCCGGAGCTGTGCAATAAAATACTTAAAAAAACTGTGTTGTGTTTTTATTGCCATTTTTTTTCCACCAGATGAATGTACCCCATACTCATTCACATAGGGTGGGGGGGCCGGGATCTGGGGGCCCCCTTATTAAAGGGGGCTCCCGGATTCCGATAAGCCCCCCGCCCGCAGACCCCGACAACCAATGGCCAGGGTTGTCGGGAAGAGGCCCTGTCCTCATCAACATGGGGGCAGGGTGCTCTGGGGTGGGGGGGCCGCAGGTCGCCCCCCTGCCCCAGAGCACCAAACCCCCCATGTTGAGGGCATGCGGCCTGGTACGGTTCAGGGGGGAGGGGGGGCCGCTCTCTCGTCCCCCTCTCTTCCCCTGCGGCCTGCCAGGTTGCGTGCTCGGATAAGGGTCTGGTTTGGATTTTGAGGGGGACCCCCACGCCGTTTTTTCGGCGTAGGGTTCCCCTTCAAATCCAGACCAGACCCAAGGGCCTGGTATGCTCCTGGAGGGGGAACCCACGCCGGGGTTTTTCTTTAAAAATTGGCGTGGAGTTCCCGATCAGGATTCATACGAAACGCAGTGCCTGGTATTGGCGGGAATCCACGTCGGATCCCCGCTCAGTACAGTGCCGCGTATCCTCGCTATTGCAGCGAGCGCGACATGTGTCGCCACCCTGTCGCCAAGAATCTCCGCGATAGGATCGCGATGAATATACAATGTCGGCAGCACCTACTGTAACATGAGAGCGTGGGAGGACACCGGAGCCCCCGGAGGAAACCCACGCTGACCCAGAGAGTATAATACATACATATACTGTGAATGAATCTAGAGTCGTGCATAAACATATTGTGTATGTTTATATCGTGTATGGCACTGAAACACAGCATTGGAACGTGGGGGGAAACCCACGCAGACACAGAGACCAATAACACATACATACACTGTGAATGTATCCAGTGTAGAGGTATAAGATGAGTTTAAATTATGGCGCAGAGGCGCATAATCTTCTCTGTATCATTCCAACCTGCTTAACTGTGCTGCCGAAGCAGCATGCAGGTAACAGGTAACCTCTGATCCTCAGACCGTGGTCCTGTCAGAGCTCAGAGCGTTCCCCAGGAAATGGCGGGAAACCACAGGTGCAGAGACCCTGTTGGTGCCTCAGAGACATCACACAGAAGGCTCACAGGGACTAGAGACATAAATGAATAAAGTCCCCCCCCCCACCATGCTGCACCGACCGGGGGGGGGGGAAACAGTGAAGAAGCTGTGTAAAAGAAAAGCTTGAAGGAACCAAGGGAAACCGCGTCCGCCTGAGGTACCACAGCCACAGCATCCAGCTTGAGAGTGTTCCTCACATCATCAATGAGTTCACTTACAAGCGCCCTGTCATTTACTGACACAGAACTGGAGTCTTCCTCACAAGGGAATGTCCTGTTCAATAAACATTAAAATATTCAGAGCACTCCTCCACTAAAGATTTTTGTGGGGAGAGGGGGCTTTATAGCTCCCTTACGCTCGCACACCGCTTCCATTCTGGCAAGGAATGATTCCAGGACTGCCGACAACTGGTCCATAGGGACCGCAGGTGCAGGAGCACTGCCTGTTGCCTCTGACAAGTGTGGAGAAGCAGGTGTATCAGACTCCATACTGCCACCCTCTAAGACCCTATACACTTATTATAGTGAATAGTACAGTCCACCCACTGGCTGCACTGAGGAGGGGATACCCAGAGGACTCACCAACCCTTAAGGACCGCTCAGTTCCGCTGTATGAACCGCGCTGCAGCGCGAGTGAAGCCTGAGGAGAGTGTGAGGAGATTGTGAGGAGATTCACGCCGCAGCAGCGCCGCTAGAGGCCGAAACTGAAGTGAAAGCGCCGCGGCTTCAAGAAAATGGCCGCCGGATGCATATATTACTGCGCCATTAAACCACGGCAAGATGGCCGCCGAGCGCATTTTTCAAATTCACCACACAGCGCTAATGGCGCACGCAATGAAGTCCCCACACACACTCACTTTTTTCCCAGAACACTGCTCCTCTCCACTACACAGATATGAGCGCCCCCAAGTCAGGCCAGAGTGACCCCCAAGCACCCCCACACAGCACGAGTACAGGGTGCAGAGAGCAGCATAACAGGTGGGAGGACAGGGAGAAACCCCCCATATAAAGAAACAGCCAGCATGTACTCACCTGCAGCAGGAGAGACTACTTACCCGTCCCAGAGGGACCCACTGGCTTGTTTCAGACAGACCTATCACAGAGTAGTACTGCGTAGCTGCCGGCCCGGTCCACCGCGAAAGATACAGACAGGTACTGTTCAATCTTGAGAGGACCGCGGGAGCATAACAGCAACCCGGCCACCCCTGGAGTCATGGGGCATGTTGTGAACTGAGTCTCACACACACACACAAGGCGAGGATCAGTAGGCTCGATGGTCGGACAGGGAAGACTACGAGGATACCAGTGTACCCAACCTGTTGCCCAGCCGACAGTTGATTGAAGGTTTCAAAAATATAAATTTTATTCCTTTGGGAATTTTATTTTAAGTAAAATCTTCCAGGAGACTGGCTCCTGAGAGAGCCACGTCTTCTCCTTCTGCTAGGCAGAAAAAAACTGAGGCTGAGGCTGCTAGCTGCAGGTAGGAGGGTTATCTCCGGAGGGACTGCCCCCCTGGGCGGGGGTGTTCAGCTCTGGTTTTGTTCTAGAATGTATGTTTCTAACATCTAACATTCTGCCTAGATCTTCTCCTGCGAGCAGGGACATATACCCACATGTAAACAGTATGAGAGCTGTGTCAGTCCATGGACGATGAGAGAAATTTAATTTTTAGTAGGATATTCCCAATAAGAAATAATGTCTAAAGGGATGCAGACCCTGCAACTTTCCTCATTGTAGCCCTGATTCTGCTGCAGCTGGTTGAGAATTATGAAACCACTCCCATTAGACTCACTCAGCACAGAGGAACACAGTGATTTCTTCAGAACAAAAAAGGTAGATATCTGCAAAGTTTGTTAAAATCTTTGCAATGTGCATAGATCACCCATGAGTTGAAGGTTTTTTTGTTTTTTTTTTCACAACAAACGTGGAGTTACATTTTAACTTTTATTTTCAGTGTCTCAACCAGAAGTTTTCCATAACCACCTTAATGCAGAGTTCGACAAATCCCAGGCGACCAGAAACCGCATCCTGGCGCCTGGGCTCCTGCTAGCCGATCCACCAGTGGCTTCCCACGTGTGTGACTTAGAGTTGAAATCTCCAGCTAGTGTCATACTCTCCTCCCACCGGCATGGGCGGCATTGTCCAAGAGGACGGCAATGGGAGCCAGGCACCGCTAGTTGATCACGGAAGTTTTTTCATGGTTCTCCGTTATGTTTTCAAGTTGGTGCATCGCTAATCGTTCTAAACCGCTGTGTACCTGCTCTGGAGACAGTGTAGAGCCTGAGAGAAGGCATGCATGGGAAAACGTACAGGTACCGGATGGGGATGAATAAGGGAAAACGCCACAGAGAAGTCTCTGTGTAGCTATACTGGGGGACTACAAGTCTCAGTATGTCCTCCCAGATAGAGGATACTTTCTGGTGCTTGTAATGTAGCTTGGTTTGATAGGCTACAGAGGTCTCTGCTTATTGCTGGACACTTTCTAGTCCTGAGGCTTGACACCAAGCATAACTACTGTAAACTCTCCATGTAGGGTTATCTCAGGGCACATTAGCATTGGGTGTGATGCAGCACAATGTCTTGTATGATTACACATTGCTTAGTAGTGTAATAAATAAAAACAATTAATGCCAGGGCTTGTTCACACCGCAATCTCTGCGTTGACTGTGCGTTTCTGCATGGGCATTTGTGTACATTTGTGGTTCCAAAGTTCTCCCTTTCCTCCCCACACCCCGGCACTTCTGTACACTCTTCGCACCCTCCCCTAGCAGACCTGTTGTCGCAGTGCGGAAAGGTTCCCCCGACACCAGCCAATTTGCGCGCACTGTGGCCACACACCCCCACCAGTCCCCGCGCGTGGCACTGGAGACAAGTAGGGATGTGGGCAGAGTCCAGCCCACACAGCAGGCCATACACACACACACACACCCCAAGAACTCCAGCCCCAACAACTTCAAGTGTCAAATCCCCACACCCCGAGAAGCCCAAAGAGATACGCAGCCCCAAAAACACCCAGGGAGAAAGCCATCCCACCCAGCTACACCGAACCTGAATGAGGTAGCTGCCCAACCCCCAAATAAATCAAATATTTACGTTAAAAGTAAAAAAAAAAAAAATGGCTCCTATTTTTTTTTTAGATGGCTCCTAGATTCAAAGCAAAAATTGTCAAGCCCTTACTTAATGCATTCTTTGCATTAAGGTAAAAAAAGACTAGGTAGCAGTATCCCCCTCGTCCTACTTATACTTACCTGAGCCCTCACTCAGTTCACTGTTGTGCGCATCTGTAGCAGCTCTCTTTCTCCCTGCTCTCACAGGCCAGGCTGAGAGCATTAAAAGCCAGTCGGAAATCCTGTGATGAGGGAAGAGGGGCCGCTGTTTGTGCCTATAAATGCAGGTGTGCCACGATAGGAAGGGCAAGTTCGGAGACGCTCTGGTCAATTTCATTGCAAGTATAACCCGGTTTTATTCTTTTGAAAAAAATTAAAAAAGAATTTACAATCACTTGCATTTTATTGTACGTTAAAGTGATTGTAAACTCTAAAAAGGATTTTAATCCCTTTCTTGGATTTCATTAAGGGGCACAAGACACAATTTTGAGACGTATGGGTTATATTGCTGCCCACAGGAGATTGGACCTGGTAAACAAAGGCATTAGTTAGCCAGGATAACTCCTCCTGCTATTACCATGCTTCAGTTTTGTGCAAAAGCAGTAGTAAAATTGATCATAAGATACTTGCAGTTCAAAAAGCTGCCTGAAAGACCTTATATCTGAAGCCTGTATCAGCTGAGACCTGAGGGTCCACCTGGTAAAAAGCAGCAGCCTTGCAATCTGGGTAACAGATGCCTGATGCTGAAAAGCCCAGGAGGAACTTACTGATCAGTGAAATTCAATTAAACAGGAAAAGGATGCAACCTGCCCAAAAGCAGACAAACTAGAATGATGAACTGTCTAAGCCAACTAGAAATGATGGATTGAGAGGTTGGCTGTATCCTATGGGAACCTTCAGGAATGACAAGCAGAGTATCCTGAAAGCAGACGTGATTGAGATCCATTTGAACAGCTTGCACTACATCCAAACAATGGAGGGAAATCGTTTTGTATTGGAGCAGGATAGAGAGATGGAAGAACAATGTCCTGGTAAAAAGGAAAGGACCATCTTATAAAGAAAAGACAACTTTGTCCTTGAGTAGGTCAAGAAAGGGTTCTCCAAAGCGAGGGGCAGAATAAAGGAGTCCCTCCTATTCTTCTGCCTGCTGATGCCGAATCAGTTAGGAATTTACAGTACTGTGCAAAAGTTTTAGGCAGGTGTGAAGAAATGCTTTAACGCAAGAAATGCTTTGAAAAAATAGGATTTTTGTATTTACCGTAAAATCCTTTTCTCTGACATCCACGGACCGACACGGCGGCTCTTATTCACTGAACGTGTGGGTATATGTCCCTGCTTGCAGGAGAAGACCTAGGAAGAATGTTAAATGTTAAAACATTCTAGAACAAACCAGAGCTGAACAGCCCTGCCCAGGGGGCGGTGCCTCCAGACATTACCCTCCCACCTGCAGCCAGCAGACCTCAGTTCGTAACAAAGCAGTACAAACTTAAAAGGAAGGGTGGGTACTAGGGGTGTGGAATTTAATCGCTGCATCGGTGCATCGCGATTCGGGCGGCACCGATGCAGGGAAACCTATTAATCGATTACCGGCGATGTCTAGCCCCGCCCCCTCCTCCCGGGAGAGCTGTTGCCTTATTTTTATTTATTTTTTTCCTATGACGCGCTCATGTGACTGCCCGGCCCGCCTCTCTGCTTTCACGTCTCACGTCTCTCCTGGCGTCAGAGACGTGAAAGCAGAGAGGATGAGAGGGCAGTCACATGAGCACAGCATGTACACAGCACTGTTCCCCTGCCGGATTCTGTTCCCTCTGTCTCACGGCTATCGGAACTCGGCCCCCCCCCCCCCCCCCAGCCCTGTACATTGCCGCTCCCTCCTACTCACGAATGCAAATTCTTCTAATACCGCCCGCCTCTCCAGCACCGCTCACGCCTACTGTTTTTTCACGAATGCTAATGAGCAGAGGGCTGGAGAGGCGGGACGGTATTAGGAGCATTTGCATTCGTGAGGGACAGTAGGAGGGAGCGGCAATGTACAGGGCTGAGGGGGCGGAGTTCCGATAGTAGCCGAGAGACAGGGGGGAACAGAATCCGGTGGGGGGGGGGGGGGACTATTCTCGGCACAACAGGTATTATTTTTTTATACTTACCTGCTGATCTCCTGTAGCACGTCCGCAGTCTGACCATCTCGTGTAGCATGTCCACAGTCTGACCATCTCGTGTAGCATGTCCGCAGTCTGACCATCTCGTGTAGCATGTCCGCAGTCTGACCATCTCGTGTAGCATGTCCGCAGTCTGACCATCTCGTGTAGCATGTCCGCAGTCTGACCATCTCGTGTAGCATGTCCGCAGTCTGACCATCTCGTGTAGCATGTCCGCAGTCTGACCATCTCCTGTAGCATGTCCGCAGTCTGACCATCTCCTGTAGCATGTCCGCAGTCTGACCATCTCCTGTAGCATGTCCGCAGTCTGACCATCTCCTGTAGCATGTCCGCAGTCTCTCTGACCATCTCCTGTAGCATGTCCGCAGTCTCTCTGACCATCTCCTGTAGCATGTCTGCAGTCTCTCTGACCATCTCCTGTAGCATGTCTGCAGTCTCTCTGACCATCTCCTGTAGCATGTCCGCAGTCACCGACCATCTCCTGTAGCATGTCCGCAGTCACCGACCATCTCCTGTAGCATGTCCGCAGTCACCGACCATCTCCTGTAGCATGTCCGCAGTCACCGACCATCTCCTGTAGCATGTCCGCAGTCACCGACCATCTCCTGTAGCATGTCCGCAGTCACCGACCATCTCCTGTAGCATGTCCGCAGTCACCGACCATCTCCTGTAGCATGTCCGCAGTCACCGACCATCTCCTGTAGCATGTCCGCAGTCACCGACCATCTCCTGTAGCATGTCCGCAGTCACCGACCATCTCCTGTAGCATGTCCGCAGTCACCGACCATCTCCTGTAGCATGTCCGCAGTCACCGACCATCTCCTGTAGCATGTCCGCAGTCACCGACCATCTCCTGTAGCATGTCCGCAGTCACCGACCATGTCCGCAGTCACCGACCATCTCCTGTAGCATGTCCGCAGTCACCGACCATCTCCTGTAGCATGTCCGCAGTCACCGACCATCTCCTGTAGCATGTCCGCAGTCACTGACCATCTCCTGTAGCATGTCCGCAGTCACTGACCATCTCCTGTAGCATGTCCGCAGTCACTGACCATCTCCTGTAGCATGTCCGCAGTCACTGACCATCTCCTGTAGCATGTCCGCAGTCACCGACCATCTCCTGTAGCATGTCCGCAGTCACCGACCATCTCCTGTAGCATGTCCGCAGTCACCGACCATCTCCTGTAGCATGTCCGCAGTCACCGACCATCTCCTGTAGCATGTCCGCAGTCACCGACCATCTCCTGTAGCATGTCCGCAGTCACCGACCATCTCCTGTAGCATGTCCGCAGTCACCGACCATCTCCTGTAGCATGTCCGCAGTCACCGACCATGTCCGCAGTCACCGACCATCTCCTGTAGCATGTCCGCAGTCACCGACCATCTCCTGTAGCATGTCCGCAGTCACTGACCATCTCCTGTAGCATGTCCGCAGTCACTGACCATCTCCTGTAGCATGTCCGCAGTCACTGACCATCTCCTGTAGCATGTCCGCAGTCACTGACCATCTCCTGTAGCATGTCCGCAGTCACTGACCATCTCCTGTAGCATGTCCGCAGTCACTGACCATCTCCTGTAGCATGTCCGCAGTCACTGACCATCTCCTGTAGCATGTCCGCAGTCACTGATCATCTCCTGTACTAGGTCTGCACTCTTTTGACCATCTCCTGTACTATGTACAAGTTGTTGTCTGCTTTGTTTAGACTTTGCTACATGCAGGGAGTGTTGTCTTTTTTTTTTAAAAACAGATATAATAAAAAAAAATGGAGTTCTCCTGACTGCTTAAATTTTTTTGGTGAAAACCATGCGCACTTGCGCTGTAATTGTGATGTATCGTGATGCATTGCGGAATCGAATCGTTGACCTGATAATCGTAATCGAATCGAATCGTGAAGCCAGTGAAGATGCGCACCTCTAGTGGGTACCGTGTCGGTCCATGGATGTCAGAGAAAGGGATTTTCTCTTATCATCCATGGACCGACACGGCGGCTCTTATTCACTGAACGTGTGGGATGTCCAAAAGCAGTGTCAAGAGGGATGGGAGCAGTATAAATGAAAAAAACAAAAAACTTCACTCCAAACAAGGCAAAGCTCCTCAACGGAGGAGTTGCAACTTTAAACAGCGGCCCGCAACACCTTGCGGCCAAAGGAAGCATCCGGAGATGCAACCACATCAACCCTATAAAACTTAGAAAGGGTACGAACAGACGACAAGGTCGCCGCCTTGCACACTTGTGCAACCGACGCTTGATGTCGGAAAGCCCAGGAAGCACCAATTGCCCTGGTGGAATGCGCCGTAACCGGAAGGGGAGGCGCCCGCCCCATGAGAGCATAGGCTTGAATGACGGTTTGTCCGATCCACCTAGAAAATAGTGGCAGAAAAAGCCGCTTGGCCCTGTTTTTGACCAGAGACAGTCAAACAGAGTCAGACTTCCGAATAGAAGCAGTAGCAGACGGGTACACCCGCAAGGCTCGTACCACATCCAAAGTGAGCCGCGCAAAGTCTCTGGGAGGGAGGACAATGTCCTCATTTAGGGGAAAGGTTGAAATCACCTTTGACAAAAGAGAAAGTCGGAGATGCAACACAGCCTTATCCTTACGGATGACTAAATATGACGACTTGCAGGACAAGGCCGCCAACTCAGACACTCGTCTAACAGAAGTGATTGCCACTAAAAAGGGCCACCTTCTGAGACAAAGTCAAGAGGGGAATATCCCTGATATTCTCAAAAGGAGGTTCCTGGAGAACCGAGAGTACCAATTCAGATCCCACGGGGGGAGAGGAGACTTGACAGGAGGGAGCACATGGCGAACCCCCTACACAAGGGTGCTAACCAAGGAATGACCCGCTAGTGGTCGCTGAAAGAAGACGGCCAAGGCCGAAATCTGACCCTTAAAAATACTCAAAGCGAGCCTTTGGGCCACTCTATGCTGCAGGAAACGCAGGATTCTAGGGACGGAATACGACCGAGGACGTCAGTCCAGCTCATCGCACATGGCGATGTAAGCTTTCCAGGTACGGTGATAGATCATTCTGTAGGAAGACTTCCTTGCCCTTAATATGGACGAAATGACCTTGGTCTCTCAACACCTGGCTTTTAACAGCCATGCCGTTAAGACCAGAGACTGTAAGGCAGGATGAAATATAGGACTTTGAGACAGAAAGTCCTCCCTTATTGGCAACCGCCAGGGAACGTCCGCGACGAGACGTACCAGATCGGCGTACCAGTGAAGCCGAGGCCAATCCAGAGCAATGAGGATCAACGGAATTCCCTCGGTCGCCACCCTGCGCAGCAGGCGAGGGAGCAACTGCAGCGGAGGATAAACGTATATCAGGTGATAATGACCCCATGGGCCACTAACGCCTCTGAGGCATCCGCCCAAGGATCCCTGGATCTGGCCACAAACCTCGACACCTTGCGATTGAGTCGAGAGGCTATCGGGTCCACCTCCGGCGTGCCCCACCGTCTGTGTGGCAAAGGAGTTGACATACCTCTGGGTGCAAGGACCACTCTCCCTGGTCCAGCGTCTGGCAACTCAAATAGTCCGCCAGTTCTATGCCCGGAATGTAAACAGCCGACAGAGCCGGCACGCTTCTTTTAGCCCACTTCAGGGTACGGGGGACCTCGGAAGCCGCAGCTGAGCTCCGAGTCCCCCTTTTATGGTCGACATACGCCACCGCCGTGACTTGTCCGACTGGATCCTAATGGAGCGATCCTGCAATCTCTCAGACCACGAGGAGAGGCACAGTCTGATGGCCCGTATTTCCAGAACATTGATCGGTAAACAGGCTTCGTCCGGAGTCCAAGCCCTTGGGCCAACAGGACTCCCCAGACTACACCCCAGCCCTTCAGGCTGGCGTCCATAGTGAACACCGTCCATTGGACGGGGAGGGACGACTTCCCGGACTGAAGAGCCGGGGACCCCAACCACCATGTCAGTGACTCACCTGGATCGGAAGATCCAAAGACAACGGGGATTTGTCTCAAGTGAACAAGATCCCCTTCAGCAATGCCCTGGTGTGTGATTGGGCATACGGAACGGCCTCGAAGGAGGCCACCATGAGTCCAAGCACTCCCATGCAAAACGGATTAACGACCATTTTTGGGATGTCAGCACCCGCACTGCAGACTGAAGTGTCAGTAACTTCCCCGGAGGTAGGAATACCTTTACCTCCAAGGAGTCTAGAAACAGACCTAGATACTTCAGACGTTGAGTCGGGACCAGGACTGACTCCTGAATGTTCAGGAGCCACCCGAAGTCTCTGAGGGTCTGACTGACAATAGTCACACTGTCTTCAAATTCTGAGCCATTTCCTGCTCTGAGAAGAAGATCGTCCAGATAGCCCACGACAGCGATGCCCCGCCATCTCAGCAAAGCTAGAACCCGCGCAAGCACCTTGGAGAACACCCTCGGTGCCAAGGCTAGGCCGAAGGAAGAGCCACAAATTGATAGTGGATCTCAAGAGTAGAAAGTTCTGGTGACTTGCGCAGATTGGAACATGTAAGTAGGCGTCCCTGATGTCAAAGGTCGCCAGAAAATCCCCTTGACAGAGTGTATTGATCACTGTGCGAATGGATTCCATGCGGAACTTTTGCACCTTCACGAAGGCATTCCGGACCTTGAGGTCCAAGATAGGCCGAACCCCGTCCCTTTTTTTTGGGACGACAAACGAATGCGAGTAGAATCCCTGAAACCTCTCCTGTGACGGAACCGGCACAATCACTCCGGACCTGAGCAATCCTGAATAGGCCCCATAGGGCTGCCCGACGGGCAGGAAGGAGAGGAAGATTTGAGGGAAGAATCTGACTGGGATCAGGAACGGAAACCTATCTTGTAACCTGAGGTGATCACCTCGCACACCCCCCCGGTAGGAGATCCGGGAGGTCCACCGATCCGTGAACCTGCAAAGTCGTCCCCCCTACCCCAGAGTCGGGTGGGGGCAAGACTTCACACGGAGGCGGGCTTGGGAGCCGGCTTCTTTGGCTCACGCACCCACGCTTGTGTCCACCAGCCGCACCACTGTCAGTCTGGGAGGGCCTCCCCGTTGACTGACGAAAAAAAAAACTTTTTTGCTGGAAAGGAAGGACCCTGCTTACAGCGGCCTCCTTACCCTTGCTAGCCTGAGGAAGAAGAGTGCTTTTACCTCCCGTGACATCCTTGATGATGTCATCCAGCGCAGCACCGAAAAGCCTACCACCTTTAAATGGTAAATCCGTCAGAGGCTTTTTAGAAGCTAGGTCAGCAGACCAGCATTTTAACCAGATCAGACAATGCAATACCACCGCCAAGACAGAGGCCCTGAGTAATAAGGGGCCGCGTTTAACGTGGCGTCGCAACATAAACAAGGCCCTGCACCATTTGGTGGGCCAGAGCAATAGTGTCTGGAGGAAGATTATGCTCCTGTACAGTTTGTGTAGTGTACCCAACCTGTTGCCCAGCCGACAGTTGATTGAAGGTCTCAAAAATAAAATAATAAAATTCCCAAAGGAATAAAATTTAAAAGTAAAATCTTCCAGGAGACTGGCTCCTGAGAGAGCCACATCTTCTCCTTCTGCTAGGCAGAAAAAAACTGAGGTCTGCTGGCTGCAGGTGGGAGGGTAATGTCCGGAGGGACCGCCCACCCTGGGCGGGGCTGTTCAGCTCTGGTTTGTTCTAGAATATTTTAACATTTAACATTCTGCCTAGGTCTTCTCCTGCAAGCAGGGACATATACCCACAAGTTCAGTGAATAAGAGCCGCCGTGTCGGTCCATGGATGATGAGAAATATATATTTTAATAGTTTATTTTTATTAATTTCCAAAATACAAAGTCAGCGAAACAGAAGAAAAAGCTTAATCTAATCAATATTTGGTGTGACTACCCTTTGGCTTCAAACTAGCATCAATTCTTACATTTACACAAAGTGAGGGATTTTGTAGGAAGAGAGTCAAGTGTATCATTAACCAATTATAAGGAGATGCCAACGATCATGAAATTCATATGTGGATTGAAAAACAGTCATTACCTGAAACAGCTGTGTAGGCAGATTAAAACTAGGTGAGGAACTGCCAAACTCTGCTACTAAGGTAAATTTGTGAAAGACAGTTTCATTTCACAGCACATATGCCATGGCAAGACTGAGCACAGCAACAAGACACAAGGTAATTATACTGCATCAGCAAGGTCTCTCCCGGGCAATGATTTCAAAGCAGACTATGATTTCAAGACGTGCTCTTTTAAAAAGGCACAAAGAAATGGGCAAAGTTGAGGCCCGAAGACAGAGTGGTCAGCAAAGGAAACAATGCAGCAGATGAAAGACACATAATGCTTACTTCCCCATGACATTTGAAGATGTCCAGCAGTGCCCTTAGCACATAATTGGCAGAAACCAGAGGGACTCAGGTACACCCATCTACTGGCTGGGGAAGTCTGGCCAGAAGTGGTCATCATGAAAAAAATTGCGCCCAAAAAGCCCTACCCCCAACAGCTGGGATATAGAAAGATGGCAGCAGGCATACAAATATTTGGCTGCCGCAGGAGACAGCTTGTTCACTAAAGGGCTGGAGAACCGTACAATAATGAGTGCCTGCAGGCATCAGTGAAGCATGGTGGTGGTCCCTTGCAAGTTTGGGGCTGCATTTCTGCAAATGGAGTTGATGAATCGGTCAGAATCAATGGTGTCCACAATACCGAGAAATACAGGCATATACTTATTAATCATGCCATACGATCAGAAAGGTGTGCGATTGGCCCCAAATATATTCTGCAGCAGGACAATGACCCCAAATGCACAGCCAATGTCATTAGGAACCATCTTTAGCGTAAAGAAAAACAAGGAGTCCTGGAAATGAAGATTTGGCACCCCCAGAGTCCTGATCTCAACATCATGGAGTCTGTCTCGGAATACATGAAGAGGCAAAATTATTTGAGGCAGCCTACATCCACAGAGGATCTGTGGTTAGTTCTCCAAGACGTTTGAAACAACCTACCTGTCGAGTTCCTTCAAAAACGGTGTAGTGCACCTGGAAGAATTTATGCAGTTTTTGAAAGCAAAAGGGAGGTCACACCAGAAAACTTTGAACGATCGAACGAAGTTACGGACAGTGTATGTGGTTTTCGTTCAGAAATGTCATTAATTTTAAAACTAAAATGATAAAAGCAAGTGACAATTTTGAAAGACCTTTGCCTGTTGATTGAATGTGCAAAGAATTTTCGTATGAATATTCTTGTCCAAAAATTGATGTGGCCAGCATAAGATTTTTTTATCACCTATCATTATGGGGTTAAAAAAAAAAAAATATTAGCCCTTCATAGTACAAAAACAGCAGGTAATCACTACTATAATGGGTTAATATATGCTGTTAAACACTAAGAGATTATATATATACACACACATACACACACACATATATATATATATATATGTATATGTATGTATATATATATATATATATATATATATATATATATATATATATATACACACACACACACACACACACACACACACACAGTATAGGGCGGAAATATGCAATTGGCGGACCTCCAGCTGTTGCAAAACGACAAGTCCCATCATGCCTCTGCCCCTGGGTGTCATGCTTGTGGCTGTCAGAGTCTTGCTATGCCTTGTAAGACTTGTAGTTCTGCAACAACTGGAGGTCCGCTAATTGCATATCCCTGGTATAGAGCATGGCCTAGCACGGCATGTGAGCGGATGTGTCCCCCTGATGCTCCAGGCTCTCCTTCACCAATCCTGCTCCATCCTGGTTCGCCTTTACTCAAAACACCTTGTTTTACTTCCCTGCATTGTTAGAGAAGGCTCCTGAATCACTGAGTTCGCTGGTGGATGGGCAGATGGAGAAAACAACCCCGGCCAAGATGAACATCACCACACACTCTGGTCAAGATGGCCGCCACAACACGCGTAATGTCTCACACCTGCCTCCACTCCAGGTCTCTTTGGGGAAGCCCCGGATGCCTCTCCACCACCTTCTCAGGGTGCACTGGATCCACCGACCCTGGTCTCTCAAACTTCCCTGAGTGAGGAAGGTGCGGATGCAGGGGCAGAACCCACGCTGATGGAAGTGCTTAACACCAATAAGGTAAATCACTCTGACTTGATGGGGAAGGTTGATGAACTTAAAATTGATCTGCTAATAATTTGTCAGGACATGCAAGAGATACAGGGCCGGGTCACAGAAACTAAAGGGCGCATTAGTGACAGAGGACACCCTTAACCCTCTCCCTCCCCAAAGTTAACACCTGTGGTGGGAAGATCAGATCAAAACGCTAGAGAATAAGGTGGATGACCTTGAAAACAGCCTACGTAGAAACAACCTGCGGCTGGTCGGTCTCCCTGAACGGGTGGAGGTGGCAGACCCTGTAGCCTTCCTGGAAAGCTGTTTTGAGCAGGAATTTGGCCGGGATAAGCTCTCCTCCTGCTTTGTGATCGAGACGGCACATCGAGTGCCTGGGAGACCCCTCCCGGAAGGGAATGGTAATTCGCTTACTCAGCTACAGGGATGGGGACTCCATTCTCCATGCTGCTCCTCTGAAGGGAAGTGTCCGTATTAACATTGCGGTGGTGTCGCTGATCCTGGATTACTCTATTGCTGTTCGCAATCTCAGAGCAAAATACCAGCACATCAAGCAAAAGCTGCGGGAGCATGCCATACAATACTCCATGCTCTTTCCTGCCACCCTCCGTGTCACCCCCCATCAAGGGAGGGTTTTCTTCTTTCAATCTCCTGAAAATGCCTTGTCCTGGTGGGAATCGCTGCCACAACCTGCCCAGGCACCTGCTTGAGATGTGACGGACTATGCAAGTTGTCTTTTCCTGCAGTTTTCATGACGATTTTGTGCGACCACTGTCCCTCCTGAGGGGATCTTGCGATCTTCCGCTTTTTCTTTTTCTTTGTTGGCTGGAGCTGCCAAAGGGTACAAAAGCTATCCCTTACCCTCTAAACTACTGACATTTTTGTCACCCATTCTGTTTATGTAAGACATGGTCATGTTCCCCATAGATGACTCAAGTTTAGGGATCAGTCCCGCTCTGGCGTTTAGGAGTTGGGCAGGGTTGAGGCTACCCCTGTTTGGTAGCTTGTAGTCTTCTGTAAATATTTTTTAAGCGGTGTGCATGCTGTATGGGTGGGTGGGTGTGTGTGTGCGTCTGCCCCTCTGTCTCTTCCATTTACTACTGCAAATGTGACGGGAGCGGAGGATACTTCTATTGGGCGTTGGTAGCCCCTCTCTTCTGCCCTATGTGTTGTAAAACTTGATATATGTTAACATTGACGATCTTTTCATGGAATGTGCACAGACTAAACTCAAAGGCCAGAGTGCACACTAGGATTTTCTCCGGTATTCTCTTTGCAATGGGGCACTAGGCAGGGATGCCCCCTTTCTCTGCTTCTGTTCGCGCTTGCCATTGAGCCTTTGGCTCTTGCAGTGCGCAGACGTCTACGGTTGGAGGCATCCAATACGGTCCTCTGGAAGAGAAAATTTCTCTATGCGGACGACGCTCTCATTTACTTGGACAGAAAGGAGGCTTCTTTTGAAGGCCTAATGCAACTGGTGGAGGAGTTTGGAGAGGCGTCAGGACTGCGGGTTGGCTGGGACAAATCTCAGGCCTTGCCCATTGGCCCCTCCTTGCCCTAAGATACCGGAATCAATCTAATTTGCAAAAAGCCCAATCATTCAAATTCATAATGATATATCTCAATATGAGCCCCTAAATGTTACTCCTATAATTACACAGATGATTACTAAACTTCATACTTGGTCAACCCTTCCACTGAACTTAATTGGCCGTATAAATATTTTTAAGATGGTTTTCCTGCCAAAATGTTTGTATTGTTTTAGAGCAGCACCTTTTTATTTTTTTTACCTAAAAAGTTAATTCAATCTATTGAATCTAACCTGTCCTCTTTCCTTTGGAATGGGGCGCATCCACAGATTGCTAGGTCCTCACTGCAGGCTCATAAATCGGATGGAGGCCTGGCATGTCTAAATGTATTAAACTATTTTATTGCATTTCAGCTCACGTATGAGTACGATTAGTTACACTCAGCCCCTCCGACCCCCTCCACCATTCTACTGTCTGCTTTTTATGGCCTGTGTCTTTAAAGGATGAGCTGCATAGGTCGAAGGGAACTATGGGTTCTTGCTCCTCCCCTGTCGAAGTAGGATTTTTGGCATGGCGAGAAGGGGGGGGGAATACTTCCCTCATCGCCTGGGGTATCGCCTCCGCTTCCTCTATGGAATAACTAACCTCCCTGAGCTCCACAGTCACCCTGACTCGAATTGATGGGGTCGCCTCGGCGCAAAGCATGTTTCGCAAATATTTAAAAGATGCACATACGTCAACTTGTAAAGTTTAGTGAAAGTGCGAACGGACGAGCAGGTCGCTGCCTTACACACCTAATGAAACAGACGCTTGAGGCTCTCAGAGCTGGGACAGCATCCAAAAAAATACAACGTCGCCTCCTAGGATTCGACGGATGAGGACACAAGGATGGCAGAAAGTCTTCCTTGAGATGGAAAGTCGAAGACCCTAGGAAGAAAAGAAGGCTGCGGACACAGCACCTTGTGGAAGATCACAGCATCCTTGTGGAAGATCAGATAAGGAGCCTTGCATGACAAGGCTGCCGGCTCAGAAAACCGTCTTAACTTACGTAAACCAAGAGGCATCTCTTGCCCTGGTCGAATGCGCCAGGAAAGGGAGGCGCCTGACCCTTCATGGCGTAAGCCTGATCACGATCTGTCGGATCCACCTAGAGATGGTGGCCGACGAGACCGCTGGGCCATACTTGGGACCAGCCACCAAAACAAACAGCGAGTCTGGACCCTGGAACGTAGCAGTACCAGACAAGCATTCTCTCAGAGTTTGGACAACGTCCAAGGAATGCAACGTCGTCTCCTTAGGATTTGACGGATGATGACACAAGGATGGCAGTACATGTCTTCCCTGAGATGGAAGGTCGAAACACGACCTTAGGAAGAAAAGAAGGCTGCGGACGCAGCACCAACTTATCCTTGTGGAAGGTCAGATAGGGAGGCTTGTATGACAAGGCTGCCCACTCAAAAATCCATCTTACTGGCATAACATCCACCAAAAGGACCACTTTCTGAGAAAGTGTCAACAAGGGAATCTCCCTGATGTTTTCAAACGGTGGTTTCTGAGCTACTTGGAGGCCATGCCGTTAAAGCCATTGACTGCAAGCAGGATAGCATAAGGGACCCTACGATAACAGGGCCTCGCGTAGTGGTAGACGCCAAACAGACGTCTGCTACACAAGCCCCACGGAGGTAGTGGAGGGTGGCCCAGAGGGGCCGCCTGCCGAACCCACTGTACAAACGTTCTCACTAGAGAGTGAGCCACGAGGGGTCGTTGAAAAAGACAGCCAGGGCAGATACCTGCCCCCTAATTGTACTTAAAGTAACATTTTTGGCCCGTTCCCTGCTGAAGAACAGCAGGACTCTGGAACCAAATAAGTATGCGGATGCCACCTCATTTCCTCACAATTGGATATGCAGGTCTTCCAAGTGCGATGGTAATCTTCCTAGGGGATGATTTTCGAGCACTCCTCATGGTAGAGATCACTGAGTCTGACAGGCCCCGGTCTCTTAGCACCTGGCTCTCAAGCCATGCCGTTAAGCCAGTGACTGTAAAACAGGATGGCGTATGGGACCTTGCGACAGCAGGTCCTTCCTTAGCGGTAGATGCCAAAAAGCGTCTGCTACCAGACGCACTAGATCGGCGTACCAAGGACGCCAAGGCCAATTCAGAGCAATTCAGAGCAATTGGGACCATTGTAATCCTCTCTGCCTCCAGTCTGCGAAGCAGATGAGGAAGGAGCTTCCGAAGAGGAAAGGCATAGATTAGTCGGTACTGACTCCCCAGTGCCATCAACACATCTGTCATGTTTGCCCATGGGTCTCTTGACCTGGCCACAAACCTCAATACCTTCCGATTGAGTCGAGAAGCCAGTAGATATACGACTGGCGTGCTTCCCCTCTGGTAAGGGAACTCCCTTAGGAGGTGAGCGACCTCCGATGCTGCATGCTTGTTCCTCCCTGATGATTGACATATGCCACAACTGTGGTGTTTGTCCGACTGGATTCTGACTGGACGCTCTTGTAGCCTCCGAGACCATGTGGAGAGGCAAAGCCAGATCGCCCGGATTTCAGGTCAATGATCTGCAATGGGATTCCTCCGGAGTCCAGCGACCCAGGTTGAGTGAGCTCCTCAGACGCCTCTGCAACCGGGAAGACAGGCGTCCGCCGTGACCACCATCTAGTAAAAAGGAAGGAACAACTTTCCAGACAGAAATGCCGATGATGTCGGCCACCAACTAGGGAGGTCCTGATTAGGTGGCTCACCCGGATTTCGATAATCCAGGGATGAAGGCACTTGACCCTGCAGGACAGAGTTACCTTCTGTAACACTCGCGTGTGAAATAGTGCCTATGATACCACCTCGAAGGAGGCTACCATGAGGCCCAGGTGGCGTGACAACCCATCTTTGGGATGTCAACTGCCGCACCGCAGCCTGAAGGGTCTCCCCCCCCAGGAGAAAAAAAAACTTACGCCTCTGGGAAGTCCAGAATCAACCCTAGACACACTAGGAGTTGGGACGGTACCAATACGGACCTCTGAGTGTTCAGCACCCAACCAAGTATCGGAGGGTCCGACAGGTTATAGACACGCTCACTTCTAACTTTAAGTTTGAAGTAACCCTTAGAAGATAGTCCAAGTTGCCCATGATAGCGATGCCACGCTGTTTTAGTAGGGCCTGAACCGGGGCAAGCACCTTGGTGAACACCCTTGGTGCTGATGCCAGGCCAAAGGGGAGAGACACCATTGGTAGTGGTCTTCCCCAGCCGCCAACACAGACATCTCTGATGCCTGGTGCACATGGAGACATGCAAGCATGCGTCCTTGAAGATCAAGGATGCCAGAAAATAGCCCGGATGGAGGACAGCGACAACAGAGCGAGCCAACTCCCTTCCGGATCTTTGTACTTACACAAAGCAGTTGAGGGTCCTGAGATACAAGATAGGACGAAACCCCTCCTTCAGCACTACGAACAGATTGGAGTAGAACTCCTCAACCCGTTCCTGTACTAAGACAGGAAGGCCCACCCTGCGTATCAACAGGTCTTGGACCGCCCCACGTAGGGCTTCCCGACAAGTCGGCTGAAGCTGGCGGTTAAGAGGGGGAAAAAAATCTGTTCGGTAGGCAAGCAAGGTCTGGCTAGCAAACCCAGGGACGCTACTGTCCCTCAGCAGGCGCTTTATCGGCCTGGGGTCGTTTACTTGCCGCACTAGGCGGACAAAAGAACCGCTTGTGCGCAGTGAAGGAGGGCCCTAGCCTATGGCGTGGCTCCTTACCTTTTTTGGATTGCAGAAGCAATGTGCTCTTACCTCCTGTGGCATCTTAAATTATGTCATCCAGAGAGGCCCCAAAAACTCTGTTGCCTTAAAAGGGCAGATCCAACTGGGCCTTCTAGGAATATTGGTCCGCAGACCAGCACCTTGGCCAGATCAGGCGGCGTAACGCCCCCGCATAAACGGAGGCTCAAGACAGCAAGGGAATAGTATCCATGTCTGACTCACAGACAGACTCAAGGCCCAGTACCAACTGGTCGGTCAGAGCTACCTCGTTCGGAGGAGTCTCCCGTGCCTTTAACCCCTCTTTGTATACTCAGTCGGTGTCTGAGCCATCAGAAAACCCCCGCCAGTGCTGGACGCACCGCTGAGACCCCCGCTGTGTATAGGTAGCGAGTGTCCCTGAAGACGGGAGCCCCTCTGGAATCGTGGTAACTTGTTAAGTCTGGACACAAGGGGGTGCACAATCGGGGGAGAGGTCCCTTTTTTCAGGAAACTCTCCTCAAGGGGTACCGAACTGAAAAAATTATTATTATTTTTTTTGGGGGGTTGCAAAAAAAACCTTCAGTGGGTTTCCCCACTCCTTGTACAAAGGCTTGTCAAGATAAGACACACAAGAAAACACCTTAGCAATGCGGGTCGGTTTACGGAACCCAAAGGGGACCGGTGTGTTTGCTGCATTCTCCAACCTTGCAGTGGTAAGGTCAGATACCAAAACCCTTTTCGCGTGCTGACCTGGACTTGGAGTCATTCTCACTGTCCGACCAGTCACGGTCTGCAGTCTCTGATGTATCAGAATCCGCGCCATGAGCCACAGCTGGGCCTGGTTCTGCATCAGAATTATCCCCAGAAGATGGCTGGGGATGGAGGCGTTTTCCACCCCCGTGTTCCCCTGCGCCGCTTCCACCTTGGCAACAAAAGCCTCCAGGGGCACCAGCTGCCAACTCAGGTGTTTCAGGGGGAAAAAAGTCTGCTTCAGACGCCATGCTGACCCACATTCCTGACACCCACAGGGACTCCAGGCAAGGTATCAATAGGCCACCCTCCTAGCTGCTACAGAGATGCAGGGTCTCCAAGAGGACTCACCACCCTTGGAACGGTACCGCTATTGCTGCCGTGTGCTCCGCCTGTGATGCTATCCCACCGCTGCCTGTGTCAGTCTGACTCTTATCAGCGTTTCCCTGTGTGAAATTTGCACCAGAGAAAAGCACCCTAGAGGCCAGAGACTTCCGCAAAATGGCAACCAAGCTGCTGTATTGAAAACAATGTGGGCCCTAAGAAAATGGCCGCCGAGCCATCAGTAGAGGCAAAAGCGGCCGTGGGCCACAAAAAGATGGCCACCGAGCGGCAGTATATACATACAGGCGTGAATCATAAGAAACATGGCCGCCGAGCAGTCGATAGAGGCCAAATGACAGCTACAGCGCAGCCCCGCTCCAGATGGAGCCCCCTAGGTGACCCCCAGCAACCAGCCTTAGCTCAGTGCCCAGGGAGGAGGGAAGGCAGGGAGAGAGGAAAGAAAGGGTTAAAACCACTTACTTGATCTCTCCAGGAATGTCAAGCCAAGTCACTTACCTTTCCTGTGTGGATCATGGTGGAAGACATTCCGGACAGATCACGGGCACAGAGGCGACTGTCGTCGGCCAGGCATGCTGTGATTGAGCCCTAGGGAACGAGCGTATACATGCCCTGGAGCGCAAGCTCACTGGCCAGGCTACTGCGATTCGGCCGTAAAGGTCAGCCGTAGCTGAGCGGTCCAATGCAAGCCCTGGAGCGTAGGCTCACCGGCCACCCGTAGAGCGACGGGCATGTCGTGGAAAACCCAGCGCGTAGCTAGGGTCGGCACACGCTCGATGGCCGAAACGAGGAGGGGGGGGGGGACTACAAGGATCGAGGATCCAGCCTGTCACCCAGTCGGCAGTTGATCGAAGATCGCAGGAAACAAAAAAAACTAACGTAGAAAAAAATCCCCACGGACCAGTGGGCCCGAAGGGGGCCGTGTCCTTCTCCTTACTAGGCAAAAAACTGATCTGCGAGGTGCAGAGAGAGGGATTATACCCAGAGGGTCCGCCCCCTGGGCGGTGCTCTAGAGGGTGTGGTGTGTTAACACTTTCTACAAGTTTTCTGCCTAGTCACTCCTAAATGAAGGATAATACCCAGGAAGCTGTGTCCGTCCATGAACGAAAGAGTAAGTTTATTTATACAACAAGATAAAAACGATTCTGGTCTATACAGTTCAATTTCCAGTCTGATGTACATTAACAGAGATAACATGTACTGAATCGGTTATACAGCCACCAATCCTTTCCAACGCATTTTGACTAAATATAGTCTTCAGGGGACATTAAGGTGGAAACAGACCTAAGAGAAAACAGCAAATACATAGATTCCACGTGGCTAGAACTAGGTGGCAATATTCATACACTGTGTGTTTAACAAACTTCACTTGCATGAAAGACCTGATGCAAGGTCAAAAAATTACTGTATATTGCGTCTCAAGGGTGTCAGTGCAAAAGTCGACTCAAAAGACCCACAGAAGATCAAATGTAGTCAGAGGAAAGCAATCGCAACAGAATCCACCATGTATGTGTATATCTAGGAGAAGGGAATGTATATCACTAATATATCATATGGCAGTACTTAATAAAAGAGAGGACAACTAACTCACACCAAACATACCTGATCAAGGGTGGGCAGACATATAAAGAAGCTGTATTTAACGATAAGCCCTTATCATAGTTGCCAACAGTCCCGAATTTCCCAGGACAATCACGATTTTTGGACCCTTGTCCCTGATTCGGGACAATCCCAATTGTTTTTGTCCCGTTTTTTCCCGGAAAATTCAGGAATGTTTTAGGCTAAAAACAGCGGCGGCACCAAAATGGCTGCCACCGCCACGAGAGTTCTTTCCTCTTTACCTCTAGTGTGAGGAGAGGGGCAGCCAATCATGGCTTCTCTCTTTCGGTGGCCCCTCCCCGCTCTTCACTCTGATTATCCTCCACCCGCCGCTGCCGATGACCCTTGTAAAGACCCTGGATCTCCGTAGTATGGCCCGCATGTGTAGGGGACTCTGATGGGGGACACAAGCGTGGAGGGGCTCTGATGGGGGACACAAGCGTGGAGGGGCTCTGATGGGGGACACAAGCGTGGAGGGGCTCTGATGGGGGACACAAGCGTGGAGGGGCTCTGATGGGGGACACAAGCGTGGAGGGGCTCTGATGGGGGACACAAGCGTGGAGGGGCTCTGATGGGGGACACAAGCGTGGAGGGGCTCTGATGGGGGACACAAGCGTGGAGGGGCTCTGATGGGGGACACAAGCGTGGAGGGGCTATGATGGGGGACACAAGCGTGGAGGGGCTATGATGGGGGACACAAGCATGGAGGGGCTATGATAGGGGACACAAGCGTGGAGGGGCTATGATGGGGGACACAAGCGTGGAGGGGCTATGATGGGGGACACAAGCGTGGAGGGGCTATGATGGGGGACACAAGCGTGGAGGGGCTATGATGGGGGACACAAGCGTGGAGGGGCTATGATGGGGGACACAAGCGTGTGGCAGGAGTTCTGATGGGGACACAAATGTGTGGGGGGTGGCTGTGATGGGAACAGAAATGTGCAAGAGGGGGTGTTAATGGGGACACAAGCATGTAGGGAGTGTCTGATGAGGATACAATTGTGTGGGGAGATTCTGCTGGGGACACAAATGGGCAGGGAGGTTCTGACAGGAACACTGATGTAAGGCACACTTAATGTTTAGCCCTGGTGCACGAGGCTCTGGCATTTAGGTGCAGGCAGAGGATACAGGTGCACCATCCAGCCCCGCTGATGGCAGCCTTTTTTTAAATTCTATTCTCTTTCATGGCTGGGGATTAATTTATAAATAACTTTTTTTTTTCAGCCCACGAATATCTGTAAATTATACAATGAGGCCCTCAAAGTAAAAAGTTTGGAGACTCCTGGTGTAGTGCATTAAACAGTGTAGTGTAGTAGTTAGTGTAGTGGGTGTTGTAGTAATCAGTGTAGTGGGTGGTGTAGTGTATTAATCAGTGTAGTGTAGTAGTTAGTGTAGTGGGTGTTGTAGTAATCAGTGTAGTGCGTGTTGTACCTGATGCAAGGACGGACTGCTAGGGAGGCCATCTGGTGGCAGGCGACGTGGCAGGTGACACGCTTCCACTGATTCGGCATTATGTTGGAGTTGAATGATTTCATTTTATATTACAATCTAATAATAGAAATAATGCGCTTCAATCACCCTGACACCATAACAACCATGGTGCCGGGATGATTGAAACGCCAACAACAGGTGTTTTGGAGTATCTTTATCTGCCGATTTTGTTAAACTTTCTGGAATACACATATTTCTATTGTGGTGTAGAATCTGGCTTTCTTTCCTTCTTCCTTCATCTCGGACTATAACCACACCCCTTCTGAGCCACGTCCATTTAAGCCATGCCCACTATCACGCGTAAACCACACCCACTTTTCTCCACAGCGCACTCCGCATTTTCCTATTAGGGAGTGACACGCCTACAAACGAATGCCCACCCCCTAATTATAGCAAGGCTCCGCCTCCATGCAAAAAAAAAGGGTCCCGGACTTTTTTTTTTTTTTTGCAATGTTGGCAACTATGCCTTATGGGGTCCTGTAAAATGCAGAGGTGAAGAGCGGGATTGCATCCACGTGTCACCCAGCATAATAGATTTAAAGAGTTTGCAGGGACATGGTAGATTTATAGTGCTCAACTCCAAAAACAACACCCCAGCAAATAGCCCTGATCGCTACAATGAAAGGGTGACACTGCTCTATTTAAGCTTACGTGTGTGGAGGTTGGGGGATGATGCGATTGGCAACAACTGACCCTCCCCGGCGTCACAGGCAACTCGCCTGTGTATCGCCATCACTTCCGGGAGCTGTGCGGCCGCTGCTGCTGAAATCGTCAGCTAAAGCGGCCTCGCCGTGCTAGATGGACCATAGTTGCACATGCATGGGTTCTGTGCATGCCCCAAACTCCAGTAAAGCGGTGGTGATGTTGTGGTGACACCTTCAGCGCGGTCATGAAGCCCAATTCCACATATACCGTATTTATCGGCGTATAACACGCACCGGCGTATAACACGCACCCCAAGTTTAGGAGGAAATTTTAGGGAAAAAAACTTTTAGCAGGGAAGTTTAAGGAAAAATAACTTACATTTAAATGCAGCCTTGTCAGTGTCCATTGCAGCCTTGTCAGTGTCCATTGCAGCCTTGTCACAGTGCAGCCTTGTCAGTGTCCATTGCAGCCTTGCCCCCAGAGTCGCCGTGCAGCCTTGCCCCCAGAGTCGCCGTGCAGCCTTGCCCCCAGAGTCGCCGTGCAGCCTTGCCCCCAGAGTCGCCGTGCATCATTTTAAAATTGGCGCCGAGACTGTGCGAACGCCGGGACGCAGGGACTGGGCGGAGCCGCCGCCGAGATACACATAGCCGAGTGTACTCGGCTATACTCGGCTTTTCTCGGCTCCGCTCACAGTCACGCCGAGTCCCGCCCTATGATGGACATAACACAGGTCCAATGGCGGGACTGGGCGTGACTGAGCGGAGCCGAGAAAAGCCGAGTATAGCCGAGTACATTCGGCTATGTGTATCTCGCTCCGCTCCGCTCGCAGTCAGCGGAGACAGCTCAGGGATGACAGTATCGGCGTATAACACGCACCCACGATTTTCCCCTGATTTTCAGGGGAAAAAAGTGCGTGTTATACGCCGATAAATACGGTAGTTGGAAAGGCAGAAAGGGGAGCACATCTGTTTTTGGAGGCACTCACTATAGATCTACCATTTCCCTGCAATCTATTTAAATCTATTATGCTGGGTGACATGTGGATACAATCCTGCTCTTTACCTCTGCCTTTTACAGGACCCCATAAGTGCTTATCTTTAAAACACAACTTCTTTATATATGTCTGCCCACCCTTGATCAGGCATGTTTAGTGTGATATAGCCCTCCTTTCTTTTTATTAAAGCGGAGTTCCACCAAACAAAGACTACAGCTGCTGACTTTTAACCACTTCCATACTGGGCACTTATACTCCTTCCTGCCCAGACCAATTTTCAGCTTTCTGCGCTGTTGCACTTTGAATGACAATTGCGCGGTCATGCTACACTGTACCCAAACTAAATTTTTATCATTTTGTTCCCACAAATAGAGCTTTCTTTTGGTGGCATTTGATCACCTCTGTGATTTTTATTTTCTGCAAAAAATAAAAAAAAAAAGACCGAAAATTTTGAAAAAAAAAAATGTTTTTTTTTGTTTCAGTTACAAAACTTTGTAAATAAGTTAGTTTTCTCCTTCACTGATGGGCACTGATGGGGCTGCACTGACGGGCACGGATAAGGCGGCACGGGTGGGCAACGATCGGCGGCACGGGTGGGCACTGATAGGTGGCACGGATGGGCATGGATGGGCACTGACAATAATGCCTGCCAATCAGTGGTGCCCATTGTGGTCACCGATTGGCATCCATTATCCCTGGTGGTCTAGTGTGCAATACCTAATACCTATAGGTGGGCTTCCCTGGTGGTCTAGTGGCATCCCTGGTGGTCCAGTGGGCATCCTCGGGGGGGCTGTGCTGATAATGGATCAGCACAAACCCCCCCCCCCCCTGTCAGAGGAGCAGCCGATCGGCTCTCCTCTACTCGCGTCTGACAGACGCGAGTGAGGAAACGTCGATGACCGGCTTTTCCCGTTTACATCGTGATCAGCCGTGATTGGACACGGCTGATCACGTGGTAAAGAGTCTCCGTCGGTGACTCTTTACCTAGATCGGTGTTGCGGGGTGTCAGACTGACACCCCGCAGCAACGATCGCCGCGATGCGCGCAGCGGCTCAAAATCCTGAGGACGTCATATGACGTCCAGTCAGGATTTTGAAACCACTTTGCCGCCGTCAATCCTCTATAGGGCGGGCGGCAAGTGGTTAAAATAGGGACACTTACCTGTCCAGGGCTCCCGCAATGTCAGCAACCGAAGCCAATCTATCGCTCGGCTCTCGAGTGCTGCCACCGCCATCTTCGGAAAGGGAATCAGGAAGTGAAGCCTTGCGACTTCACTTTCTGGTTCCCCACTGCGCATGCGTGACTCGCGCTGCCCGATCCCACTGGTCCCTGCTGTCTTCTGGGACCTGTGCATCTCCCAGAAGACAGTGGGGGGGGGGCGCAGAAGGTGCCGGAAGTGGCATAGATACCCACGGGTGGCTCGGATATCTGTGCCTGGAAGTGGGAGCAAAATACCTGTATTACACAGGTATCTGCTCCCCCCTGAAAGGTGCCAAAATGTGACACCGGAGGGAGGGAGGGTTGCGAAAAGCGGAAGTTCCATTTTTGGGTGGAACTCCGCTTTAAGTATCGCCATTCAATACTCTTACAATTCGTTTTTTCAATACTCTTGCTCTATTTCTAGCATATTTTTGCATACGTCCATCCACCAACATATTGGGTATGTTCTGTTTGATACAATTTATATCTATTGCATTTAATATATGATATATTAGTGATATACATGGTGGAGTCGGTTGTGATGGTTTTCATCTGGCTACCTTTGATCCTCTGTGGGTCTTTGAGTCTACTTCCGCACTGGCACTTTTGAGATGCACTACAGTCAATTTGTGGCCTGTTAACAGGACTTTCATGTAAGTGAAGTTTGTTAAACACACAGTGTATGAATATGGCCACCTAGTTCTAGCCACGTGGAATCTATGTACAGGTGAAACTTGAAAAAATAGAATATCGGGCAAAAGTTCATTTATTTCACTAATGCAACTTAAAAGGTGAAACTAATATATGAGATAGACTCATTACATGCAAAGCAAGATGGTTCAAGCCGTGATTTGTCATAATTGTGATTATGGCTTACAGCTCATGAAAACCCCAAATCCACAATCTCAGAAAATTTGAATATTACATGCAATCAATAAAACAAGGATTGTACATAGAACAATATCGAACCTCTGAAAAGTATAAGCATGCATATGTACTCAGTACTTGGTTTGGGCCCCTTTTCAGCAATTGCTGCCTCAATGCGGCGTGGCATGGAAGCTATCAGCCTGTGGCACTGCTGAGGTGTTATGGAAGACCAGGATGCTTCAATAGCGGCCCTTAGTTCTTCTGCATTGTTCAGCCTCATGTCTCTCATCTTTCTCTTGGCAATGCCACATAGATTCTCTATGGGGTTCAGGTCAGGCGAGTTTGCTGGCCAATCAAGCACAGTAATCCCACGGTCATTGAACCAGGTTTTGGTGCTTTTGGCAGTGTGGGCAGGTGCCAAGTCCTGCTGGAAAATGAAGTCGGCATCCCCATAGAGCTCATCTGTGGAAGAAAGCATGAAGTGCTGCAAAATCTCCTGGTAGACGGCTGCGTTGATCCTGGATTTAATGAAGCACAGTGGACCAACACCAGCAGATGACATGGCTCCCCAAATCAACACAGACTGTGGAAACTTCACACTGGACTTCAAGCATCTTGCAGTGTGTCCCTCTCCATTCTTCCTCCATACTCTGGGTCCTTGGTTTGCAAATGAGATGCAAAATTTGCTCTCATCAGAAAAGAGGACTTTGGACCACTAAGGAACAGACCAGGTCTGTTTGTCTTTAAACCAGGTAAGACGCTTCCGACGTTGTTTGTTGTTCAGGAGTGACTTGACGAGAGGAATACGACATTTGAAGGCCATGTCCAGGATCCGTCTGTATGTGGCGGCTCTTGATGCACTGACTCCAGCCTCAGTCCACTCCTTGTGAAAGTCCCCAACACTTTTGAAAAGCCTTTTCCTGACAATCCTCTACAGGCTGCGGTCATCCCTGCTGCTTGTGCACCTTTTTCTTCCACACATTTCCCTTCCACGTAACTTTCTACTAATGTGCTTTGATACAGCACTTTGGGAACATCCAACTTATTTTGCAATTACCTTTTCAGGCTTTCCCTCCTTATGGAGGGTGTCAATGATGGTTTTCTGCACAACTGTCAGGTCAGCAGTCTTTACCATGATTGTGATTCCTACTGAACCAGACTGAGAGACCATTTAAAGTCTCAGGAACCCTTTGCAGGTGTTATGGCTTAATTAGCGAATTATAGTGGGACACTTTGAGCCTAGAATATTGCACCTTTTCACAATATTCAAATTTTCTGAGATTGTGGATTTGGGGTTTTCATGAGCTGTAAGCCATAATCATCGTAATTATGACAAATCACGTCTTGAACCATCTTGCTTTGCATGTAATGAGTTTATCTCATATTAGTTTCACCTTTTAAGTTGCATTAGTGAAATAAATTAACTTTTGCCCGATATTCTAATTTTTGTCCATTTAGGTCTGCTTCCACCTTACTGTCCCCTGAAGACTATATTTAGTCATAACGGAATGGGGAAAGGATTGGTGGCTATAAAACCGATTCAGTACATGTTATCTCTGTTAAGCCGTGTACACACGATCGGTTTCACCGATGAAAAACCGATCGTGTATGGGCCCCATCGGTCTTTTTTCCATCGGTGTGAAAAAATAGAACATGTTTTAAATTTTTCCGATGGGGAAAAAAACCGATAGCAAAATCCGATCGTCTGTGTGGAACTCCATCGGATAAAAAACCCACGCATGCTCAGACTGAATGAGACGGGAGCACTCGTTCTGGTAAAACTAGCATTCATAATGGAGATGACACATTCGTCATACTGTAACGGACTGAAAAGCACGGAGACTGAAAAGCGCGAATCGGCTCTCACCAAACTTTTACTAACACGCGGTAACACGAAATCAGCAAAAGCAGCCCAAAGGGTGGCGCCATTGGATTTGAACTTCCCCTTTATAGTGCCGTCGTACGTCACGGCGTTTGGGACGATCGTTTTTTTTTTCCGGATTAGAATCCATAGGAAATCCGATCGTGTGTACAGGGCTTTACTGTACATCAGACTGGAAATTGAACTGTATAGACCAGAATAGATTTTATCTTGTTGTATAAACTGGTTTTACTTTTATTAACCACATAGCGACCGCCGCACACAGATATACATCTGCACAATGGCACGGGCAGGCAAATGGGCATACCTGTACGTCCCTTTAAATTTGCGGCCCGCCGCGTGCCTCGTGAGTGCGCTCGCGGGTCCCGGGAACTCGAGGGTGATCAGTGGTGTGTCACTGGTAGCTCCTCCCTTTAACAGTTAGAATCACTCCCTAGGACACATTTAACCCCTTCAGCGCCACCTAGTGGTTAACCCCTTCACTGCCAGTGTCATTTTCACAGTAATCAGTGCATTTTTATAGAACTGATCGCTGTAAAAAGGACAATGGTCCCAAAAATGTGTCAACAGTGTCCGATGTGTCCGCCATAAAGTCGCAGTCACGATAAAAAAAATTGCAGATCGCCGCCATTACTAGTAAAAAATAAAATTTTATAATAAAAATGCCATAAAAGTATCCCCTATAACTTTTGTGCAAACCAATTAATATACGCTTATTGCGTTTTTTTTTTACCAAAAATATGTAAAAAAATACATATCGGCCTAAACTGAGAAAAAAAACGGCTTTATTTTTAAAAATTGGGGATATTTATTATAGCAAAAAGGTACAAAATATTGCTTTTTTTTCAAAATTGTCGCTCTATTTTTGTTTATAGCGCAAAAAATAACCGAAGAGGTGATCAAATACCACCAAAAGAAAGCTCTATTTGTGGGGAAAAAAGGGCGTCAATTTAGTTTGGGAGCCACGTCACACAACGTCAGTTAAAGCGACGCAGTGCCGAATCGCAAAAAGTGGCCTGGTCTTTGGCCAGCCAAATGGTCTGGGGCTTAAGTGGTTAAAAAAACAAAACAAACACATTTTGGTTTGAATTCCATTGCTGCAAAAAATCCCATGGGAGATACTCTTTGTTCATAATCTGTTAAGGGATGGAGCAGCTATGTAACTCATGTTATAGCTATGCAACTCATGTTACACCCACCAACTCCATTTTTGACTAATCTGATATTATTCAATCTTGGCCTTTTTCCCAGGTCATTACCTTTATCTAGTAACCAGCCACTCTCTTCTTGGAGTTTTGCGAGAATACTTTTATATGTGACTATTTGGTCTCCCAAGGCACAGATTTGTAATTCTGCCTCTACCACTATTCTCAGAAAGAACTTTCTTTACATCACTCATTTGTTTGTACATTTTCAATGAAAAATATAGCTATACAGAAATATGAAAAAAGTGTAGCGCTTATTTTTGTGCATAAGTCAGTTGACAACACATGTTAAATGTTGCAAACATACATATACATGAAATCTTAATTTCAGTGACACCAAGTGACTGAATGTGAGCCGTGAAAAAAATTTGTAACAAATAAATCAGAACGAAACAGTCCTTTATTGTGACCAAACACAAATAACAGTCCAAAAGTGTAGAAAAAATAGGATTTTTTACTCACCGTAAAATCCTTTTCTCTGAGTCCATGGACCGACACAGCTTCTCTATTGACAAAGTGGGTATTATCCGTTAATTAGGAGTGACTAGGCAGAAAAACTTGTAAAAAGTGTTGCATCACACCTTCTACAGTACCGCCCAGGGGGCGGACCCTCTGGGTATACCCTCTCAGTCTGCACATCGCAGATCAGTTCGTCAAAAAGCAGTACAAACTTAAAAGGAGGGGTGGGTGCTGTGTCGGTCCATGGACTCAGAGAAAAGGATTTTACGGTGAGTAAAAAATCCTATTTACTCTTTCGTCCATGGACCGACACAGCTTCTCTATTGACAAAGTGGGACGTCCCAAAGCAGTGTCAGAGAAAAAATGAGGGGTGGTAACAGCATAAAAACAAACTTCACCCCAAAACACAAAACAGCACTCCTCCAACGGAGGAGTTCCAACTCTAAACAGCCGCTTGCAAAACCTTGCGGCCGAAAGAGGCATCCGAAGATGCACCTACATCAACTTTGTAGAATTTTGTGAAAGTGTGAGCGGACGACCAAGTCGCCGCTTTACATAGTTGGGAAACAGACGCTTGATGTCGGAAAGCCCAAGAGGCACCTATTGCCCTGGTCGAATGCGCCGTGACAGGAAAGGGGGGCGCCTGACCCTTTAAGGCGTAAGCCTGGATTACTATCTGTCGGATCCACCTAGAGATGGTGGCCGATGAGACTGCTTGGCCCTTCTTGGGACCAGCCACCGAAACAAACAGTGAGTCTGACTTCCGGAACAGGGAAGTAGCAGATATGTATACTCTCAAAGCTCGGACAACGTCCAAGGAATGCAACGCCGACTCCTTAGGATTCGACGGCTGAGGACACAAGGATGGAAGTACAATGTCTTCGTTGAGATGAAAAGCCGAAACGACCTTCGGAAGAAAGGAAGGCTGCGGCCGCAGCACCACCTTATCCTTGTGGAAAATCAAATAGGGAGCCTTGCAGGACAAGGCTGCCAGCTCAGAGACTCGTCTAACTGACGTAACAGCCACCAAAAAGACCACCTTCTGAGAAAGTGTCAACAGGGGAATATCTCTAATATTCTCAAACGGTGCCTTCTGAAGCACCGAGAGGACCAGGTTCAAGTCCCACGGAGGTAACGGGGGGCGGACCGGAGGGGCCACATGTCGAACCCCCTGCACAAATGTACTCACGAGAGAGTGAGTCGCCAGGGGTCGCTGAAAAAAGACAGCCAGGGCAGATATCTGTCCCTTAATCGTACTTAGGGCAAGCCTTTGGTCTACCCCATGCTGTAAAAACAGCAGGATTCTGGAAACCAAATAGGTACGCGGATGCCATTTCATTTCCTCACACATGGAGATGTAGGCCCTCCAAGTGCGGTGATAGACCTTCCTAGAGGACGGTTTTCGAGCACTTCTCATAGTAGAAATTACTGAGTCTGACAGGCCCCGGTCTCTCAGTACCTGGTTCTCAACAGCCATGCCGTTAAAGCCAATGACTGTAAAGCAGGATGGAATATGGGACCTTGCGACAGCAGGTCCTTCCGTAGTGGTAGGCGCCAGGGGACGTCTGCTACCAGACGTACTAGATCGGCGTACCAAGGACGCTGAGGCCAATCTGGAGCGATTAGGATCATTGGAATTCCCTCTGCCTCCACTCTGCGGAGCAGAAGAGGAAGAAGCCTTAAGGGAGGGAAGGCATAGATTAGCCGCTACTGGCCCCACGATGCCTTCCTCTGGGGTCCAGCGACCTTGTGCCGACTGGACACCCCAGACTCCCCCCCAACCTGTAAGGCTGGCGTCCGTCGTGATCACTATCCAGTAAACCGGAAGAAATGACTTCCCGGCCATTAGAGCCGGTGCTGTCAGCCACTATACCAGGGATCTCCTGACTAGGTGGCTCACTCGGATTTGATAATCCAGAGATGAAGGGCATCTGTTCCATCTGGACAGAACTTCCCTCTGTAACACTCGAGTGTGGTATTGAGCATATGGGACCGCCTCGAAGGAGGCTACCATGAGGCCCAACACTCGCATGCAAAAACGGAGTGACGACCAATTCCTGGAAGTCAGCTGCCGTACTGCAGCCCGGAGGGTCTGCAACTTCTCCACAGGGAGGAATACCTTTGCCTCTGAGGAATCCAGAATCAACCCCAGGTACACTAGGCGTTGAATGGGCACCAATACTGACTTTTGCGTGTTTAGTATCCAACCACAGTCTCGAAGAGTCTGACAGGTAATGGACACGCTTACCTCTAATTCTGAGCTTGAAGGGCCCTTCAGCAGAAGGTCGTCCAAGTAACCTGTGATAGCGATACCCCGCTGTCTTAGAAGTGCCAGAATCGGAGCGAGCACCTTGGTGAACGTCCTGGGTGCTGAGGCAAGGCCAAACGGGAGGGCCACAAACTGGTAGTGGTTCTTCCCGATAGCAAATCGCAGAAACCTCTGGTGTCTGGAGTATATGGGGACATGCAGGTATGCGTCCTTGATGTCCAAGGAGGCCAGACTACTTCTTCAGTCCTTTCCAACTTTAGCGTATCCCGCACTGCAGTAATAAGGTCAGATACCAAAGCCGTCTCGCGTACTGACCTGGACTTGGAGTCCTCCTCACTGTCCGATCGGTCACGGTCTGCAGTCTCTGATGCATCAGAATCTGGGCCATGAGCCGTAGCTGGACCTGGTTCTGCATCAGAAATATCCCCAGAAGATTGCAGGGGACGGGGGCGTTTATTACCCCCTGTATTCCCGTGTGCTGCTTCCACCCTGGCAGCAAACGCCTCTAGGATTGCCGACATAGCGTCCATAGACACCTCAGGGATACCAGCTGCTAAATCTGGTGTTTCAGGGGAGAAGACATCTGGCTCAGATGCCATGCTGACCACACGCTGACACTCACAGGGCTCCAGGCAAGATATCAATAGGCCACCCTCCTGCGCTGCAGAGATGCTGGGTTACCCAGAGGACTCACCACCCTGGATAGGTACTGCTATGCTGCGCCTATGATGCTGTCCCCTTGCTGCTGTGTCAGCACTTCCTGTGTGAATTTTCGCGCCAGTGTAATGCACCCTAGAGGCCGGAGGCTCTCGCAAAATGGTTGCCAAAACCGTCTGTATGGAAGATAATGTGGGCTCTAAGAAAATGGCCGCCGACAGAAGATAGAGGTCAGGCAGCCATAGCCCACAAAAAAGATGGCCGCCGAACGGCAATATCTGCATACAGGGTGGACAAACATGGCCGCCGATCACCTGATAGGGGCCAGTGGGTGTGGCCGAACTACAGGAAGATGGCCGCCAGGCAGTTACAAGAGGCCAAACTTGGCATGGACCACCTCAAAATGGCCGCCGACAGCATGGAGACACAGAAACACAGGTAAGCAAAAATGACATTTCTTTTAAATGTTAGTTACAGCCAGCCCCGCTCCAGTGGGACCCCCTAGGTGACCCCCAGCACTCAGCAACCTTTAGCTAGAAGCCCAGGGAGGAGGGAAAGGCAGGGAGAGAGGGAAGAAAGGGGCCACAACCACTTACTTGATCTCTCCAGGAATGTCCAGCTAAATCACCCAGCCGAGGCAGGGGAGTTTTACTTACCTATCCTGCATGTATTCTGCTGGAAGACATTCCAAACAGATCATCGTCCGCGCACGGAAGGTGACTGTTGGCCAGGCATGCTGTGATTGGACCCAGAAGGGACGATCATATGTATGCCCTGGAGCATGACGCTCACCGGACAGGCTGCTGCGACTCGGCCGTAAGGTCAGCCGAAGCTGAGCGGTCCGATGCAAGCCTTGGAGCGTAAGCTCACCGGCCAGGCTGCTGCGACTCGGCCGTAAGGTCAGCCGAAGCTGAGCGGTCCGATGCAGGCCCTGGAGCGTAGGCTCACCGGCCACCCGTGGAGCGACGGGCATGTCGTGGAAAACCCAGCGCGTAGCTAGGGTCGGCACACGCTCGATGGCCGAAACTGGGGAGACTACAAGGATCGAGGATCCAGCCTGTCACCCAGTCGGCAGTTGATCGAAGATCGCAGGAAACAACAAATGTAGCAAAAAAATAAAAAATATATATATCTTTTTTCCCCGGACCAATGAGCCCGAAGGGAGCCATGTCCTACTCCTTGCTAGACAGAAAAAAACTGATCTGCGATGTGCAGACTGAGAGGGTATACCCAGAGGGTCCGCCCCCTGGGCGGTACTGTAGAAGGTGTGATGCAACACTTTTTACAAGTTTTTCTGCCTAGTCACTCCTAATTAACGGATAATACCCACTTTGTCAATAGAGAAGCTGTGTCGGTCCATGGACGAAAGAGTAAAACTGCAAGGTTGAAATGAATAATTCCCCATGGATATGACCCACTTTGTGAAAGGATAGAGACACCACCACCGATGTAAGGAGGAAGCTTACCAGATGGAGTTTACTTGGTGAGGTATATACCACCCACGTCAAAACAGGCTTGTATAATCAGTCAGCAAGATGTATCCAGCTGGTCCAGAATCCACATCTCAGTTGGCACCGCAAATTCCAATAAACACCAGGAAGTGTAAAATACATGTAGTCTTGTTGGAGCCAGAGGTACGGTAACCACATAACATGCATAATGGGAAAAAAACTTGCATAGTGTGATACCGTACAAAGTAGAGGACGGTTTCGTTGTGATTTATTTGTTACAAAAAAATTTCATGGATCACATTCAGTCACTTGCTGTCACTGAAATTAAGATTTCATGTTTATGTATGTTTGCAACATTTAACATGTGTTGTCAACTGACTTATGCACAAAAATAAGCGCTACACTTTTTTCATATTCACTAGTTTTTGCTTTGTCACAGCTGTGTTGGCAGCTAATTTTTGTGTTCACTTATTGCACAGCGCAGTATATCCTACATATAATTTTTTGCATAGCTATATAGTAAGACAAAAAAAGTGTCAGCTAAAAAACACAAACCTCTAAATCTCTCTAAAAATGTTATAATCATACATCATTATCAATTCCAAGATAAATGCAGTAAATCTTTAGCCTGCTCCCTACACCCAAACACGTCCTCTACATTTTTACCTCATATTCGGGCCTCATCTTGGGAATTAATCAATGAACCCTCAAGGATATCACAGGCATGCAGAGATTTCTACCAATCCTTATATAATTTATCTTCTGGCGTACCATCAAGCCCCCCCCCCTCCATCCCTGTGACTGATAAAACGTCTTATATTAGGGAAACAGCGCTTCCTACATTAGACAACGACACTGTAAAAAGAGCTTAAAGCGGAGTTCCGCCGAAAAAAAAATAATTCAAGTCAGCAGCTACAAAAACTGCAGCTGCTTCACTTCCTGGTTCCCAACTGAGCATGCGCAAGTCGCGCTGTGCCATCTCACTGGTCCCTGCTGTCTTCTGAGACCTGTGTGTCTCCCAGAAGACAGCGGGGGGGGAGGAGGGGCCGGACATAGTATAGATCGCCGCGGATACTGCAGCGATCTATGCCCGGAAGTAGGAGCATATACCTGTATTAGACAGGTATCTTCTCCCCCCTGAAAGGTGCCAAATGTGACATCAGAGGGGGGAAAGGATTCCCAAAAGCAGAAGTTCTATTTTTGTGTGGAACTCCGCTTTAAGACGTTAATTACCAAAGACGAGGTCACGAGAGCGATAGTGGCCACACCTTTTGATAGAAGTCCGGGCCCTGATGGCTTTACTCTACTTTGCTAATTTTATAAAAGTATTTGCTCCCCTACTGACCCCCTTTCTTAACTAAAGTATTAAATTCCTTATAAGAAGGTTCAGCGTTTCCTCCGCAAATGCTTGAAGCCCACATCGCCCTTATCCCAAAACCAGAGAAGGACCCGACCTTGTGCGCAAATCGCAAATTATAGGCCCATATCATTAATTGGTGTAGATTTAAAATATTTGCCAAAACCCTCACCAATAGATTGCAGCCACTGTTACTCTGTCTAATACACCTGGATCAGGTAGGTTTTGTGAGTGAACGTGAAGCAACAGATAACACTCTGAAAACCTTCTCCTCACTGAATATGCCCATACCCACAATGTCCCTCTATGCCTCCTGACAGTCGACGTGGAAAAGGCATTTAATCGGGTCAACTGGCAATTCCTTCAGATGTCTAATACAAGTCTGGGCCCCCACGTTGTCCCGAATTAGGTCTTTATTCCTCTCCGTCTGCCAAAATTCGGGAAAATGGCTTGTGGTTTCCCACGTTCTCTATCCATAATGGGACACGTCAGGGTTTTCTGCTGTCTCCCCTTCTATATGTTCTTGTTATGGAGCATTTAACAAATGCTTTGCGTGATAACTAATATTTCAGGTATCTCGTGGGCCCTATTCACTCTAAACTGGCTCTTTTTGCCGATGATCCATTACTGTTTGTGACCCAACCACGTCTATCCCTGCCACATATAAAATGCAGGAATTCAAGAGGTTTGGGAAATGAGCAATTTCAAAGTTAATCATAATAAGTCAGAAATTTTAAATATTTCACTGTCACAGGAGATCCCTTAACAAATTTCGACCACATTTCCTTTTAAAACAGGTTCCGCTTCCATTCATTATCTCGGAATCCAAGTACCCATGGACGTGACCCACTTTTTCTCCAAGAACTACACTCCTCCTCTTCTTCTTAGAACCAAGACGATCTCTCAAACTATTCGAAGAAATACCTGTCCTGGCTTGGTAGGTTTAATGCTTTAAAAATGGACATTCTTCCGCAGGTTTTTATATTTGTTCCAGACCATTCCTATCCACATACCTTCCTCATTCTTTAAGAAGCTCGGCCAGTTGTTTTCCACCTTTATCAGGAGGGGTGCCCGACCAAGGATACACTATGAAACACTCACTCCAAAAAAAATAAAAAAAATAAAAATCGGGAAGGAGCTGGAGCTCCAGATGCCTCTATTATAGAGCAGCAGTACTCGCACGTATACTTGATTGGTTCCACCACTCCTCAACCAAGTTATGGGCTCAAATTAAGCACAATCTGAATACGATAGATCTCCGCGCTTTACTGTGGACGCCTGTTGAATTCCCGAAGGGCGCGTTACTCCCTAGCGACCTCAATCGGCAAACAATACAAATTTGGAACTGACTGAATTCATCTAAGGTCATATATCTCAGCCAAATGGGACCCATGACTCCCTTGTTTGGGACCCAGGCTTTTCCACCAGCCCTGCAGGGGACAAGGTTTGGACCTTGATGTAAAGAAGATCATTGACGACTTGCTGAAGTCCTTCGAGCAGACTCTTAACTATGGACGTTCCCTCCGGACCGTCCTCTTATACTCCGACACATTGGCTTCAGAGGCAACTAGTGATATCCTATACTCGTACCTTTCTGTCTTTGCCTGATATTCTTACCGATTTAACCGACTTTGAGAACATGCTGCTTCAGGCTGATTCCCCAACACATGTGATTTCCCAACTCTATTCTCTCATACATATTGCCTCTAATCCCAACCTCCCCCCATATACACAGGCTTGGGCGTTAGAGTTCGGTCACTCCATTTCACCTATGGACTGGCTTCAATATGACCCATAAACTTTTTTTAGCCTGCAATAAACAATAAAATAGGATTTTTGTACTCACCGTAAAATCCGTTTCTCTGACGTCCATGGACTGACGCTCTAATACTGAAACACGTGGGTATATGTCCCTGCTCGCAGGAGATCTAGGCAGAACGTTAGATGTTAGAAACATACATTCTAGAACAAACCAGAGCTGAACAGCCCCGCCCAGGGGGGCGGTCCCTCCGGACATAACCCTCCTACCTGCAGCCAGCATCCTCAGTTCGTAACAAAGCAATACAAACCTTAAAAGAAGGGTGGGTGCTGTGTCAGTCCATGGAAGTCAGAGAAACGGATTTTACAGTGAGTACAAAAATCCTATTTTCTCTTATCGTCCATGGACTGACACAGCTCTAATACTGAAACACATCCCAAAGCAGTATCAGAAAAGGGTGGGAGCAGTAGTAAAGGAAAAACCAAAACTTCACTCCAAACAAGCAGAGCTCCTCAACGGAGGAGTTGCAACATTAAACAGAGGCCTGCAACACTTTGCGGCCGAAGGAAGCATCCGAAGATACAGCCACATCAACCTTATAGAATTTAGAAAAGGTATGAACGGACGACCAGGTCGCCGCCTTGCACACTTGTGCAACCGACGCTTGATGTCGGAAAGCCCAGGAAGCACCAATTGCCCTGGTGGAATGCGCCGTAACCGGAAAGGGAGGCGCCCTCCCCTTAATGGCATAGGCATGTATAACAGTCTGTCTGATCCACCTAGAAATGGTGGCAGACGACACCGCTTGGCCCTGTTTTGGACCAGAGACAGACACAAACAGTGAGTCAGACTTCCGAATAGAAGCAGTCAGGTACACCGTAAGGCTCGTACCATATCCAAATTGTGAAGCGCAAACTCTCTGGGATGCGATGGGTGAGGGCACAAGAATGGAAGGACAATGTCCTCATTAAGGTGAAAAGCCGAAAGCACCTTTGGAAGGAAAGACGGTCGCGGGCGCAACACCGCCTTATCCTTATGGAGGACCAGGTAAGGCGCCTTGCATGACAGGGCCGCCAACTCAGACACCCGTCTAACAGACGTAAAGACCACCAAGAAAGCCACCTTCTGAGACAAAGTTAAGGGAGGAATATCTCTGATATTCTCAAAGGGAGGTTCCTGGAGAACCGAGAGCACCAAATTCAGATCCCGAGGAGGGAGAGGAGACTTGGCAGGGGGAATCACATGGCGAACCCCCTGCACAAAAGTGCTAACTAAGGAATGACCTGCTAGCGGTCGTTGAAAGAAAACGGCACAGGCCGAAATCTGACCCTTAATTGTGCTCAAAGCCAGCCTTTGGGCCACACCACACTGCAAGAACCGCAGGATTCTGGGGACGGAGTACGTCCGTGGCCGCCAGTCTAGCTCTTCGCACATAGCAATGTAAACTTTCCAGGTACGGCGATAGATCTTTCTAGAGGAAGACTTCCGTGCCCTCAGCATGGTTGAAATGACCGCATCCGAAAGGCCTCGGTCCTTCAGCACCTGGCTCTCAATAGCCATGCCGTTAAAACCAGAGACTGTAAAGCAGGATGAAAGATAGTTACTTTAAAACAGAAGGTCCTCCCTCATGGGTAGTCGCCAAGGGACGTACCAGATCGGCGTACCAATGACGCCGAGGCCAATCCGGGGCAATGAGGATCACCGGAATGCCCTTGGCCGCTACTCTGCGCAGCAGACGAGGAAGCAACTGCAACGGAGGGTAAGCATATATCAAGCGATACTGACCCCACAGGGCCACCAACGCGTCTGCCCAGGGGTCCCTGAACCTGGCCACAAACCTCGACACCTTGCGATTGAGTGGAGACGCCATCAGGTCCACGTCCGGCGTGCCCCACCGCCGACAAAGGAGTTGAAACACCTCCGGGTGCAAGGACCACTCTCCCTGGTCCAGGGACTGGCGACTCAGATAGTCCGCCTGCCAGTTTTCTACGCTCGGAATGTAGACTGCCGACAGAGCCGGCATGCTTCTTTCCGCCCACCTTAGGATGTGGGGGACCTCGGATGCCGCAGCCGAGCTCCGAGTGCCCCCCTGATGGTTGACATACACCACGGCCGTGGCATTGTCCGACTGGATTCTGACCGAGCAGCCCTGTAGCCTCTTCGACCACGCAGAGAGACACAGTCTGATCGCTCGCAATTCCAGAACGTTGATCGGTAGACGGGATTCGTCCGGAGTCCAGAGCCCCTGAGCTGACAGGACTCCCCAAACTCCTCCACAGCCCGTCAGGCTGGCGTCCGTCGTGACCACCGTCCACTGGATGGGGAGGACCGACCTCCCAGACCAAAGAGCCGGGGATCTCAGCCACGTCAGGGACGCCCTGACAGAGTGACTCACCTGGATCTGAAGATCCAATGACAAAGGGGACTTGTCCCAAATGGACAGAATTTCCTTCTGCAATGCCCGTGTGTGTGATTGGGCATACGGAACTGCCTCGAAGGAGGCCACCATGAGTCCCAGGACTCTCATGTAGAAACGGATTGACGACCATTTACGGGTCGTCAGGACCCGTACTGCCGACTGAAGTGTCTGTAACTTCTCCGAGGGTATAAACACCTTCGCTGCCGAAGTGTCCAGGATCAGACCCAGATACTCTAAATGCTGAGTCGGGGCTAGGACCGACTTCTGCATGTTCAGGAGCCACCCGAAGTCCCGGAGGGTCTGACTGACTATTGTCACATTTTCCTCCAACTCTGAGCCATTTTCTGCTCTTAGGAGATCGTCCAGATAGCCCATGATAACAATTCCTTGCCGGCTCAGCAAAGCTAGAACCGGGGCAAGCACTTTGGTGAAAACCCGTGGTGCCGATGCTAGGCCGAAGGGAAGAGCCACAAACTGATAGTGGACCTCGCCAATGGCAAAGCGCAGAAACTTCTGGTTACTTGCGCAGATCGGGACGTGCAAGTAGGCGTCCTTGATGTCCAAGGACGCCAGAAAATCCCCCTAAGTGGAGTGTCGCGATCACCGTGCGAATGGATTCCATACGGAATTTTTGTACCTTCACATAGGCATTCAAGGCCTTGAGGTCCAGGATTGGCCGGACCCCGTCCTCCTTTGGAACAACAAACAGGTTAGAGTAAAACCCCTGAAACCTCTCCTGTGACGGAACCGGCACAATTACTCCGCACCCGAGCAAATCCTGTACAGCCCTCAAGAAGGCTGCCCGACGGGCAGGGAGGAGAGGGAAAGAATCTGGGGGCCACGAGCGGAACTCTATCCTGTACCCCAAGGTGACCACCTCGCACACCCATCGGTCGGAGATCCGGGAGGTCCACCGAACCGTGAACCTGCAAAGACGTCCCCCCACCCCAGAGTCGGGCAGGGGCAAGACTTCATGCGGTGGCGGGCATGGGAGCCGGCTTGGTTGGCTTACGCACCCAGGGACGCTTCTGTCACCCAGCCGCATTTTTTTCAGTCTGGGAGGGCTTACCGTGGATTCTGACTGACGAAAAAACAACTTCTTCGCCGGAAAGGAAGGGCCTGGCCTACGGTGGGGCTCCCTTCCCTTAGCAGACTGAGGAAGGAAGGTGCTCTTACCCCCTGTGACATCCTTAATAATGTCATCCAGGGCGGCCCAAAACAGTCTTCCGCCCTTAAAGGGCAAATCAGCCAGGAGCTTCTTGGAAGTTAGGTCGGCCGACCAGCATTTCAGCCAGATAAGGCGACGCAACACCACAGCAGAGATAGAGGCCCCAGATACTAAAAGGGGCCGCATCCAAAGTGGCATCGCACACATAGACTAAACCCTGCGCAAGTTGATGAGCCAGGGCAATGGTCTCTGGAGGGAGATTATGCTCCTGCACCGTCTGGTGCAAAATATTTGCCCATTCTGTGAGTGTCTGAGACACAAGGGTCGCCACAGCAGGGCGTAAAGCAGACCCCAACAGGGCAAACATAGTTCTACTCACCACTTCTGACTTCCTGTCAGTGGGGTCCTTACACGCGGGAGTCCCCTCCATTGGGAGCGTGGTAGCCTTATTCAAACGGGCGACCGGGGGGTCGACCACTGGGGGGAGAGCCCATTTTTAAAACCAGGGCCTCCTCAAAGGGGTATCTTATGGATAGACGCAGCGGGACCGTCAAAGTCTTCTGCGGCTTATCCCAGACTTGGTCAATGAATGTATCAAAAAAAGGCACATATGGAGAGACCTTTTTTGAAGAAACGGCTTTAAAGGAACCAAGGGAGGCAGCCTCCACCTGAGGTTCCTCAGCCGCACCATCCCTCACAGCATCAATGAGATCACTTACAAGCGCCCTGTCAGTTACTGGCTCAGAACTGGGGTCTTCCTCACAGGGAATGTCCTGTTCAAAAACATTAAAATCATCAGAGCTAGGGTCCTGAGCAGCAGCAGCTAGGCCCATATCTGAGTCAGAGCACTCCCCTACTGGAGAATGTGTGGGGAGAGGGCGCTTTATAGCTCCCTTGCGCTCGCACACCGCTTCCATCCTGACAAGGAATGATTCCAAGACTGCCGATAACTGGTCCATAGGGACCGCAGGTGCAGGAGCACTGCCTGTTGCCTCTGACAAGTGTGGGGAAGCAGGTGAACCAGACTCCATACTCGCCACCCTCTGAGACCTTATACACAAAGTGAATAATTCAGTCCACCCACTGGCTGCGCTGAGGCTGAGGAGGGGATACCCAGAGGACTCACCAACCCTTTTAAGGACTGCTTAGCTCTGCTGTATGTCACCGCACTGCCAGCGCGAGTGAAGCCTGAGGAGAGTGTGAGGAAATTCACGCCGCAGCAGCGGCGATAAAGGCCAACACCGAAAGCGCTGTGGCTTCAAGAGAAATGGCCGCCGGTCGCATGTAAGCTGCACCATTGATCCACGGCAAGATGCCCACCGAGCGCAGTTAAACACAGCAATAGCCATGCCAGCTAATGGCGTCTCCAAACACCCACCCTTCACAGTCCCAGCACACAGACATGAGCGCCCCCCGCTAGGCCAGAGTGACCCCCAAGTACCCCCACACAGCACAGCGCCAGAACAGGGTGCAGAGAGCAGCATAACAGGGGGGAGACAGGGAGAAACCCCCCAAGCAGAGAACAGCCAGCATGTACTCACCTGAAGCAGGAGAGACTACTTACCCGTCCCAGAGGGACCCACTGGCTTGTTTCAGACAGACCTATCACAGAGTAGTACTGAGTAGATGTCGGCCCGGTCCACCGCGAAAGATACAGCAGGTACTGTTCAATCTTGTGAGGACCGTGGGAGCGTAAAAGCCACCCGGCCACCCCTGGAGTATGTCGTGAACCGAGTCTCCCGCACACAAGGCGAGGATCAGTATGCACGATGGTCGGACAGGGAAGACTACAAGGATACCAATGTACCCAACCTGTTGCCCAGCCGACAGTTGATTGAAGGTCTCAAAAATAAAATTCCCAAAGGAATAAAAATAAAATCTTCCAGGAGACTGGCTCCTGAGAGAGCCACGTCTTCTTCTGCTAGGCAGAAAAAAACTGATGCTGCAGGTAGGAAGGTTTCGTCCGGAGGGACCGCCCCCCTGGGCGGGGCTGTTCAGCTCTGGTTTGTTCTAGAATGTATGTTTCTAACATCTAACATTCTGTCTAGATCTTCTCCTGCGAGCAGGGACATATACCCACGTGTTTCAGTATTAGAGCTGTGTCAGTCCATGGACGATAAGAGAAAAAGGGTTTAAGTTGATGACTCGTTGGTACAGATGCCCCTCGACTTTACATATCAGCCCAACGCTTCCGGACACCTGTTGGCGCTGCCTGTCATCCAGGGGTACCTTACTCCACATCTGGTGGGAATGCCCTCCTGTATGGAAATTCTGGCAAACAATCTTGGATCTGTACTGCAGACTTATGGTGACCTCAATTACACACTCTCCTGAGGTATGCTCCCTGGCCCGCTCAAGTCGGTCAAAAAAGATGTACTGCGCCACTTTCTGGCAGCAGATAGGATGGTTATACCCAGCCATTGGAAGTTGACGAGAATGCCTTCCCTGGGGGATTGAGCGGTTGAGGTGGACCGAATTAACGATTTGGAATGACCGTTGTCACAGGAATCAGTTAAGGAGGAACAATTTTCCCATACATGGACCTCGTGGTCTATGTTTAGTTATTCCACGGGATTCATCTCCTGGACTGAGGGTGATTCTACCACTACCACTGGTTAGCCTAGGTGAAGTGCTCCTGCCTTATATTTATTTTGCCTTATTATATTATTCCCTTTATCTTTTCCTTCTCTCTTCTTGCTATGTTTAAGTGCTATATGAATATTCAAACTACAATCCCTAGTCTCACCAAGAAGGACATCTGTGATCCAAATACCATACCCCTTCACAAGAAATTACGAACACCACAATATCATAAGCCTTATTGGGTTCTATACAAGTGGGCACCGCTCGTTGAGTAGATAGTGGTGTTCACCGAGTTCTATTGTGTTCATTAGGATGTTATCACGCCTTATAGGTCTATTTGTTTAACCATATCCGTTGAGTTTGACAAATCCTACGTACCCTACAATCATAAGATGCTTTACATGTAAAAAAAAAAAAAAGAAGTTATAATCATATGTCTTACTTTTTTGTCAGATTAGGTAGAAAACATTCTACCTCACCAACTTAAAAAAAAAAAAAAAAAAACTAACAGTGAAATAATAACTACAGATTAAGCAAAACCCAAAGAAATGTTCCATTTGGTGTTCGCATGCTGAATATCTTTGCTGTTAAGCCATACATGGCTCAAATGGAATTGCTCAGACAGTTGATGAGCTTTTCCTTCAAGAGATATATATATAGATATATCATTTACAAAGCTTCTCAGATTCATTTTAAACATATTTCTTGTGTAGGATGAGAACAGAAACAGAAGTACCATATATACTCGAGTATAAGCAGACCCGAATATAAGCCGAGGCACCTAATTTTACCACAAAAAAAATGGGAAAACGTATTGACTCGAGCATAAGCCTAGGGTGTCCATCTGCATGCCTCACTGTGCCCATGCCTCACTGTGCCCATGCCTCACTGTGACTAGACTGACGTTTAACATGGGAGTCTATGGAGGGGGTGCCCGGCTTTGAAAAATCGGTGCTCCCCGGCCGTAGGTCCCCCAGACACCAAACTTGGCACACCTGTAGAGAAGGAGTTGGGCTACATGTGTGCCAAGTTTGGGGTCCAGGGGACCTACGGCCAGCCAGTACCGGGTCCCCAAAATCACAGGAGAAATTACCGTTTAACATTGGAGTCTATGGAAAGGGGTGCCCGGCTTTGAAAAATCGGTGCTCCCCGTCCCTAGGTCCCCCGGACACCAAACTTTGCACATGCACACGGATGGCCGGGATCAGGCGCACAAAGTTGAAGTCGGAAACAGACTCGAGTATAAGCCGAGGGGGGCATTTTCAGCACAAAAAAATGTGCTGAAAAACTCGGCTTATACTCGAGTATATACGGTATTCTTTACCAGTTCTCCTATCTAATGGGTTATCTCACACAAAAAGTTGTTTGGAAATGTAAAATCAATGATAATTCCTCTCCAAAAACTTTGCAGAAGCAGACCGCTAGTAAATTATAATGTAATCAAAGTGAAAAACAAATGTGCAAAAAGCGGAGTATTTTAAAAATGCACACTGTGAACATGAGAGCATGGTCCAAACTATACAGGATGTTATGCCAACTAAACCAGTTTTACCTATGATTAGTATACGCTGCCAAAATCATGAAAAGAAAAAATATGTAGATGCATGTATCCATATCTAAAATACACAACTGCTCTGTCTGTGGTAAAGTCCAACTTACTGCCTACTGCTATAAATTTACAGATCTGAGAGCTAGGACTTGGGGCTGGCGAGCAAGTAAATTATCCACTTAAGCCCCAGACCATTTGGCTGGCCAAAGACCAGAGCACTTTTTGCGATTCGGCACTGCGTCGCTTTAACTGACAATTGCGCGGTCGTGCGACGTGGCTCCCAAACAAAATTTACGTCCTTTTTTCCCCACAGAGCTTTCTTTTGGTGGTATTTTATCACCTCTCCGGTTGAAATTTTTTGCGCTATAAACAAAAATAGAGTGACAATTTTAAAGAAAAAGCAATATTTTGTACTTTTTGCTATAATAAATATCACCATTTTTTTTAAAAAAAGCGATTTTTTTTCAGTTTAGGCCGATACGTATTCTACATATTTTTGTAAAAAAAAAAAAATCGCAAAAAGCGTATATTGATTGGTTTGTGCAAAAGTTATAACGTCTACAAAATAGAGGATAGTTTTATGGCATTATTATTTATTTATTTTTTTACTAGTAATGGCGGCGATCTGCGATTTCTATCGTGACTGCGACAGTATGGCAGACACATCGGACACTTTTGACACATTTTTGGGACCACTGTAATTTTTACAGCGATCAGTGCTATAAAAATGCACCGATTACTGTAAAAATGAAACTGCCAGTGAAGGGGTTAACCACTAGGAGGGCTCTGAAGGGGTTAAGTGTGTCCTAGAAAGTGCTTCTAACTGTTAGGGGGAGGAGCTACCAGTGACACGTCAGCGATCACTGTTCCCGATCACAGGGAACAGTAGATCCCTGATGTGTCACTAGGCAGAACAGGGGAATGCCTTGGTTACAAAGGCATCAACCTGTTTTGTGTTTGCCGACGGCAATTGTGGGCTGCCTGGGAACATAGAGTTCCCGGGACCCGAAGGCGCACTCACGAGGCACGCGACGGGTGGGCGCGCAAGCCCACTGGGCGGCAAATTTAAAAGGGACATACAGGTAAGCCCATTTGCCTGCCCCTGCCATTGTGTCGACGTACATCGTCGTGCGGCGGTCGGCAAGTGGTTAAAGTGATTGTAAAGGCCCACTTTTTTTAAAATAACAAAAAACTTGTCATACTTGCCTGCCTTGTGCAATTGTTTTGAACATTACAGCCCAGTCCTCCTCTTCTCGGGTCCCCCACCAGTGCTCCTGGCTCCTCCCCCTTCACCGAATGCCTCCACAATGACCACTTGCTATGGGGGCACGTGTGCGTGTTCGCTCCCGAGCTGCAGTGTGTTTCGAAGACTTGGCTTGGCCCCACCTCATACTCCCGTTTCACCAGCTGTGATCTGTGTATCTGAGCCAATGAGGAGGCAGAGGGCCAAGAGAGCCTCTGCTCTTGTGCAAACCGCTGGATCGAGTTCAGGCTCAGTTATTTATTTAACAGGTCTGTGAGGGGGGGGGGGGGGTGCATGCAGAAGGTTTATCTTCCTGCATAGACTGCAGTAGGGTAAAAAAAAAAAAAAAAAACACAACACTTCTAGTTTTACAACCACTTTAACCACTTGCCGCACGCCATATAGCAGAATGATGGCAGCAAAGTGGTTGTATTATCCTGACTAGACGTCATATGACATGATCAGGAAGGATAACACAGCCGGTGGGTGCCCACGGGGGCACGCAGCGATCAGAGGTGCTGTGTGTCAGTCTGACACACCGCAACTCCGATCGTGGTATAAAGGCTCTCACAGAGGCTTCTTACCATGTGATCAGCTGTGACCAATCACAGCTGATCATCGTGTGAACCAGAAAGTGGCGGTAAACGGCTTTCCTCAGTTCACGCTGACAGGGAGAGCCGATCGGTGGCTTTTTCTACTAGCACATAGAATGTAATAAAAAAACACTTCTACTATACTGTACTATAGTTGTGATTGAATTGGGTTTCACTGCTGCTTGGTAATATTTTAGGGCCCACTCACCCTTGTCCATTTTGTTTGCGTTTTCCTTTGAAATCAATGGGAATGCATGCAAGCTCATTTCAGCGTGCATTCTTGTTTATTGCAAAATGCATTAACGTGCAATATGACACACAATTGTGCGTAATGCAAAGCTTATTAGTGTGAGTTTAAGTTTATTACTGGGAATGCTCTCCAAGCATTCCCAGTATTGTTATTCGTTTTTTATTAGTGGGAATGGCTCTCCAAGCAGTCCCAGTATTGTTATTCATTTTTTATTATTCTTATTAGTGGGAATGCTCTCCAAGCATTCCCAGTATTGTTATTCGGATTTTTATTATTCTTAATTACTGGGAATGCTCTCCAAGCATTCCCAGTATTGTTATTCGGATTTTTATTATTCTTAAATTTTAATCGGTACGTTTTTTGGCTCTGCGTAACTTCTGCATACTTTCAGCTATTGAAACCAACTTTTAAAATGTTCAGCTCTTTCAGCTAATGATGAGACTTCTTTAATTTTTTTGAATTTATACTTTTTAAATTATTAAGCTTTTTAACACTTTTTTTTAACATTGAAGTCAATGAGAGCATGCTTCAAATCCTTAAAATCTTCATCCGCTCCCAAAAGTTCCAGCTCCTTCATACTTTCACCTACAGACGCCAAACTTTAAAATGTTCACAAAATATTCAGCTATCCGGCTATATCTTTTCAGTTTGATATCTTTTACGTTTTTTGTGAAAAAGCTGTTTAAGTTTAGTCATCATTTCAGGAAATTTTATTGATTTAACAGAGATTCTATTGGATTGCTTAGAGTGGGTGATGTCATCGCTACAGCAGAGAGCCTTAAAAAAATTATCTTAGTTCCTCCTCTATAAATTGCTCTCACGCCCACAAGATCTACTTGTAATACACAATTTATACATCAAAACGTAGGTATGTTTGTCTAGTTTCAGGCAATGTGCTCAGTTTTGTGATAAGCCTTTTACTTTTGGCTGGTTGAGCTTCCAAATGACAAGAGTTCTACACTTTTTTCCATTGACTGTCCTGTATAAAATTCTTCACATTTCACAGCGAAACGCACAGCGAACTGACATGCCCACATTTTTTAGTTTATCAACATACATTTTATACTGATACGTTCACAAAGGCTGTGTGTCTCTAATGGTGAAGTCGCTGTTTCGATAGCATGTACTGTTGTGGATTAAGGCTTGTTTGAAGGGTTCTCTCACACTGTCTCTCATTCATTAGGTGTGGGGATTAATGATCAAAGAGAGGCTTTATAAGTACTGAACGAATACTGTTTGTATGTCCTAAAGATAGTGTAGTGGTTATGGTGAATGGCTTTGGTGTGGGCTTAGCAATTCAGCATTCCCACACATTTTCTGCAGGAAATGCATCTTCTAGTTAATTTTATTCCGTACGTTTTTTGGCTCTGCGTAACTTCTGCATACTTTCAGCTATTAAAACCATTCAACTTTTAAAATGTTCAGCTCTTTCAGCTAATGATGGGACTGCAACTTTTTTTCTACGATTTATACTTTTTAAAATATTAAGCTTTTTAATCACTTTTTTTTAACATTTTAGTCAATGAGAGCATGCTTCAAATCCTTAAAATCTTCTTCGGCTCCCAAAACTTTCAGCTCCTTCATACTTTCACCTACAGGCGCCACTAAACTTTAAAATGTTCACAAAATATTCAGCTATCCGAATATATCTTTTCAGTTTGATATCTTTTACCATTTTTGTGAAAAAGCTGTTTAAGTTTAGTGATCATTTCAGGAAATTTTAGATATTAAACAGAGTGTGTATTGGGCTGCTCAGAGTGGATGATGACACAGCTAGAGCAATGAGCCTTAAAAAAATTATCTTAGTTCCTTCTCTATAAATTGCTCTCACGCCCACAAGATCTACTTGTCAATCACAATTTATACATCAAAACGTAGGTATTTTTGAGTACTATGAGGGGGCAAATTTGATGGGGGCAGGTTTAATGGTGGCAGTTTTTGATGGGGGAATAGGATGGGGCAGTTTTTGATGGGGCAATAGCTTTAGAAATTCAGCTATTCAGCATTTCCACGCATTTTCTGCAGGAAATGCATTTTCTAGTTTATATTGATTTGATTAAAAAATGTATCTGGAAAAAAAAAAACACGCCAACAACCTATACTGCCTTAACCTCCCTGGCGGTATTTCCGAGTCGGGCTCGGGGTGAGTTTTTACTACCAAAAGCGGTAACCCCGAGCCAGACTCGGGATCGCATCGCAGTATCCAGGGAAAGTTACGGTACTTACCTTGTCCCCTGCGATGTCTCCCCGCTGTGTCTCCTCGCTCGATTCACAGTGCCGAGCTCCGTTCCCTGTGGCGTTGCGACGCACGGGGACGGAGCCCGGGGCCAAATTCAAAAAGTGAAAAACACAGTATACATACAGTATACTGTAATCTTACAGATTACAGTACTGTATCAAATTATTTCACATCCCCTTTGTCCAGTGCCCTGCACTGCACCCTGCCTGGAAACTTGAGAATGTCCATAGCAACCAAAAAGTGTCCCTTTACATCAAAAGTGCTTTTAGACCAGCTAGAAAACAGCGATAATAAATTAGAATCACTTGCAGAATTGAGCGATAGTGATTTGTGGGGAAATTCATCAGACACTGAAAGTAATGATAGCGACAATTCTGCAACTGGGCAAATTTCAGTACTTTTGATTTGATTACATTATTGAATAATTTTTATTATTATTTGTTCTAATTATTTATAGTTATTTATTATATTATAATTAATGATTTTGTGTTTCAAATTTTATCATACCCGGGATTGTCTACTAGACTCTTGTTTGGACAGATTTAAGTGAGTTATTTCTAAGAATTTCAGTTCTACAATATAAAACGCTAAATTTCCATGCAAAATAATGGTACCGCTTTCAGCACCTAAAATCTGAAATAATCATACAGCCAGGGAGGTTAAAGTACCAACCCTACATTAGAAATAACAAAATTGACTGTTCTTATAGAAAATTTCCACAGGCAGTTCCATGAAGTGGGTCCAAGGTCAAGGCAGAAGATTATGCCTGCCTTAACAAAAGTGTAGCAGGTAGGCATTTAGATCGCATGTGGTGCATTTGGCAACCCTGTTAAATCCATGGCCTGCCTTAAGACCAAGTTCACATATAAGCGTTTGGCGGGCCACTTCAGCCCATTCATTTGAATAGGCTGCTGTGCCGGCATTTCATGCAGGAAAAAATGTTCTCACCCCTATTTTTAAAAACAGCTGTAGCGAAAGTGCATTTTTAGATGTGTGGGGGAGCCATTAGGAATGGATGGCAGCTCAGAACATCTGCAAAGGAGCAGCACGGTTTGGCTGTGGGAAAAGGTGCGATTTACACAGTCCTGCACCTGCAACCACCCACGTGTTAACCTAGCCTTACACACAGTCCAGCACCTCCAAGTGCACGCACAAGTGTGAACCTAGACTAGAGCAGTGTGTGTGTGCGTGCGAGTCACCCTGGCGTGAACAGGCCCCCAAAGTATGAAACATATTTTAGCAGATACAAATGCTACCTCAGCTGTGCAACGATCATTTGAAAAACAGTTACAGGAATCCAGTCAGCTAGCTACTAACAGTTCCAGCCAACACTGAAACTTGGGTAATCCTACTACAGCTAGAATCCAAGGAGTAAAAGCTGACAGAAAGGGTACTCCCTATAGCTTGTGTTATGCAATTTCTGCTTCCTTAAAGCGGAGGTTGACACACATTTTTAAGTTTGCTGTCAGCAGTCCCTCTTAGCATGAATATAAAGAGAAGACTAACCTTTTTTTTTTTCTCTGCAGTTTTCTTTATTCTTATTTCTTTATTCCTACTTCCGGGATTTCCTCCCGCGGGAGTAGGCGTGTCCTTTGCTGGGCTATTATCCTGCAATTTCTCCTGGGAGCAAATTGTCCTGCTTCCCAGGAGTAATATAGTACCGCCTTCCTTTCAAATATCACGATAATATAATCGTCACGTGACTCGTCTACCCGGTCACGCGAGGGCGGATCTAATTCCGCCATTTTAAATAAGGGCACGCAGGTGTATTTTGCCCGTTGTGATGGCAACCAGGAAGTGTTGACGGCGCTGCTCGCCGTCAACACTGCGCATGCGCGAGATCCAGCGATGAATGCCGGGATACAAGCATTCATCGCTACCCGGAAGAATATGCTTGTGGGCTTCAAGATGCCCACAAGCAAAATGGGAAATACAGGAAAAGATTTATAAAGTGTTTTTTTATTCGCAAAACGGACGGAGGATGAAGTGATGGCGCGGGAGAAGTGAGTAATTAAAATGCATACGTTGTAGCAAAAAAAAAAAAAGGTATGGACTGCGGAACCTCCGCTTTAACACAAACATATTCAAACTTCTAAGGTTGAGAGTATTTTCTCAGCACTGGCATTTTATTTAGTGAACATTAGGCTTGCTTTACGAAAGGGACACCAAGAGCCAACAGGGAGTGCGCTTAAAGGGGTTGTAAAGGTTTGTTTTTTTAATGGATAAATAGCTTAATATAAGCTAGTGCATTGCTATTTCACTTACCTGTTCCTTCGATTTTCCCTCAAAATGTCATTAATCCTTGTTTAAAAAACGAATTTCCTGTTCCTCTTCCTTGAGCTTTCCACCAGCATCCGAGCCATTATGCCTGGTGGTCAGTGATCGTGCTCGCCCCCTCCCTTGGACTACAGCCCTGCGTGAAGACGCTCTGTACGTTTCACAGGCACGGAGGCAGGGGATAAGTGGACGTGTCTACGACGCCACCTGCTGTGCATTGGTTTTCATTTGCACTAAGCTTTACCGCCCCGCCTTAACTCCGCCCCCTTGCTGCCTTCAGACTAGGATTTATAATCGTCGGCTTGTCTAGAGTTGCTCGTTCTCGTTAGGCGAGATTGCGAAAAAACGGCAATGCGCAGGCCGCTAAGCATAATGGGAAATGTAGTTCCGTGATTGCCGTGACGTCGCTGTAATGCATGCGCACTGCAAACCCGGAAATAGAGGATAGAGGAAAGCAGAAGGACGAAAAACACCAACTTTTTTCAAACGGTAATTAAATAATTTAATGGAAGTGATAACATTTTTCGATATCTGTAGCAGAGATCAATTATAGGTAAAAAAAAATGAAAAAAAATTTACCTTTACAAACACTTTAAGAAAAGCTCTCCTGCATCATAAGCAGGAACTTCTATACTGGTATACATCAGCAAAATCTGGATGAAAAACTGAGCCCTGAGACAGTAGGCCATGCATGTGGCATGCATCCAAAATCGTATGTTTAAATTTTTAGTTGAAAAGGGAAAGAGTACATTATAGCTTTTAGCAGATCTAAAATTTTAACCTCACCAGTCGGTATAATTCACGCTTCCTGATTCAGCATTACCTTAAGGAACACAATACACTGGTCTAATTTTCTCACAACCAGAGATACAATACGGTAAGTTTGCTATATCAAAAAAAGACCGTGTGAAACTACATTAAAATATTCAAGGCAAAGAATGAAAATCCTCGTCGCTGAGAAAGATAAAGAAGCCTTTGTTTATTCACTAGCCAGCTGCATCCGACAAAACAGACGGTAAAAAAAGTTTTAATGTGTTCTGTAAAATCTGTGTTTTGAACACACCCTTAAAACCTTTGCTTTGCTGAAGAACAATATTAGAAATGATTATGGACAACGTTTGGCCTAGAATTCTTACCTTAATGCTGCACGGCTGATCAGAAGTACACTTGTGTGTGCCTTCTCTAAACTACACGATTCGCAGAAAGAAGAAAGCAGGCTCAGTCACTCCCCCTTGTTACTTAAAGTAATCCAGGGCAAAATTATTTCAATCATGTGATTCAGACTGCCAAAATTTTCTTTAAATCCACAGCAAAGTTAAATCTCAGCAAGTCAAAAAAAAATTGTATTTTATTTTTACAGTGGTCATAACACCGTGAAATAAAAAGCCAAGCACTGACTATAACACGTTTAGTCTTTGTTTCCTGATACTTTCCCATTGCAGCAGTACAGTGCCTTGAAAAAGTATTCATACCCCCTGAAATTTTCCAAATTTTGTCATGTTACAACCAAAAACAAATGAATTTTATTGGAATTTTATGTGATAGACTAACACAAAGTGGCACATAATTGTGAAGTGTAAGGAAAATTATTTTGAATTTATTTTTACAAATAAGTTTGTGCAAAGTGTGGCGTGCATTTGTATTCAGCCCCCTTTACTCTGATACCCATAATTAAAATCTAGTGGAACCAATTGCCTTCAGAAGTCACCTAATTAGTAAATAGAGTCCACCTGTGTGTATTTAATCTCAGTATAAAATACAGCTGTTCTGTGAAGCCCTCAGAGGTTTGTTAGAGAATCTAAGTGAACAAACAGAATCATGAACGCCAAGGAACACACCAGAGACAGGTCAAGGATAAAGTTGTGGAGAAGTTTAAAGCAGAGTTAGGTTATAAAAAATAAAAAATAAATATCCCAAACTTTGAACATCTCACGGAGCACTGTTCAATCCATCATCCGATGAAAAATTGAAAAAAGTATGACAACCATACTGGTGACCCCACAATAGAGATAAAAGGGAGTTTAATAAGACATGTGGCCACTCACTAAAATTGGAAGAAAAGAGGTTTAACCTTAAACTGCATAGAGGGTTCTTTACTGTTAACCACTTAAGCCCCGGACCATTTGGTAGCTAAAGGACCAGAGGTGAATTCAGAATTTTGCACTGCGCTGCTTTAACTGTAAATTGTGCGGACATGCAATGTTGTACCCAAACGAAATTTGCGTCCTTTTCTTCCCACGAATAGAGCTTTCTTTTAATGGTATTTGATTGCCTCTGCGATTTTAATTTTTTGCGATATAAACGGAAAAAGACCGAAAATTTTGAAAAAAAAATGATATTTTCTACTTTTTGTTATAAGAAAAATCGAATAAACTCAATTTTAGTCATACATTTAGGCCAAAATGTATTCAGCCACATGTCTTTAGTAAAAAAAATGTCAATAAGCGTATATTTATTGGTTTGCGCAAAAGTTATAGCGTTTACAAACTAGGGTACATTTTCTGGAATTTACACAGCTTTTAATTTATGATTATCTCATTTCTTGAGGTGCTAAAATGGCAGGGCAGTACAAACCCCCCCCCCCCCCCAAATAACCCCATTTTAGAAAGTAGACACCCCAAGGAAATTGCTGAGAGGCATGTTGAGCCCATTGAATATTTTTTTTTTGTCCCAAGTGATTAATGACAAAAAAAAAAAAAAAATTACAAAAAGTTGTCACTAAATGATATATTGCTCACACATGCCATGGTTATATGTGGAATTGCACCCCAAAATACATTCTGCTGCTTCTCCTGAGTACGGGGATACCACATGTGTGGGACTTTTTAGGAGCCTAGCCACATACGGGACCCCGGAAACCAAGCACCGCCTTCAGGATTTCTAAGGGCGCAAATTTTTGATTTCACTCCTCACTACCTATCACAGGTTTGAAGGCCATAAAATGCCAAAATAGCACAAAACCCCCCCAAATGACCCCATTTTAGAAAGTAGACACCCCTAGGAAATTGCTGAGAGGCCTGTTGAGCCCATTGAATATTTTTTTTTTTTGTCCCAAGTGATTGAATAAATGACAAAAAAAAAAACATTACAAAAAGTTGTCACTAAATGATATATTGCTCACACATGCCATGGTTATATGTGGAATTGCACCCCAAAATACATTCTGCTGCTTCTCCTGAGTACGGGGATACCACATGTGTGAGACTTTTTAGGAGCCTAGCCACGTACGGGACCCCGAAAACCAAGCACCGCCTCCAGGATTTCTAAGGGCGCAAATTTTTGATTTCACTCCTCACTACCTATCACAGTTTTGAAGGCCATAAAATGCCAAAATAGCACAAAACCCCCCCAAATGACCCCATTTTGGAAAGTAGACACCCCAAGCTGTTTGCTGAGAGGCATGGTGAGTATTTTACAGCTCTCATTTGTTTTTGAAAATGAAGAAAGAACATTTTTTTTTTTTCTTTTTTTTTTTTCAATTTTCAAAAAACTGTGACAAAAAGCGAGATCTGCAAAATACTCACAATACCTCTCAGCAAATAGCTTGGGGTGTCTACTTTTCAAAATGGGGTAATTTGGGGGGGTTTTGTGCCATCTGGGCATTCCATGGCCTCCGAAACTGTGATAGGCAGTGAGAAGTGAAATCAAAAATTGACACCCTTAGAAAGCCTGAAGGCGGTGATTGTTTTTTGGGGTCCCGTACGCGGCTAGGCTCCCAAAAAGTCTCACACATGTGGTATCCCCGTACTCAGGAGAAGCAACAGAATGTATTTTGGGGTGTAATTCCACATATGCCCATGGCATGTTTGAGCAATATATCATTTAGTGACAACTTTGTGCAAAAAAAAAAAAAAAAAAAAAAATTATTTTTTCCGCAACTTGTGTCAACATATAAAATATTCCATGGACTCGACATGCCTCTCAGTATATAGCTTGGGGTGTCTACTTTCCAAAATGGGGTCATTTGGGGGGGTTTTGAACTGTTCTGGCATTTTATACACAACATTAGGAAGCTTACATCCACTCTTCTAACCACTTGAAGACAAAGCCCTTTTTGACACTTTTTGTTTACATGAAAACATATTTTTTTTTGCAAGAAAAGTATGTTGAACCCCCAAACATTATATATATTTTTAAAGCAAAGGCCCTACAGAATAAAATGGTGGGTGTTGCATTTTTTTTTCTACACAGTATTTGTGCAGCGATTTTTCAAACGCATTTTTTTGGGGAAAAATACACTTTTTTTAATTTTAATGCACTAAAACACACTATATTGCCCAAATGTTTGATGAAATAAAAAAGATGATCTTAGGCCGAGTACATAGATACCAAACACGACATGCTTTAAAATTTCGCACAAACGCGCATTGGCGACAAACTACATACATTTTTAAAAGCCTTTAAAAGCATTTACAGGTTACCCCGTTAGATTTACAGAGGAGGTCTACTGCTAAAATTACTGCCCTCGATCTGACCTTCGCGGTGATACCTCACATGCATGGTGCAATTGCTGTTTACATATGACGCCAGACCGACGCTTGCGTTCGCCATTGGGCAAGAGCAGGGCAGGACAGGGGTGCTTTTTTTTTTTTTTTTTTTTTTTTTATTATTAATTTTGCTTTTTTATTTTATTTTTAAACTGTTGCTTCCATATTTATTTATTTTTATCACTTTTATTGTTATCTCAGGGAATGTAAATATCCCCTATGATAGCAATAGGTAATGACAGGTACTCTTTTGAAAAAACTGGGGTCTATTGGACCCCAGATCTTTCCTCTGCCCTCAAAGCATCTGACCACACCAAGATCGGTGTGATAAAATGCTTTCCCAATGGCGCTTTTTATATCCGGGGGGGGGGGGACATTCCCTCCCACTGCTTGTAAAAGCAGTCCAGAGGCTAATTAGCCACTAGGATTGCTTTTACATGAAAGCCGGCCGCTGGCTGAAAAGAATGATACCAAGATGATACCTAAACCCGCAGGCATCATTCTGGTATAAACATTCAAAGTCCAGCAACATACCAGTACGTTGCTGGTCCTTGTTGGACATGTATTGTAATCTTTTTTTTCATGCAGCCTGTTGGCTGAACGAAAAAAAAAGATTGATCGGTGGGTATGCCCACCATTAGAATACCGCCCTTCATCCACCCACTTCTAATGATGGGCATACATGCACCATTTATATATGCCGAAGCATGGGGGCATCTTCTCGCAAAAGTTATGCCGCGTACACACGGTCAGACTTTTCCACGGGCAAGCCTCCGTCGGAATTTCGACCGTATATACGCGGCATTAGGAGCAAAATCGCTCCTCCGCTCCTGCTGCCCCAATGCTTTAGCATATATGCTTTTTTTTTTTAACTGTGGTGGTGAAATCACCTCCTACAGCACTGGAGTCGCAGGGATCAGGCCTGTCTCTGCGAACGCTGCAGTTATGTGTGTTGTGTTTTGCAAGTGACAGTGATCGATCGATACTGCACTTCGGTGGCCTGGGCTGGACGGAGGGGCAAAACGCAGGTGATAGCAGGTATCTGGGCTGATCCCACTAACAGTGCGTTTTTGGGAACCCTAAACTGCTGGGGACGCTAGTATAGATCTGATCAGATCAGATATTGAGCTGATCAGATACTATACCACTAAGGGGGGTGTATGCTTCACGTGTGGGTGTTAGCGCTACTGGCACTAACCTGACGCTGCCTGGGGTGTGACGCAGACCCTCTCTGACGCTAAAACCTAATTGATATCACCCGCCGGGCGATCAGGGGGTTAAACCTTTATTGGGTTATATACGGCGGGTGCCCTGACACTATAAAAAGCAAACTAACTAACCAGCGTCACCCGTAACACTTATATGATGATCACTGGTGAAAGGGTTAACTAGGGGCAATTAGGGGGTTAAAACCTTTATTAGGTAATATATGGGGGTACCTGACGCTATATAAAAACCTGACGGCGAACCTAAAAAAAAATTACTGGCTACCTATCGGCATCACCGACACTAAGACAACGATCATAAAAACGATTGCTTAGCGACAGTGGTGATAGGGGGTGAAAGGGTTACCTGGGGGGCGATCAGGGGGTTAAACCTTTATTAGATAATATATGGGGGTACCCGACGCTATAAAAACCTGCGGCGAACCTAAAAAAAATTACTGGCTACCGATCAGCATCACCGACGCTAAGACATCGATCAGAAAAATGATCGCATAGTGACGGCGGTGCTAGGGGGTGAAAGGGTTACCTGGGGGGTGATCAAGGGGGTTACACCTTTATTAGGTAATATATGGGGGTACCCGACGCTATAAAAACCTGCGGCGAACCTAAAAAAATTTACTGGCTACCGATCAGCATCGCCGACGCTAAGACATCGATCAGAAAAATGATTGCTTAGCGACGGCGGTGCTAGGGGGTGAAAGGGTTATCTGGGGGGTGATCAGGGGGTTAAACCTTTATTAGGGGGGGGGGTTAGGGGGCTACACTGGACCTAAAACTAAATGTAGTGACACTTTTACAGTCACAAATGTCACTGATTGCAGTGATCACTAAATAAATGGTCACTGCAATCAGTGACACTGTGACTGGGTGCTGGGGGGTGATCTGGGGGTGTCTGGGGGGGCGATTTATGTGCCTATGTGTCCTGGTGTCAGTGTGCTGTTTTGTGTACTAACCTGCATCTTCTCCTGTACGGCGCTCGGTATATGTGAGCGCCGCAGGAGAGATGACATCACTTCCTCCTTCCTGGCAGGCAGGGGAAGCTCTCTCATTCGCCGGGAGCGATCGAGAGGGGGTGGCCGGAATCGAACGGCCGTCCCCTCATGCCGGATCGCTCCCGAAGGTAAAACGACCACCCACTGTAAAGAAGGGGGGTCCGATCGGACCCCCCAACTATACAAAGGCAATCACGTATATGTACGTGATTCTGCCTGTCGGTGCCATTCTGCCGACGTATATTTACAGTGGGCGGTCGTTAAGTGGTTAAGAAGGGCAAGAATGTGGAATTCCCTTCCACAGGCGGTGGTTTCAGCGGGGGGCATCGAGTTTATAAAAACCATTAGATAAGCACCTGAACGACCGTAACATACAGGGATATACAATGTAATACTGACCTATAATCACACACATAGGTTGGACTTGATGGACTTGTGTCTTTTCAACCTCACCTATGTAACTGCAAACCTACCAAGACATGGCTATCCACCTAAACTGACAGATCGGGCAAGGAGAGCATTCATCAGAGAAGCAGCCGAGAGGCACATGGTAACTCTGGAGGAGCTGCCGAGGTCCACAGCTCAGGTGGGAGAATCTGTCCACAGGAAAACTATTAGTCATGCACTCCACAAATCTGGCATTTATGGAAGAGTGGCAAGAAGAAAGCCATTGTTGAAATAAAGCCATAAGAAGTCCTGTTTGCAGTTTGTGAGAAGCCATGTGGGAGACACAGCAAACATGTGGAAGGTGGTGCTCTGGTCAGATAAGACCAAAATTGAACATTTTGGCATAACAGTAAAGCACTATGTTTGGCAGAAAACCAACACTGCACATCACCCTGAACACACCATTCCCACCGTGAAACATGGTGGTGGCAGCATCATATTGTGGGAGGCTTTTCTTCAGCAGGGACAGGGAAGCTGCAAAAGACGAGACTGGGGCAGAGGTTCACCTTCCAGCAGGACAATGGCCCTAAACATACAGCCAGCGCTGCAATGGAATGGTTTAGATCAAACCATATTCATGTGTTAAGCCTCATACACACGATCTGACTTTTCCGTGGATTTTGCTCCGAATGGCGTTGTCCGTGAACTTTTTCAGCTAACTTTCACCAAATCACATGGTTTTTCTGCTCTGCCCTTTGGGAAACTTCTGCTATTGTCTGATCTTTAGCATTTGCTCCGAATGGCGTTGTCCGTGAACTTTTTCAGCTAACTTTCACCAAATCACATGGTTTTTCTGCTCTGCCCTTTGGGAAACTTCTGCTATTGTCTGATCTTTAGCATTGGTTCTGAGCATGCGCGTTTGTACTTTGGACTTTAGTCCGATGGAATTGTGTACACACGATCGAATTTACTCCATCAGACATTTGTTGCCGGAAAGTTTGTCTGTTCTCACAGCGAACATTTGTCCGATGAAAAAGCTTGTCCGTCGGTGGTTTGTTGTCAAAAAGTCAGATCATGTGTATGGGCCTTTGGAACGGCCCAGTCAAAGTTCAGACCTAAATCCAATAGAGCATCTGTGGCAAGACTTGAAAATTGCTGTTCACAGACACACACACACACACAATTCTAAAGCCTCGTACACACAGACTTCAAACTTTTCTGTGGATTTTTGTCCGAAGGGAGTTAGCGGTGAACGCCCATAGCATACACAGGCTCTGACTTTTTTGGCAACAAACACGAACGTAGTGACGTTTCACCGCACTGACGACACTTCAAAAGAGGAAGTTTAATTCTCCGACGTCACCCTTTGGGCTCCTTCTGCTAATCTCAAGTTAGTAGAAGTTTGGTCAGTGTTGATTCGCGATTTTCATTTTCACTAGAACACAAATCCTTTGTAAATACGTTTGTCATTTCTCCGCATCATCAGCAAAGCAGCTTTATTATTATCCCATTATTAAAGAAGAGAATGTGCGCTGCATTTCTAGATTTCATAACTTGCCGCGTCACGAATGTGATATCTCCATTACGAACGCTAGTTTTACAAGACAGAATGCTTACGGCTGGTCCTTGCTTCTGAGCATGCGTATTTGTACTTTGGACTAAAGTCCGATGGATTTCTGTACACACAATAGGACTTTGCACCGTAGGACTTTTGTTGCCGAAAAGCTTATCTGTTTGCAGAGCGAACTTTTGTCCGATGAAAACCCGAAAAAGTTTGTCCGATGTAGCGTACACACGGTCGGATTTTTTTGAAAACCTGCTCATTTTGAAGTTTGTTGTCAAAAAGTCTGATCGTGTGTATGAGGCTTAACAGAGCTTGAGCTTTTTTGCACAGAAGAATGGGCAAACATGTCACTCTAGATGTGCAAAGCTGGTAGAGACATACCCAAAAAGGACTTGCAGCCACTAGCGTTGCTAGCCAGGTGCGGGGGGGGCGGGCCGCACCCGGGTGACACTCACCAGAGGGGTGACACCCGTGGGTAGCGCAGCGGCCACACTGACATCGCCCGCCCGCTGCCCTGTGCCTTAGGCTCACGCTGCGGCTGTGTCCCTCAGCGGAGCGGAAGGAAGCCGCCGCCCCCTCTGCCTCCTCTATGTTTACATCCACAGAGGAGGAGGAGGAGCCCGCGCTCGAGAGACACACCGCTGTGTGTATCTGCCGCTCTGTTCTGAGGTCTGAAAGGTAAGGGGGGCATCTTTACTGATGGGGGGAGGGGGTGTTTGCACCAGGGGGGGCTGTAACTGAGGGGGGTGTCTGGTACTGAGGGGGGTGTCTGGTACTGAGGGGGGTGTCTGGTACTGAGGGGGGTGTCTGGTACTGAGGGGGGTGTCTGGTACTGAGGGGGGTGTCTGGTACTGAGGGGGGTGTCTGGTACTGAGGGGGGTGTCTGGTACTGAGGGGGGTGTCTGTAACTGAGGGGGTGTCTGTAACTGAGGGGGTGTCTGTAACTGAGGGGGTGTCTGTAACTGAGGGGGTCTGCACTGAGGTGGGGGTGTCTGTACTGATGGAGCGGTCTGCACTGAGGTGGGGGTGTCTGTACTTATGGAGCAGTCTGCACTGAGGTGGGGGTGTCTGTACTGAGGGGGAGGTTCATACTGAGGGAGGCGGGTCTATATTGATGGCGGGGAGTCTGTACTTAGTGGAGCGGGTTTGTACTGAGGGAGGGGATCTATACTGTGGGAGGGGGGTCTGTAGTTAGTGGAGGGGGTCTGTACTGAGGGGGGACTATAGTTGTTGGGGGGTGACACCATTTTTTTTTTGCACCGGGTGACACCAACCCTAGTGACGCCACTGCTTGCAGCTGTAATTGCAGCGAAAGGTGGTTCTACAAAAGTACTGACGAAGGGGGGCTGAATAAAAAAAATGCACGCCACACTTCACGTTTGTAAAAAAAAATAATTGAAAACCATTTATCATTGTCCTTCCGCTTCACATAAAATCCCAATAAAATACATTTAAGTTTTTGGTTGTAATATGACAAAATGTCGAAAATTTAAAGGGGTATGAATACTTTTTCAAGGTACTGTATATCTCAAATTCAAGCATTACAAACAGGCCTTGCCTTTAAAAACTTGCAAATACTTGCACAGCTTTGCAAAATTGCCTCATTTTAAAAACACACATAAATTTCACAAACGGTTTTCTAAGATCTGGAAAACAACCTGCTGAAGGGCCCGAGGACTGGTGAATCTAGTGAAACTTGTGGCAGAGAGAAAACAGTTTTGATGAACTTATCTTAACAGTCAGGGTCAAATAAACAAACAGTTAGGGACTATTCAGCAGCCAACAGTAGGAATAATAAAATGTCACAGAGAGGAATATGTAAGATACAGCACTATTAGGGTACAAAGCAGTGGCGGCCCGTAATGTAGGGCGCAAGGGCACCGCCCCCCTAATCTACATGCAGTGTACTGCGCCCCGGGCCCACCCAGTTGTGTGACAATAGTGAATTAATATTCGCTATTGTCTTTCCGATTCTCCTCCCGGAGACACAGGAAGCGTGTCCTGAGACCCATCACCCAATTGGTCGAGAAGAGAAATTATCCTATTGGCCGCCGAGGAGGGAGGAGATGTAGGGGAAGCCGCCATGAAGCAGGAGGAGGAGATGCCGCCCACGACCTAGATAGGGTAAGTGTGGGGCTGGCAACAAACTGACCGGGGGGGGGGGGTGAGGGTGGCGGCAGGTGGATAGTTTGCCACTACCCCCAAAAATAAAACATACCACCAGCTGCCACTGGTACAGAGGTAAGAAACATATATAATAAGAGTGCAGGGATCATGGCTGTACTCAATACTTGCCAATGGCTTTGTTGTAGAACAATGTCCATAAAAACAACCACAACTGATCAGGCAGGGGAGGGAAAAGGCAGGTAGACGCGTTTTACATGGAAGTTCGTGCTTACTCAATACCACATACACAGTGGCGGCTGGTGAAGTTTTAGGATGGGGGGGCGCAAGACCCCGCCCCTCCACGTTTGGCCCCTCCCACTTCTCATAAGCCACACCCCTTATAGAATCCACCCACTCCGTCCCCTGTATTCCACTTGCTTCCACTCATAGTGTCAGGAGTATACAGCCCCAGCATCACAGGACAGAGTATACAGCCCAAGCATCACAGATCATGGTATATAGCGGAGCTTTACAGATCGGTGCAAACAAACAAAAAAAATTACACTGTTAGTAAATCGCATATATCTGAATTCTGCAACCTGTAAAAAAATCGCACATATCTGCAACCTGTAAATAGCACATATCTGCATTCTGCACCCTGTAAATCGCACATATCTGCAACCTGTATATAGCACATATCTGCATTCTGCAACCTGTAAATCGTATATATCTGCAACCTGTATATAGCACTTATCTGCATTCTGCACCCTGTAAATCGTATATATCTGCAACCTGTATATAGCACATATCTGCATTCTGCAACCTGTAAATCGTATATATCTGCAACCTGTATATAGCACATATCTGCATTCTGCACCCTGTAAATCGTATATATCTGCAACCTGTATATAGCACATATCTGCATTCTGCAACCTGTAAATCGCACATATCTGCAACCTGTATATAGCACATATATGCATTCTGCAACCTGTATATAGCACATATATGCATTCTGCAACCTGTATATAGCACATATCTGCATTCCGCACCCTGTAAATAGCACATATCTGCATTCTGATACCTGTAAATCACATGTATCTGCATTCTGCACCCTGTAAATAGGACATATCTGCATTCTGATACCTGTAAATAGATATCTGCACCCTGTAAATCGCACATATCTGCAACCTGTATATAGCACATATCTGCATTCTGCACCCTGTAAATCGCACAAATCTGCATTCTGCAACCTGTAAATCACATGTATCTGCACTCTGCAACCCCCCCCCCCCCCATCAAGTCAGCTACAGTGCTACACTATATACATGGCAGGGGGGTGGTGGACACAGCAATCACCCCCCCCCCCTCAGACCAGCACAGGGTGGCAGGGCAGACAGACACACTCCTCCAGGCGACAGCCTCTTCTTCTTACAACACTACTACAAGTCCCAGCATTGGAAAAAAAAAAGGCATGACCACTCATCATCCTTCGAGTTTTAAGTTATAATCTGCTAGGTCCCCGGCTGATTTAGTTCCCCATGTATGTGTGGGACTACAATCCCAGCATCATAGAACTCTGGTGCATGCAATCCCCCATTATGGGACTACAAGTCCCAGCATCGCAGGGGCACCCATCCTCCTTGGAGCCCTATACTATAACCTGCCGGGACTTGTAGTTCTCCACCCTCTCCTGGAGAGATCAGGTTAACCTATTGCACGCCAGCCTGCTGAGATTTGTAGTTCTCCAATCTCTCCCTCCTAAGACTCTGGTTCATGCAATTCTTTTAGGCAAGGGACTACAAGTCCCAGCATCGCATGGGCACTCGGCCACTTTGGAGCTCTATGCTATAACCTGCTGGGACTTGTAGTTCTTCATCCTCTGCTAGGTTCTGCAGGTTCATGCTATAGCCCATGTACTACAAGTCCCAGCATCACATGTGTACCCATCTATGTTGGAGCCCTATACTATTTCTTGCTGGGACTTGTAGTTCTCCACCCTCTCCTGGGGAGATCAGGATCATGCATTGCACACCAGCCTGCTGGGATTTGTAGTTCTCCAGCCTCTCCCTCCTAAGACTCTGGTTCATGCAATTCTCTTAGGTAAAGGACTACAAGTCCCAGCATCGCATGACCACTTATCTACTTGGAGCCCTATGCTATAACCTGCTGGGACTTGTAGTTCATCTTCTGCTAGGACTCATACTGGTTCATGCAATCTCCCATGTATGGGACTACAAGTCCCTTCAGTGCTAGGAAAACACCTGGACACCCATCCACCTTGGAGCCATATACTATAACCTGCTGGGACTTGTGAAAGGGTAAAGAGTGTAGTTGTGGCGCTGTTCTGGCGTATGGACCAACTTATGCCAATATTAGTGTGTGATCTTTAAGTTATGCCTCTAGGATAATAAAAGAAAAACAGAAAAAACAAAAAAACAAAATTTGGCTCAGCCGGGTGTTTGCTGCTCCCTGGGTTTTTTTTTTGAGAGTGCTATTGAGGTTGAATCCTGGTTGGAATGTGTACAAGGGAATTTTTAAAATTAAAATTAAAAATAATAAGAAGATTAGTGAATATCCAAACTTAAGTTGGTGTCTCGGCCGGGTGTTTACTGAATCCAAAATTGGCCGATGTGGTGTATTGGTGCTGAATTGCTGTAGAGTGAGATTTGAGATATAAGATCCCGAGGGAATCTCTGATCTTATGCAGTATAATACACTTTAGGTACCTATGTTAATACACATATTGTTGCTGTGATGAATCATGTTAAATAAAATAACATACATTTTTTTCCAGTATTGAGTCCCTAATCACTATAACAAGTGGTGACAAGGTAAAATATTGGTGACTTGTGCTGCTGTGCTTGTCCTATGGACTCAATACTGGAAAATAATTTATGTTATTTTATTTAACATGATTCATCACAGCAACAATATGTGTAATAACATAGGTACCTAAAGTGTATTATACTGCATAAGATCAGAGATTCCCTCGGGATCTTATATCTCAAATCTCACTCTACAGCAATCCAGCACCAATACACTACATCGGCCATTTTTGGATTCAGTAAACACCCGGCCGAGACACCACTTGATTTCTGGACATCTTCACCAATTCCTTCACTCCTACCTTATTTTATTCATTCTTTTGAAATACTCCACACCAGGAGTTATCCCAATTTCTACTAAACACTTTTCACCAATCGGGATGTAGCAAACACCCGGCTGAGCCAACATTTGGTTACACCTCTTTATAACCTTTTTACATATCACAGAGGCACAGACCTCTCAACATCTAGCACTAATATATCACATCGGCAACTTCTGTAATTGGTTCAGTAAACACCCGGCCGAGACACCAACTTAAGTTTGGATATTCACTAATCTTATTATTATTTTTAATTTTAATTTTAAAAATTCCCTTGTACACATTCCAACCAGGATTCAACCTCAATAGCACTCTCAAAAAAAACCCCAGGGAGCAGCAAACACCCGGCTGAGCCAAAAAAAATGTTTTCTGTTTTTCTTTTATTATCCTAGAAGCATAACAAAGATCACACACTAATATTGGCATAAGTTGGTCCCTACGCCAGAACAGCGCCACAACTACACTCTTTACCCTTTCACATTTCTTGCTCCATCTACATAGGTGGCAGCAATAAGTAGAGGCAGCAGTTCTGCCTACTGTGCAACTTTGGAATTCCTTTGCGCGGAGTCACCCCCTCTTTTTTCTGTGCTCTGCTGGGACTTGTAGTCCTCTATCTTCTCCTGGGGCTCAGGTGCATGCAATCCACCATCCAGTGTCCAGGTGTTTTTCTCTCACTGCTGGGACTTGTAGTCCCATAGATGGTGGATTGCATGCACCTGAGCCCCAGGAGAAGATGGAGAACTACAAGTCCCAGCAGGTTATAATATAAGGCTATGAGGTGGATGGGTGTCCACGGGACACCCGTCCACCTCAGAGCCTTATATTATAACCTGCTGGGACTTGTAGTTCTCCATCCTTTCCTGGGGAGATCAGGTTAATGCACTGCTGAGAGTTGGGCCGAAAAGCATGTGTTATAGTTATACAGGTCACTCACTGGTCAGGAACATGCACCCCTTGCCTTGCACAAATACATATAAATCAGGAGCCTGGAGGACTATGTCCAGAAAACTGCACAGCACAGACATCAAGGGAGACACGGAGGGGGACGGCGGCATGGAGGGAGACCGCAGCATGGAGGGGGACATGAAGGGAGACACGGAGGGGGACGGCGGCACGGAGGGAGACCGCAGCATGGAGGGGGACATGAAGGGAGACACGGAGGGGGACGGCGGCACGGAGGGAGACCGCAGCATGGAGGGGGACATGAAGGGAGACACAGAGGGGGAAGGCGGCACGGAGGGAGACCGCAGCATGGAGGGGGACATGAAGGGAGACACGGAGGGGGACTGCGGCACGGAGGGAGACCGCAGCATGGAGGGGGACATAAAGGGAGACACGGAGGGGGACGGCGGCACGGAGGGAGACCGCAGCATGCAAGGGGACATGAAGGGAGACACGGAGGGGGACGGCGGCATGGAGGGAGACCGCAGCATGGAGAAGGACATGAAGGGAGACACGGAGGTGGGCGGTGGCATGGAGGGAGACCGCAGCATGGAGGGGGACATGAAGGGAGACAGCAGAAAAACGGAGGGGGCTGGAGGAGGATACGGGGACAATCAGCGGTGATCGTGTGTGGGGGGAGTAACAAGCACTGATCACCGCTGATTTTAAAGCAACTGAAAGCTGCGGGGGGGAGAGAGAAGGGAGAAACAGCGGTCAAACTTTTACATCTATGCAGCGGTGATCGGTGCCTGTAACTCCCCCACACACACGATCACCGCTAACTGTACAAAAGTATCGGGTGAAGCATCGGGAGCATTTGCCCGAGTACAAGTACTCAGGCAAATGCTCGGTATCGGTACCGATATCAATACTAGTATCGGTATCGGGACAACCCTAATAGATACATACATACATACATACATACATACATACATAGAATACATAGATAGATAGAATAAACACCCTATGTAACTGTACATTTGAACTTCCTAATAAAATTTTGTAAACAAAGAATACATACATACATAGATAGAGAGATAGATAGAATACATAGATAGATAGATAGAGAGATAGAATACATACAACATAGATATGGGATAGATAGATAGATAAAGAGAGAGAGACAGACAGATTGATATTGGAGACCTGTAAAGCAGGGCTGTAGGACGCCAGTACTCAGAGCCCCTCACACATACAGGAGATGTGTAAAGGCTCCAGCAGATTGTCGGGTGAAGCACGGCTTCCTCCCCCTGCTTCCCCCCTCACTCTCAGTTCGAATCTCTGTCTGAGATTGAGTTTGAGAATACATACAGCACAACTTAGGTGCTGCTGCTGTATATGGATGGGGTCAGGACACTGGACACAGACAATATAAATGACACAAATAAAGAATTAGAAGAAGAATTGTACTTACCTCCGAGTCTTGGAGCCACAGAGCGAAACCGAAAGTGACACAGCCGCCCACGGAAATCACTGCCTATTTCCTCCTCTCCACCCAATGAAAGTGGCTGGAGAGGCACAGGACCCATCGGGATTGGCTAGAGGCGCCCTGCAAAGTGCCACAGAGCTAAAAAAAAACTTGCAAATGAAGCGTCTTGCCTGCATTGCATTGGCATGACGCTTCATGATGCTTTAATACCGCACTGTGCCCCCTTCCTGCCCAGGCGAAATTTCAGCTTTCAGCACTGTCACGCTTTGAATGACAATTGCGCGGTCGTGCGACGTGGCTCCCAAACAAAATTGACGTCCTTTTTTTCGCACAAATAGAGCTTTCTTTTGGTGGTATTTGATCACCTCGGCGGTTTTTATTTTTTGCGCTATAAACAAAAATAGAGCGACAATTTTGAAAAAAAAGCAATATTTTTTGATTTTTGCTATAATAAATATCCCAATTTTTTTTTTTATATATATTTTTTTCCTCAGTTTAGGCCGATACGTATTCTTCTACATATTTTTGGTAAAAAAAAAATCGCAATCAGCGTTTATTGATTGGTTTGCGCAAAAGTTATAGCGTTTACAAAATAGGGGGTAGTTTTATGGCATTTTTATATATATATTTTTTTTATTAGTAATGGCGGCGATCAGTGATTTTTTTCGTGACTGCGACATTATGGCGGACACATCGGACACTTTTGACACTAATTTGGGACCATTCACATTTATACAGCGAACAGTGCTATAAATATGCACTGATTACTGTATAAATGTGACTGGCAGGGAAGGGGTTAACACTAGGGGGCGAGGAAGGGGTTAAATGTGTTCCCTATGTGTGATTGTTACTGTGGGGGGAGGGGACTGGCTGGGGGAGGTGACCGATCTGTGTCCCTATGTACAAGGGACACAGCATCGGTCCCCTCTCCCTGACAGGACATGGATCTGTGTGTTTACACACACAGATCCATGTCCTTGTCTCTGTAACCGCCGATCGCGGGTGCCTGGCGGACATCGCGGCCGCCAGGCACGCGCATCGGCATCTCAGTGATGCGCCGGGCGCGCGCGTGCCGCCGGCGGCGGCGCTCGCGCACCCCCCAGTGGCCAAATAGCGGAGGCCGTATATTAACGGCCTCCCGGCATTTGACAACCACCTTGCGGCCGTATATTCTCGTACGGCGGGCGCGAGGTGGTTAAAGGGACACATTTTTTTTTTTTTTTAGTGGCTTTGGGGGAGGGGGGCGGCGCCCATGTGCCCCCTATGGACGGGCCGCCACTGCACATACCTATATACTAGGGCTTGACAAATTTGCTTAGAATCTAGGAGCCAGCTAAAAAAGTTAGGAGCCAGGAACGCGCCCCGTCCCGCCGAGCTCACGCGCAGAAGCGAAGCATACGTGAGTAGCGCCCGCACTCAAACCACACGTGAGGTATCGCCGCAATCGGTAGATCGAGAGCAATAATTCTAGCCCTAGACCTCCTTTGTAACTCAAAACATGCAACCTGTAGAATTTTTTAAACGTCGCCTATGGAGATTTTAAAGGGTAAAAGTTAGTCGCCATTCCACGAGCGGACGCAATTTTGAAGCGTGACATGTTGGGTATCAATTTACTCAGCGTAACATTATCTTTCACAATATTAAAAAAAATTGGGCTAACTTTACTGTTGTCTTATTTTTTTATTAAAAAAAAAAAGTGTATTTTTTCCCAAAAAAGTGCGCTTGTAAGACCGCTGCGCAAATACGGTGTGACAGAAAGTATTGCAACGACCGCCATTTTATTCTCTAGGGTGTTAGAATAAAAAATATATATAATGTTTGGGGGTTCTAATTAGAGGGAAGGAGATGGCAGTGAAAACACAGGGGAAGCTCCATTAGCATTGCTGTTTGTCTTGTCATACCAACGGCCACCACAAGATGGTGCTAGATCACAGAAGGAAGCATAGGCCTGCAGAAGGCCGCAAAGCCGCGGCCTCAATTACCGGCCGGCACGGCCCGACGCGATCCCGCGGAGGGGAGGGGGGCACGGAGAGACAGGATTCCCCAGCTGTGCTGCCCCAGGCGCCAGGTCGCTAATTCTAGTCGCAATGGCGACCTGGCGCCCGGGGTTTGTCGAGCCCTGATATATATACACACACACACACACACACACACACACACACATATTTATATGTTTATAAATATGTGTATCTATCTAAATAGTTCCACCGATACCATTTTAAGACCGAGTACAAGTACCAATACTTTATTTCAATCACTCGCCGATACCGATATTTATTTATTTTTGGCATGTGACAGTGGCACTAATATGCAGCACTGATGAGACGTGGACTGTCAGTAGTTTTTTATTTTATTAATTTTTTACAATTTTACAATGCTTTTTATTTATTTTTAGGGAGGTGATGTTTGACATGTGATGTCAAACATCACATGTGAGCAGCAGTTTCTTTTTGTGCAGGGATCAGGGCAATGCAGCAGATCTTACAAAGTGCAGTGGTAAGGAGAAAGTGGCATAGTGCCTTCTACATTGATGGTCATTGGAAGGTAGAATGTCCTAGCATTGGTGGTCAGTGGGAAAATAAAATGTCCCAGCAACCTTAGGAAGAAGAAAATACTGTCAATACAAGTAAAAAGTCTTTGTTCCCCCGAAACACATTGGTTTTATCATGCTCTACCATTTTCAATAAAACGACTACTGTATTTACCTTTATTTTACTTCTGATTGGATACTGGGTGCTCCTTTTACCTACCCTTACAAGTTTATGCGGAAATTACCTTGAGGTAGCAGCCCAGGCCCCTCAAAAGGGGCCCACCGCCACCTGCCAAGTTGGGCCAGATTCAAAAGGAGCGAACTTCCCCAGCACCCCCACCACCACTCACTCACAGACCCTCAACTGAGCAAGTCAGTCCAGCGCAGTACTTTAAATATGTCCTTAAAGCCCAATTGAAGCCTTTGTATTTTAGCGCTTAGCCATGTAACAAATTCAATGTGCTGGCAGCATACTGGACAAGCAACACGGTTCTCACACACAAGCATCAGTCTAGGTTTCCTCCAGCAGTCTGACGTACTCCCCCCATGCAAACTATTCCAATCAAGAGCACGCTTACTTTCCGGAGAGACAATATCTCCACCATACGCATATGTCCATGTGAATAAAGCCTAGATTTGAATTTTTACAGTATATATTGGCTTTAAGCTGCTGGAAAGTTTACAGTAGTTTCTTACAAAGTTAGTCTGGTCTTCAACCAATGAAAGGGAGGGGGGGGGGGGAAATCATACAATCCTATACATATATATATATATACACACACACACACACACACACACACACAATTGATCCGGAGCAAGGTTAAAAAAAATAAACTCCAGCAGAGCATGATTCAATTTGAAAAAAATCCTTCATGATCCCCAAAGAGGCAATCGGATATTCCCTGGATCAACTACCTATAAATGTTAGTATCCAGTTATATTATGTACATTTAGGAAAGAATCCAGGCTTTTTTTAACCACTTGCTGACCTACCGCCGTCATTATACTGCGGCAGGTCGGCAAGATCCCGCGAACCGTCGTAGCTGTACATCGATCCCTTTAAGCGGGATAGCTCATGACCGGTGGTTGGGACGATCGCAGGCCCGAGAGGCAGAACAGGGACGTGTGTGTTAAACAAATCCCTGTTCTGTGAGGAGAGACAGATCTTGAGTTCCTAATAGCTAGGAACCACAATCTGTAATTTCCTCTAGTCAGTCCCCTCCCCCCACAGTTAGAACACACCTAGGGAACACAATTAACCCCTTGATCGCCCGTTAGTGTTAACCCCTTTCCTGCCAGTGACATTTTTACAGTAATCAGTGCATTTTTATAGCACTGATCGCTGTATAAATGCCAATGGTCCCAAAAATGTGTCAAAGGTGTCCGATGTGTCTGCCATAATGTCGCAGTCCCGATAAAAAAAAAAAAAAAAAAAAAAAAAATCGCAAATCGCCGCCATCACTAGTAAAAAAAAATTATTAAAAAAATGCTATAAATCTATCCACTATTTTGTAGACACTATAACTTTTGCGCAAACCAATCAATATACGCTAATTGCAATTTTTATTAACAAAAATCTGTAGAAGAATACATATCAGCCTAAACTGATAAAAAATTTGCTTTTTTAAAAAAAAATTGGGGATATTTATTATAGCAAAAAGTACAAAATAGTGTTTTTTTCTTTAATTAGTCGCTATTGTTTTGTTTATGGCGCATAAAAAATATAAAATGCAGAGATGATCAAATACCACCAAAAGAAAGCTCTATTTGTGGGGGGAAAAAAGGACGTCAATTTTGTTTCGGTACAGCGTCGCAAGACCGTGCAATTGTCAGTTAAAGCGACGCAGTGCCGAATCGCAAAAAAAGTGGCCCGGTCATTGAGCAGCCAATTCTTCTAGTGATTTTCTGACCATCTATGAGAACATGGAAAAATATTAACTTTTTTTTAAATGTTCTTCAAATTATACTTCTTACTAAAATGATTGAGGCTGCCACACTTTAAAGATTACATAGATGTATAAATATACTTTGGCTGCATGTATTTTAGGAGTAGCAGGTCATCTTTCAGCAGTCAGCAATTATTTAAATCATGGCTCTGTCACCCTCTTGTGGGGTAATGGGAAATTACCCATCTGTAACAAATAGTAAGAAAGCTCTTCTTTGATGTACATGTACATGATTTGAACCTATATGCTGAACATAATTAGAAATTTAAAAACCTCATGTCCTTGCAGAGGTTTTACATAGCATTTGCTTGCCATGTGGAATTTTATTATTACTACTAGGTTATCTTGAAACTTTGTTACAATTATGACCATGTTTTAACATTGTAAGCAAAGTTCAGTGCTCACAGCACAATGATAAATTAAACACTCTGCTTTGGATATCCAGTTTTTATGTGGGACTTTAATTTAGAGTTTTTCAGCTGTAAAAACACTCCAACTCTGATAAAAGCTGAAAAATTTGGCGTTTATCAGCGTTTTTGAGCCATATAGTTTTGTGGGCGTATAGTTTTGCTAAAAAAAAACAAAAAACACACACACACACACACACTTTAAACTCCTGCCTCGGAAGGTTTCACCTCCTTCATGACTAGGCCATTTTTTGTGATACAGCACTGCATTGCTTTAACTGACAAATGTGCATTGATGCAACGCTGTACCCAAACAAAATGCAAGTCCTTTTGTTCCCACAAATAAAGCTTTCTTTCTAACACCTTCCGACCAGCCGCCGCAGTTATACTGCGGCAGGTTGGCTCCCCTGGGCGAACCGACATAGCGATACGTCGGTTCGCCATCACTAGGGCGCACGTGCGGCACAACGCCGGAGCCGATGCACGTGCCCAGGCACCTGCTCCACGCAGAGATAAAAACGGAGATCTGTCAATGTAAACAAACAGATCTCCGTTCTGTCAGGGGTGAGGAGAGCATTCTGTTCATACCAAGTATGAACAAAGATCAGTCTCCTCACCCAGGCAAGTCCCATCCCCCCACAGTTAGAATCACTCTCTAGGACACACAGTTAACCCCTTGATTGCCCCCCTACTGTTAACCCCTTCCCTGCCAGTGACATTTACACAGGAATCAATGCATTTTTATAGCACTGATCGCTGTATAAATGCCAATGGTCCCAAAAATATGTCAAAAACGTCCGATCTGTCCACCATAATGTTGCAGTCCCGATTACTAGAAAAATAAAAATAAATAATAAAAATGCCATAAATCTTTCCCCCATTTTGTAGATGCTATAACTTTTGTGCAAACCAATCAATACACGCCAATTGTGATTTTTATTACCAAAAGTATGTAGAAGAACACATAACGGGCAGAACTGAGGAAAACATTTGGGGATATTTATTATAGCAAAAAAGTACAAAATTGTCGGTCTTTTGTTTATAGCGCAAAAAATAAAGACCGCAGCGATGATCAAATACCACCAAAAGAAAACTCTATTTTTGGGGAAAAAAGGACATCAATTTTGTTTGGGTACAACGTCGCATGACCGCGCAATTGTCAGTTAAAGCGACGCAGTGGCGTATCGCAAAAAATTGCCTAGTCATTGAGCAGCCAAATCTTCCGGGGCTGAAGTGGTTAAACACCTCTGGCAGTATTTATTTTTTGCGCTATAAAAAAACCAAAAAAAAAAAAAAACACAATATTATTTCCATTCTGCTATAAAAAACATTCAATAAATGAAAAAAAAAACTAATTTCTTCATCTATTTAGGCCAACATTTATTCTGCTACATGTTTTTGTTAAAAAAAAATATAAAAAAAATACAATAAGCGCATATTGATTGGTTTGTACAAAAGTTAACGTGTCTACAGACTACGGGGTATTTTTATGGCATTTTTACTAGTAATGACGGCAACCAGCGGTTTTTAGCAGGACTGTGACATTGCCGCAGACAAATCAGACACCAAGTGACACTTTTTGGGGACCGGTGATACTAATACAGTGATCAGTGCTAAAAAAAAAAAAAAAGAAAAAAATGCACTCACTGTACTAATGACACTGGTAGGGAAGGGGTTAACATCAGGGATGATCAAATGGTTAAGTATGCTCCTAAGGAGTGCTTTCTGTGTGGGGGCTGGCTTAACTGTAGGAAGAGATATCTGTGTTCTTGATTAGCAGAAACACAAGATCTCCATCTTCCTCTCTGACAGAATAGCGGTCTGCCTTGTTTACATAGGCAGACCACCATTCTGCCTCTCCTGTCAACGATCGGCGGGGCCCGGCGGACAATGCGTCCGCCGGATCCGCTGTGTCCAATCACAGCAGGAGCGGGTCGCTGGCAGTGCACGCGTCCCAGACCCGGAAGAAGCCACAACGTACAGGTACATTGTTTTACGGAACTGGTTAAAGCTTAAAGCGAAAAATGTAAAAACTAAACTGGAAGTAAAGCATCCCATGCACAGCAAGGACTAAATGCTGATTTTTGTTTGGAAGAACATTAAAAAGAAGTTGCAATTAAATTCTCCATCACTCCCACGGGCTGTGCGATGGGTCCATTGAAGAAGTTTCTTTGGGGCGCTCCATCCGTCGGTTACACCCCAATGCAGGACCAACAGTCCTCTATTGAAAGGAAGGATGCAGAGGACCCTCCCACAACCCAGAGTGTTAGAGGAAAAAGGAAAAAAGTGTCAACTGTCAAAAGAGGGTTAAGGCAAGTAAAAATATTTTTTTTAGGTTCGACACAAGTGAGCTTTAAACCCTTGTAGTGTGAGGAAGGCCCCATTAACCACTTTCCGACCGTGCTATAGCCGAATGACGGCTACAGGGCGACCAGCTAGTTCATGATCATGCAGGTTGCGGGGTGCAGGTGGTGCGCTCTGTGATCGTAGTGTTTGGAGGATACTGCTGATCACAGATGGAGGTAGAGAGCCAATCAGCACCAATCACAGCTGATCGCGGATATAACCAGAAACCGGTTATCGGCATTACTATCCTCATGAAAAGAGGATTAGAGAGCCGATAACCGGCTTCTCTAAAAGGGACATGTACAGTGATAATCAGGGCAATGATTATCAGTGTCCCGATGATCAGTGCAGTCCAAACAGTGCCCACTAGTGCTGCCAATTAATGCCTCCACATCAGTGTCACCTATCAGCCCAGTGCCCACCAGTGTAGCCTATCAGTGCCCACTAGGGATGAGCTTCGAGTTGGAGTCGAACTCATGTTCGACTTGAACATTGCCTGTTCGCCGAACAGCGAACAATTTGGGGTGTTCGCGGCAAATTTGAAAAGCCGTGGAACACCCTGTAAAAGTCTATGGGAGAAATCTAAAGTGCTAATTTTAAAGGCTTATATGCAAGTTATTGTCATAAAAAGTGTTTGGGGACCCGGGTCCTGCCCCAGGGGACATGTATCAATGCAAAAAAAAGTTTTAAAAATTACAGTTTTTTCGGGAGCAGTGATTTTAATAATGCTTAAAGTGAAACAATAAAAGTGACATATTCCTTTAAATTTCGTACATAGGGGTGTGTATAGTATGCCTGTAAAGTAGTGCTTGTTTCCCACGCTTAGAACTGTCCCTGCACAAAGTGCCATTTCTGAAGGAAAAAAAGTGATTTAAAAGCACTCGCGGCTATAATGAATTGTCGGCTCCCGGCAATACAGAGAAAAGTCATTGATAAAAAAAATTTAAAAAAATGCGTGGGGGTCCCCCCAAATATCCATACCAGACCCTTCAGGTCTGGTATGGATTTTAAGGAGAACTCCAGGCCAAATAAAAAAAAAATGGCGTGGCGTTCCCCCCAAAAATCCATACCAGACCCTTCATACGAGCATGCAACCTGGCAGGCCGCAAAAAGAGGGGGGGGGGGACGAGAGAGCGCCCCCCCCTCCTGAACCGTACCAGGCCACATGCCCTCAACATGGGGAGGATGCTTTGGGGGTCTGTGACACCTCAAAGCACCATGTCCCCATGTTGATGGGGACAAGGGCCTCAGCCCCACAACCCTTGCCCGGTGGTTGTGGGGGTCTGCGGGCGGGGGGCTTATCGGAACAGTAAGAGCTGTGAAAATGTGGAATAGACTCCCTGCAGAGGTGGTTCTGGCCAGCTCAGTAGATTGCTTTAAGAAAAGCCTGGATTCTTTCTTAAATGTACATAATCCCGGCCCCCCTATGAATTTGTAAGGGGTACATTGTACCCCTAGCATGTCAAAGAAAATGTAAAAAAAAAAAAAAAACACACAGACACCGTTGGGAAAAGTCTCATTTAAAAAAATAAATAAAAAATAAATAAAAAAAAGTATTCCAGCGGTGGTAATCCACGCTCGGTATCCTGCGATGGGTGATCTCCTTTCCGGGGTCCAGCAATGGATGATCTCTCCTCTCCAGGTCCAGGCTCCAACGATGATGTCCAGCGCAGCGAGGAACAGCAAGCATCCCTGTCTCCACCGGAGACACCCCAGGAATTCCAGCAGCCTGACAGGTCTCTTATGTAGCTGACGGGGCCACCCGTCACGTGACCCCGTCCCGTCCCCCTCTGAAGCAAGCGGAAACTCGGGCTTCCCCAGTGACATGCTGGTGACCCTGCCCGCCTCTGATGTAACGCAGGTTTCCGTTGCATCAGATGGGGCGGGGTCACCCGAATGTCACTGGGGAAGCCCGGGCTTCCCCTTGCGTCAGAGGGGGGCGGGGTCATGTGACGGGTGGCGCCGTCCTCAGCTACAGAAGAGACCTGTCAGGCTGCCGGGATTCCCAGGGTGTCTCCGGTGGAGACAGGATGCTTGCTGTTCCTCGCTGCGCTGGACATCATCGTTGGAGCCTGCACTTGGAGAGGAGATATCATCCATCGCTGGACCCCGGAGAGGAGATCACCCATCGCAGGATACCCGAGAGTGGATTACCACCGCTGGAATCTTTTTATTTATTTATTTATTTTTTAATAAAGGACTTTTCCCAACGGTGTCTGTTTTTTTTTTTTTTTTACACTTTGTGAAATAAAATGTACCCCTTACCAATTCACATAGGGGGGGCCGGGATCCCCTTTGTTAAAGGGGTCTTCCAGATTCAGATAAGCCACCCGCCCGCAGACCCCCACAACCACCGGGCAAGGGTTGTGGGGATGAGGCCCTTGTCCCCACCAACATGGAGACATGGTTCTTTGAGGGGTCACAGACCCCCAAAGCATCCTCCCCATGTTGAGGGCATGTGGCCTGGTACAGTTCAGGGGGGGGGGCGCCCCCTCTTTTCCTCTGGCCTGCCAGGATGCGTGCTCCGATAAAGGGTCTGGTATGGATTTTTGGGGGGAACTCCTTGACCATTTGTTTTTTAAATCTGGCGTGGAGTTCCCCTTAAAATCCATACCAGACCTAAAGGGCCTTTATTTATTTTTATCAATGACTTTTCTCTGTATTGCCGGGAGCCGACAGTTCATTATAGCCGCGAGTGCTTTTAAATGACTTTTTCCTTCAGAAATTACACTTTGTGCAGGGACAGTTCTAATCACGGGAAACAAGCGCTACTTTACAGGCATACTATACACCCCCCCCCCCCCCCCCAGGTATGAAATTTAAAGGAATATTTCACTTTTATTGTTTCACTTTAAGCATTATTAAAATCACTGCTCCCGAAAAAACTGACGTTTTTAAAACTTTTTTTTGCATTGATACATGTCCCCTGGGGCAGGACCCGGGTACCCAAACACTTTTTAGGACAATAACTTGCATAAAAGCCTTTAAAATTAGCACTTTAAATTTTTCATGTTCGAGTCCCATAGACCAACGGTGTTCGGATGTTCGAACAAATTTATTGCCTGTTCGCAAGTTCTGGTGCGAACCGAACTGGGGGTGTTCGGCTCATCCCTAGTGCCCACCAGTGTAAAATGTACCTGTTTGCAGAATTTTATAACAAGTTATGAAAACTTTTTTTTTTTTTTACATTGTCGGTCTTTATTCATTTATTTAGCAAAAAAAATAGGATTTTTATAACAGCTTACCTGTATCCTTTTCTTCGAGTACATCACTGGACACAGAGCCGGATAGTAATAACTATATGGGTATATAGGCCACCTTAAGGTGATGGACACTGGTACACCCTAAGACAGGAAGTTCCCTCCCCTATATAACCCCTCACATAATGGGAGTACCTCAGTTTTTGTAGCAAAGCAATAAGTATCCCAAGAAGAGGGGCGGGAGCTCTTTGTCCCGTGATGTACTCGAAGAAAAGGATTTTACAGATATGCTGTTATAAAAATCCTATTTTCTTTTTCATACATCAAGGGACACAGAGCCGGATAGTAATAACTAATGGGATGTCCCAAAGCAATGTCCCTCAAGGGGAGGGAAACACCAAATAAAGCAGGGCACCATTAGACATGAGGACCTATACTGCTGTCTGCAGCACACTGTGCCCAAAGGCGATATCCTCATGCCTTTTTACATCCAGCTGATAAAATTTAGTGAATGTATGTACCGAAGACCAAGTTGCAGCCTTGAAGATCTGAGTCAGAGAGGCTTGATGATGCACCGCCCATGAAGCACTAACTGCCCTGGTAGAATACGCTCTAACTTAAAAAGGCGGAGCTCTCCCTCTCAAAACATAAGCCTGAAAAATAACTTGTCAAATCCACTTGGAAATAGTAGAATTTGACGCTGCCTGCCCCTAAACTGCTCTCACTACACCCAAACAATGGAATGACTTCTCTTATGCAGAACTAGGTTCTGGAAAAAAATGAAGGAAGAACCACATCTTGGTTCAAATGAAAACCTGACACCACCTTAGGGAGAAAGGGTGGATGAGGACGTAATACTACCTTGTCCTTATGAACAATAAAATATGGCTCTTTACAAGAAAGAGCAGACAATTCTGATACTCTTCTAGCAGATGATATGGCTACCAGAAAAAAAAATTCCTTGTTAAAAAGGACTAAGGGAATGTGGTGTAAAGGTTCAAAAGGCTGCTTCTGCAATGCCGACAGAACCAAATTCAAATCCCATGGACACAGCGGTGTCCTAACTGGTGGGTTGATCCGTGTTACCCCTTGTATGAAAGCACGGACCAAAGAGTGCATAGCCAGTGGTCTTTGAAACACTGACAACGCCGAGATCTGACCCTTGATAGTGCTTAGAGCCAGCTTCATCTCGACGCCCAACTGTAGAGATGACATACTTATGACATACTTCCGAGGATGCCAACCTTTAGACTCGCAACCAAGTCACATATGTCTTCCAGACACTATAATATATATGACTCTGGAGGCTGGCTTCCTAGCATTAATCAGGATAGACCGTACTGAACAAGAAAGCCCTTGATTCTTTAAAATGTGGGATTCAACAGCCAAATCGTTAAATTTAGCGTTCGTAAGGAAGGGTGGAATATTGGTCCCTGCGAGAGCAGGTCTGGACGTAATGGAAGCGTCCATCACAGCCATTCTTACGATTTCCGCGTACCAGGACTTTCTGGGCTAGGCTGGAGCTACAAGAACCACCGGCCTTCCTTCCCCCTTGATCCTGCGGAGAAGCCATGGAACCAGCTGAACTTGGGGAAAACGCATAAATCAGTGAGAACTGATCCCAAGGGGTAACCAAAGCATCCATCCCGCAGGCGAGAGGATCCTTTGCCCTTGACACAAAGTTGTCCACCTTCTTGTTGAACCTGGATGCCAACAGATCTACATCCGGGGTCCCCCATCTCTGACATATAGCCAAGAAGTATGTCGGGGTGAAGCGACCACCCCCCTGGAATTTTCTATCACCGGAATGAAAACTGACGATATGCAAGGAACATGCTTCTCTGCCAAAACTAGGATACGGTTCAACTCCCTCTGGGCTGCGTGACTCCTGGTGCCCCCTTGGTGGTTGATATAGGCCACTGCAGTGGCATTGTCGGATTGAATCCTGACAGGACAATTTTGTAACCTGAGAGACCAAGCCTTTAGAGCCAGGTGTGCCGCCCGAATATCCAGAATGTTGATGGGAAAATACTTTTCGGCTTCGGACAACCTGCCCTGGACAGTTATCTGCCCCAGGACTGCTTCCCCAACCTGAAAGGCTGGCATCTGTTACCACCTCCCAGGCCACAGTAACAAAAGATTTCCCCTTCTGCAGATTTCTGGACACTAACTACCAACTGAGGCTCTGACGCACCCCCGGGGTGAGGCACATTGGCACATCTAGAGCTTGGATATTCTTGTTCTACGCGGAAAGGATACAGTTTTGAAACATACTTGAATGAAATTGGGCATATGGAACGGCCTTGAATGAAGCCATCTTGCCTAGTACCCTCATGCAAAGACGAATGGAGGGAATTTTGTCAAGATTACCTGGACCAGCTCCTTTATAGCGCGGACCTTTGCCTGGGGCAAAAAAACTCTCCTTTGGTCTGCATCTATGACCAGACCTACTGTAGATACTCCAGCCTTCTCATTGGACGCAGGGATGGTTTCTCCAAATTGAGAATCCAACCCAAGTATGCCAGAAACTTGACCTGCTCTCCACAGACTGGTTCAAACGGTCTATCGACTGATCCACCAAAAGCAGATCGTCCAGGTAAGCTACAACTGTTATGCCCTGAGCCCTTAGCCTGGCCAGGAGCGGGGCTAGAACCTTTGTGAATACTCAGGGTGCAGTTGCCAGACCGAAGGGTAAGGCTACAAACTGAGAATGATGTTGTTCTACTTCGAATCTCAGGAATCTCTGGTGAGTGGGAAAAATAGGCACATGCAGATAAGCGTCCTTGATGTCTATTGATGCAAGCAGTTCTCCTCCCCGAAGGGTGGAGACTACCGACTGAATCGATTCCATGTGAAAAGAGCGAATCCTTAAGAAGTGATTCAAACTCTTGAGATCCAAGATTGGTCTGACATCTCCATTTGGTTTTGGCACCGTGAAAAGATTTTAATAAAAACCCAAACTGTGCTCTTCGGTGGGAATCTTTACGATCACCCCCTGAGCTAGCAACCGGTCTAGTGCCATAAATAGGGACCTTCTATTTAGCGGATCTTTGGGAACGCTTGATCTCAGAAAACAAGGCGGAGGAAACTCCCGCAACTCTTGTAACCTAGAGATACGGTAGAGATGACCCATCTGTCCTGGATCTCCTTTTGCCAAGTTCCTGAGAACTGCAGAAGCCTTCCCTCCCACCCGATCGAGCGGGGGCGGCCCTTCATAAGGAAGCCTTAGGACTTTGCTTAATAGGTTTCTGTCCCCTGGGCCTCTTGTGTCCCTGGGTTTGAACTTCAGTTTTTCCCCTTGACCCTGACGACGAAGGCCGTCGTGACTGCCTAGAGACTGATGTCCCCGACACCGGAGAGGAAGCCCGTTTAAAAGAAGGACGCCTACTCCTTTTAACAGGTAAAAGAGTACTCTTTCCACTAGAAATTTTTTGAATGTATTTGTCCAAATCATCCCCGAACAAACGTTCACCGTGAAATGGAAAACCAGCTAAAAGCTTTTTGCATGGTGCCTCGGCTGACCAATTCTTCAACCACAGGATTCTATGCATTTGCACCAACAGGAGCGTCAGACGAGAGGTCTGGTGAACAGAATCCTTAATAGCGTCCACAGCAAAGCATAGAGTCTTTGGTAGATCGGCTAAGTCTCAAGCTTGCTGAGCAGGAACCACCCGAGGTTTCACCTGATCATTTAGGGATTGACAAATGCCAATTGCTGCCACTGCAGGCTGAGCTACAGCACCTGCCATAGAAATAGAGGTCTTCAATAAAGATTCCAATCTTTTATCTGTTGGGTCTTTAAACATCTGAACATTGTCTACTGGACAAGTTAGCCTCTTATTCACACAAGAGATAGCAGCGTCAACTGCTGGCACGCTCCATTTCAAGGCTGTAAGAACAGCAAAATCCTGGGAACGGAATACGTCCGAGGACGCCAATCAAGTTCCTCGCACATAGCGATGTAAGCCTTTCGGGTACGGTGATATATCTTTCTGGAGGAAGATTCCCGTGCCAACAACATAGAAGATATGACCGAATCCGAGAGACCTCGGTCCTTCAGCACCTGGCTTTAAACAGCCATGCCATTAAAGCCAAGGACTGTAAAGCAGGATGAAGTATGGGATCATGAGACAGAAGGTCCACCCCAATAGGCAGTCGCCAAGGAACGTCTGTGACTAGCCGAAGTAGATCGGCGTACCAATGTCGCCGTTCCGGAGCAATGAGGATCACCGGAATGGCCTCAGCCCCTACTCTGCGAAGAAGGCGAGGCAACAACAGTAGCGGAGGGTAAGCATATATCCAAGTGAAAAAACTGCGCTAAACCAACAATAATAAGCTGCTAACACTCAAACAAAGTGATGAGGCAAATATAAACAAATAGTGCAGCGCTGTAAATAGTGAAAATTAGTGCTGAAAGCAACTAGAACAAACATAAGTGACTAATATTTAAAGTGCAATGAATCCTGGTGAACTAATATATGTAAAAAGTTCATAGGAACGTCCACTCCAGTGGGCAGCCTCGCATATCAACTGTCCTCCGTAGGAGTCACAGAAGTGTAACACACACGGGTTACACAAAACTAGAGTGAAAACACAATATGGAAGGTCCAAACAATATGTGTGCAATTGGAATGGATATCTTCAATGGACTAAACCACTGCAGCGCAGACTAGCGGGGGGAACACAATACAAGACACTGAAGATGCAGTTGGGTACTCATACCACAGATGGTGGACCCACCTGTCGTACGACAGTGGGTCAATCGGGCTTGGTGGTCACCGTGACCAAAGGAAGATGGAACTGGATGTCCTGAATACCTCAGACCGTCTCATACGGGGTGGTTGGATGAACAACTCACGCGATGGAAATTCCTCCGATCAAACAGGCTCCGAACCAGTCCAAAGTAGACACAAGGGTGGGAGAAAAGAAAAAACTTCAGATGGTGCAGGTCAATAAAACCAATGGGGAGGTTTATTGGATAAAATTTGTCTTAGGACATGAGACAAATATAAAAGTGATCACAAAATGAAAAATTATATATAAAAGCAATGTGGGGTGCAGCATCGGCAAGCCCTACGCGTTTCGACTACTACAGTCTTCAACTGGGGCATAATGTTGCACCCCCCACATTGCCAACATTTATAAGGTCTGAACTAGATCCGACCCGCCCTGAAGAGGCGGAGTCAGAACAGGAAATGACAAATTATACCACAACCTCAGACTATCGCAAACAATGATAATCATCATATTAAGAAGTATATATATATGAAAACAAAATAATATAATATGTAATTATTGAAAAACAACTAAAGCAAGATAAATTCAATAAATGGATAAACGATCCCAATCAGATGGCGTAATAACACCACCTGTGCAGGACTTACCCATAGGCCTATGTGTGGGAGTGACCCCATCTAGCCTTCCCAGCAATGTATGGTACCTGGATGCCGCTCTATAGGTATATAATTGTTCCCCAAGCAGCAACATCCTCAGATGTTGCTGCAAATCTCTTTGGGGACACCGTACTAGCGTGGCGCCGCCCCGCGCACATCCGTGCGCGCCCACGGCAATGACGTCATGGCGCATTCACGTCACAGCGTCATGTACTTGCCGTGACTAACTGAAACTGTGGGACGTATGGTGATGGAGGGCGGCGGCATCTCCCTGCTGGGGGATGTGACAGCACAGGATGTGCACACCCACGGCAATGACGTCATGACGTATTTGCGTCTTGGTGTCATATACTAGCCGCGGCTGACTGGCTATAGGACATGTGGCGCTGGAGGGCGGCGGCATCCCCCTGCTGGGGGATTTAACAGCACAAAAGCGCCCAGACCATGAACCAGGCGCCATCTAATGGACAAAAATGAAAAGGCAGAACGAACAAAATAAAAAAGGAGATAAAAAACTGAACATGATCATGTGATTCCGCTGATAGGCATCTACTATTAGGCCCAAAAAGAACGCCACTCAGCAAACCCGATAAATCATGCCAATCCATCCACATAAAAGGAGATCACATAAGGTGGACAAAAAAACAAATTAAAGAGAGGACTATAACCTCCATGACTGTAACACAACAAGATGTGGTAGTTCAAAAATTTTCAAACTGCCACATCTTCTTACCCTATCAATATGTGCCCCCAAAAAAGAGCACATAATGGACCATTCCCAACTTAGATTGTCGAAGCCAATGAGGCATCAATTCCAGGGAAGCAAACGAAGATCCATGAGAAACCAAAACGTCGCGCGTGCCACCTGAAAAGGTGCGCACGAGCGACAAATGGTAAACAAAGGTATGTCATGGGCAATCAATCGACCTATTGGGACCAAAAGGACACACAAGCCCAGGGTACTCACGCCCGGTTGATGAAACAATTGATATCCCACTCAACGTTCATACCGTGGGGTGAGTAACACCTGAGCTCATGTATCCAATAGGTCTCTAATCTAGAGACACCCCGCAGAGAGGAATCGCCCCTCCAATGGGGGACGAACCTATCTATCACCTGAAACTGGGTGCCCCTAGGATCCTTAGCATGATGTTCTAAATAGTGTCGAGACACAGTATGTTTATCACAGCCTTTTCGTATTTTGGCTAAATGCTCGTTAACACGAATAGAAAAATTTCTAATCGTGCGCCCTACGTATTGAAGTTTGCATGGACATGTAATTAAGTACATGATAAACCTAGTGACGCAGGTAGTAATATGCTTCATAGTGTAACTGCGCCCAGTAACACTAGAAGCAAAAGGTGTCTATTCTACGTCTACCCAGCGTGTTAACCATGCAAACATTGCATTTTCTGCAAGGGTAATAACCATTGGCTTCTGGAAAGAAGGAAATCTTTTTAGGAGGGTCAATCGTGTTAGGGGCTATTTCCCCCTGAATTGAGCGAGCACCCCTGAAAATCACACCCGCCCGTTCAGGAAGGGAAGGTCCAAGAATTCTGTCACTTTGTAACACTTTCCAATGCCTATTCAAAATCTTTTTGATTTCATTATGTTGGGTAGAATAGGAAGTGAAGAAGGACCATTTGAATTTATCCTCTCTAGCATGTTTCTGTTTATCAACGAGAAGGGAGGACCTCTCCATTTCTAATACAGAAGAAATGTCTATATCCAACCCAACGGATGAATATCCCCTATCCAAAAATCTTTGTTTGGGGATGTTGGATTGGGCCAAGAAGTCGCCCTCATGGGTACAGTTCCTCCTCACCTGGAGGAACTGTCCCCGAGGTACAGACTTCAGCCATTGATCATAATGACAGCTGTCAGTTGACTTGAAATAGGTTTTAAATTCCAGATGGTCGTTGACGGCCGTAATTTCCAAGTCGAGGAAATGTATGGACGAGGAGCTGGCCTCATACGTCAAACACAATTCCGCGGTCATTGTCATTAAGGACCGCCATGAAGGTGTCTAAGGATTCTCTCGTACCCCTCCATAGGAGGAGGATGTCGTCTATATATCTAGCCCACAGAACTAATTCAGATCTGTTAAGGGCATAGACGACATCCTCCTCCCACTGGGCCATGAAGAGATTGGCGAGACTGGGGGCATATTTAGCCCCCATCGCCACGCCCTTAATTTGGGAGAAAAATGCTCCCTGGAACCAAAAGAAATTATGCCGTGTGGCAAAATCTAATAGTTCCATGATGAAATTCCTCTGTATTAAGGATAATGATGAGCTTCTAGTAAGAAACTCCACTGCCTCAAGACCCAAATGGTGTGGGATGCAGGTGTATAAAGCAGACACATCTGCAGTGACTAGAATCATATCTCCATGGTAATTAACCTTCTCTAACAGATTAATGGTGTCCTTGGTATCCCTCAAATAAGAGGGCTCCAATTTCACCAAGGGCTGGAGAAAATAATCAATGTATTTACCGATTCGTGACGTAACCGAGTCGATCCCGCTTACGATGGGACGTCCAGGGGGATCAACTGGGTTCTTGTGTACCTTTGGAAGGTAATAGATGACAGGAATGCGAGGCGCCAAAGGCACCAAGAATTCCTGTTCTTTCTTATTGAGAATATTCAAAGAGAAACCTTCATTAATAATATCAACCAGGGCTTTCTTATATTTCAAAGTAGGATCGCCTGGTAAAAGACTAAGTGGCTCTGTCCTCTAAAAGTCTGCATCTCTTTGACGTAATTAATCTTATCCAACACTACTATCCCACTACTATAACGGGCGGGTGTGATTTTCAGGGGTGCTCGCTCAATTCAGGGGGAAATAGCCCCTAACACGATTGACCCTCCTAAAAAGGATTTCCTTTTTTCCAGAAGCCAATGGCTATTACCCTTGCAGAAAATGCAATGTTTTCATGGTTAACGCGCTGGGTAGACGTAGAATAGACACCTTTGCTTCTAGTGTTACTGGGCGCAGTTACACTATGAAGCATTTTACTACCTGCGTCACTAGGTTTATCATGTACTTAATTACATATCCATGCAAACTTCAATACATAGGGTGCACGATTAGAAATTTTTCTATCCGTGTTAACGAGCATTTAGCCAAAATACGAAAAGGCTGCGATAAACATACTGTGTCTCGACACTATTTAGAACATCATGCTAAGGATCCTAGGGGCACCCAGTTTCAGGTGATAGATAGGTTCGTCCCCCATTGGAGGGGCGATTCCTCTCTGCGGGGTGTCTCTAGATTAGAGACCTATTGGATACATGAGCTCAGGTGTTACTCACCCCACGGTATGAACTTTGAGTGGGATATCAATTGTTTCATCAACCGGGCGTGAGTACCCTGGGCTCGTGTGTCCTTTTGGTCCCAATAGGTCGATTGATTGCCCATGACATACCTTTGTTTACCATTTGTCGCTCGTGCGCACCTTTTCAGGTGGCATGCGCAACGTTTTGGTTTCTCATGGATCTTCGTTTGCTTCCCTGGAATTGATGCCTCATTGGCTTCAACAATCTAAGTTGGGAATGGTCCATTACGTGCTCCGTTTTGGGGGCACATATTGATAGGGTAACAAGATGTGGCAGTTTAACACTTTTTGAACTACCATATCTTGTTGTGTTACAGTCATGGAGGTTATAGTCATCTCTTTAATTTGGTTTTTTGTCCACCTTATGTGAGCTCCTTTTATGTGGATGGATTGGCATGATTTATCGGGTTTGCTGAGTGGCGTTCTTTTTGGGCCTAATAGTAGATGCCTATCAGCGGAATCACATGATCATGTTCAGTTTTTTATCTCCTTTTTTATTTTGTTCGTTCTGCCTTTTCATTTTTGTCCATTAGATGGCGCCTGGTTCATGGTCTGGGCGCTGTTGTGCTGTTACGTCCCCCAGCAGGGGGATGCCGCCGCCCTCCAGCGTCACATGTCCTATAGCCAGTCAGCCGCGGCTAGTATATGACACCATGACGCGAATACGTCATGACGTCATTGCCGTGGGTGTGCACATCCTGTGCTGTCACATCCCCCAGCAGGGAGATGCCGCCGCCCTCCATCACCATACGTCCCACAGTTTGTTAGTCACGGCAAGTACATGACGCTGTGACGCGAATGCGTCATGACGTCATTGCCTTGGGCGTGCACGGATGTGCGCGGGGACGGCGCGCCACTGCGCCACGCTAGTACGGTGTCCCCAAAGAGATTTTCAGCAACATCTGAGGATGTTGCTGCTTGGGGAACAATTATATACCTATAGAGCGGCACCCAGGTACCATACATTGCTGGGAAGGCTAGATGGGGTCACTCCCACACATAGGCCTATGGGTAAGTCCTGCACAGGTGGTGTTATTACGCCATCGGATTGGGATCGTTTATCCATTTATTGAATTTATCTTGCTTTAGTTGTTTTTCAATAAATTACATATTATATTATTTTGTTTTCATATATATATATTTCTTAATATGATGATTATCATTGTTTGCGATAGTCTGAGGTTGTGGTATAATTTGTCATTTCCTGTTCCGACTCCGCCCCTTCAGGGCGGGTCGGATCTAGTTCAGACCTTATAAATGTTGGCAATGTGGGGGGTGCAACATTATGCCCCTGTTGAAGACTGTAGTAGTCGAAACGCGTAGGGATGCCGATGCTGCACCCCCACATTGCTTTTATATATAATTTTTCATTTTGTGATCACTTTTATATTTGTCTCATGTCCTAAGACAAATTTTATCCAATAAACCTCCCCATTGGTTTTATTGACCTGCACCATCTGGAGTTTTTTCTTTTCTCCCACCCTTGTGTCTACTTTGGACTGGTTCGGAGCCTGTTTGATCGGAGGAATTTCCATTGCGTCAGTTGTTCATCCAACTACCCCGTATGAGACGGTCTGAGGTATTCAGGACATCCAGTTCCATCTTCCTTTGGTCACGGTGACCACCAAGCCCGATTGACCCACTGTCGTACGACAGGTGGTCCACCATCTGTGGTATGAGTACTCAACTGCATCTTCAGTGTCTTGTATTGTGATCTCACCATCAACATTGAGGTCCCCCCGTTAGTCTGCGCTGCAGTGGTTTATTCCATTGAAGACATCCATTCCAATTGCACACATATTGTTTGGACCTTCCATATTGTGTTTTCACTCTAGTTTTGTGTAACCCGTGTTTGTTACACTTCTGTGACTCCTACGGAGGACAGTTGATTTGCGAGGCTGCCCACTGGAGTGGACGTTCCTATGAACTTTTTACATATATTAGTTCACCAGGATTCATTGCACTTTAAATATTAGTCACTTATGTTTGTTCTAGTTGCTTTCAGCACTAATTTTCACCATTTACAGCGCTGCACTATTTGTTTATACAAGCATATATCAGGCGATACTGCCCCCACGGGCTACCAACGCGTCTGACGCGTCTGCCCAGGGGTCCCTGGACCTGGCCACGATCTTGACACCTTGCGAGTGAGTCGAGAGGCCATAAGGTCCACATCCGGTGCCCCACCTCTGGTAAAGGAGGTGGAAACACCTCCGGATGCAAGGACCCTTCCCCTGTAATGCACACGGCCGACAGGACCGTCTTGCAGCGAGATGTATGAAAATCCCAAAGAGACTCCGCAATGTATCGGAGAAGAGAGGCCCCGGTGTACAGGGTGCCTCAACTGTTGGCCAATAAAGGCAACTTGACAGAGCTTCCCTAGAAACTCGGTCAGAGGACCAGTACCCTCAGCTTCCACAGGTGGCGCAAACCCACCCCGGGCACAGAGACCCTAAAGGCTAAAGCAGTTGCAGTGCACCTGCTAGTCGACTGATAGATGAAGCAGAGGCTTTTGCCCAGTCATTGAGCTACAGAAATGCCAGAGACGCAGCCACTAGCGGGCGTAACGCTAACCTCAGCCTGGCGAACACAGTCCAAGCCAGCGCTTCTGATCACCACCGAAAGCAGGTGGAAAGTGGAACCCCTGAAACCAGGGATCCTTATGACAATGCTCCATCCAGCAGCTACCCATGGATAAGTGCGGGTTGTACAAACTAGGGTTGTCCCGATACCGATACTAGTATCGGTATCAGGACCGATAACGAGCATTTGCGCGAGTACTTGTACTCACGCAAATGCTCCCGATGCCTGATCCGATACCTGGGATGGGAGAGAGAGAGAGGTGGCGTACAACATGAAGTCAGCGGGAGCGCAGGTGAAATCCCTCACCGTACAGAGATGGCTGCGGTATGCTGAGTGCACTCCTCCTGCACCCGGCATATTCTCTTCCCTGTAAGGCGGAATGAGCTCCGCCCGACAGATGCCTTCTAGTGTCGGCCCCGCCGTGACATCATTCAGAGGTTCGGGAGGCAGGATATTAGAGGAGAAGAAAGTGCTGTCGGCGCTGCGGGGGGGACAGTGTGCATGTGAGTAATAAACTGCCAGATCTGTTCACATACACACTGTGCATAGTGTGAGGAGCCCAAGAGCAGCTCTGCCCCCCTCCCCCCAGCTCGACTTTCACACTTCCCTCCTTGCAGTGGCTCCCGGGTCCTGCTGGCAAGACATAAATGAGGTCTTAAAGAGGGCAGGGCCCGCTGTTATAAGGGGGGGGGCTCTCTGATCTCTGGAAGTCTCAAAGGAAGGGGGGGGGCTTTGAGCTAATAAGGGTCTCTAAGAGGGGGTACTGACTGCTAATTTAATGTGTGGTATCCAACCATTAGATCAGCAGCACCCCCCTTGGAGACCCCCATTAGCTCACAGCCCCCCTTATATCAATGCCCCCCCCCATCAGTGTCGCACATCAGTGTAGCCTTATAAGTGCCACTTCATCTGTGTCCATCATTGTCGCCTATCTGTGCCATCTTTCAGTGCCAGCCATCAGTGCGTGACACCCTTCAGTGTGTGCCACCCATCAGTGCCAGCCATCAGTGCGTGCCACCTATCAGTGCCAGCCATCAGTGCATGCCACCTATCAGTGCCATCTTTCAGTGCCAGCCATCCATGCGTGCCACCTATCAGTGCCAGCTATCACTGCGTGCCACCTATCAGTGCCAGCCATCAGTGCGTGCCACCTATCAGTGCCCATCCATCAGTGCCACTGCCAGCCGTCAGTGCCACCTTTTTAGTGCCCATCAGCCAGTGCCATCTATCAGTGTGGCACATGACATTAAAAAAAAGTATCGGTATCGGTGAGTACTTGAAAAAAAGTACTTGGTTTTAAAAAAGTGGTATCGGGACAACCCTAGTACAAACAGATTGTTTATACTGTGTATTGCGTCAAACGCGCAAATAGAGTGTGGGAGGAACCCCACCCAGCCACAAAGAGCATAATACAACCACATAAGGCGTATGTAGTTTAGTATGTGTGGATAAACCTATTAAACACGTTTATACTGTGCCAGCGATGAAGGCGCGCACATCATCGGGGCTTGGACGTAAACCAGCCACGCAGATTGCCTACACAACCGTGTAGGTATGTTAGCCTGTGAATAAACAAATTGCACATGTTTATACTGTGCATAGCGCTGAAAATGCGCACACCACTGGAGCGCGAGGGAGAAACCGGAGCACCCAGATGAAACCCACGCAGACTGCATACGCATACCGTGTAGGTATTATAGTATGTGTGCTAAACATTTTGCACAAGCCTATGTGTGCATAGCACCGAAGGCGCGCACACCGTTGGCACGTGGGAGGAACTGAAGTACCCCACGCATACCCAGAGAATGCAATACCTACAACTACTGTGAATGTATTTAGTGTTGTGTATAAACATAATGTGTATGTTTACACCGTGTATTGCACCAAAGGCACGCATGTCATGTAGCGTGGGCGGAAACCCATGCAGACTGCACAGACATACCGGGTAGGTATGTTAGTATGTGGATAACAAATCGCACAAATTTAGGCTGTATATAGCGCCAAAGTGCCCATACCAAATGGAGTGTGGGAGGGAACCGGAGTAGCCAGAGGAAACCCACACAGACTGCATACACATATCGTGTAGGTATTATAGCATGCGTGATAAACATTAAACATGTTTAACTGTGCAGAGGGCCAAAGGCGCACATACCGTCAGCGCGTGGGAGGAAACCGGAAAAAACCTACGCAGACAGCACACAGATACCGTGTAGGAATGATAGCATGTGAATCAACATATTGCACATGTTTATGCTGTGCATTTCCATTGGAGCGTGGGGGGAAACCGGAGTACCCGGAGGAACCCCACGCAAACAGTATACCCATACTGTAAACATGTATAGTATGTGCAATAAACATATTGAACATGTCTATACTGTGCAGAGAGCCGAAGCGCACATACCATGAGAGCGCGGGGCACACCGGAGCCCTCGGCGGACACCCGCGCCGACCCAGAGAGTATAATACATACATATACTGTGAATGTATCTGGAGTAGGGCTGGGCGATTTTCCCCCCCAAAAAAATCTGCGATTTTTTTATAAAAAACTCGATTTACGATTCGATTTTTTTTTTTATTATATTAATTAAAGTGCATCAACAAACAAAATTGCAAAGGCAACCCCTTTCTCTAACTGCAAAGTCAGTGTGCAACAAACACACAATATATTCCAGCGCTCATGGAACATACATTATTAACTATTGAAAACTCTTGAAACTCTGTGTGTGATTCCTTCTGTCCCAGCCTTGCTGCGATCCTGGCTCTGCATCCTTTTGGGTTGGAGGGCCCTCCACACGCTGGTCTGCCTGTTGTCCATCATTCAAGGTACTGTGCTCACACGGAGATCATGCCACAGGCTTTGTTTTGACTTTTTTAACCCCTCCTTGCTCCACGGATGTCACTGCAAGTTTAAAAAGTTTGTCACCACTGGCAACTGGAGAGTTAAGATTCATTTGCCCTCTGCACATTTGGGATTGGAAATTCTCTCTTTATTGTGATTAATAAATGGACTAAGCTTTTTTATCAATTCTTCAAGAGTTTTCAATAGTTAATAATGTATGTTCCATGAGCGCTGGATTATATTGTGTGCATGTTGTGTATTTTGTACTTCTGGGTACGTATTTTTTCTTGCTGCGCTGGATCCTGTTTTTCCCCCTTTTGGATACTTTGTACTTCCCAAAATATTTGGGATTTTTTTCTTATTATTATTATCATCATCCATTATATTTTTTTCTTTATCCACCAATTTAGCGCTTGTGACCTTTTGTTGTTTTTTGCAGTGTGCAACAAAGATTGTTAAACATCCAAATTATTAATACTGTATTTGGATTTAGCTAATAAAACAACAAAAAATCCTGAGGTTACTCTTAGTTGAATTGAACTGTGTCCAATGCCTCACTGTACCCTTGTCTCACTGTGCCCGTGTCTCACTGTGCCCATGCTTCAATCACTGTGCCCGTACCTGATGCAGATTTTCATGGTATACGGATTTTACTGCTACACCGGTGGCCATTCCAGTATTCAAAAGCCGCGCCTCCTCCTCGTCTGTGATAGGCGGAACACTCAATTTCCCAGCATTCAGTGTTCCGCCTATCATGGTCATCCTCATAACACAGACGAGGATGAGAGGATGTCCGTAATAGGCTGAATACTGCCTGCTGTGAAATTGAGTGTTCCGCCTATCACAGACGACGAGGACTCGGGAGGCGTGGCTTTTGAACACTGCAATGGCCGCCGTCTGTCTGCATGACACGCTGATCAGGTAGGCAGACGGCGGCTGCAGCGAGTAGATGTAATTGGGGTAACGCTGCCCAGTGCCATTCTGGATACGCCCCCTGCAGTCCTGCTACGGAAACTTTGAAGGGAAAAAAAAATAAAAATAAAAAAAAAAAATCTAAAAAAATCGATTTTCTTCAAAACTGAATCGATTTGAGCTCAAAACTCGATTCAAGATTAAAATCGATTTTTTTTCCCAGCCCTAATCTGGAGTCGTGCATAAACATATTTTGTACGTTTATATCATGTATGGCACTGAAACACAGCATTGGAACGTGGGGGGACACAGAGACCAATAACACATACATACACTGTGAATGTATGCAGTGTAGAGGTATAGGATGAGTTTAAATTATGGCGCAGAGGTGCATAATCTTCTCTGTATCATTCCAACCTGCTTGACTGTGCTGCCGAAGCAGCATGCAGGTAAACAGGTAACCTCTGATCCTCAGACCGTGTGTCTGTCAGAGCTCAGAGCGTTCCCCAGGAAATGGCGGGAAACCACAGGTGCAGAGACCCTGTTGTTGCCTCAGGACATCACACAGAAGGCTCACAGGGACTAGAGACATAAAATTAATAAAGTTCCCCCCCCCACCATGCTGCACCGACCAGGGGGAGGGAAACAGTGTGTACCACTGTATCATCCATGCTGCTCTTGACGCAGCGTGTGAGGAAAACAGTGAGGAAGCTGTGTAAAAGAAAAGCTTGAAGGAACCAAGGGAAACAGCTTCCACCTGAGGTACCTAGCTTGAGAGTGTTCCTCACATCATCAATGAGTTCACTTACAAGCGCCATTTCATACACTGACACAGAACTGGTGTCTTCCTCACAAGGGTATGTCCTGTTAATAAACATTAAATATTCAGAGCTAGGGTCCTGAGCACAGTAGCGAGGCCCATATCTGAATCAGAGCACTCCTTTACTAAAGATTTTTGTGGGGAGAGGGGGCTTATAGCTCCTTTCGCCCGCACACCGCTTCCATTCTGACAAGGAATGATTCCAGGACTGCCGACAACTGGTCCATAAGGACCGCAGGTGCAGGAAACATATGAACATGTTTAACTGTGCAGCACTGCCAGTTGCCCCAGGCAAGTGTGGAGAGCCTCCTGTAAGAACGATCAAGTGGCGGAACAGCCGCTATGATCATTCTTATTGAGTAGGGAATCGCTGGCTGAAAAAGCCAATATCTGAATGATGCCTGTAGCTGCAGGCATCATTCAGATATCCCTGCACAAAGTCAAGGACATCATATGACGGCTGGAGAGTGGGAAGTGGTTAAAACGCATTTTTTTTTTAACACAAAGTTGTCCATTTATACAATATTTCTAACACATAGCATGTACATACCAAAAACGACACGCCAAAATAGATTCTCCTTACTCCTCCTGAGTATGGCGATACCACATGAGTGAGACTTCCACAGCCTGGCCACATACAGAGGCCGAGCACAGCCAAGTATGGCAGAGCATGGCTGAGCATGGCAGAGTATGGCTGAGCATGGCCGGGTATCGCAGAGTATGGCCGGGTATCGCAGAGTATGGCCGGGTATCGCAGCGCATGGCCGGGTATCGCAGAGCATGGCCGGGTATCGCAGAGCATGGCCGGGTATCGCAGAGCATGGCCGGGTATCGCAGAGCATGGCCGGGTATCGCAGAGTATGGCCGGGTATCGCAGAGCATGGCAGGGTATCGCAGAGTATGGCAGGGTATCGCAGGGTAGGGCAGGGATGGCTGAGCATGGTGGATGGATCTCTCCCCCTCTCCTACTGTACCGATCAGTAGAGAGAGGGGAGAGAGGAACCCGGCATCATGACATGACGCCGGTTTGTTTACAAGTGATCGCTTCGTCATTTGACGGAGCGATCACGTGGTAAACGGCCGCTATCAGCAGGCCATTTACCGTGATGCGCCAGTCCTCTGGACCAAGCAGTCAGGGACACTCCCGTGTAGGCGCCCCCTGGGGTTAAGGAACCGCCCTGTAGCCGTAATTCGGCTATGGGCCGTTTATTAAGTGGTTAATGCCACACACCTATGCACATTTCATTTAGAAGAGGGATTTCGATTTCCTTATATCTCCTTTTGTAATTATTCCCACAGTGTTAGCCCTGTTGCTGTGCTATACACCAGGTGCCTTTTGTGAATGCGTTATGACAGCCGGCCCGTGGACATACGCATAGCCCTCCGTCCTGTGCATGGATCTGTGCAGCCAGCATGTACTGTTCTTTCGTGCGTTTTTTTTTTTTTATATTTATTTTTTGTGAATCAAATATATGCAAGTACCTTTGGTATTTGTTATACTTTAAAAAGGTTGTTTATAGATTTACGCAGCGCTTTACATATACATTGTACAGTCACATTGGTCCCTACCCTCAAGGAGCTTACACTCTTAAGTCCCTTACTGAAATTCATATACTAGGGCCAATTTTTTTTTTTTTTTTTTTTTTAGACAGGATCCAATTAACCTAGCAGCAGTGTCGTAGGAGTGATGTGATGTTTTTTATGCAAATATTATATATTTGTACTTATATTACAGACGAAAATAGCCTCTTAACTTCAATACCACCGCTGAGGAAGGAAAAAATGCAAAATAATTTCTGAAACGTAGGGTATATGTATGTGAATCGAATTGGCCGATCTCAATTTGTTTTGAGCAGTATTTTGGATCAACAGTTTTGGGCTATTATAATATGTTTTATGTTATGATGATTCATTGGTGCACTGTTCTATTATGTATTTTAAGTGAAATTGTGTCTATACACAATACACCTTTTATCTTTTATACATTAATAAAGCTGGCACTGTTGTGCCTTTTTTTATCAACTTTGACTTCTATTACTACCTTTTTCTGCCATATAACGTCCAAGGGGGCATCCCCCAATGCACTTTGTTGCATGTTTCTGCCATGATAATCAAAGTACTGGTTCTCCGGGTCCAACTCTCCTAAGAAAAGCATTACAGGCAAAACCTCACTCTTCTTATCCGAGGCCCGGGTACCATCCACTTTGGCCTCAATGGCACTTTGGATGGATCCGGTTGTATAATATGCTTGATCCTAGAGGATCCTCCAGCAGAGCTCTTCAAAGCACTTCTTTAACCGTGACCAACACCTTAGACACTGGGGGAAAAAACAGAGGTACTCCCGGTATGGGAGGGGTTATATAGGGGAGGGAACTTCCTGTTTTAGGGTGTGCCAGTACCCATCACCTGAAGGTGGCCTATATACCCATATAGTTATTACTATCCGGCTCTGTGTCCAGTGATGTACGAAAAAAAAAGAAAAAACCCAGTGGTGATTACCACCAAAAGAAAGCTCTATTTGTGTGAAATAAAAAGGATTAAAAAAACTTGTTTGGGTGCAGTGTTGCATGACCAATTGTCAAAGTGCTACAGCGCTGAAAATTGGCCTGGACAGGAAGGGGGAAGATGTGCCCAGTAGGCAAGAGGTTAAAAAAAAAAAGGTAAAGTTCATACACACTCATACAGCGGGTAAAATAATTGGACACGTCACCATTTTTCTAGGTAAATAGATTTCTTAAAAGGTCCAATTGACGTGAAATTTTCACCACATGTTGGTAACAATCCATACATACAAATAAACCAAAACAAATACGTTCAGAAATAAAGTTATGTGTAATACAATGGAATGACAAAAAAAAAAAAAAAAAAGGGTATTAAACACATTTCAATGTATTTAATACTAGTCGCATAGAAACTAGGAACGGTCACATATCCTGGTTTTATTTTTCATTACAAATCAGCCACCAATTACTATTCAAATTCCGTCTACACACCGAGCACAGCCTGGTGCCTGTCCATCCTGGGTTGGGCACTTTCTCGGCCGCGGGGCGCTCCGGCTCAGCCCCCTGGGGGGATGGGGGGGGGGGGACGGTCCCCGCATATGGGAGCGGTCGTGCCATCTACACATGGTCACCCTGTAAGTACCAGCTATGACTTTGCTCTTTAACCACTTAAGCCCCGGACCATTTCGGGCCATTAGGACCAGGCCTGTTTTTGGGATTCGGCACTGCGCTGCTTTAACTGTAAATTGTGCGGACATGCAATGTTGTACCCAAATGAAATTTGCGTCCTTTTCTTCCCACAAATAGAGCTTTCTTTTAATGGTATTTGATTGCCTCTGCGATTTTTATTTTTTGCGATATAAACAGAAAAATTTTGAAAAAAAATTATATTTTCTACTTTTTGTTATAAGAAAAATCGAATAAACTCAATTTTAGTCATACATTTAGGCCAAAATGTATTCAGCCACATGTCTTTAGTAAAAAAAATGTCAATAAGCGTATATTTATTGGTTTGCGCAAAAGTTATAGCGTTTACAAACTAGGGTACATTTTCTGAAATTTACACAGCTTTAAATTTATGACTGCCTATCTCATTTCTTGAGGTGCTAAAATGGCAGGGCAGTACAAAACCCCCCCAAATGACCCCATTTTGGAAAGTAGACACCCCAAGGAAATTGCTGAGAGGCATGTTGAGCCCATTGAATATTTTTTTTTTGTCCCAAGTGATTGAATAATGACAAAAAAAAAAAAAAAAAATTACAAAAAGTTGTCACTAAATGATATATTGCTCACACATGCCATGGTTATATGTGGAATTGCACCCCAAAATACATTCTGCTGCTTCTCCTGAGTACGGGGATACCACATGTGTGGGACTTTTTAGGAGCCTAGCCACGTACGGGACCCCGGAAACCAAGCACCGCCTTCAGGATTTCTAAGGGCGCAAATTTTTGATTTCACTCCTCACTACCTATCACAGTTTCGAAGGCCATAAAATGCCAAAATAGCACAAAACCCCCCCAAATGACCCCATTTTGGAAAGTAGACACCCCAAGCTATTTACTGAGAGGCATGTTCAGTCCATGGAATATTTTATATTTTGCCACAAGTTGCGGGAATATGACAAACTTTTTTTTTTTTGCACAAAGTTGTCACTAAATGATATATTGCTCACACATGCCATGGGCATATGTGAAATTACACCCCAAAATACATTCTGCTGCTTCTCCTGAGTACGGGGATACCACATGTGTGGGACTTTTTGGGAGCCTAGCCGCGTACGGGACCCCAAAAACCAAGCACCGCCTTCAAGGTTTCTAAGGGCATAAATTTTTGATTTCGCTCCTCACTACCTATCACAGTTTTGAAGGCCATAAAATGCCAAGATGGCACAAAACCCCCCCAAATGACCCCATTTTGGAAAGTAGACACCCCAAGCTATTTGCTGAGAGGCATGTTGAGCCCATTGAATATTTTTTTTTTGTCCCAAATGATTGAATAATGACAAAAAGAAAAAAAAAATGTACAAAAAGTTGTCACTAAATGATATATTGCTCACACATGCCATGGTTATATGTGAAATTACACCCCAAAATACATTCTGCTGCTTCTCCTGAGTACGGGGATACCACATGTGTGGGACTTTTTGGGAGCCTAGCCGCGTACGGGACCCCAAAAACCAAGCACCGCCTTCAAGGTTTCTAAGGGCATAAATTTTTGATTTCACTCCTCACTACCGATCACAGTTTTGAAGGCCATAAAATGTCAAAATAGCCCAAAACCCCCACAAATGACCCCATTTTGGAAAGTAGACACCCCAAGCTATTTGCTGAGAGGCATGGTGAGTATTTTACAGCTCTCATTTGTTTTTGAAAATTAAGAAAGACATTTTTTTTTCTTTTTTTTTTTCTTTTTTTACATTTTCAAAACTTTGTGACAAAAAGCGAGATCTGCAAAATACTCAACATACCTCTCAGCAAATAGCTTGGGGTGTCTACTTTCCAAAATGGGGTCATTTGGGGGGGTTTTGTGCCATCTGGGCATTCCATGGCCTCCGAAACTGTGATAGGCAGTGAGGAGTGAAATCAAAAATTTACACCCATAGAAATCCTGAAGGCGGTGCTTGGTTTTTGGGGTCCCGTACGCGACTAGGCTCCCAAAAAGTCCCACACATGTGGTATCCCCGTACTCAGGAGAAGCAACAGAATGTATTTTGGGGTGTAATTCCACATATGCCCATGGCATGTTTGAGCAATATATAATTTAGTGACAACTTTTTGTACATTTTTATTTTTTATTTTTTTTGGTCATTATTCAATCACTTGGGACAAAAAAAAAATATTCAATGGGCTCAACATGCCTCTCAGCAAATAGCTTGAGGTGTCTACTTTACAAAATGGGGTCATTTGGGGGGGTTTTGAACTGTCCTGGCATTTTATGCACAACATTAGGAAGCTTATGTCACACATCATCCACTCTTCTAACCACTTGAAGACAAAGCCCTGACACTTTTTGTTTACATGAAAAAAAAAATTTTTTTGCAAGAAAATTATGTTGAACCCCCAAACATTATATATTTTTTTTAAGCAAAGGCCCTACAGATTAAAATAGTGGGTGTTGCATTTTTTTTTTCCACACAGTATTTGCGCAGCGATTTTTCAAACGCATTCTTTGGGGGAAAAACACACTTTTTTTATTTTTAATGCACTAAAAAACACTATATTGCCCAAATGTTTGATGAAATAAAAAAGATGATCATAGGCCGAGTACATGGATACCAAACACGACATGCTTTAAAATTGCGCACAAACGCGCAGCGGCGACAAACTACATTCATTTTTAAAAGCCTTTACAGGTTACCACGTTAGATTTACAGAGGAGGTCTACTGCTAAAATGACTGCCCTCGATCTGACCTTCGCGGTGATACCTCACATGCATGATGCAATTGCTGTTTACATATGACGCTAGACCGACGCTTGCGTTCGCCTTTGCGCAAGAGCAGGGCGGGACAGCGGTGCTTTTTTTTTTTTTTTTATTATTATTTATTTGGCTTTTTTATTTTATTTTTAAACTGTGCCTTCCATATTTTATTTTTTTACCATTTTTATCGTTATCTCAGGGAATGTAAATATCCCCTATGATAGCAATAGGTAGTGACAGGTACTCTTTTTTTGAAAAAAATTGGGGGGTTAGACCCTAGATCTTTCCTCTGCCCTCAAAGCATCTGACCACACCAAGATCGGTGTGATAAAATGCTTTCCCAATTTCCCAATGGCGCTTTTTATATCCGGGGGGGGGGGACATTCCCTCCCACTGCTTGTAAAAGCAGTCTAGAGGCTAATTATCTGCTAGAATTGCTTTTACATGAAAGCCGGCCGCTGGCTGAAAAGAATGATACCAAGATGATACCTAAACCCGCAGGCATCATTCTGGTATAAACATTCAAAGTCCAGCAACATACCAGTACGTTGCTGGTCCTTGTTGGACATGTATTGTAATCTTTTTTTTCATACAGCCTATTGGCTGAACGAAAAAAAGAGATTGATTGGTGGGTATGCCCACCATTAGAATACCTCCCTTCATCCACCCACTTCTAATGATGGGCATATATGCCGAAGCATGGGGGCATCCTCCCGCAAAAAAGTTATGCCGCGTACACACGGTCAAGCCTCCGTTGGAATTTCGACCGTATATACGCGGCATTAGGAGCAAAATCGCTCCTCCGCCCCTGCTGCCCCCATGCTTCGGCATATATGCTCTTTTTAACTGTGGTGGTGAAATCACCTCCTACAGCGTTGGAGTCACGGCTTTATGTATCGTGGGAGCAAACGCTGTTGCTGTCAAGATAAATAGATCCGCGCTGCAACTGAATGGCGTACCTGCTAAGCAAATGGTGGTTAACATTAAAACAAAGTAACATTACAGTACAACAGTAAGACCTTACCATGCCATACCTGCAAAGCAAATACCAAAACAAAACCTAGTAAAAAATAAAAAAATGTTTTAACGCAACCTGTGCCTAAAATATATATATGCCGAAGCATGGGGGCATCCTCCCGCAAAAAAGTTATGCCGCGTACACACGGTCGGAATTTTCCACGGGCAGGCCTCCGTCGGAATTTCGACCGTATGTACGCGGCATTAGGAGCAAAATCGCTCCTCCGCCCCTGCTGCCCCCATGCTTCGGCATATATGCTCTTTTTTTTTAACTGTGGTGGTGAAATCACCTCCTACAGCGTTGGAGTCACGGCTTTATGTATCGTGGGAGCAAACGCTGTTGCTGTCAAGATAAATAGATCCGCGCTGCAACTGAATGGCGTACCTGATAAGCAAATGGTGGTTAACATTAAAACAAAGTAACATTACAGTACAACAGTAAGACCTTACCATGCCATACCTGCAAAGCAAATACAAAACAAAACCTAGTAAAAAATAAAAAAATGTTTTAACGCAACCTGTGCCTAAAATATATATATGCCGAAGCATGGGGGCATCCTCCCGCAAAAAAGTTATGCCGCGTACACACGGTTGGAATTTTCCACGGGCAGGCCTCCGTCGGAATTTCGACCGTATGTACGCGGCATTAGGAGCAAAATCGCTCCTCCGCCCCTGCTGCCCCCATGCTTCGGCATATATGCTCTTTTTTTTAACTGTGGTGGTGAAATCACCTCCTACAGCACTGGAGTCACGGCTTTATGTATCGTGGGAGCAAACGCTGTTGCTGTCAAGATAAATAATTCCGCGCTGCAGTTGAATGGCGCACCTGAAAACAAAAAATTACATACCTGAAAAGCAAGCATGATAAAACATTGCAGAATAGAATACAGTAAAAAAGAGCAGAACAATAGAGAGAAAATAGAGAGAGAGAGAACAATAAAACGACAACTATTTTTGGTTTTTTTCTTTTATATTTTTTTTGTGTTTTGTTTTTTACGTTTTTTTTTTCTTTTTTACACTTTTTTTTGTAACTTTACAACTGTAATGGTTCGGGTCTCTCAAAATGTAATGGCATCTTGGGAGACCCTGTGTAAGTGTGTCCTTGTCTGTGAAATGCTGTACCCTACGCTAAAACTTCACTTTTGAGTGGTAGCGTTCAAAACATTCACCTTGGCAAAGACCAGGCTTGTCAGGACAGAGTGGACAAAAACTACGGGTGTCACGCCTAAATCCGCGCTTGCTACAGACACGACATCTTTTTTGGGGGTGGCTTTGGGTAGGGGTACTCGGGAGGACATACGAATAATGCCTCTCATGCAGCCGGCTTACTGCATTTGGTTGGGGATGGTGAGGTGCAGAACCGCCTGGATACAGGAGTTCTGTGACTATCTCATTCTGGAATTTTAGAAGAGATAACGTCCCGCCTGAAGCTCTGTATAGCACATGAGCGTTCAGCAAAGCCAATTGGAATAATGATAGAGACACTTTTTTGTACCAGCGTCTCGCCTTACGGTCAATTAGATACGGCGCCATCAACTGGTCGTTGAGGTCCACCCCTCCCATATTTTGGTTATATTCGTGGACACAGAGGGGTTTCTCCACAACACCAGTCGCCGTACGAATTTGGACTGTCGTGTCTGCATGAAGGGAGGTAAGAAGGAAAACATTCTTATTGTCCCTCCACTTCATAGCGAGCAAGTTATTACACTTCAAGCAGGCTCTCTCCCCCAGCCTAAGACGGGCATCTACAAGCCGCTGGGGAAAGCCCCGGCGATTAGGTCGCACGGTGCCACATGCTCCAATCTGATGATCAAACAAGTGACTAAACAGTGGCACGCTCGTGTAATAATTGTCCACATACAAGTGGTACCCCTTTCCGAATAAGGGTGACACCAAGTTCCACACTATCTTGCCAGCGCTCCCTATGTAATCCGGGCAGTTGACCGACTCAATCTGACTGTCTTTTCCCTCATAAACCGTAAAGTTCACTACATAGCCTGTTGCCCTGTCACAGAACTTGTAGAGCTTGACCCCGTATCTGGCACGCTTGCTGGGAAGGTACTGCTTGAAAGACAAGCGGCCAGAAAATTTAATCAGGGACTCATCAACGCAGACAACTTGATCGGGAGTAAACAAGGCTGCAAAACGTTCGTTGAAGTGGTTTATGAGGGGCCGAATTTTATAGAGCCGGTCGTATTCAGGGTCCCCACGTGGACGACAAAGTTCATTGTCGTTGAAGTGCATGAACCGCAAAATCTGCTCGTATCGTGCCCTGGACATGGAGGCAGAGAACACGGGCATGTGGTCAATTGGGTGCGTGGACCAATAAGCACGCAATGACGGAAATTTATGTGTGCCCATGTTGAGGGAAAGGCCCAGAAAGGTCTTAAATTCGGAAACCGTAATTGGTTTCCAATTTCTGGCAATTTTAGGCAACTGGGGGTTAGCGGCGATAAATTGACCAGCATATAAATTACTCTGGTCCACAATAGATCTATAGAGATCTTCCGTGAAAAACAGCGAATAAAAATCAATTGGAATAAAATCAGCTGTTTCCACCTGAATACCGGGTTGGGCAGTGAATGGGGGAAGTACGGGTTCTGCAGAAGTGGTGGGGACCCAATCAGGATAGGCGAATTCTGCAGGAAGGGCAGTATGGGCACGACGGGCCTGCCTTTGTCTTCTTGGTGGCAGCGGGACACTACTTGTGCTTGCCACCTCGCCAGCTTGAACTGCACTTATGGGACTCGCCACGTCACCAAGTGTTACTGCAGTGCTGGATGTACGTCCAGGCTGTACTAGGCCGCTGGTGCTTGCCAGTTCACCAGAAGGAATAGCGGCGCTAGTACTACTCTGCTCCATGATACGAGAGACCTGCGGTTCTTGCTCCTCAACAACCTCAGAAGATCGGGATCGGGTACACCTGACCTTAGCAGGGACCTCAACTTCGTCGTCAGAGCTATCTGACGTGGGGCCGCTGACGTCACTGTCTTCTACGGGAAGATATTCTGAGCCTGAATCTGACAGATACGTGACCTCCTCTTCACTATCTGTCATGCTCAGAATCTCGTAGGCCTCTTTACTAGTGTACCTTCGTCTTGCCATTTTGGGCTCTAAATTTAGGGGTACACTAGTAAGATTCACAGGAAAAAAAGCACCTGACTGTCGTCAGCAAATATATCAAACGCTACAAAAAAACTGTTAGCGATCGCAGGGATCAGGCCTGTCTCTGCGAACGCTGCAGTTATGTGTGTTGTGTTTGGTAAGTGACAGTGATCGATCGATACTGCACTTGGGTGGGCTGGGCTGGGCTGGGCGGAGGGGCTAAACGCAGGCGCTAGCAGGTATCTGGGCTGATCCCGCTAACACTGCGTTTTTGGGAACCCTAAACCGCTGGGGATGCTAGTATAGATCTGATCAGATACTATACCACTAAGGGGGGTGTATGCTTTGCGCGTGGGTGTTAGCGTTACTGGCACTAACCTAACACTGCCTGGGGCGACGCAGACCCTCTCTGGCGCTAAAACCTAATTGATCTCACCCGCCGGGCGATCAGGGGGGTTAAACCTTTATTGGGTTATATACGGCGGGTGCCCTGATGCTATAAAAAGCAAACTAATCAACCAGCGTCACCTGTAACCTTTATATGGTGATCACTGGTGAAAGGGTTAACTAGGGGCAATCAGGGGGTTAAAACCTTTATTAGGTTAAATATGGGGGTACCCGACGCTATATAAAAACCTGACGGGTTACCTAAATAACTAGATAACTTACTGGCTAACCAGTGACACCAGTGACGCTTATACGGCGTTCACTGGTGAAAGGGTTAACTCTAGGGGCAATCAGGGGGTTAAAATAATATATGGGGGTACCTGACACTAATAAAAACCTGCGGCGAACCTAAAAAAAAATAACTGCCTATCTAAAACACCAGCGACACGAATACAGCGATCGGAAAAACAATCGCTTAGTGACCCTGAAGTTAGGGGGTGAAAGGGTTACCTGGGGGGGTGATCAAGGGGTTAAACCTTTATTAGGGGGGGTTAGGGGGCTACCCTGGACCTAAAGGGGCCTAATCCTAACTGCCCTGCAACTTTTTACAATCACAGATGACACTAAATGCAGTGATCAGTAAAATAAATGATCACTGCAATCAGTGACACTGTGATTGGGGGCTTTGGGGTGACCTGGGGGGTGATCTGGGGGTGACTGGGGGGTGATTTGTGTGCCTATGTGTACCTACGTGTCAGTGGACTGTTGGAGCACTAACCTCTGTCTTCTCTCCTCGGCGCCGGGAACGAAAAGACCGCGGCGAGGGAGATGACATCACTTCCTCCAGCCTGTGTTTACATCACATGGCGGAGGAAGCATTTTCATTGGCCGGGAGCGATCGCGAGGGGGGGGGGCGGAATCGAGCGGCCGCCCCCTCATGCCTGATCGCTCCCGAACACTTAACGGCCGCTCACTGCAGTGAAGGGGGGTCCGGATGGACCCCCCAACTGCACAAAGGCGATCACGTAGATCTACGTGATTCTGCCTGTCCGTGCCATTCTGCCGACGTAAATCGGCGTTGGGCGGTCGTTAAGTGGTTAAACATGTCAATGTACTGGTATAGCCTATAATGTATCCATGTCATTACAGAGACACAGTACACGAATGCTCCTGACGAGCGACATTAAACGCGTAGAGCCAACAGATATCATGATTTATTATGTGTCTAACCATTAACTTTAATGCACCTGCCCCTCTTTGCTTCAATTTTGCGGATTGTATCAAGATTAACCTATGTGTACCCCTTATATGGTCTGTTTTTAACTATGTACCATCTTTGTACAATAAAACTTATCTACAATTTTGTATACTCATCTCTCCCAATGTTTGGGGATTATAGTATTTCCTCATCATACAGATATAGATATATATATATATATATATATATATATATATATATATATATATATATATAAATATGTATGATTTTATTAGAATAGAGCTACTTTTGTGCTAATTATTAAATAAGATTAGTAATGTATATCATACACTTGATATATGTCAACTATTGCTTTGTCCCTCACACACTTCATATAAAGTCCCGCCCTTTCTCCTCCCTTTTCTATACAAATACAGGGATGGAGGTTAATGACTCATTACCTCATTTAAAGTCCCACCATATTTTTCTCTCCTATAATATTTAATACTAGGTAAATGACAGCTTCAAGACACCTCCTATATGGAGAAATTAGTCGCATGTATTTCTCAGGTGTGATTTTGGCCCATTCTTCCACACAAACGGTCTTCCACTCTTGAAGGTTCCATGGACCTCTTCTATGAACTCTGATCTTTAGTTCTGTTCATAGATTTCCTATTGGATTCAAGTCAGGTGATTGGCTGGGCCATTCTAGCAGCTTTATTGTCTTTTTGAAACCAATTGAGAGTTTCCTTGGCTTTGTGTTTGGGATCATAGTCTTGCTGAAATGTCCACACTCATTTCATGTTCCTCATCCTGGTAGATGGCAGCAGACTTTTATCAAGACTGTCTTGGTACATTTTTTCATTCATCCTTTCTTCAATGACATGAAGTTTGCCAGTACCGTATCCTGAAAAACAGCCACACACCATGATGTTCCCACATCCAAACTTCACTGTTGGTATGGGGGTATTTTTGGGGTTATGTGCAGTGCTATTTAACCTCCATACATGGTGTATATTATGGCATCCAAAGAGTTCAATTTTGGTCTCATCTGACCAGACTATTTTCTCCCAGCATTTAACAGGATTGTCTAAATTTTGTACAGCAAACTTTAAACGAGCTCCAACATTCTTTCTACAGCAATAGAGTCATGCGTGGTGAGCATGCATACAGGCCATGGGGCTTGAGTGTATTACTTGTTTTCTTTGAAACAATCGTACCTGCTAATTCCAGGTCTTTCGGAAGCTTTCCACAAATGGTCCTTAGCTCTTGGAAATCTCTTCTGATAATTCTTTTCACTCCTCTGTCAGAAATCTTGCAAGGAGCACCTGGTCGTAGCTGGTTTATGGTGAAACTATGTTCTTTCCACGTCCGGATTATGGTCCCAACAGTGCTCACTGGAATACTCAGAAGTTTAGAAATCCTACCGTAACCAATAGTGTGTTTTGCAACAATAAGGTTGCAAAGGTCTTCAGAGAGCTCCTTGCTTTTACCCACAATGAGATATTTCTTGTGTGACACCTAGGTAATGAGACACCTTTTTATAGGTCATCAGGTGAGACTGAACCAGCTGATATTAATTTGCACTGACAAGGGGCAGGATTGCTTTCTACTTACCAAAAGATTTCAGCTGGTGTCTTGGCTTTCCATGCCTTTTTGTACCTCCCTTTCATGTATTCAATACTTTGTCCCTGTGACATTTTATTACACATGACTATTTCTGAACTTATTTGCATGTATTGATTGCATGGATTGTTACCGGCGTGGTGAAAATTTCACTACAATAGCACCTTTAGAAATATATTTATCTAGAAAAATGGTGACGTGTTCAATACTTAAGATAGCTCTATCTATACACACACACACACACACACACACACACACACACACACACACACACAATCTCACAAAAGAAAATACACCCCTCACATTTTTGTAAATATTTTATTAAATCTTTTCATGTGACAACACTGAGAGCCAGTTCACACTGGGGCAACACGACTTCCAGCGCGATTTTATGAGGCAACTCAGACACGACTTGAGAATGAATCACAGCACGACCTGGAGCTACTTACAAGGCAACTCCAAGTTGCCTGCAGGACAGGAGACATTCCAGTGGCCAATCAAACAAGAATCAGCTCTGTGGGAGGGAGGGGGGAGGGAGAGGTTTGCCTGAGAAATGTATGTTTTCTTCCTGGAGAGTTGCTCCTATTAAGACAGTGAGAGGCGACTCCCATTGAAATGAATGGTTACAGGTCGCCTAGGAGTCGGATTGAAGTAGTACAGGGACCTTTTTTTAAGTCGGAGCGACTGCAGTAGTGTGCATAAGGACGGCTCCATTAACTTACATTGATTTCTTCAGCCAGCGCGACTTGAGGCGACTAGGGGCGACTTGGAGTCGGATCCAAAGATGCCCCTGTGTGAATGGGCTCTGAAGAAATTACTTTGCTACAATGTAAAGTAGTGAGTGTGCAGCTTGTATAACAGTGTAAATTTGCTGTCCCCTCACAATAACTCACACAGCCATTAATATCT